>CM074722.1:464249088-464849088 GCA_037306005.1 Rhinophrynus dorsalis
GAACACGGATGGACTATCCCAACAAGAGGATTTATAACTTTCATCACAGCACCCTCTTCCTTCGGCCAAGCTACGGATTTACCTTGGCTTACAGACTAAAAAGGGGGAGAAATGTAATGGGCTGTAGGCTGTTACTGAGGGGGACTGTTCGAAACTCCTCATGTTAAGACTCACCTGGCCACCGGGCACCCCGTGGAGGGGTCATTTCGATCAACAGGAATTGTATTAACCGACTCTTTGTCGACAAAGGACTTTACTGTCAACACTGAGTCGTAGTGATTGGACTCACCAACTTTTAGTTGACCAAGGGCTTTGGAGTCGATACTAAGTCATAAGACTCCCATTGCGTCGAACAGACCCAGTAGGAGGCCATCGGATTGGCTGTCGACCAGAGTGACGTAGGGAATTGTCGCTTGGGGACTAAGCCTTGTTTGACACTCGTAGTCTCCCAGTTCACGGGGACCGTGATAGCCTCTCACGATATTCGGTATGTGGGCCACCTACTTGACCCATTGATTACAAAGGTTTACTCTTTTTCAGATTTACAGTCCAAATATCAATTGCCTTCAAGCCATTTTTTTTCTTTCCTACAGGTGAAACATTATGTTCAGACTTTGATACCTACTCTGATCCCACAATTAGAGGATAATCCATTGGATTGGCTGGTTCAGAAACTTTCAGAAGTTTCTTTCAAGACCTCGCCTCATAGATGGCTGGTAAACTTACCTACTTTAACAGAAGAATCTTTGGAGTCTGGGTTCTTGAATCGACTGCAATGTTCTCCGTCTGCCTACTTTCATGAGATTTCTTATAGACTGCATAGGACATATGTGACTCCCCTAATTGCTCACTGTATAGGTCTAGCCATGACATCGGCATGTTCTAAGTGCCAGAAACCCCGTGCAATGTTACTTCACATGTTCTACTCTTATCCTCATGTTTTCTCTTTCTGGGCTAAAGTTCTTTTCTGTGTTACGACTAAAATGGGAATACCACTTGACACTGTCTCCCCTACGTTCATTTTGGGGATTTATGACTCCTCCTTCCATCTGACAGCTTGCCAGGTTTGGTTGACTGACTTTGCTGTCATGGTGGCCTTGAAGTGCATACTTGCTCACTGGTTGTCCCCTTTCCCTCCCCTTCTTCGACAGTGGATGCTTAAATACTTTTATTTTACCAGGCTTCACTGGTTACTGGATCTTTCTGATAAGGAGGTGTTGGGTGCCCGTTTCATTTCCTTGTGGAAACCATTTATTCTTACCTTATCATCTTCTCGACAAGCTGTTTTTTATCGCTGCTTTCAATACACTTCGTGGCTGGGGGAGAGACTGTTGACAGATGTAGCTCTGGAGTCCCTTTTGGACTCAACTGAACAGGAGGTTATTTCCTGACTTCCGTGTCTTGTGGACAAGGATGGAGGGGGCTGGAGTACACTCATGAATTTCTGAGTCTTTGACCTTTGGGGTGGCCTGGGGGGCTCTGGTCTCCCAGGGGCATGCACATGTTTGTCTGTTTTTATGTTTCTTTGTTTAGTGTTGTTCTTACATGTTTGGTGTGGTGCTCCGGTCCCTCCTGGACATGAAGTGGTCTTGACGGATGTCCGGCTGGATATTCGATGATTCACTCTATAGCATTTCTTATGGCACCCTTTTATGTCCCCTCCTGGTATTTCATGATACTGTTCATTACAGTCTGTGTGTGTGAGACATTTCTGCTTTTATTTCATGTGTATTGAGTGTTGTAATCACGATATCATGCATGTATTGTTTTGTTTGCATTTAAACTTAATAAACAGTTTGATTAAAAAAATATTCACTACTCGTACTTGTGCAAGAGCATAACCAGGGCCAGATTTCTCAATAGGCAGATAAGACAACTGCTTAGAAATCCAAAATAATTTGGTTGGGTTTTCCCCAGAGCACAAGCAGCGTTTGATTATTACACAGAATGAGCACTAAAAGATGCAGTGAAACAACATTCACTTTACGTACCACAGAGAATGCTAACAAAAAGAAAAGAACAACTTTTGCAACATCTGAAAGACTCTCTCTTAAATCAGAACTTTCATGCATTTTAATGTGCCCCCACAAATCTGGGGTGGATTTCACTTAAGGACCAGAGCAATTCTGACCTTTTTGACTATGTCTTTGTTCAACAGTGTTTTCCCTTTGGGTATTTTATTCTATCCACGCAAATTATATACTTTTTTTTTACATACAAGTTGGCTTTCTTTTCATACCACAATTATATGGATAACCCACTATTTATTTTATTAAAATTACAGAAAACTGTAAAACAAAAAAAGTAAAAAAACACCATTTTTGTTTTTTCTCTTGGGATCAGTTGGGCAATGTGGGTTAAATATTTATGAAGACTGAATGAAAGGTATGACCAGTCAGTCATACTTACAAAATGGGCAGCTTTAAGTGGGGACTGAGTCTCTGGATGAAAATCCCCATGTCCCTCTTTTCCACCCTATTTTCCCACATTCTTAGTGATCAGATTTGGTGGTGTGTATAAGTGCATTACATGGCTCCAAACAATCACACTCCCATTACTTTTTATTTAAACTTTGAAGGTTTATTTTATAACTAAAATGTTTTAATACATTTTTTTTGTTTAGATTTATTAAAAAAAAACACATATTGCTTTTAGTAGGTCAGAAATTGACCTGCATCCAGCCAGCCCCCAACACCAGCACTGAATACCCCCAACTACTGCTTTATTTAGTTTCACTATGTGTCTGCTCTCTGCTTCTCTCTCCCCCTTACTTTAGTAGTAAGGAAGAGAGAGCAGACACAAAGGCAGTGTGTAAAGCACACCGCCTTTTTGAATTCAAATGCCGTTACATGTGATCTCTCCTGGAGCTATCACGTGAACCGGCAGACTAGACCAGTACTGAAGCTGAGTGCTCCAGTCCTGGAGCACTCAGTTTCAGCCTGGAAAGAATTATAGCAGCATGCACAGCAGTGCACTGCTATTACTTAACCTATGACATGCCAGGACCATCATGGGTCCTTAAGGCAAATCTACCCATGACGGTCCTGGCACGTCATGGGTCGTTAACAGGTTAAGATAGCTTTAAACATATCCATACTTATATTAGTCCGGAATTATTTAGAAATGTAACTTCTTCGCAGACTCATGGGCAGGCATCTTGACATAGAGGCATGTGTGCACCTACTCTATATGTCCCTCTCTGTACCATAAGGTACAATGCAACTCCCCCTCACCAATCACAGAGAAGACAGGGATGGACAGTGCAGGCGCACCAATGCCTCTTCTTCAGGATGTAAGCATTGTCGTCTTCTGGTGAGTCTCCGAAGAAGTTAAATTTCAAAATAATGCCCCATTTAATAAGGATATTATGGATATGCTTAACCCTATGTTAAAACTTATTTCTGTGGCACATTAACATGTATGAAAGTTCTTCTTTAAAGGGAAATTTTCATCAAGTTGTATTTATTTTAATAAACATTCTGACATAACTGTACTAGTGATTGCATTTTTGGCTGTGGTTTGTAGCTTTTGTGTAAGGGCCTATGATCTGTGGGACTTAATGCTCTTATTAGTGATGAGCGAGCACCCCAATGCTCGGGTGTTCGGGTGCTCTGACCGAGCACCCCCTGAGGCTCGAGTGCTCGGCCGAGCACCCGAGCCCCATTGAAGTCAATGGGAGGACTCGAGCATTACACCAGGCACCCCCTGCTCTGATGAGGGGAGGGTGCCTGGTCCATAGGAAAATGGAAGAAAATGATGGAAACACCACAGAAATGGTTCAGGGACAGCATAGGGAGGATGTCTGGATGCATCTTGGACTCCAACATCGCTGCTGGGAACGATCTTTCGCCCGTAGTACGCCATTTTTACAGACTGATCGTAAAACACACAAAAAGGAAAATAAAAACGACTTTAGGCGAAAAATTGTTACCAAACAGTATTTGCTGTATATTTACTTGTATATCATCTGCAAATTCTCCCAAAAATGTCCTTGATTTTCAGAACTGAGGCCATGATTAAGAGGGAAACGTGCGCAGAGGCAAATTCTCCCAAAAATTTCCTTGATTTTCAGAACTGAGGCCATGATTAAGAGGGAAACGTGCGCAGAGGCAAATTCTCCCAAAAATTTCCTTGATTTTCAGAACTGAGGCCATGATTAAGAGGGAAACGTGCGCTGAGCTGACCATCTAAAACATTATGGGTGAGGGTCTGCTGCAGAGCTGACCATCCTAAACATTATATGCGAAGGCCCGCTAGTGAGCTGACGCTATAAAACATTATATGAGAGGGCCCGCTAGAGAGCTGACCCAATAAAACATTATATGAGAAGGCCCGCTGGTGAGCTGACCTATATAAAAATTGTCAAACAGGGCCCGCTGGTGAGCTGGCCCTATATAAAAATTATATCACAGGGCCCGCTGGTGAGCTGGCCCTATATAAAAATTATATCACAGGGCCCGCTGGTGAGCTGGCCCTATATAAAAATTATATCCCAGGGCATATGGAAGAGGAGGAGGAGGATGAGAAGATTAAGAGTCAACCATATACCCGTTTTTTGGGTGGAAGGGGTGAATGGGAATACAGAGTATTCCCATCATTGTAAATAACATATATAAAGTGAGTTTATGTTCCCCCGGGGCTTTCCTCCAGTGGAGTGGAGAAGTCAGGGGAAATCCAGGCCTTGTTCATTTTTATAAGTGTCAACCTATCAGCATTGTCGGTGGAAAGGCGGATACGCTTATCTGTTATGATGCCACCAGCAGCACTAAATACCCGCTCAGACAGAACGCTGGCGGCAGGGCAGGCCAGCACCTCCAAGGCGTAGAGTGCCAGTTCATACCACGTGTCCAGCTTGGACACCCAGTAGTTGTAAGGCACAGAGGGATCATTGAGGACGCTGACACGGTCTGCTACGTACTCCTTCACCATCTTCCAAAACTTTTCCCTCCTTGTGACACTAGGCTGCGCATCAGGGTGAGGGTGCTGGCGGGGTGTCATGAAGGTGTCCCACGCCTTGGAGAGTGTTGCCCTGCCTTTCTCGGAACTGCTGTGTGCTCCCCTTTTCTCCCCTTCTCGGTGGGCCAAGGTAGCACGTACTCTGCCGCCAGCGTTGTCAGATGGAAGATTTTGGAGCAATTTTTCAACAAGAACCTTCTGGTATTGCACCATTTTGCTTGTCCTCTCCACCGGAGGAATGAGAGATGAGAAATTCTCTTTGTAGCGGGGGTCCAGAAGGGTGAACACCCAGTAATCCGTGTTGTTTAAAATGCGTATAACGCGTGGGTCACGGGAAAGGCAGCCTAACATAAAGTCAGCCATGTGTGCCAGAGTACCAACAGTCAAGATTTCGCTGTCCTCACCAGGAGGATGACTCTCAATATCCTCATCCTCTTCCTCCTCTTCTGCCCACCCACGCTGAAGAGATGGAACTAAAGTTCCATGGCTACCCTCTGTAGCGGAGGCAACCGTGTCTTCCTCCTCCTCCTCCTCCTCCTCCGCCTCCTCCAATTGTCGCTGAGAAGACGAAGTGAGGGTGCTCTGGCTATCACCTTGTGTAAGCTCTTCCTCCCCCATTTCCACCTCTTCCACATGCAAAGCGTAGGTTTTAATTGTGAGCAGCGAGCGTTTCAGTAGACACAGAAGTGGGATGGTTACACTGATAATAGCGTTATCGCCGCTCACCATCTGTGTCGATTCCTCAAAATTGCGTAAAACCTCGCAGAGGTCTGACATCCATTCCCACTCCTCACTTCTGATTACAGGAAGTTGAACGGAGAGGCGACGACCGTGTAACAGCTGGTACTCCACTACTGCCCTCTGCTGCTCACAAAGCCGGGCCAACATGTGGAAGGTGGAGTTCCAGCGCGTGCTCACGTCACACAGCAGCCGGTGAGCTGGCAATTGTAAGCGCTGCTGCAGCTTCAACAGGCCAGCCGAAGCTGTAGATGACTTACGGAAATGTGCACACACGCGGCGCACCTTGGTCAAGAGATCATGCACATTGGGGTAGGTTTTTAGAAATCGCTGAACCACTAAATTAAATACATGCGCTAGGCATGGTACGTGTGTGAGCTTGCCGAGCTCCAAAGCCGCCACCAAGTTACGCCCATTATCACACACAACCATGCCTGGTTGCAGGTTGAGTGGCGAGAGCCACTGCTCGGTCTGGTGACTAATCCCCTGCAACAGCTCTGAGGCCGTGTGCTGTTTGTCCCCAAGGCAGATCAGCTTCAGCACGGCCTGTTGACGCTTCCCCACTGCAGTGCTACACTGCTTCCAGCTACTGGCTGATGGGGGAGTGGCGCTGCGTGTAGAGAATTCGGAGGTGGAAACGGAGGAGGAGGAGCCAATAACGTAGGTGCTGGCGGAAACCCTGATGGAGGTAGGGCCCGCAATCCTCGGCGTGGGTAGCACCCGTGCCATCCCAGGGTCCGAGTCGCTCCCAGCCTCCACGACATTCACCCAGTGTGCCGTCAGGGAAATGTAGCGTCCCTGGCCACAAGCACTTGTCCATGTGTCAGTCGTTAAGTGGACCTTCCCAGTAACTGCGTTGGTCAGGGCACGGGTGATGTTACGGGACACATGGTGGTGTAATGCGGGGATGGCACACCGGGAAAAGTAGTGGCGGCTGGGGACCGCGTACCGAGGGACAGCTGCTGCCATCAGGCTGCGGAAGGACTCAGTGTCCACAAGCCTAAATGGCAGCATTTCGATGGCCAGTAATTTTGAAAGGTGTGAGGTTAGTGCTATGGCCTGTGGGTGGGTGGCTGGGTACTTTCTCTTGCGCTCAAATGCTGGGGTAACGACATTTGGACGCTGTGCTGGGACAGGGAAGTGGATGTGGTCGCTGATGGTGCTTCAGATGGTACAGGTGCAGGGCGGGAGGTATGCGGGCCTGCGCCTTCGACAGGCGATTGGCCGGCACCGAAAACAGGGGAAGAGGAGGCAGTGGTGTGGCCTGCAGACACAGATGGGCGATCCAGGCGTTCCTCCCACTTACTACGGTGCTTGGATGCCATGTGTCGGATCATGCTGGTGGTGGTGAGGTTTCTAGTGTTCATGCCTCGGCTCATTCTGGTGTGGCACAGGTTGCAAACTACAATTCTTTTGTCGTCCGCACTTTCCTTAAAAAAACGCCATACCGCGGAACACCTACCCTTTGGCAAGGGAGATTTACGCAAGGGGGTGCTCCGTGGAACATTTGCGGGCCGGTTTGGTGCGGTCCGCCTTCTTTCTGTAGCCACACCACTGCCTCTTCCAGCCTGTTGCGGTGCTGCAGATGGCTCACCCTCAGGACTGCTGTCATCGCTCGGCTCTACACCTTCCCAGGTGGGGTCAGTCACCTCATCGTCCACCAAGTCCTCCTCCACTTCCTCACTCTGATCATCCTCCTCAAGTCTTGATCCCACCACATACTCAGTCATTGACAACTGTATAACATTCTCCTCAACAAGGTCTTGAGACGGAAATAGTGGTTGATTTAATGGCAACTGTGTCTCATCATCATCATCATCATCCACTACTTCCTTTGACCTTAAATGCCGTTCACATCTGTCATCTTCTTGTGATTGGGTAGCCTCTAGAGGTTGTGAATCAGGGCACAAGATGTCATGTTCCTCTGCAAGCGTGCTTGGAGAGAGGGTCAAATGAAGGATTGGTGATGAGACGAGCTCCTCACTATATCCCAGTGTGGGATCACTTCTTTGACCAGACCGTGTATGGTGGGAGGAAGGATGATCAGAGTGAGGATTATTTTGACCAGACTCTTGGCTACTGAGAGTGGACTTGGTGGAAGACAGGGTGGTGCTTAACCGACTGGAAGCAGTATCAGCTGTCATCCAACCGACCACCTGTTCGCAGTGGTCGGACCTCGAGAGTGATGTCTTGCGACGCCCTGTAAAATTACACATGAAGCTAGGTATGGTGGATGTCTTTCTTTCTTGTGCTCTGGCACCATGCACAGTTTCTCCGCGTCCTGACCCGCGCCCTGAACTTTCAGGATCACGTCCACTTCCCCGTCCCTTTTTACCCGCCTTCTTCATCTTACACAGAATATGTGACTTTAATATTTGAGTTTGAAAACTTAACAGTATTTCTTACTATTCTGCAACTCTGCAGAGTACACAGAATAGGCTGCTAAACGGCGGTGAAACACACTGAATGGAATATGTGACTTTAATATTTGAGTTTGAAAACTTAACAGTATTTCTTACTATTCTGCAACTCTGCAGAGTACACAGAATAGGCTACTAAACGGCGGTGACACACACTGAATGGAATATGTGACTTTAATATTTGAGTTTGAAAACTTAACAGTATTTCTTACTATTCTGCAACTCTGCACACTACACAGAATGTGCTGCTAAACTGCGGCGAAGCACACTGAATGGAATATGTGACTTTGATATTTGAGTTTGAAAACTTAACACTATTTCTTACTATTCTGCAACTGTGCAGAGTACACAGAATAGGCTGCTAAACGGCGGTGATAAACACTGAATGGAATATGTGACTTTAATATTTGAGTTTGAAAACTTAACAGTATTTCTTACTATTCTGCAACTGTGCAGAGTACACAGAATAGGCTGCTAAACGGTGGTGACACACACTGAATGGAATATGTGACTTTAATATTTGAGTTTGAAAACTTAACAGTATTTCTTACTATTCTGCAACTGTGCAGAGTACACAGAATAGGCTGCTAAACGGCGGTGAAACACACTGAATGGAATATGTGACTTTAATATTTGAGTTTGAAAACTTAACAGTATTTCTTACTATTCTGCAACTCTGCAGAGTACACAGAATAGGCTGCTAAACGGCGGTGACACACACTGAATGGAATATGTGACTTTAATATTTGAGTTTGAAAACTTAACAGTATTTCTTACTATTCTGCAACTCTGCACACTACACAGAATGTGCTGCTAAACTGCGGCGAAGCACACTGAATGGAATATGTGACTTTGATATTTTAGTTTGAAGACTTAACAGTATTTCTTCCTATTCTGCAACTCTGCACAGTACACAGAATGTGCTGCTAAACTGCGGCGAAGCACACTGAATGGAATATGTGACTTTGATATTTTAGTTTGAAGACTTAACAGTATTTCTTCCTATTCTGCAACTCTGCACAGTACACAGAATGTGCTGCTAAACTGCGGCGAAGCACACTGAATGGAATATGTGACTTTGATATTTTAGTTTGAAGACTTAACAGTATTTCTTCCTATTCTGCAACTCTGCACAGTACACAGAATGTGCTGCTAAACTGCGGCGAAGCACACTGAATGGAATATGTGACTTTGATATTTTAGTTTGAAGACTTAACAGTATTTCTTCCTATTCTGCAACTCTGCACAGTACACAGAATGTGCTGCTAAACTGCGGCGACGCACACTGAATGAAATATGTGACTTTGATATTTTAGTTTGAAGACTTAACAGAATGTGCTCTAATCTGCAACTTTGCACACTAAACAGAATGTGCTCTAATCTGCAACTTTGCACACTAAACAGAATGTGCTCTAATCTGCAACTTTGCACACTAAACAGAATGTGCTCTAATCTGCAACTTTGCACACTAAACAGAATGTGCTCTAATCTGCAACTGTGCACACTAAACAGAATGTGCTCTAATCTGCAACTTTGCACACTAAACAGAATATTTTTTTTTTTTTTTTTTTTCCCCCCACACAAAATAACCTGCTGCCCCCACACACAGTAGTCCTAAAAAGGACTTTTGGTTCTTTTTTTTCACAAGTTTGGTTTTTTTCCTCCCTACACTGCCTTTCCCTTCCTATCCTCAGCTCTCCCTGGCTAAGACTGAGCCGAACTCGATGGTCAGGTGCTATACAGCACCTGACCACGGGTTCTGGCCAGCCAATCAGTGTAATGCCAGCAGCCAACATGGCTGCTGGCATTACACCGATGTCAGAGCCTCCCTGCACGTTTATTGGCTGCGCAGCAGCCGCAAAACGTGCGGGGAGGAGACCCGAACATGGCGGGCGAGCACATGCGGTACTCGTACGAGTACCGCCATGTGCCGAGCAGAGCGATGCTCGAGCCGATCCGAGCATCGGCCGAGCATGCTCGCTCAACACTAGCTCTTATGCAAATTACTTTTTGTCTCCTGTCCCCCCTCCCCACACCTAGCCATTGCCTAAGCAGCTCTGTACAGCTGCTATAAAATCTAATGACTATTCAAGTAAAGGGGAGACTGTAGGGTTATTTTATTGTGCAGTTTACCAGAAAATGGCATTTTCTGCACTAGGCATTGCAGCAGGGGGCATGGGGAGAAAACTGTGCAAATAAAACTGAATCAAAAAATAGACATTAGTAACAAAACTGAAAAATAATCTGACTAGGTTGATAACCTACATTGTACAGTTATATCAGAATTCACTAAAACATTTTTTCCTAATGAAAAAAAGCATATTGGCTGCTAGATTTGGCTCCTCTTTGCACCCATTGGAACACATTAAAAAGAAGATGAAATTTGCAGTTCAATTGCATGTGTTAATCAGAAACATGCTTTAAGGGACCCACTTTAAAGGGATAGTAATGTTTCACAAAAACAGCAGCTACAATTAATCGTCATAGTGTTTGAGCCAAAGCGAGTGTTATTTCAATACTGTCAGAGTTGTAGTTCAAGAATACTTGAATTATAAAGTATCCCCTGCCTGCTCCACAGATCTGGAATCTGGTCTCTTGAATGGGCAGCTCACTGCAAGGGACAATATTCATACTGTGAACATAAGAAAAATCTTGCCCCCCTTGACAGGTTTTTCCCTTATGCTCACTGAAGATTGTCCCTCTCTGCAATCTATCCAGACAGTCTTGCTGCTCTGAGGTGAGCAGTGTTACATCAGTAAAAGGGGCGGGATCGGCATACTTTATCATTCAATTACTCTTGTAATACAACTCTGACAGTACTGAAACAACACTCTCTGTGGCCCAAATACTATGAAGATTAATTGGAGCTGCTGTTTTTTGTGAAACATTACTATCCTTTTAATGTCTGGAAAAAGTAGAGCTACTATTTTTGGAAGCAGAGTCCCCTAACACCAGGGGAGGGCTGGCAACTTTTGGCCTGGCGGGCAAGTACAATTAAATGGCCTATTTCTATTACCGCTCCAGCCCAGTGTTCCAGCCCAGCCCCTTTTGTTAATGTTATAGCTGGCATTAATGTTATGGATTAAGTCAAGTGATACCTCAGAGCTTATAACTGAAATGGAGAAACACTAGTGATACCAGAGAGCTTACAACTGAAATGGCGAAACACTAGTGATACCAGAGAGCTTACAATTGAAATTGAGCTACAATACTCATTTACAGCAGCAAATGGGAAATTGAGTGAGGCAGTGGCCCACTGGCCCATATTCATGACCAGCCTGGGGGGCAATTGCCCCCTTGCCCCCCAGGCCAGCCCTCCCCTGCCTAACACATGTTTCAACCTGCAGACTAAGGAATTAAATGGGATAAAACCTAAGTTACCAGTGGATGTATTGATACGGGGCCCTAATCCCCATTTCAATACATCAAAGTAATAAAAAAAATATGTGAAATTGTAAGAACATCAACCTGATGAGTGCCAGTGGGGTATGCAGCGCATTGCACAGTGTTACATAATCCACTGACACTAACAGGGTTAATCCAACTAAGTTAACAACATCCCCTGAAAATAAAATGTTCAGCGGATTTTCAGCACCCTAGTCTGTTACTGTCAGTCTTCTTCTGTCATGTTGTCTTCTTCTTTCTCTTCTCTTCTGTCTTCTTATCTTCTGTCTCCTGAGCTTCTTCTTTGTACCAAAGATGTCCCTGAAAAGAAATAAAGTCAACATTAAATTTGCTTCAAAAAATATAAATCAAAAATATGCGGTTGTTAACCCTTTGAGTGTCAGAGGGGGGTATGCACTCAAAAGATTAAATATTTCCAGGCAGTCCATATCAAAAAAAAAAATTTTGTCCAATTTAAAAAAAAAAGAAACAATATCTAATCTCATTCTCTAAAGTATTTTGTTAGTCCAAATAACAGGGCTCAAAATTTCCACTCGCCACTAGCCAATGGCGAGTGAAAATGTGGCCCTGGCGAGTAGAAATTCAGCCCTGGTGGGTATGTTGTGTCTTGCAGTGGTGAGTAACTTTTCAGGTCTGGCTAGTAGCAAAAGACTTCACATTTTAAGCCCTGCAGATAAGAAATATAAATTGTGGCAGTCCAAATAAAAAAAATGTATTGAGGCAGTGAAAGTGTTAAAATACCTGCCGCCACCACCTCTGTCGCTGACGGTGGCGGCAGAAATGCATTCTCTGTTCTGAATGGTTCCCAGCCTTCCATTGGCTAGGATGTGTGCTTATAGCGGGTTTTGTCATCCCCCCACAATAAGTGCTATATAGCTCTGGGTTCTAGGTGTTAGGCTAGTGTTAGGGCTAGTATTGTTGAACTTCACTTTTAGAGGTAATGTAGGGTTAGTGTTTGGAAGCATGACTGTGTGTTTGAGGTCACACTCGCTGCTTGACAGTGTGTAAGCAATGAGTGTTGGCCCTTTTCCTTCGATGTTCCCATTTCTCACACTATTTAGCGTGAGTTTTGGGAACTTAAAACACAGATAGACATTTAGTCAAAAGTTAGGTTCTGTGGTCCAAAGTTCACTGTGGTTTCAGTTGGTAGGACAATTAAATACCCTCTATGACACAGTGTGTGTACCGGTCAAGTTTCCATTTTTACCCTACTGGCTGTTTTAATAGGACTGAGCCCTAAGTTTCATCATATTCTGTTAAAGTTAACATTTATCAGCAGAACAGACATTCTCTAATTCACAAGACAAGAAAAGACTACTAATTGACAAGTCATCATAGTTACTTAGTATATTTGTATATGTTATAAAGCTTTTATTAAGGAAAAAAGTGTTGAAGGGCATTTTCTGCAGAGTAACACGGGGTTTCTCCCTGGTACTGCCAATGCTGGTAAATGCCTTGTTCAAAAGTTCTTATAGTCCAAACTGATGGGGGGTTTTACTAAACAGATAGTAATATTTATCAACTTTTAGCAAATGCCCACATTTCTCTGTTAGGAAAATCACAACCTGGTGTCCAGACAGTTATTCTATTACATTCTAAGGAAGTGGTGTTCCCCGGCTAAAGATCTCCAGAGAATGTGTTAGTAACATCTCCACTGCTTTGTAACAGTTTGAACTGCAATGACTTACATGAAGCAAACGAGATCAGGGGAATGCCCTTGTGCTCTCTGCAGAAAAAGCCATACCCTATATATATTTTTATTATAAGACTAATTGATAAGCCTGTTACACAGGCCACAGTACCACTGGCAGCCGGTCACGGTGCAGTCATGCACAGTAGAGACTGCCCGCGCTGCGGCTCATACAGAGCGGGACGCTCCTTCGGAGCGCCCCGCTCTGTATCAGCCTCATCACTGGCAGTCTCTACTGAGCATGACTACAGCACGCGCAGCAGTCTCTACTGAGCATTACTGCGGCGTTACGCACATTTTAGCAAATTATTATATAGGACTAGTTGAACAGCCTGTTACACGGGCCACAGTGCCACTGTCAACCGGTCGCGGGGCAGTCACGCGTGAGACTGCCCGCGCCGAGGCTGATACAGAGCTGGACACTCCTTCGGAGCACCCCGCTCTGTATCAGCCTCATCACTGGCAGTCTCTACTGTGCATGACTACAGCAAGCGCAGCAGTCTCTACTGCGCATGACTGCGGCGTTACGCACATTTTAGCGAATTATTATATAGGATGATACTAAGCTTTCAAGTGTCTTATCAACTAACACCAAGTGCAAAATGGCAGAGAAATGCAACTTTAAGGTAAAATAAACCTTAACTTTGCCCCCTCCCCTGCTCTGGTAATTGCATCATGCATTACATTGAAAATGGCACCATGAATAACATCACTGATAACATCACATATGACATCATCAGTGACTTCCCCAATTACATGATGCATATCTTCATCAGTATTCTCACGCTACGTAATTATGATATTTCAATTATTAAAATTATATAATCTGACTGCATAAAATGGAAATACATATTCAGTAAAATAGGAAGCTGTGCATGCTTTTTTGTATACAAAAAAAATTAGAATTTTTCCAAAAGACAAATATTTCACAAGACTCTGAACTCAGTATAAGGTACTAACATCATTAACTGTATTTGTCTATGTGGATTGCATTTTCAGTGCTTGATAATATATTCTCTGACACATTCTATAATATTTGTTGTGAATATTCTTCCAGTGGGATCATGTGATCTGCTTTTGTTCTGATTATTTCCATGCAGTTATTTTATCCCTCCTCTCTGAACACCAAGATAGGAAGAGTAATGTCCTGTCATGAGAAACCATGGCGTTTCAGTTGAGTATCTGTCACCATCTTATTCAGCCACTGCTCATTATGACAGAGAATTAAAACAAAATTTGAAGAATTTCTCACAAAAAAATGTGCTGTTCTGGATATTTTCTCCTGGAAAAAGACAGCTTGAAAATGTATCTAAAATACTGTTGTTTCTATGGAAAGAGCAGCAGGCTAAACAGTGTAGGCAATCTTTTGGCACGCCAGCTCAGATCCAGATCATCCATTATGGCAACCTAGGTTATTGCCTTGGGCTCACTGCATTATGAGGGACCCTGTCTAACACTAACATCTTGGAGGAGATTCACTAAGCGGTGATAAAGAGGTGATAAAGTGGAGATGATTTTTCCAGTTTATAACTTCTCTAATTCCTATGTTATTCTATGGAGCCTATTCGCTAAGATTTCTTCAACTTTGGAGATCTTAGTGAATAGGCTTCATAGAATAAAATAGGAGCTGTAGCAGTGATAAACTGGAGAAGTTACCACTACTTTATCACCTCTTTATCACCGCTTAGTGAATCTCCCCCTTTTTGTCAGATGCACTTTTTTTTTTGAACGAGACCAGTATCATCCAGTTGCTCCCACTTCCTTTAGCATCACAATGCCAGTACCAGCTAACAGCACTCTGTTTCAGAAGCACTAGATCAAGAGATATGAGGTCCCACACTGGTACCTTGCCTAGGTCCCTATAATGACGCCTAAATTCATTTCTGAGCCAGCTGCTAGAGAATACAATTCCTAAAACACACCCAGTGTATGGGAAAAAAGTATATCCACAAAGTAAGGAAACCCAGTGTTGTATTCCAAAACACATGGCAAAAGTATGAAAGGATAATAGACATCTGGGGTTTTGTCTCCCAATGAAATGACTTTTAATTTAAGAAACATGTTGAGTTTTTATTGTTTGTTCTGCTACCGTTTACTCCAATTTCTTGGTGCGGGCGGTGGCATGTTGTCGGTCCTCCTCCAGGCCTAGTAGGTGCAGAGAGAGAACGGTAAAATCTGATTTGACCGACGATATTTCAGAATGCAACATGTGCTTGATGTCCTCCACTAGTAGACAAAAATCTTCCTTGGAGGGGAGACTGGCTTTGAGTTCTGCCAGGTCATCCTGAGTTACTGGTAGCCTAGATGGGGTACTTACCTCCATGGTGTACTCCGCCGTTGGAAGAGGTCCACTTGCAGAGTGAGAGACGTCAGCAACATCATTTTCCCTCCCTGGCAACTCCAGAGTGGGGAGGGGGAGTGCAGTCCGATTCAGGCGTAGTAGGCAGCGAGGTAAGAAAATGGGTAATCTACAACTCTGAAGAAGTATTTTTCTTCTTTCTACCTCTCATCTGTGGCTATGAGACAAGCTTGGACTGGGGAAGGGTAAAAAGGCTAGCCAATCAAGGCATTTGTAGTTGCAGACAGTGGCTAGGTAGGCGATCAGCTAAAACGCGTCCCTCATCTACAGCCTCCAGGCCACACCCCCAGCTTTGTATTGTTTAAACAAAAGTAGAGAGATTATGGGTCAAACAGCTGAACAATATTTATAAATTGAAATCTTTGAAAAATAGAGAGGTCTACAGTGTATCGCTTTGCAAGGAGTTGGAGACATCTTTAGCCCTGAAGGAGTTAAAAGAGATAGTAACGCTTAATACTGGATATATTTGTATGAGTAAAACAAGCTTTCATCCACTGCTGACATATATGTTTTATTTTAAAGATATTGCAGCTCAAACACAATTATTTTGGGTGCAGTCCTTCCATGGCTTGAAATCTTACAGTTTTTGCTACAGCATCCTATGGGGGCTAACGATCAATTGACAAGAGTTGTCTACAGACTGCAGTAGCAACAGCGCCACCATTAAATTTCAGGTCATGGAAATACTGCACTAGAATTTTTCAGGTATGAGCTGCGTTAACTTCTGAATAAAACTTCTCTAAGTAGTGAGAATATCCGTGTTTTACTTTGCAGGATAAAACTTGCAGTATATATTTTTGCCATATTGTGTTACTATCCCTTCAAATCAATGACTAATTTTGTTACTGGTGGCCATATGAAAAGAGAAAAAAAGCAATTCTGGAGCAAATCAGCTGTGCCATAGGGGAATATTCAAAGAACTCCCATTGATTTTATTGAGTGTTTAACCCATTAATTGCTGTACAAAGAACTGGGAACCGCTCTAGCATTCAAGGGGTTAAAAGTCCCGTTTAACCCTTTGCTCGATAGTGGGGTATCCAATGCATTTCTTCAAAATGCGGTGGATACCCCGTCTCTCACTCAAAGGGTTAAATCAACTGAGCCTTTTTATTTGTCTTTTATGATGCAGTTGGTTTGCCCCAGATTTGCTTCTTTTTGTGCACATAGGATAATATTGTGTATTTTGAGCCAACATTTCTCCCCTTTTTTCTTTGTACATATATACTTTGAGTAAAACAAGGTTACGTCCACAGCTGAGAGATGCGTGAGAGAGGTACACACTGCATTGCAATGCATTAGATACCTCTCTGGCACTCAAAGGATGGATTTATACCTCCATGAACAGAAATGCTAAAATTCCTCTGTTGATAGAACCTAAGGATGGTTATTGCCACCAGGGCCGGCACCACCTATAGGCGAGGTAGGCACCGGCCTAGGCGCACATGTACTGTGGCCGCGGGCATGCAGCTTAGAAGAGCTGTGCCTGCACGCACCACGCTGGGAGCCGCAACACAGGTCTGTGTCGCTACTGCGCTCCCTCATTGCAGTCGCTCTTCAGTAATGCAGAGCGCTCTGGGAGATCATGACTAAAGAAGACTGCGCGGGAGCTACAGGTATCTGATGGGGGCAAGTTGGAGCTGATGGGGGGCAAAGTGGAGCTGCTGGGGGCAAGTTGGAGCTGAGGGGGCAAATTGGATCTGGTGGGGGCAAGTTGGAGCTGATGGGGGGCAAAGTAGGGTTGATGGGGCAAAGTGGAGCTGGTGGGGCAAAAGGGCAGCTGATAGGGGGCAAGTTGGAGCTGATAGGGGCAAAGTGGAGCTGGTGGGGGGCATCTCTTATAGGCATCTCCAGACCAGGGGCAGACTGGCCCAGGGGGCAGAGAGAGGACAATCATGAAAAGAGGTGGGGTATAAGTAGGCGGGGTATAAAGGGGTGGGACACAAGGGGCAGAGCCAAATGGGCAGCAAAATTAGGTTTTGCCTAGGGTGACAAAAATCCTTGCACCAGCCCTGATTTCGCCACTGACAGCAGCTGTCCCTAGATTGCAGCGCCACCATAAGCTTTCAGGCACAGACGTACTGTTCACAAAAAATGCAGACCTGACCTGTAAGAACTTTTGAATAAAACATCACTCAGTAGAGGAAATAACCTTGTTTTTTTCTCAGAAAGAGAAGCTCTTCAACATATATTTTTTCCATCTTACGTGATACTTTCTTTTTAATGGATATTAATAAAAGATCAAGACAGAAGCATCTTGAGCCAGGTTTCGGTACACTAATCACAGAAAGGCTAGGAGCTTTCGGTTCCAGCATGTGTTATATTGCCCTGTCAACACTGTTTTCTAACCCGTCTCATTTCATTGTGCATCCCACGTTCTTGCTCTAAACAATGATTCAAACAGACAAGGAGAAGAGAAAGAAGAGTATCCCCTAAATGAGACATCACTGAGGCAACCTCAAATGCTGTCCCATAAATCATTCTTTCTTCATGCCCATTTCATATCCTGTGATTGTTCATTTACAAAAGCACTTAGCAACCAGACCTGTGGCATTAAGGAATGCAGCGTTGGATACTATTTATCAAGATAGCTGTAACAGGTCCTGCATGATTGTCTGTTTCTCCATCACCAAGCATTGTTCTGTGATGTCCAGGATGCAGTTTGTAGCAGGAAAGAAATGTCCTACATTACTCTGTATCATTTTCCATTCTCTGTAAGCAGCATTTGATTCTGTACAAATTAGGCCTTATTTAAAGAGATAGTAATGTCTTTATTAAAGTTATGCTCAGAGTCTTCTTTAATCCCTTCGCATCCAATGACGTGCCTGGACCGCCATGGCTGTCCGACACTTAAGGACAAGTGACAGTCCTGGCAAGTCAGGGAATTCAGCGCTGCACGGGGAGACCTGAATCAGATCATAAAAAAAATGACCCATTGTTCTCAAGTGCTGGATGCGCGCGCCGGTCGTTAAGAGTTTAAGCTTTTATAACCCCTTCTGCCTTGTCATTGATCCCCTCAGTTTAGTCCAGATGGAGCGTGGCAAGGAACAATCGTCAGTAAGCAAAAGGAAAATCCTGCCCGCCATCAAGGGGGTCCAGAGTTTTCCTTATACTTATTGAGTGAAGATTGTCCCTTGTGGTATCCGTCCGGTCCCACGACTGGATTGCAGCTCTAAGGGGAGGTGGCCAGAAGGAGCAGGAGGGGGATCCTTTAAGCTTGAATATCTTTTGAACTACAGAACTGTAAGTACTTAAACATACCACTACGTGCTACAAAAAGCTTAAAGAAGACTAGAAGCAGAACTTTAATATAGACATTACTATCCCTTTACGAAGCTAAAGAGGGACAAATGAAAATTCCCCAATCCCCACTAATTTAACCCTTTGAATTCTAGAGAGGTATCCAACGCATTGCATTATGTTGAATGCCTCTTTGGCATGCAAAGTGTTTTAAAATGTTATTTTAAGCCCCAGAAAGCAGCATGGGCTGGGAGGGTTTGATTGGATTTCAGCATCTGATGTCACCAGAGATAAAGGGATTGACGTCAAGGACTCTCCCCATTGTCATAGCAACACAAGACACATCACTGATCTGATTATTTTTTGTATGATAAAGAGAACAATTTAACTCTTTGAGTGTGAGAGAATTCTGGCTCTTAAAGTGTTAATGGAGTAGTCCTGGGTCAGTCTTCTGCACCATAGAAGACAATAAGCATTCCCAAAATTATCATATATTTAAATGGGTTTTAACCCATTAAATGCCAGAGAGATTTCCAAGTCATTGAAAAAACCCACTTTTAACTAATGGTAATACTTACTCGCTCCATTTGGGGTAAGTGCTTTGCTCTAAAATTGCCCTCCCTCCCCTTTCTTAGTTCTCAGGATCACAGAGTTCTTATACCCATTTCACACAGTCTAAGGCTGTGATGTTCAAAAAGTCATCATAATGAAAAAATGCCCAATCGTGATTTGGTGGTAAAAGAAGGAACATGTTTTCAGAAGTAAATCAGTCACATCTGAAATCCTATATAATAATTCGCTAGGATGTTTGTCAGAAGCCCGTAATGCGCAGTAGAGACTGCCCAAACACACAGAATGCTGGGAGCACAGAATGCTGGGAGCACAGAAAGAATGTTGGGAGCACAGAATGCTGGGAGTATGGAATGCTGGGAGCACAGGATGCTGGGAGCACAGAATGTTGGGGGTTCTGTGCTGGGAGCATCCTGTGCTTTCGGCCAGTCTCTACAGTGCATGACTGCGTCGGCGGCAGGACGCAGAGCAGGACCGGACTCTTAACCCTTTGTGTGCCAGAGGGGTACGCAACGCATTGCCCCTCTGGCACTCAAAGTGTTAACATCACTGGACTTTGGCCGGTGTACACGGGCTTTTACACTAGTATTTTATAAAGTATTAAAACTGGCAGCAAGATGAGCTTAATCAATATGTCTTTTAAAAATTCAGATGTTAAAAATATCTTTAATTTTGGCTTTAAAATTAACATTTTCAAAGAAATAAAGACATTTTTTTTTGCCAGTTAAAGTCCTACCACTTCTTGCTAGGGGTGCACCGAAATGAAATTTCTGAGCCGAAAACGAAACTTCTGGATGGACTTGGCCGAAAACTGATACCAAAAATGACTTTTTATATTCCAGTACCCCCCTTGACATCCAGTACCTTCCCCCAGCGCCAGGCCATCTAGTACTACTGGCTTACCTGTGCTGCATCTGGGGGTTGAGGGGCACATGAACCGTAGAAGTTCGTCAAAGTTCAGTATAATTCAATGAGCTAAAGAGGACAGAGGTGAAATTGTGCATGTTAACTTCCTTAACAATGTGTTCACCCATTCATAATTCAGGCCCCATTTAAATCATTGGGACTTTCTATTAGTCCCCTATGATGCACTTGGTTTGTTCCAGATTTGCAGCTATCTAACTTACTATCTATATCTACAGTTTGGATCTATGTGTAATAGTTGATATAGGCAAGAGAACACGCCTATAAGCGCAAATACATTAGTCATATACTAAAGCTTCTCTATTAGGAAGGAACAAGACATGGCACACTAGGAAGTGACAGTCTGCTATTGCCATCATCCTTTATGCCATTACCATGATAGTTTTCAGATGCTGCATTGTAATCCCATAATTCTCAACTAGCGAATACCTGTTGCTCTCGGCCTGTTTTTGGACTACAATTTACACCCACATCAATGGCTACTGACCAGCTGTTAATGAACTAAAACTTCCGTTACCCTCATCTGGCAATTCACAGGATAAAAATATTATTTAGTATAACAAAAGCTGAAAATCCACATATAGATAAATGCCTTCTGCAAACCAATTATTACCTGGGCTCCAGTGGTTCCTCCCCCTGCTCCTCCTCCAGCCCAGTTCTCCCCGCCTTATGTGGGTAATACCCCGACCTCCAGGTCGCAGCGGCTCCCTTATCACCCTGCTGTCGAGCAATCACTTCTCTATCTATGCTTGCTTAGTACCCATCACCTACACCCCCTGGCCTGTGTGCAGCCGACATGAAATTAGCAATTAGGTGTCACGCAAGAACAGACTAACTAGCTCTCATTTAACCCTAATGGCATTAATAATAATAATAATATTTGCCTTACCCTGAAATATCAGCATTAAACATCGCTATAAGATACAATAAATTGTGTTCCTCTCTTGATCAGATTTACCTGTTGAGCGCCGCTCCGGACTCTTTCTCTCCCTCTTCAGGCATTAAAATGAACAGCAAGATGCATGCCTGAAGAGGGGAGAGAGAGAGTCCGGAGCAGCGCTCAACAGGCAAATCTGATCATTAGAGGAGCACAATTTATTGTATCTTATAGTGATGTTTAATGCTGATATTGCAGGGTAAGGCAAATATTATTATTAATGCTATCAGGGTTAAATGAGAGCCCAGAGCAGCGCTGGATTGACTCACATTTCCCTTCCTCTTATCAGTCATGTGATCTCTGGGTATTCCTTCCCTCTGGTGTGAAGCTGAACACTTCTCCCACTAAGGTATTATCACCAATAGGGACTAGCTTGGCACTAGGGCCTTGTAGTGGATAACAGGCTGTCATAGTCCCACCAACATTATTTATCCAATCGCCATTAGAGTCACTTATTTCAATTGCTTACCTCTAATCCAGTGCGACGGATTTTTAGCCATATTTTCGGCCATTTTTTTTATTTCGGCTACCAAAGTTTTGGTGCACCCCTACTTCTTGCTCCTGTCTTCTAATAGTACTTTGATATAGCTTTAAGCCATTTTATTTTGTTGGAAAAAAATTATGGAAATCAGACATTTGTTTCTAAAAATACCTTAAAATACGACAGTAGATTAAACCACTCCCACTCGTGAGACTTATTTTTCCCTTTGAGAGAAATGGAGGAATTGAATGTCAAAAATGATATTAATATGTCTGGGAAATGACCGGCCATGGTGTAAGAACTTTTTCAGACTGATTACAGACAATTTCAGTTGCCAGAACTTTTTGAACATCTCGCCCTAAGTTTTGAAAAATGTTTTAAAAAAATGTTGTGTTTTCACATATAGAGAGGGAGACCCAGAGGGTTGTAAACTGTGCTGTATGACAGGTAGAGTTTCTCCTTGGCTGTGGGGATGTGGGGACAGTAGCAGGGCTTCCACCAGTGGAATCTGTCCAGCTACCCATTTTGCCCTGTTATTAAAATAACCTTGATTGGATACTATTTCCAAAGAAGTCTGAACATATCATGGATGCTTTTTCTCTTTCTCCATCACCGAGTATGTTTACCATGCCCAAGATGTGGTCTGAGGAAAGATAACTTAGTAAATTTTTCATCCTAATACAGGAGTAGGCTAACGTTGGTGCCCAAGCTGTTGGATGCAAATGTAGTCAAGTTGATACCATTATTGGCTAACTAAATATATTTAGGATAAAAGCTTTCAAGACCTCTTAGGTCTCTTCCTCAGGCATGGTATACCATGCCTGAGGCAGAGACCTAAGAGGTCTTGAAAGCTTGTATCCTAAATCTGTTTAGTTAGCCAATAAAGGTATCAAGTTGACTATATTTGCCTCCTGTATTTCTATGGCTAACGCGGTACCAACTCTCATCTGTTATCAAGCTATTGGAGATGCAAACTCTCATTATCCCCAAACAAATAACTGTTATTTTTTGTAGTGGTCACCTAGTGTTGCTTATCTTACAGAGACTATACTAAAGTGTGATAAAAATAAGGTGATAACCTCTCAAGTGTGATAAATTCTCCAGTTCCTGTTATGCTATGGGCCTATATACTAAGAACTCTCAAATCTCTCCTCTTTATCACACCTTTGTCATACCTTAGTGCACAACCCCCTGGAGTCTATGACTCTCTCTTAGACTGCATTGTCAAAGAAACAATTTGCCATTTTGACACTAGTTGTCACTGTTGCTATCAGTTTGATGTGAAAAAAGGTTGAGGTAATAAGTTTTGAAAGAAAACCTACTCAGTAGTGGGAGTTTACTCAGCAGGAAAATCTATACGTCATATTTCACTTAAAAGAAAAGGCTTACTCTCCTTTAACCCTTTGACTGCCACAATATATCCAACTGAAGTAAAAAATATAAACACGATCCCGCACACCTAAATTAAACAACAGGGAAGAACTGTGTATATCATACACAGGGTGCCTACCATCCATAAGAATGACATAAAAACCACAAGAAAAGAATGGATATAAATGTGTCACTACCCTTCCTCATGTTGTACCAACTGGTACAATATGAGGAAGGGGAGTGCCACATTTATATCCATTTTTTTTGGTGGTTTTTACAGGATATTCAATGCATTGATCTTCAATGCATTGGACACCCCCCTGGCACCCAAAGGGTTAAGTGCCATATGTACAAAAATTGAAGTACAGAAATTCCAGGGCAAACTAATGCACTAATAAATAAAATGTCAATTGACTTAAACTCCATGAATGCTATAGAGTTCTTCAAAGCATTGTTAAAAGGGGTATCAATGTGTCATTGTGTCATTTTAAAGCGGAACTTTCACCTCTGTATGTTCCAGGCTTCATTCGTTCCTTAATGTTCCATGTATATAGTGCTGTGTTTCTTTTTGCATAAAACTACATAGCAGTTAAGCAACAGATACAGTAATATTTTACCTGGTGACGTAACGTTCCTTAGAGCTGAAACTTCTTGCACCGTATGGTGCAGAAGACACTCCCACAGGGGTTGGCAGTGAATAGTCCATTCAGCTTCTGAATCATACGTCATTCCTTTCTACAGCATGTGACCTGGCGCGCTCCTTGAATCGTGAGCGTTCAGGTCTTGTCTGTATGGTGCGAGCGCGTTCATGAACAGCGCTCGCACTATATAAATCAGCAGAATTTTAATTGTAGTATTCGAGGATATTTTGTCTTACTGAATCTCATAGCGGTTCGTGCACAGGCGCGTCACGCTGAACATGAAGAAAAAAAAAAAAGGGGCAGTCTCTTCCACTGTGACTGACTGAGAGCTGGCGCATGCACTGTTATACTTTTCAGGAAAGATGGCGCCGCTCTCCCTCGTCTCACAGCTCACTTAAAAGGTAAACGTAACAACATAGGTGGATAGCAGGTGGCTAATATATAAACAATAAGCATGATGTTAAGTATAACTTGCAAACTACTGATAGTTATGTCGTTGTGAAAGTTCCGCTTTAAATAAATAAATAAATGTGTTGCTCAACATGTCAAGACAAGTCAGAACTGACACTATGGGGGTTGTGATAAAGAGGTGATAATGTGGATATGACTTCTCCAGTGCCTATGTTATTCTATGGAGCCTATGCACAAAGATGTCCAAAGCTGGAGAACTCTTAGTGCATTGGCTCCATAGAATAACATAGGACTTTAACAGGTTAGAACACTGGATAAGTCGTCTCTACTATCACCTGTTTAGCATCGTTTTATCACACCTTAGTGCATCACCTCCCATGACTTCCGATGGGAAAAAATTATTGCCTTTGGGACACAGGTAGCACTGTTAAGAGTATGAGGTATAATCAATTTTGAATGAAGCATCTCACAACAGTAGCAGTGAGCTTGTTTTTACACACAGATGCAGTCTGGCATTTGCAGACACTCCTGCTAATGATCAAAATGGTTGCCTGGGTGAACTTTTTAGTTATTCATTCCCAAAAGTTCCACACTACCAAAAAAAAAACATACATTGGTCTTTAAGGTGCCATTCTAGAGCAAACTGACTGAATCATGAGGAGGGCTTAAACTATAACCCTTTGTATGCTAGAGACAAGTCCAGTGCATTGATTTAAAATGCATCAGAGACCTTTTTAGAATTAAAAGTCTAGTTCAAACCATCTGCAGTTTATGGGATTTTCATCCACCTCTATGATGCACTTGGTCTGCCCCTAAATTACACCTTTCTATCTTGATGTAAAAGGCACTATGATGTATAAGAATGACCTTCTCTGACATTTTGGAAAAATGACAGGAAAATAAAGCATAAATGCTGTTTTCTATTAATCAGATGTCTGGCTATAAGTAAAGTGGTTGCGAAATAGCATTTAAAAGTCTGCAGAATTGTTCAGAAATGGCCATCTAAATAGAACTTCAATTACAGCACTTGCTGTTATCAGTGAAAATATTCTTAACTGTTTGTGCAATGCATTGCGAAGCACTGAAATAGTTAAGTTAACCACATACTCTAATCTCAATTTTACCCCTTGTAACAGTATCAGAATAGACATACAGAATGTGAGAGGCTTCAGAGAATGAACAACAGCACAATGGCCTGTTCTACGGCTAGTCACCACCCAGAAGCATCACATTTTAGCTCTCTATTGCCATTACAGAGGAGAAATTTCCACATACATATTAGACTAATCCCGCCCAAAAGGGCAATCTAGTTCCAAAATGACAGGCAAGTCCCCCCTGCACAGGAACACCAACTGACCTCCGATGTACGTTTTGGCCTAATTGGGCCTCGTCAGGAGGGTGCAGCTAGATTCCCTAGGCACTGAGAGCAAGGGGTCCACGTCTGGATTACCCTTCACTCTTAGAGAGCCCCCTAAGTGTATTCAAAATAAACATACAGAATGTGAGAGGCTTCTCCCTAAGAGTGAAGGATAATCCAGACATGAACCCCTTGCTCTCAGTGCCTAGGGAATCCAGCTGTGCCCTCCTGACGAGGCCCAACTAGGCCAAAACGTACGTCAGGGGTTAGCTGGTGTTCCCGTGCAGTGGGACTTGCCTACCATTTTGGAACTGGACCCCCTTTTGGGCGGGATTAGTCTAATATGTACATGGTAATTTCTCCTCTGTATTCGCACTAGAGAGCTAAAACGTGATGCTTCTGGGTGGTGACTAGCTGTAGAACAGGCCATTGTGCTGTTGTTCATTTCCAGAAGCCTCTCACATTCTGTATGTTAGTATCAGAATAGTCAATATTTCTATATGGCTGCAAGGTGACTGACTAAAAAAAGATGATAAAAGGGACCAGCGAATTTGAGGAAGCAACTCATTCTGATGTTATTTAAAGATACATTTATACCTCCCCAGCAAACCCCCGCCCCAAAAAAAACAAAAAAAAACAAAAACAAAGTATTAATGCACATAAAATGTGCTTTAATATTAGGTATAGCCTAGCTTTGGACACATAGTTTTTTAAGCATTTTTTCCATTTGTGGGAAGGCTTGGGAGGCAGGGAGAAGGCACCAAGGAACTATGAGTTCAGCACCACCTTAGATGACAACATTTGTTTTGCTTGTACTGAGCAGCGGGGCAGAATAAATCAGACTTTTTAATAAATCCTGCCATTACTGGGAGGTTGGGGAAAGATGACCAAGACTCATTCAACTTACTGCACTGTAGCTTGGTGGGAACTGTGTGCTGTCATGCAGAGGTGGTTCCTCCTTCCAAATAGACACCAGCGAGGGTACAGGGGGCTGTATCTTCCCTGCTGTTGTAGCTTGTATCAGGAGTGGGTAAATTAAGCTTTCTCATCTCCACGAAGTAGAACATTAAAACAATAAAGACTGCAAGACAGGACCACTGGCTGTCAGATAGACGTATTATTAAAGCACATACTTTGTGCTTTAACAGTAGCAATTGACTTTTTTATTGATACCTATATATTATACAGCTTTACCTGCTGAGTTTAAAATTTATAAGAAGTAACTTTCTGGAAATGAGTAAAAGCATCATTAGTTCCAATCAGGAAGTGACTCAGCAGTTTCTAACATATTCTATGGAGAACTGTCTGTCAATGAACCCTCTCCCACAGAATGCAACAGAATAAGTAATTGAAATCTGACCACTAGAGGGCATTATTAATGTAAAAAACAAACAGCAGAGTAAACTGTAATTACTCAAAACTATACAATATATGTATTATTAGGGTTGCCACCTTTTCCCAAAAAAAATACCGGCCATAGCTGTGGGTCGGTGAGGGCGGAGTCACAAAAGGGAGGACCTACAAAAGGGAGGAGCCACAAAAGGGGCAGAATGTTGTATGACCACTCTCAGACTAAGCAGTCTCTCTCTCTGACTAAGCATTCACTCTCTCAGACTAAGCACATACACACACTCTCTCTCAGACTAAGCACTCTCTCTCTCTCAGACTAAGCACTCTCTCTCTCAGACTAAGCACTCACACACTCTCTCTCAGACTAAGCACTCACACACTCTCTCTCAGACTAAGCACTCACTCACTCTCTCTCTCTCTCTCTCTCTCAGACTAAGCTCTCCCAGACCAGTGTGGTGAAGGATCCCCTACACACAAAGGTGATCAGACCAAAGCCTTTGAGGCCTAGATGGGAATGAAACACATTTCCAAACATTAACCTCTCTGGTTCCCAAGGAGGTTAATGCAGAATCCCTTTGTAATAATGTCATAAAGGCTGGCAGCTGCCCTAGAACCAAAGAAGAACCCACAAGAGTATTTCCTACTGAGTAAATACTTCTCTCCCCCTTGTGCCTCTCTCTCCCCCATGTGCCTCTCTCTCCCCCATGTGCCTCTCTCTCCCCCATGTGCCTCTCTCTCCCCCATGTACTTCTCTCTCTCCCCCTTGTGCCTCTCTCTCCCCCATGTACTTCTCTCTCTCCCCCTTGTGCCTCTCTCTCTCCCATGTGCCTCTCTCTCTCTCTCCCCCTTTTGCCTCTCTCTCCCCCATGTGCCTCTCTCTCTCTCTCCCCCTTTTGCCTCTTTCTCCCCCATGTACTTCTCTCTCTCTCTCCCCCTTTTGCCTCTTTCTCCCCCATGTACTTCTCTCTCTCTCTCCCCCTTTTGCCTCTTTCTCCCCCATGTACTTCTCTCTCTCTCCCCCTTTTGCCTCTTTCTCCCCCATGTACTTCTCTCTCTCTCTCCCCCTTTTGCCTCTTTCTCCCCCATGTACTTCTCTCTCTCTCCCCCTTTTGCCTCTTTCTCCCCCATGTACTTCTCTCTCTCTCCCCCTTTTGCCTCTTTCTCCCCCATGTACTTCTCTCTCTCTCCCCCTTTTGCCTTTTTCTCCCCCATGTACTTCTCTCTCTCTCCCCCTTTTGCCTCTTTCTCCCCCATGTACTTCTCTCTCTCTCCCCCTTTTGCCTCTTTCTCCCCCATGTACTTCTCTCTCTCTCCCCCTTTTGCCTCTTTCTCCCCCATGTACTTCTCTCTCTCCCCCTTTTGCCTCTTTCTCCCCCATGTACTTCTCTCTCTCCCCCTTTTGCCTCTTTCTCCCCCATGTACTTCTCTCTCTCCCCCTTTTGCCTCTTTCTCCCCCATGTACTTCTCTCTCCCCCCCTTTTGCCTCTTTCTCCCCCATGTACTTCTCTCTCCCCCCCTTTTGCCTCTTTCTCCCCTATGTACTTCTCTCTCTCCCCCTTTTGCCTCTTTCTCCCCCATGTACTTCTCTCTCTCCCCCTTTTGCCTCTTTCTCCCCCATGTACTTCTCTCTCCCCCCCTTTTGCCTTTCTCCCCATGCACTTCTCTCTCTCTCTCCCTTTTGCCTCTTTCACCCCCATGTACTTCACTCTCGCTCCCCCTTGTGCCTCTTTCACCCCCATGTACTTCTCTCTCCCCTTGTGCCTCTCTCCCCCGTGTACTTCTCTCTTTCTTTTCCCCTTGTGTCTCTCTCTCTCTCTCTCCCCTACCTCGTTTTCACTTTCCTCCACTGCCGACATCCGGAGCGCAACCACTCCAAACGCGGAGACGCCGCATGGAGTGTGCAGGGGTTTTCTTCCTCTGTCTGGGCGCCAGTTTTAAACTGGCCTCAGAACAGAGGAAGAAAATACCTGCACGCTCCACGCGGCGTCTCCGCATTTGGAGTGGTTGCGCTCCGGATGTCAGCAGTGCAGGAACTAAGACAGCAGTATCCGGCGGCTGTGGGGCTGCACAACTAATCGGTGCTCAACGAATCGATTAGTTGTTGCAGCCCTAGTAGGCAACATCGTTAAAGGCTGCCAAAGTGGTCTGGGAAGCGGGGCACAGCATTAATACCGGCTTTTCAATGGCCGGTATAGAGGTTATACCGGCACCGGCTCAGCAGTGCTAATTACCGGCCGTGCCGGTAAAATACCGGCCGGGTGGCAACCCTATGTATTATACATTAAAAATGTTCACTACTCATTTAATACTATCTAATGTTGTGTGGAGGTTTGAGAGTCACTTTAACATAATTACCAGAACAGACACTTTTTTCAGTGATGGCATTGCAGGATTTGAGAATATAATACAAATAGAGAAGTTTTCTTTTCATTGGTTTCCTAGATCCTTGATAAATACACTCCATTTGAATTCTTTAAAGTTTTTGGCAATATGCACAAGCCAATTCCATTTAGGGGTGAAAGTAAATGGCCCATTAACCCTTTGAGTGCCAGTGTGGTTAAGCAACCCATTGTGAACCCCTCTGGCACGCAAAGGGTTAATTTAAAGGGGTAATGACCTTTTCTTTATAAATAAAAAAAGTATATGTGATAAGGTTTTTCCTGCCATGTAAAACAGGGGAACACTTACTGATATGAGATATTAATTTAAAAGTTATTAAAAGTTAAATGAAACTTCAAGTTTCTAATATGGTCACCAAGAGGACTTTTGCCTATCACTTATTAAGAATTGTCACAGGTTATGATTCAAGCTCTCCCAGCTGATTGATAACAGTTTAAGTATAGACAAGTATTTTTCATAAAACTGTATACTACTCCTTTATATAGTTTTTTAACCCTTGGGGAGATTCACTAAGCAGTGATAAAGTGGTGATGACTTCTCCAGTGATATCACTTCTCCAGTTCCTATGTTATTCTATGGCGCCTATTCACTAAGATCTCCAAAGTTGAAGAAATTTTAGTTCATAGGCTCCATAGAATAACATAGGCCCTGGAGAAGTCATCTCGACTTTATCACTTCTTTATCACCGCTTAGTGAATCTTCCCCCTTGAGTGTTAGGTCTCCAACACATTGTTTTGACAGTGTTGGAAATCTCGCTACTATTGAAAGCTTACCTGGGAACATTCTTTTTTGGAGCCCTCAGAGAGGGATCGTGGGCTGGGAATGTGTGTCAAAGTCACACAAATTGAGTCATAAAATGTGTGGGGCTTAAAGGGGAACTACCACCCCACAAAATCTTTATCTTAATTAAGTCCCCATCTTTGTCTTTGTCCCCAGAGATCAGGTAATTAGTTCTAAAAAGTATTTGCAACAGATCTGGATAGTTCCCAGGTATGGATAGAAACTCCATGTAAATCAGGGATAATATGGGGAATTTTTGTTTGTTCCCAATGGTGCAGTTGGTTTGCATAAGAGTCGTTCCTCTTTTTGTCTGTTCATACGAACTTTTATGTTTAACCATTGCTTCCATCATGTTGACAGTAAGCTAAGTCATCTGGTGAGCTTACCACTTGAGGAACAGAGAGGTACCTAATTCAATCCTCTGTATTCTCCACTGGTCCTAAGGGGTTAAGCTTTCATACTTAGGATATCCAGAGTCTTTTGGAGAGTCTGTCAGTAGCTAAGGCAACTTCACATTCTGGTGTTTGAAGCACAAGTTATACATCTTGAAACCTGCCAGCTAAATATAGATTTTGAGCGTAGTTTGTTGATGAGATTCCAGAACATGTGAAACAGTAGCAATACAAATAGCAATACGAGTCCCACTGAAATCCTTTTAAAGGGATAGTAATACTTCATTTTATCTTTATTTTATTTTGAAGGCATTAACAAAACATGAAGAACAATATAAATCTTATCTCTCAAACCTTTATGGTTTGAGAGATATTCACAAGCAAAGTTTCCCCTCACTGACAGAAACGGTCAAGTCTGCCATCTAGCTGTCAGATTTGGAATCTGGTCTGCAGATCAACCGGTGGCTCTTCAGCAGAACCGAGATCGCAGGATATAAAAATAACTATTTAATTGGAAGGATCTTAAAAGTGTGCTTGCAAACCAGGCACAGTTTGTAGACTATTCGAATGAAGTAGTTCTTCTTATATCTCGCAGTCTCGTCTCTGCTGTAGAGCCATGACCGGTCCGCGGACCAGATTCCAAATCTGACAACTAGATGGCAGACTTGACCGTTTCTGTCAGTGAGAGAAAACTTTGCTTGTGAATGTCTCTCAAACCATAAAGGTTTGAGAGATAAGACTTATATCGTTCTTCATGTTTTTTTAATGCCTACAAAATTAAATAAAGACAAAACGAAGTATTACTATCCCTTTAAAGGAGCAGTATAGGGTCAGAACAAGGTAAAATGAATCTAACACTTGGGTGATTTCGAAAGGGCTTTCAAATTCTCTCTTTAAAACTATGGTTTGTGAGATATTTCATTTTATTTATTTGTTAGTTTATGTAACAATTCAGTGTGATGGCTTGGTATTCACCCCTCTAGATTAGGGGGTAAGTACCAAGTCATTTTCTCCGGACTGGGCTCAAGGGACCACCAGTCAGACCTGGACTGTACAGCCAGCCCGTAGCAGCTGGCTTACTGTAGTGACCTTTGTAGGGACTCATATCTCTCCCCACTGGAACAGGTTACTGCAGAAAAGGTATCTCCTCTCTGCTCCAACGTTTTCACCAGGTAGGCACTAGCCCCTCATCTTGTTGCTATGGAACAGGTATTTCCCCCTCTGCACCAACATCTCCTCCAAACAGACACTGAACCCTCTGTCCTTATCTCTCCACACTGCCTTTAACAAGACACTTTTGGCTGCAACGGCCTAATGATTTCAGTGTCCATTCTCCCATCCCATAACAGAGCCTAAAAATCTATTCCAGAAGTAGATACATCTATAGAGTTTATTTAAATATAATGCATGTCCTTTTGCAGCCTACATTTAACTTAGAGTGACACTACATGAATATAAATAAAATACTGTAATGTGTAGAATATTAATCTTATAACAAAAATAAGAGTATAATATTAGTAGTGTGTAGAATGGGAAACTAATTAAAGGGATAGTAATACTTCGTTTTAACTTTATTTTATTTTGTAGGCATTAAAAAAACATGAAGAATGATATAAGTCTTATCTCTCAAACCTTTATGGTTCATGAGATATTCACAAGCAAAGTTTCCCCCTCCCGCCCCTTTTACCTACTGTAAATAATCTCTTCTCAGATGTGGAATGCAGTCCATAGACTGGACAGATAACAGAAGGGGACACTCTTATTCCTATCAGAACAATGAAAGCCCTGCCCCCCTTGACAAGCTTTCCAGGTTTTTCTGTTATCTTAATTGAAGATTGTCCCTCTCTGCAGTCTACCTGGGCAGCTCCCTTCTGCCTGGCTGAAAAGTGTTACATCAGTAAAAGGGGTAGGAGGGGGATACTTTGCTTGTGAATATCTCTTAAACCATAAAGGTTTGGGAGATAAGACTTATATCATTATTCATGTTTTTTTAATGCCTACAAAATAAAATAAAGTTAAAACGAAGTATTACTATCCCTTTAAGGCAGTACATACAGGAGGTACAGAAATGGCCAAAGTAACAGATTTTGCATACTGCCTGGTTATTGGACACTAGCAATGGACTCGCAGGCAATACAATACTGCTATGCACTTCATCAACCAATATATGGCGACAGTGAGTACACAGGACTTTGGATTTGTGATAATACCTGTGCTTCCCAACAGGGCTCAACAAATAGATGGTGACAGGGAGAGAACAGGACTTTCTCTGGAAAAGTCCATGGCAGATATATTGCCTGCAATGTCCATGTAAACCTACAGTCCTCACACATCAAAGGGACATGAGGGGGTTAACCTCCTATTTCATCATATCCATTGCTTCCTGGTAGGAAGCGACAGTTGGTGGGGGAGAGTCTAATGTTAGTTTCTGGCACACCAGGCTATTCCTTCAAGTACTGCTAAATTTGCATAAACTGGTAGATAAATAAATAAGGGTAAATATTTTGTAAACTGCTGTTTTAAATAAAGAATGACTAACATAAATATAGGTGATTTTGAAAGCACTTTGAAAATCACCCAAGTCCACTTTAATTTTAGGTTAAAGCATAACCTATGCTGACAACAGCAATGGTGTATTCATTGCTATGGCTTCATTAGTTTAGAAGCTCCAAGGTTGCAGTTTTCCTTCAAGCACGGCAGTGTCAATGATTACTTTGGAGTTGGTGAGATATCCCCATTTTTTAACTCAGCAGCACCAACTAGTGTCCAAAAGGCACTTCTTTCATAATACAATCTAAGTGAGAGAATTGGAGTTATGCATTAAGGGGCGATGTGTGTCTAATGATGAGTGGCGAGCACATCGTCTTGCGAAGGAGACACCCATCACCAATAATTAAGTATGCATGGGATGAAGGGTAGTGATGAGCGAGCACCCCAATGCTCGGGTGTTCAGGTGCTCTGACCGAGCGCCCCCGGAGGCTCGAGTGCTCGGCCGAGCACCCGAGCCCCATTGAAGTCAATGGGAGGACTCGAGCATTACACCAGGCACCCCCTGCTCTGATGAGGGGAGGGTGCCTGGTCCATAGGAAAAGGGCAGAAAAGGATGGAAACACCACAGAAATGGTTCAGGGACAGCATAGGGAGGATGTCTGGATGCATCTTGGACTCCAACATCGCTGCTGGGAACGATCTTTCGCCCGTAGTACGCCATTTTTACAGACTGACCGTAAAACACACAAAAAGGAAAATAAAAACGACTTTAGGCGAAAAATTGTTACCAAACAGTATTTGCTGTATATTTACTTGTATATCATCTGCAAATTCTGCAAAAAATTTCATCGGTTTTTCTGAAGTGAGGCCATGATTAAGAGGGAAATGTGCGCAGAGGCAAATTCTCCCAAAAATTTCCTAGATTTTTCTGAACTGAGGCCATGATTAAGAGGGAAACATGCGCAGAGACAAATTCTCCAAAAAAATTTCCTCGATTTTTCTGAACTGGGGCCATGATTAAGAGGGAAACGTGCGCTGAGCCGACCATCTAAAACATTATGGGTGAGGGTCTGCTGCGGAGCTGACCATCCTAAACATTATATGCGAAGGCCCGCTAGTGAGCTGACGCTATAAAACATTATATGAGAGGGCCCGCTAGAGAGCTGACCCAATAAAACATTATATGAGAAGGCCCGCTGGTGAGCTGACCTATATAAAAATTGTCAAACAGGGCCCGCTGGTGAGCTGGCCCTATATAAAAATTATATCACAGGGCCCGCTGGTGAGCTGGCCCTATATAAAAATTATATCCCAGGGCATATGGAAGAGGAGGAGGAGGATGAGAAGATTAAGAGTCAACCATATACCCGTTTTTTGGGTGGAAGGGGTGAATGGGAATACAGAGTATTCCCATCATTGTAAATAACATATATAAAGTGAGTTTATGTTCCCCCGGTGCTTTCCTCCAGTGGAGTGGAGAAGTCAGGGGAAATCCAGGCCTTGTTCATTTTTATAAGTGTCAACCTATCAGCATTTTCGGTGGAAAGGCGGATACGCTTATCTGTTATGATGCCACCAGCAGCACTAAATACCCGCTCAGACAGAACGCTGGCGGCAGGGCAGGCCAGCACCTCCAAGGCGTAGAGTGCCAGTTCATATCACGTGTCCAGCTTGGACACCCAGTAGTTGTAAGGCACAGAGGGATCATTTAGGACGCTGACACGGTCTGCTACGTACTCCTTCACCATCTTCCAAAACTTTTCCCTCCTTGTGACACTAGGCTGCGCATCAGGGTGAGGGTGCTGGCGGGGTGTCATGAAGGTGTCCCACGCCTTGGAGAGTGTTGCCCTGCCTTTGTCGGAACTGCTGTGTGCTCCCCTTTTCTCCCCTTCTCGGTTGGCCAAGGTAGCACGTACTCTGCCGCCAGCGTTGTCAGATGGAAAATTTTGGAGCAATTTTTCAACAAGAACCTTCTGGTATTGCACCATTTTGCTTGTCCTCTCCACCGGAGGAATGAGAGATGAGAAATTCTCTTTGTAGCGGGGGTCCAGAAGGGTGAACACCCAGTAATCCGTGTTGTCTAAAATGCGTATAACGCGTGGGTCACGGGAAAGGCAGCCTAACATAAAGTCAGCCATGTGTGCCAGAGTACCAACAGTCAAGATATCGCTGTCCTCACCAGGAGGATGACTCTCAATCTCCTCATCCTCTTCCTCCTCTTCTGCCCACCCACGCTGAAGAGATGGAACTAAAGTTCCATGGCTACCCTCTGTAGCGGAGGCAACCGTGTCTTCCTCCTCCTCCTCCTCCTCCTCCGCCTCCTCCAATTGTCGCTGAGAAGACGAAGTGAGGGTGCTCTGGCTATCACCTTGTGTAAGCTCTTCCTCCCGCATTTCCACCTCTTCCACATGCAAAGCGTCAGTTTTAATTGTGAGCAGCGAGAGTTTCAGTAGACACAGAAGTGGGATGGTTACACTGATAATAGCGTTATCGCCGCTCACCATTTGTGTCGATTCCTCAAAATTGCGTAAAACCTCACAGAGGTCTGACATCCATTCCCACTCCTCACTTCTGATTACAGGAAGTTGAACGGAGAGGCGTCGACCGTGTAACAGCTGGTACTCCACTACTGCCCTCTGCTGCTCACAAAGCCGGGCCAACATGTGGAAGGTGGAGTTCCAGCGCGTGCTCACGTCACACAGCAGCCGGTGAGCTGGCAATTGTAAGCGCTGCTGCAGCTTCAACAGGCCGGCCGAAGCTGTAGATGACTTACGGAAATGTGCACACACGCGGCGCACCTTGGTCAAGAGATCATGCACATTGGGGTAGGTTTTTAGAAATCGCTGAACCACTAAATTAAATACATGCGCTAGGCATGGTACGTGTGTGAGCTTGCCGAGCTCCAAAGCCGCCACCAAGTTACGCCCATTATCACACACAACCATGCCTGGTTGCAGATTGAGTGGCGAGAGCCACTGCTCGGTCTGGTGACTAATCCCCTGCAACAGCTCTGAGGCCGTGTGCTGTTTGTCCCCAAGGCAGATCAGCTTCAGCACGGCCTGTTGACGCTTCCCCACTGCAGTGCTACACTGCTTCCAGCTACTGGCTGATGGGGGAGTGGCGCTGCGTGTAGAGAATTCGGAGGTGGAAACGGAGGAGGAGGAGCCAATAACGTAGGTGCTGGCGGAAACCCTGATGGAGGTAGGGCCCGCAATCCTCGGCGTGGGTAGCACCCGTGCCATCCCAGGGTCCGAGTCGCTCCCAGCCTCCACGACATTCACCCAGTGTGCCGTCAGGGAAATGTAGCGTCCCTGGCCACAAGCACTTGTCCATGTGTCAGTCGTTAAGTGGACCTTCCCAGTAACTGCGTTGGTCAGGGCACGGGTGATGTTACGGGACACATGGTGGTGTAATGCGGGGATGGCACACCGGGAAAAGTAGTGGCGGCTGGGGACCGCGTACCGAGGGACAGCTGCTGCCATCAGGCTGCGGAAGGACTCAGTGTCCACAAGCCTAAATGGCAGCATTTCGATGGCCAGTAATTTGGAAAGGTGTGAGGTTAGTGCTATGGCCTGTGGGTGGGTGGCTGGGTATTTTCGCTTGCGCTCAAATGCCTGGGGTAACGACATTTGGACGCTGTGCTGGGACAGGGAAGTGGATGTGGTCGCTGATGGTGCTTCAGATGGTACAGGTGCAGGGCGGGAGGTATGCGGGCCTGCGCCTTCGACAGGCGATTGGCCGGCACCGAAAACAGGGGAAGAGGAGGCAGTGGTGTGGCCTGCAGACACAGATGGGCGATCCAGGCGTTCCTCCCACTTATTACGGTGCTTGGATGCCATGTGGCGGATCATGCTGGTGGTGGTGAGGTTTCTAGTGTTCATGCCTCGGCTCATTCTGGTGTGGCACAGGTTGCAAACTACAATTCTTTTGTCGTCCGCACTTTCCTTAAAAAAACGCCATACCGCGGAACACCTACCCCTTGGCAAGGGAGATTTACGCAAGGGGGTGCTCCGTGGAACATTTGCGGGCCGGTTTGGTGCGGTCCGCCTTCTTTCTGTAGCCACACCACTGCCTCTTCCAGCCTGTTGCGGTGCTGCAGATGGCTCACCCTCAGGACTGCTGTCATCGCTCGGCTCTGCACCTTCCCAGGTGGGGTCAGTCACCTCATCGTCCACCAAGTCCTCCTCCACTTCCTCACTCTGATCATCCTCCTCATGTCTTGATCCCACCACATACTCAGTCATTGACAACTGTATAACATCCTCCTCAACAAGGTCTTGAGACAGTAATAGTGGTTGATTTAATGGCAACTGTGTCTCATCATCATCATCATCATCATCCACTACTTCCTTTGACCTTAAATGCCGTTCACATCTGTCATCTTCTTGTGATTGGGTACCCTCTAGAGGTTGTGAATCAGGGCATAAGATGTCATGTTCCTCTGCAAGCGTGCTTGGAGAGAGGGTCAAATGAAGGATTGGTGATGAGACGAGCTCCTCACTATATCCCAGTGTGGGATCACTTCTTTGACCAGACCGTGTATGGTGGGTGGAAGGATGATCAGAGTGAGGATTATGTTGACCAGACTCTTGGCTACTGAGAGTGGACTTGGTGGAAGACAGGGTGGTGCTTAACCGACTGGAAGCAGTATCAGCTGACATCCAACCGACCACCTGTTCACAGTGGTCGGACCTCGAGAGTGATGTCCTGCGACGCCCTGTAAAATGAGACATGAAGCTAGGTATGGTGGATGTCTTTCTTTCTTGTGCTCTGGCACCAGGCACAGTTTCTCCGCGTCCTGACCCGCGCCCTGAACTATCAGGATCACGTCCACTTCCCCGTCCCTTTTTACCCGCCTTCTTCATCTTACACGGAATATGTGACTTTGATATTTGAGTTTGAAGACTTAACAGTATTTCTTCCTATTCTGCAACTGTGCAGAGTACACAGAATAGGCTGCTAAACTGCGGCGAAGCACACTGAATGGAAAATGTGACTTTGAAATTTGAGTTTGAAGACTTAACAGTATTTCTTCCTATTCTGCAACTGTGCACAGTACACAGAATAGGCTGCTAAACTGCGGTGACGCACACTGAATGGAATATGTGACTTTGATATTTGAGTTTGAAGACTTAACAGTATTTCTTCCTATTCTGCAACTGAGCAGAGTACACAGAATAGGCTGCTAAACTGCGGTGACGCACACTGAATGGAATATGTGACTTTGATATTTGAGTTTGAAGACTTAACAGTATTTCTTCCTATTCTGCAACTGTGCAGAGTACACAGAATAGGCTGCTAAACTGCGGCGAAGCACACTGAATGGAATATGTGACTTTGATATTTTAGTTTGAAGACTTAACAGTATTTCTTCCTATTCTGCAACTGTGCACAGTACACAGAATAGGCTGCTAAACTGTGGTGACGCACACTGAATGGAATATGTGACTTTGATATTTTAGTTTGAAGACTTAACAGTATTTCTTCCTATTCTGCAACTGTGCAGAGTACACAGAATAGGCTGCTAAACTGCGGCGAAGCACACTGAATGGAATATGTGACTTTGATATTTGAGTTTGAAGACTTAACAGTATATCTTCCTATTCTGCAACTGTGCACAGTACACAGAATAGGCTGCTAAACTGCGGTGACGCACACTGAATGGAATATGTGACTTTGATATTTGAGTTTGAAGACTTAACAGTATTTCTTCCTATTCTGCAACTGTGCAGAGTACACAGAATAGGCTGCTAAACTGCAGCGAAGCACACTGAATGGAATATGTGACTTTGATATTTTAGTTTGAAGACTTAACAGTATTTCTTCCTATTCTGCAACTGTGCAGAGTACACAGAATATGCTGCTAAACTGCGGCGAAGCACACTGAATGGAATATGTGACTTTGATATTTGAGTTTGAAGACTTAACAGTATATCTTCCTATTCTGCAACTGTGCACAGTACACAGAATAGGCTGCTAAACTGCGGTGACGCACACTGAATGGAATGTGTGACTTTGATATTTGAGTTTGAAGACTTAACAGTATTTCTTCCTATTCTGCAACTGTGCAGAGTACACAGAATAGGCTGCTAAACTGCGGCGAAGCACACTGAATGGAATATGTGACTTTGATATTTGAGTTTGAAGACTTAACAGTATTTCTTCCTATTCTGCAACTGTGCAGAGTACACAGAATAGGCTGCTAAACTGCGGCGAAGCACACTGAATGGAATATGTGACTTTGATATTTGAGTTTGAAGACTTAACAGTATTTCTTCCTATTCTGCAACTGTGCAGAGTACACAGAATAGGCTGCTAAACTGCGGCGAAGCACACTGAATGGAATATGTGACTTTGAAATTTGAGTTTGAAGACTTAACAGTATTTCTTCCTATTCTGCAACTGTGCACAGTACACAGAATAGGCTGCTAAACTGCGGTGACGCACACTGAATGGAATATGTGACTTTGATATTTGAGTTTGAAGACTTAACAGTATTTCTTCCTATTCTGCAACTGTGCAGAGTACACAGAATAGGCTGCTAAACTGCGGTGACGCACACTGAATGGAATATGTGACTTTGATTTTTGAGTTTGAAGACTTAACAGTATTTCTTCCTATTCTGCAACTGTGCAGAGTACACAGAATAGGCTGCTAAACTGCGGCGAAGCACACTGAATGGAATATGTGACTTTGATATTTTAGTTTGAAGACTTAACAGTATTTCTTCCTATTCTGCAACTGTGCACAGTACACAGAATAGGCTGCTAAACTGCGGTGACGCACACTGAATGGAATATGTGACTTTGATATTTGAGTTTGAAGACTTAACAGTATTTCTTCCTATTCTGCAACTGTGCAGAGTACACAGAATAGGCTGCTAAACTGTGGTGACGTACACTGAATGGAATATGTGACTTTGATATTTGAGTTTGAAGACTTAACAGTATTTCTTCCTATTCTGCAACTGTGCACAGTACACAGAATAGGCTGCTAAACTGCAGCGAAGCACACTGAATGGAATATGTGACTTTGATATTTGAGTTTGAAGACTTAACAGTATTTCTTCCTATTCTGCAACTGTGCAGAGTACACAGAATATGCTGCTAAACTGCGGCGAAGCACACTGAATGGAATATGTGACTTTGATATTTGAGTTTGAAGACTTAACAGTATTTCTTCCTATTCTGCAACTGTGCAGAGTACACAGAATAGGCTGCTAAACTGCGGCGAAGCACACTGAATGGAATATGTGACTTTGATATTTGAGTTTGAAGACTTAACAGAATTTCTTCCTATTCTGCAACTGTGCACAGTACACAGAATATGCTGCTAAACTGCGGCGAAGCACACTGAATGGAATATGTGACTTTGATATTTTAGTTTGAAGACTTAACAGTATTTCTTCCTATTCTGCAACTGTGCAGAGTACACAGAATATGCTGCTAAACTGCGGCGAAGCACACTGAATGGAATATGTGACTTTGATATTTTAGTTTGAAGACTTAACAGTATTTCTTCCTATTCTGCAACTGTGCACAGTACACAGAATATGCTGCTAAACTGCGGCGAAGCACACTGAATGGAATATGTGACTTTGATATTTGAGTTTGAAGACTTAACAGAATGTGCTCTAATCTGCAACTGTGCACACTAAACAGAATGTGCTCTAATCTGCAACTTTGCACACTAAACAGAATGTGCTCTAATCTGCAACTTTGCACACTAAACAGAATATATGAAATTTTTTTTTGTTTGTTTTTTTCCCCCCACACAAAATAAACTGCTGCCCCCACACACAGTAGTCCTAAAAAGGACTTTTGGTTCTTTTTTTTTCACAAATTTGCTTTCTTTCTCCCTACACTGACTTTCCCTTCCTATCCTCATCTCTCCCTGGCTAAGACTGAGCCGAACTCGCTGGTCAGGTGCTATACAGCACCCGACCACGGGTTCTGGCCAGCCAATCAGTGTAATGCCAGCAGCCAACATGGCTGCTGGCATTACACTGATGTCAGAGCCTCGCTGCACGTTTATTGGCTGCGCAGCAGCCGCAAAACGTGCGGGGATGAGACCCGAACATGGCGGGCGAGCACATGCGGTACTCGTACGAGTACCGCCATGTGCCGAGCAGATCGATGCTCGAGCCGATCCGAGCATCGGCCGAGCATGCTCGCTCAACACTAATGAAGGGAGAACCAGCTCATTAGCATGGAGGGTTGTTGAACAGCTGGAGATATGTAAGGGATTCCTTGTGAGTCCTTTGTTATGGTGCTGTTGATTTGTCCCAGAATTGATAAGCTTCACTGTGAGAATGCATGTTGGCAAACAGTATATAATGAGGTTGGCTTGAAGTGACACTTCCTATGTCTTAACTCTTTCAGGCACCAGGGGGTGTATAGTGCATTGCATTAATCCTTTAAGGACCAGAGGGATGCACAAAGGATTGTGTTAAATAATACTAATGACACAGAATACTAGTGACACTAGCAGATAAAATGATCTAAATGATCAGGGTATGGCAATTATGTTGTTTTTAATAGTATTATTATTATTACTAACCATGCAAACGTAGGTTAAAGGTGGTCATACTTTTAAAATTGGGTTCCCCTATTTCTTGTTCAAAGCTTTTTCCCTCCCCTATATAGAAAGATAGACAGACGTATAGATAACCAATAGAGATAGCTATTGATAGAGATAGATATTAATAGAGATAGATATTAATAGAGATAGATATCAATGGATATGGACAGACAGGCAAATAGAGAACACACAATAAAGCCAACTCAGCCTACCATAGTAACTGATTCCAGGCCTCTTCTTTAAATAAACAGAATGCTGACCACACCTCCCATCCACATGCCCCAAAACCTTGCATACCCCTGGGTTTGCCCTCCAGCCCTAACTATGTACATACACTTGACTGATCAGAGATGGGATATTATTTTGGCCTTAGGGCTACATCCCAGTTCTAAATGGATTTAGAAAACTGAGTGGTACAGCGTATCCAAAGAGAAAAAAGCACAATGTGTGTGTAAAAATATTATATACAAACATACATGCAAAATCACATACACGCAATCTTACAGTCTCACTGACACACATTCTTATACACACACATCCACAATTATACACCCATATACTCATTTTTACACACACATATACACTAACTCTCACATAGTCTCAGGCCATCTCTTCCTCCCAAAATCCATTTCTTCCCTCCTCCCACTCCTCAGTCCATCTCTGCCTTCTTCCACTCATCCCTCTCCTTTGCCCATCTCTCCTCTATGTAGGTCTCTTTCCTACATATGTTTGCTGCCCTGTCATTTCACTTGTCAGTCTGCTCGCCCCTGGCCCCGCATATGTAAAACTGTATATTAACCCTTTGAGTGCCAGGGGGCAAAGCAATGCATGCGTACCCCTCTGGCACTCAAAATGTTAATCGCTAACTCAACTTACTCACTTGTCTGTGTTGTCACTTCCCTTCTTTTTTCAGCCAGGATAACCCACCATGCACGCTTGCCGCTCTCTCTCTGTCTCTGAGTGTGTCTGTGCCTGACTGCTCCTCTAACAAACACTGCTGACATCCCTGACATCACACGCACTAGCCAGCCAATGAGAGAGGAGCATCCTCTCAAAATTCTCCTTTCTCATTGGCTGCCAGTGCAACAACTTGTTGGGAAGGTACTGGTCTGGCATCCTTACCTACCTGAGACTGGGAGACTGGGGCTGCCAATAGGTTCACTCAGGGTAGCAGCTCCATAACATATAACATTACTGTTTTATTGGCTTGGCTGGTGGGCTCCTCAAGTCACTGGGTCCTAGGCAGGTGCCTTGGTCTCCTTGCCCATGATCCAGCTCTGTAGAAAGATGGATAGATAGATAGACAGATAGACATTTTAGAGCAAACTGTAATCTCAATCAGATTGTGAGCCTCCAGGCAATAGGAATGCAGCCCTACAGTTTGATCTCCCCACATATATCACGTTTGATTCTAAAGAGCTCCAAAAAGCAGCCAAGGGGTTAAATGTTGAGCTTCTGCGTTACTATAATAAAGAAACCAGCAACTGGAAAGTTAAGATACAAATGAAAAAAGCAGACAAGTTACTTTAAAGTAAGAACATTATATCTTGTGATTTTAGTTTAGTATTGGCCATTTATTTTTAATGCCTAATGTCAGCTTGCTGTTGCCAACCAATGAAGCATATTGACGTATCTTACACCAGTCATGCTGAGTCAGGCCTTCTGGAGCCAGTTTTTCGATGTATGTGATGAACAGAAGGTCTGGCAAGCAAGTGCACAGAAACAGCAAAGTGGATGCCCAGCAGTGACCTCATGGGCTTGGATTTCTGGATCTGGTTTATCTTTGTACATCTAGGGCCACACAAAAAAAGAAGGAGGAGCATTTCTGGAGGAAACCAAATGCTCCATAAAACTCTCAAACCTCACCCAACACTCAGTTCACCTGCTAACAAACCAAGACTTCCAATTGTATACAAGTACAGTATAAATATATATAGGCAATGACTGACTGGAGAACAAAGGGTGGAACACACCCCAGCATGCCTGTCAGTCAGAGGCCAAACAAACCAAGACATACAACTGTATACAAGTACAGCATAAATATATATATATATATATATATATATATATATATATATACATATATATATATATATATATATATATATATATATATATATATATATATATATACACACATACACATATAGGCAATGACTGACTGGAGCACAAAGGGTGGAGCACACCCCTGCAGGCTGTCAGTCAGAGGCCAAACAATCCAAGACATATAATTGTATACAAGTACAGTATAAAAATATAGAGACAATGACTGACTGGAGCACAAAGGGTGGAGCACACTCCAGCAGGCCAGTCAGTCAGAGGCCAAACAAACTAAGATACACAAGTAAACAAGAGTACTAGTAAAGGTGCACTTATCTCTGAGGGGAGCAGCAAAGGAAAGAGGGAAAGTCAAGGCTGTATCCCAGTTTTACAGGATTAAGGACTGGTGATTGGTTGGGAGGGAGGAGTGTCATACTAGCAAGTTTTTCTTCTGTTAAACTGTTATTTTAATAAAGTTTCCTTTGCTGCTGAGGGGACAGTGAGGAAGGATAATGCATAATATGAAGCCTCCGTGCTGCCATAAAATTGAAATCACTATAACCATACCTGGGAAATCTCCATAGCTGCCCTGGAGATTCTTTTTTTTTTTTGCAGCTGATTACTGGATCGCTGGTACAGACACTGATTCTCCGGAGGTGGGGTTTCATAAGAAACTCAGCACTCTTCTGCTCCTTCTCACCCTGTTTCTCTCATTACCCACCCTCTTCTCCTCCTTCCCCACCCAGTTCCTCCAATTTCCCTCCCAGTTTTGTGGCACATCCATTAATTCCCATCCACACTTGTGAGTAAGCCCCATTTGTTTTTGACAGAACTGTGTCATTTATATCCCCCAGTGGCGCCACAGGATTTCCCTCCAGGAATCTGCTGTATTACATAAAGTGTAGGTAGCTATTTTTTTATTTACTTGAGCAATTTACAACAGAAAAAAAAAATGCCCAGGCTGGATTTCACTGAGGTATATTTACCTCAATATCCTCTAAATATCAAGCAAATATCAAAATGGTGCTTCACATTGCAACAAAGACAAAAAATAATAAATACGATGTAAAGGACTCACCAGCATCCAAAGGGTGCTCACCAACCGCAGTGCTCCAGACGCTGCATATAAATTCAAACAAGCAGCAGCGATTATGGAAGCGCTCCGCAAATACAAGGTAATCTTCTGGTTTATGTTCCAGGATTGAAAAGATCACATAAGAAGAGCTGTTAAAATTCCAGTTTATTGTTTGATAATTAAAAATTCAAACAAGCATGATCAAATACGGGGGAGCCAAGACAGCAATACACAGAAGAGATGTAAACTCTGTGAATGGGAACGTGATCCAAAAGGCATCACGTTCCTCTAAAAGCCTAAAAATGTCTCCTCCCCTCCAGGGTAAACGCACCCTCTCTATGCCCACAAATTTCAAACTAGACAGGTCCCCCCCATGAAGGAGATGCCTCTCCGTCTGGTAGACATGCTCCCTAATTTTCTGTCTCAACGATCCTGCAGTGCGTCCAACACACTCTATGGAACAATGTGTATAAGTAAACAGGTAAACCACATTAGTAGTAGCACAATTGATAAAGGTCTTGATCTTGTTTTCCCTATTCTCAACAGTACTCCTAAAAGTAGCAGTCTGGCTCATATATCCACAACTCTTGCATCTAGTTACCTTACAGTTGTAAAAACCCATGTGGGTCAACCAAGTGGGCTTAGTCTGAGACGACACAAAAAAACTAGGCGTAACTGTGTTACCAATAGTGGTACCTCGTTGTGCCACAAAACTACATCCATTGGCTAGAATCCTTGACAATTTGTCATCTGCATCCAGCATCGGCAAATATTTGTGAACTATGTTACAAATGGATGTGTATTGTGCACTATAAGAGGTAATAAACTTAATATCATTGATACATCCTCCAACCACTCGAGAAGACTTGTGCAGCAAATTGGTCCTATATTCATGTAGGGCAAAATCATAAGCCCTAGTTACAAGGCCCTTGGAATAACCTCTCGCTCAAAATCTCTGCATTAAGTCCCAAGATGACCTCACAAAATGTTCCTCACTTGAGCAGTTCCTGCATTTCATTATATATTCTGGATTGTGAGGTATTGAAGAGGTTAATTGCCCTTGCCTCTGTTATATATATAGGAGGATGGGAGTGGTAAGGTGAGGTGAGGTCATATGGTTGTTTTGTAGCTCTTCCTGATAGGATGTTTTCTCTGTTTTGTGTTTTAAATTATGTCCAATCATGGACAGATAATCTCCTTTTAAATCAGGTGTTGTTTGATTGCCCATTTAGTCTATGATTAAGCGCTCTAATGCACTAAACATGTTAGACAATTCACCGAGTTTACATCTCTTCTGTGTATTGCTGTCTTGGCTCCCCCGTATTTGATCATGCTTGTTTGAATTTTTAATTATCAAACAATAAATTGGAATTTTAACAGCTCTTCTTATGTGATCTTTTCAATCCTGGAACATAAACCAGAAGATTACCTTGCATATGCGGAGTGTTCCATAATCGTTGCTGCTTGTTTGAATCCTCTAAATATCCTCTAAGCTTGTGCATTAGACTACTTGGAGTTGTCACTAACTGCAACATTATCAAGGATTTATTACACAGGGGTGTGGCTTAAAGGGATAGTAATGTTTCAAAATAAAGCAGCTCCAGTTAATCTTCATAGTATTTGGGCCATGGAGAGTGTTATTTTAATACTGTCAGAGCTGTAGTTCAAGAGTGGTTGAATGATAAAGTATTCCCATACTGCCCTATAACTCTGACAGTATTGAAATAACACTCTCCATGGCTCAAATACTATGACGATTAATTGGAGCTGCTGTTTTTGCGAAACATTACTATCCCTTTAAGGACCATCGATAGTCCTAGGACATCATGGATATCTGAGAAGATAGAACTAGAGACAGGGGAGTGCAGGAAATGGAGTGCCGGATAGGGGGAAGGGGACAATTGTAAGAAGTGGACTAGTAGCAGTCCATAAGGACCAAAGGGGAGAGAGGAGGAAAGGGAACAGAGGAGATTTAAAAATGGAAGGAGACTGATGGATGCATTGGTAGCAGGTCAAGGCACACAAAGGAGAGTGACCCAAGGGGAAGGAAGGGAAGTGGACTAGGGGTGAATAGGCAAACACTGCTGATTGGTTAGGGGAAGAGGGAGGGAGGAGAGATTATCTCTAATTTGTACATTGAGCATTGCCTTTTTAAAATGAAATTTAGAAAAAAATAGCCGTATTACATTATTTTTTTCAGATGTTGTGAAAGCCTGTTTCATATGAAAAACAAGTTTGCAGAATTGTTTTGTTCATCCTTAAAATAAATGGAGGAAGTAACCTGTGCATTATATTACATGGAGACTTTAACATATATATCAGATGATATGGTAATTCTAATATGCGCATTACATGGAGGTTTTAACATGTGTATGAATTGATATGGTAATTCTAATATGCACATCACACAGAGGTTTTTACATATACATGTGAAAGTGCTGCATTACAGGATATATATATGTATTATGACAATATGTTACATACAGTTGCTATTCAGAGATTAAGTAAGTGAAACGTGAAAAATGTCACTTTCTGCACTGCAAGAAATTTTTAATGAAAAAAGGCAATTTTCCCCTTTTCCACCATGATCATTGAATTGAAATCAATTGTAAGAAGTAATCTCCTCACACAAATTGAACATTTTCCTTCCTTTCCTACCCGTATACTATAAAAGGGATGTCAGCTTCACCCTGTTGTTATGTGTTTGTGAGAAAGAAATCCTACCAGTCATCAGAATCATCACCAATTCCTATACCAACTCTGTCCCAGCCACATGCACACTACTGTTGTATAATCAGCAGAACATGTCATCAACATCCACAACCCTAGGTATGATAAGTGCTTCTGCTGCTATTAACTGTGCAGCACCTTTGACAGCTACTGGTAGTAGAATTGCAAATTGTAACATCTAAATCCAGTAGAAGTAGTAGCTTCAGGAATCCCACAGTCCATGAAGAGTACAGTATGGAGATAATTCACTGATCCAAAAGCTAAAGATGTTGCTATCTGTTGTCTGTGTAAAAGCATGTGAACAGGGGAAGGAAGGATCACACCTAGGCACATCCTCATTGAGATCCCACCTGAAGCACAACCACATGTCTGATTGGAAGACACACTATCAACAGGTCAGTCGTGCCACAGCTATCAGCAGTAGAACTCTTAAAAGTTAAAGGGAAGGAGGAGGGAGGGGGGAACTTTGAGCGCTATCATCTTTCAAACCATAAGGGTTTGAGAGATGACACTGGGGGCACTAAGTTTCTTTTTAACAAAGCTACAATATTGGGATTAGTAATTTGCAAGTATTGCTATCCCTTTAACTGAGCTGTGGAGCAAATAATAGCAGTGCTGTAGATGCATAAGAGAGATTGAAAATATGTCTTTCATATCCAATAACAGGTATGTCTCCTGTTGCTGAAGTGTTACTCTGAGTTTGCTGTAGGAGGTAAAAAAGTTATAGAGTACCCTCATATGCCACCCACACCCCCACAACCTCATTTGCCAAATGTCATGTTGTTACACAGTTCTTGTACTATGTACTGCCAATCCACACTTACTGAGTTCTTAGGAAAGTGTCGAAAACTTCATAAAAATAGTCCCAAAGTATACCTGTGGAATGTCAAACTTGCCAACATGTTGGCAGTTGACATGCTGCCTTGTTATTTTGTTGAAAACAAAGGCTTAAAAGAACTGATGTCATGTGTTACACCACACTGGCATATCCCAAGCTGCAGTTATATTTTAAGTCCCAGAATTGTACATGCAGGTGGTTATTGTGGTTGGCACAAAGATGGAAAGATCACACTGAAAAGAATTCACCTGACAACAGATATGTGGATGAGTGTCCAGCGTACAGACTATATGACTGTCATCACTCACTGGGTTTCCATGAAAATCTGTACCCATTTTAGCCATTCTTTTAGTGCTCCCAATACATTATATTCCCTACAAGACAGTAACAACTTTAGGTCCATATCAGATGGAATTCCACATTGTACAGGCTAGAGAATTTGTACAAGAAGAATAAGGCCATTAGTGAATATACATTGCAAAACTGGAACGTTTTAGAGGGAGCATTTTTGTCATCTGGCCAATGGCTACTAATGTGTGACCTATAGGAGCTGCTGAAACATTTTGACCTTGCTGGTTAGTCATGTTTGGGTCAGAATTAGTGTGATAATTCTGCTTATATATTTACTGCAGAAAGAACTGAGGTGTGTGGCTGATGAATCGTACAATGACAACACATACATGAACCAGCTAGTGAATAACGTTAGGAAGCTTTAGCAGGATTCTCTCACGTTGTCCTTTAAAAGCAATGAGGAATAAATTCTTGTTACTTTTCTGGACCCCCGCTTTAAATATAACAAATCTGTATTTGTGCCAGGGTGTAAGCAGCATCTCTCTGAGGAATTGTATTCTGTGAAAGAATATAAGGATATGTGCAAAAATCAGCTTAAGAGCACTGGCTACAGTACATAGCTTGTGAGAGTTGATGGTCATGGATGTTCCCTTGCTTGGATTAAAATTTCTGACAACAAAGGTAAATATCTGACCTCAGTTGCGCAGGGACTGACAGAGGTAGCTTTGGGCTGACAGTAGAACAGATCCTCAACAGACAATTCTTGAAAGCCTCTAATACACTTTGTCAGATGCTTGTCTGGTGAATGAACACTGACTAGTGATGAACAACAGATGATGTCACTGACACACACAGGCAAATGAGTCTGTAGAAGGTCACAGATAGGTAAATATCACCTATGATGATCAATGAGAGCAGCCCTCAAAGGATGAAGGCATGGCAAGAATACACAGCAGGCTCTCAAGTCAATCAGGCAAATGCAGGCCAACAGATTTTGGAAACAAGCCTAGGTCAGGAGTGGAGAAATGTAGATAGTCAAGATGTAGCCAAGGTCAGGACTGGAGACAGGTCTATGTTTGAGATAAAGCCTAGGTCAAGACTAGAGACTGAAGAACATTGAAGACAAGCCGAGGTCAGGACTGGAGACAAGGTAGGCTGACCATACCTCACCTTTAAAAAGGGACACACATGAAAAATGCATACTACAGGGTTGCTTTTATTTTGGTGCCATCCTGAAATATGCCTATTTCATATGTGTCCCTTTTTAAAGGTGCGGTATGGTCAGCCTAAGACAAGGGAATGGTCGTGAGCAAGCCAAGGTCAGGACTGGAGAATTGTCGAATACAAACCAAGGTCAAGAGAGGAACACCTCAGACAACATGAACTTAGTAACAGACTCGATAATCGGGTGCCAAAGGATAGGTGTCAATGGTATAAAAAGGAGCTTCGACCAATGTGATCAAACCCCAGTGGAGGAAGGACGGAATCCAGAGAGGATCAAACAGGAGTGAGACAGTGGAGTTCTGTGAGGACCAGAAAGGAATCATGACAATTCTTATAGATAGAGTGGAGAGTTGTATTGTGAAGGATGAGAGAAAAAAAGACCCCAATAAAGTAGCAGAAAATATAGTGAAAAAGAGTGATGTATATATATAATAACCTCCATATAATGTTATATATATGTTAACAAACACATGTAATATATATATATATATATATATATAAATAAATGGACATATATATATATATATATATATATATATATATATATATATATATAAATTCTTTATTGGGCAACAAACAAATTATTAGTAAGATTGTTTATTGCTCAAGAAAGAAACCCTGAAAGTGCTTGTTATTTGAATCTACATAATCCTGGCTACATGGCAGCCTGGAAGATTCTATCACTTATAAAATATTTGGTGATTTGGAAAGAGCACTCAAATACACCTATATTTTACACTTTTAATTTTTAAATAAAAAAACAAACAGTTCTGAAGTTAACTTTGCATTTTTTGCTCTGTGGGTGTGATTATACAAATTAAACAACATCCAAAGACATTAAAATAATAATAATAATTTTCTCCGGATTCTCATGATTGTTTATACACACCTTTTGTTGTTACAGAAATCTACTCCAAAATATAATCCTCTGCTATTCCCAGTTAACGAAATCACATATAGTATTCAGTTTAAAGGGATAGTAATGTTTCATAATAAAAGCAGCTCTAATTAATCATCATAGTATTTGGATGTTGGAGAGTGTTATTTCAATTCTGTCAGAGTTGTAGATCAAGAGTAATTGAATGATAAAGTATCCCCCTCCTGCCCCTTTTACTGATGTAACACTGTTCAGCCAGATCAGCAGGGAAGTGCCCAGGTAGATTGCAGAGAGGGACAATCTTCAATTAAGATAAGGGAAAAACCTGAAAAATGTGTCAAGGGGGGCAGGGATTTCATTGTTCTCATAGGAAGAAGATTGTCCCCTGCTGTTATCTGTCTGGTCTATGGACTGCATTCCACATCTGAGAAGAGATGGGTAAGGTAAAAGGGGCGGGAGGGGAAACTTTGCTTGTGAATATCTCTTAAACCATAAAGGTTTGAGAGATAAGACTTATATCGTTCTTCATGTTTTTTTAATGCCTACAAAATAAAATAAAGTTAAAACGAAGTATTACTATCCCTTTAAGGGAAGGGTCATTTGTGCTTCTAGCCCATGACTGGATTGTTATGATCTCCAAACGCTGACTCAATAGTAAAAGGAAAAAAAGGAATTTGCATGTTTCCACTTCTTCAAAGATTCTGAAATATTTGTGTATTATGGTAATATTTTTAAGTCCCAACAAATGTATACTTCTGGGAACCACTTGAAGTGATTCCCAGAAGTGAGCTGCATAGGAGCCATTGTTCACCCTGCTTATACATAAACATGATAATGGTTGTTAGAGCTCATGTTTTCCTTTTGTATAATCCACATAATGTAATGTGTAGCTTAGCACCTCAATGAAATGTGATGCATCTCAGTGTCAAGTGACGAATATGTTAGCACAGTGGTTCTCAACCAGGGTGCTGCTGTCATATTTTTTGATGACGTCTTTGATGAGAATGTGAATTTTGTGTTTCAAACATATGTTTACTGAAATTGTCATACACATTATGTTATTTATTCTTCTATGGATTGCGGGACATAAGAATAACTATTTATATGTAATTTTCCTACAATAACCCCCTTGACAAACTACTTTGAGACATAAGGAGTTCCTTGAAAATTCCAGAATATGTGTTACGAGTGCCTTGAGTATAAAAGGATTGAAAACTACTGTGTAAACCAGTGGTTCTCAACAATTTTTTGCTTAGTTCACCACTAATACGTAATTTAGATTCTTCGGGTCACCCCTAACATTTTATGTAATTTGTAAAATTATTGTAGGGTACAAATAAGCAATATATAGTTATTTCTAGGTCTCACAATTAGAAGAAAAAATACATATTGTACATAAACATTTCCATAAATATGCATAAAAGCTCAAAATTCACATTTTTATCAAAGTCTTTATAAAAAACAAGGGGCACCCTAACTGGATGTCTGTGGTACACCAAAATGCCACTGCACCCTGGTTGATTATCACTGGTGTAAGGAATTAGCATATCCATGTGCTATATATTCTAGCATGCTCATGTAATGTAAGACTATATCTTAGCACCTTCATTCCATGAGATGTATATGTTAGAGTATCTGTGTCATGTAATGTATAATTTATCAGCTCCATATTGTGCAAAATATATATTAGCATCCCCATTTAATGGGATTTAAATGTTAGTACCTCCATGTGATATACAGTGTATGTTAGCAATTTTATGTAATGTATACGATAGCACCTACATGTAATGGGATGTATATATTTGCTGCTCAATGTAATATATATGTTAAGCCTTTGAGTGTAAAGGCGTACGCAATGCATTGCTTTGCAATGCATTGTGTACCCCTCTGGCACTCAAAGGGTTAAATCATCCATGTGATGAGATGTTTATGGTAGCACCTCCATTTAATATGATAAATATGGTAGTATCTCTATGTCATGTGAAATATTAGTTAGCACCTCCATGCAATGTAATGTATGTGTTTAATGTAATATATGTTGACACCTCCACATAATGGGATTTGTATGTTAGCACCTTCAAGTAAAATGATAAAAATGGTGGCACCTCTGTTTCATGTGAAGTATTTGTTAGCACCAAGACAATGAAGAATACTGGAGAAATAAGCCCTCGGCTATTAATGAATAATGGACTTAAATACCAATGAAATATGGACCCCAAATTAAAAGCACGCTTCTTTCCTAACTGATTTAGGGCTAGATTCTATTACAGGTGCTAATTTTATCACTGCTTTGATCTCCAGTTTTCCCCATAGACTTCAATAGGAAAATGTTTGCTAAAACGGGTGTTAACATTTAGCACCTGCAAACATTATACCATCTTGTAGTGTAATTAAACAACACTGCAAGTTTAACTTTAAGATGGAACAGAAAACGTATAGATGGACTGGGCTCAGTAGGGGATGGTTCGAAATATGGCAAAGTTACCTGGAGACGATAGATTGAACTGGTACCCATAGATTTTTAGCCCATGATAAGTCGATATAATGTTATGGTTTAAGATTCACTATGGAAGAAATTATTATTGACCTGGACTTGTTGTATTTTTGTATCTGGATATTTTTGTCAGTATGTTTGTGTAATGTGTTTTATATTAAAAAACAAATAAAAAAAAATTTGCACCTGCAATAGAATCTAGCTCAGTGGTTCTCAGCTCCTGTCCTCAGGACCCACTAACAGGCCAGGACTTAGGGATTTCTCTGCTAGAGCACAGGTGTGGTGATCAGAGGCTCATTCACATTGATTAACTCACCTGTGCTCTAACAAGGAAATCCTCAAATCCTGGCCTGTTAGTGGGTCCTAAGGACACGAGCTGAGATCCACTGATCTAGCCCTTAATGTGCAGGAATCAGAAAATAGCAGAATATCTTAAATGAACAATAGGAGAGCACTACAGTATAAATAACTAAAGGTAATATTAATAAATCAAAGCAATGAAGTAACAAAATGTGCAAACAAGGTACGTGTATGAAATATATTTACTAATAATATAAATTATTATAGACAATGACAAAATATAATACTTGAAATACCTTTGCAATTAAAATGTAACAGTGATATATCACTACAGAATAAACAAGAATAAGATATCACAAAAGATGCCAAAAAAATATACATTAACTGCAAGATATAATCTATATACAATCAAGGTGACGAAGGAGTAAATGTCTACATAAAGGTAAATTGGCTCTCACATGTCCCTGTATGATCTGTATAAGGATGAACTGTATATGTGGTGGCGCTATTGAGTAGATAGATTACATGGAATGAAAGTATGTAGTGTATGTAATGTAGCTTACCTCTCCCATCTCTCTTAGATGGAAGTAAATACTGAGTGATGTATGGATCACCTCTCGCTTCTCTAGCTCTCAGTCGTCTATTAATCAATTTGTTACGGAAAGCACAATTGATTATTAGCGGAAGCAATCTCCTTTTCTAACTATAGGAATTTCTTACATAGTTTAAGAGTGCGGGCTGCTATTCCTTAGATGTATAGATGATTATTCTCAACAATCGGTAGACGTTATATGGGATGAGGGCAGAGGTCCCCTTTTTTCTGCCACTGTTAGTGTTGAACAGGCCAAGTGCAGGAAGATGTTCCTTTAGCTCCCAATTCACGGAATAGCAAGTGGATAAGGCCATAAGCGGGAAGTAGCGGGGTACAGATGCCGTTCCTAAGAAATACCATTGTCTATTGCCAATACAGACAAATATAACCACCAGGTTCAAAGACCAACCAGGAGAAATCCCTTCAGGCCCAATGGACTAAGCTGTATCCAGAGATCCTCTAACAGTGACCATTCCCAGAGATCATATGACCCACTGTACTGTCTCCCATAGGCCCTTACAACCCAATATACAGGCTAAGCCACCCCTGTGACAAATGCATTTCTGGATCAGACAGACCCGATCCCAAATTTGAATTCTATTGACTGCTTTATATTATTATTATTATTATTATTTTATTTATTTCTTATGTTTACAAATTGAGACCAACTTGTAAACAATACAAAAAATGTAAGGATGGAAGGGAAGGGAAACAACTTGTCAGAATGCCAGTCAGGAAGAAAAGGAGGTAGGAGAAACATCCCATTTCTCTTATAGCCTTCTGAGCAAGATCACCCCAGCAACGGCATATCCAGGTTAAACTAAGCCCCCTCCATGGTGGTGTGGTCCAACTCAGGCCCAGGTCATGGCCCCTTCCACTTAGATTTTCAAGGACCTCTTTATCTCCACTACTTACTGATCATTTCAGTAAGACATTCTAAAACCTGCCATGGATGTTTTTGCACATTTGCTCAGTATATTTTTAGTCTAACCCCTTAATGGCCAGTGGGATGTGCATTGCTAAGCACATACACAACCCACGAGTCCTCAAAGGGTTAATGCCATAATTCAGTTGGGAATTTTTGCAAAGGAAATCCAGCTGATTATAACACTTTCACCACTGCCAGTTCTGTCCAAATCACTGTCCCCTGAGGACAATACCCACCCTCTGTTAATCAAGAGGTTAAAATAAAGCAACATTATTATTTTAACAATGATAAAGGAGAGAGAGAGGGGTTCATGAAGATAAAATACTTAAACCCGTTTTAAAGGAACAGTACACTTTAAAAAAATATTGTAGAGCTTTAGCTACAGGGTAAAAAACATACTTTCATGGCTGAGATCTGTTTCACTCAAAGGTTATCACAGTTCATACTATAATTTTTTTTCATACTAAACCATTAGCAGCAGTGCCATCTAGTGTGCAGACAGTTCACCTGCTGTTTTCCATGTTAAACCATTAGCAGCAGTGTCATCTAGTGTGCAGACAGTTCATCTGCTGTTTTCCATGTTAACCATTAGCAGCAGTGCCATCTAGTGTGCAGACAGTTTATCTGCTGTTCTCCATGTTAAACCATTAGCAGCAGTGTCATCTAGTGTGCAGACAGTTCATCTGCTGTTTTTCATACTAAACTGTTCGCACCAGTGCCACATATGTGTAGACAGTTCACCTGATGTTTTTCATGGTAAACCATGAGCAGTGCTGCCATCTAGTGTGCAGACAGTTCACACACACTGTCCAGAAAGCTATTCTGTTGCATTCCATGGCAGAGGGGGGCCACTGGCTGCAGTTCTCCATAGAATGTGATAGTAGCAGCAACACAACTTCATGGCTGCTACATGGCTGCTTCATGGCAGTACCTTTATTTAACACAGCACAAAAAGACCTACAATATATGCTTTTTTTCATAATAGAACATAATAGATCCTTTAACCCTTTCAGTGCCAGAGGGGTATTCAACGCACTGCAAAGAAATGCGTTGCGTACCCCTCTGGCACTCAAAGGGTTATAGTGAGTATCTGGCTGAACCCTTTAAGTGCCAGAGCAATGCATTGCATACCCCTCTAACATGCAAAGGGTTAACACAGAACTGGATGAAAGACTAAGGGCCATATGTTCAAAGAAGTAGCAAAATAGCTTTTGTCATTTGTAACGACATTTCAAAGTACCGTGTCGGTGGGCTCATTAATAGTTTCAGAGAGTGTCGGCTGTGATCGGAAATATGTCATTTTGTCACTGAAGTACGATTCCTGACTGAATTTGTCTTACGTAAAGTCAAAAATGTTGCATGTAACGACAAAAATATCTTACATAACGACAAAAATGTCATAACTAAAGACATATATGTCGGTGTATAGGTATGGTAATTGTGCTTGTGTTGTGTTTCCTTCAATTATTATAGGTCTCTCACATTAAGAACTTCACATTCCCTCCACTTTTTTCTTAAGGTACACTTTTGTCTTTTGCAAGACTTGTTTTGTCGTTGTATATGACACATTTTATTTCCCTCTATACGACACTGGAGAATAGTTTTGCCACACCCTTGCCACTCCCCTTTGTCCGGGCAATTCTGGAGTTGTGTCGTACACAACGGACATTACTATTTTTTTGGCGTATGCTGTATAGAAAATATAAGCAATTACTTATTTTTGTCGTTCATGCAACTTTTTTGTTGTTATCCCTTTGAACCTAAGGCTCTAAGAGCTGTAAGGAGAGGAGTTTCGGGATAAACCCACATTGAGAGACTGTATTGTGCAACGTATATAAAATATAGGAAGATAAAATAATCAGATCAACTACAAAATAAAAACTAATAATTGCTGACAAGAGGTAAGAGCAATACAGCACTTATGTTCATAAATATTAATCACGATGTTAGTATTTTTAGATCAGAAATCTGCAATGTTAATTTTCAGTAATGATTTTCTACTAATGCAATACATGCTTGCTTTAACTCCTTGAGAACCAGATGGCTGTGCAACACATTGCTTTACAAAAGCATTGCACACCAGTTTGCTGTAGATTCATATGTAGTTTTAGACAGGAAGGCAGATTGGAGCTGCTAGGTACCCAAAAGGAAAAGGCCTTGGGTGTGCCCAATGCATTATCAGTGCACCATGCAGCCTGATTGAACCACTACTAATAGGGGATTGCACCATTAAATGATCTGCGTTGGCAATAAGTCCAGGGACATCAAAGAAACAGTAAACTTTTTTATGAAAACCTACATGTTTCAGAGCTTTTGCTGCTGAGTCAATCAGTTGTTTTATTCAAATGTTATAACAGTTCAAATTTTAGAAAGTGAATTACAGGGTGATTACTTCCTGAAAGTTCCAGCTGACAGCATGATTCAGCAGTTTCTATAACAGTCTATGAAGAACTGTATGTCAGTGACTTTCCTCTACTAGAGAATGCAATAAAATAATTAATTGGAATCTGACCATTAGAGGCCACTGATAATATAAAAAAACTAGAGTTTAAACTGTAGTAAGTCTGAAAATATGGATTTCTCAATAGTGAGAGTGCCCTCATTTTATTCAACAGGAACAACCCTACAATAAATATTTATCATAACAAAAGTTTACTGTTCCTTTAAGCAAGAAAATCCCTCAGCCAATATCTAACAAAGAACCCTAGAGACAGATGTTTTATGACCTGGGTGAATTATATGGCAATCAAACATCACAGAAGGGGCATATGTATATCAATATGACTTTGGGAAATTTGTATTTGACAATAATAGTGCAGCTGGTTTACACCAGAATTACTCCAGCTCTACTTCGCACATCAGCCTCCAGGCAAAGGCTGGTTGAGTAATTCTGAATCAAACCAACTGCAGTATTGGATACGAATAAAGATTCCCCAAATTCCCATTTATGTAATTGGGGAATGTTAGGAAGATTGCTTCTCAATGTGTTTTGTGAATATATAACCACTTATCTCATTAATATATCTATGTAACACATAAAAATGTAAAATCTTCATGTAATATATTATATACTAGTTGAACAGCCCATTACACGGGCCACCGTGCCACTGCCACCCGGTCACGGGGCAGTCACGCGCAGTAGAGACTGCCCGCGCCACGGCTGATACAGAGCTGGACGCTCCTTAGGAGCTGATGTTTTAATTAAGCCTACACCATGGATAAGATTTACAGGAGCGAAGAGAAAACAGCATGCAGGTTCAAGGAGGAAGACAAGATTGAGTTGTAGGTTTCAAAAAGTCTGTTATGATAGCATTAGTGGGAATGGATAAAAGGCCTATAGCCAGGGGGGACTGGAGAGCAGTGAGATTGAGTATGAGCAGTACTAAATGGTGATCAGTGTGGGAGTAGATATTCAAATAAGAAAATACAAAGCCTCTAGTGAACACAAGGTCTAAGAAATGACCATTACAGCATCTATGGACATGTACAATCTCTTAGTACATGCTAGAGGACACACTCCACCAGCATTAAGGCTTTAACCCCTTAGTGACCTGCCACGTGCACACAAGGCCGGCACTTAACTCTCGGAAAACTTTTTTTTTCAATCCTTAAAACGATTTCAGGGATGTACATGTACATCCTCTGTCCACCTGGGACATCCGCTCAGGACGTATATGTACATCCTTGGGCTGTAAGGGGTTAATGTAAGTAAGCCCCAAATGCATGTAGGACTTCAGTGGGAAGTATTTGGAGTCCTGAAGTTCTGCAAATGAAATCTGTCTACCCCGTGAACATGATATCCTGTGCTAATTTAAAGAGGAACTATCAGCCCAAATAATATCCCCCACAATAATTAGTCAAATAGAGATAAGCTTAGAAATAGTAGTATCATCCAGCATAAGTACTACCTCTTCTGAGACTGACGACCAGGCATCAGCGCAGTCATCTTAGCTTAGAGACATCTGCCCGTCTGAGCTGTACATCCTGGTCTCCTCTAGGAGGTGCTGCATTGTACCTTAAGGTAACAGGAAGTGACTGACGGAGCAGGCATGCAAATGCCTCTTAAGCAAGAAGCCTGCCCATCAGTCTCAGCAGAAGTAGGATTTCTTAATAACGCTGTACTTATGCTGAATAATACTACTATTTCTAAGCTTATCGCTATATGACTAATTATTGGGGGGGACTTTATTTGGGGTAATAGTTCCACTTTAATGATAATTTTGGAAAACTAGTTCACACAGTTGAAACATAGTGACCATTAAGATTTTCTGTCTAGATTAAGGCAAATAGGATGCATTATTATTTGTTATTATTATTATTTATTTAAACAGTTATTTACAAACTCAAAAAATGATATGGTATGTACTTAGCAACTGTTCTCTAAGGCTTGGTACGAAATCAACTGAGAATACTCAGCACACAGCTGACAGATGTACCTGCAGCATGGCTCTGCATATTAACCAGACAGTGCTTCAAAGGTTCCGTTTAGAACAGCATGAGTATGTCTTAGAATGGTTGTTAAGTGAATAGAGGTAAAAAGGTCATACCCTGAGTCTACTTATTTGCATGTCATTACCCAGAATGCCATGCTTCTCAAGAAGCAGAGTATGCTGTGTGATTATCTGAGAAAACAGGTTGTGAACTTGCTTGGGGCAAAAGGATACATTAATGAGTGTTTTTCTTGTTTCTTTTTCTTTGCTGTTCTAGGTACGTACAAAAGAATCCAAGGATCGTTTTTATAAGCTATGAATCAGGTACGTAAAGGGCAGAGTAAGGAGGTCAAGCAGTGCTTGCTGTGTTTTGAATTAGATATTTGCTTTTTTTTTTTTTTTTTTTTTGCAGTAATACACAGAACTGGATAACATAAGATAATTTAAATTGTATTTGAAAAAAAAATCTGCACTTTATTAGCACCGAGAACAATTTACATTTGAGATTTTTACTAATTTTATTAAAGAGCCCTGCAGGCTAATATATCAAGACAATGGTACAAACCAACTGCACTATGGAGGAGAAATACAATTTCTCTTTAATTTAAAGGGATAGTAATGTTTCATAATTAAAGCAGCTCTAGTTAATCATCATAGTATTTGGGCCTTGGAGAGTGTTATTTCAATACTGTCAGAGTTGTAGTTCTAGAGTAATTCAAAAACAAAGTATCCCCCTCCCTCCCCTTTTACTGATGTAACAGACAGATCAGAAGGGAGGTGCCCAGGTAGATTGCAGAGAGCGACAATTTTCAATTAAGATGAGGGAAAAACCTGAAAAACTTGTCAAGGGGGACAGGGCTTTCATTGTTCTCATAGGAAGAAGATTGTCCCTTCTGTTATCTGTCTTACAACCAGATTCCACATCTGAGAAGAGAAGGCTTACACTAGGTAAAAGGGGCGGGAAGGGAAACTTTGCTTGTGAATACCTCTCAAACCATAACAGTTTGAGAGATACGATTTATTTCATTCTTCATGTTTTTTTAATGCCTACAAAATAAAATAAAGATAAAACGAAGTATTACTATCCCTTTAAAATAGGGTTTAACCCTTTGAATACCAGAGAGGCATCTAATGTATAGTGACACAATGCACTGGAGACCTTTCTAATATTCAAGGGTTTAAAAATGTTAAATTCATGGAAATTTGGGGGAAAGGTTATTTTGTCTCCATAGTGCAGCTGGTTTGCTCCAAAATCAGACTCGGTATAAATCCTGTATTCTACAGCAGTCTTACAATTAGAAATTAGCTAAATGTCTGCTATTCAGTGCCTGGATCGATATTGGAAAAACCGTAATTCTGGTTAATTCAAACAAACATCCAGCAGTCCTACACAGCTCACAAAGTAAGTAACGGCAACCAGCTCAAGTAGTTCTCCTAACTCGTTTACAGTGTAGATGAGACAAACATATGTCATTCATTTTGTGGACCGATTTAGAGGACCTAGACAAATTCCTTATCTGTCTGAATCTATCTGGAACCAATTACAGGACAGAGAAGAACAGAGCCAGATTAAGACTCTATTGGGCCCTAGACAGGATCTCAAATTTGCCCCCCCACCCCAATCTCATTGCCATCTCCCCTTCCCGCAAACCACTTAATTTGGCCACTCCAGTCTACAGTTTTGCTATATTGTTTCGTGCCTCTCCCCTGATCACATGGACCCAGTGACAGTAGCTGAGAACAGTATGTGAGACCTTCGCTATGATGCACGGTATGTGTTGGGGTTTTCCTGCTGCTGTTGGATCACCATTTTTAAACTTCCTGTCCTAAGAGAGCAAGTTTGAAACTGGAGCTTCAACAGCAGAAGGAAAGCCCAGGCACGTTCCATACATCATAGTGGAGGTCTCACATACCAGTCCCATCTCCTGTCACTGCTCTGTGCGAACAGGAGACAAAACAAAAAATAAAAACAGGGGGGAAATCAGCCACACTTAACCCTTTGAGTGAAAGAGGGGTATGTAATGCATTGTTTACACATATACAAGGATTTTAGCAGTTGATCTGTCCCCCTGGTTAGGAATGGCAGGCCCTCCAACTTCCATGGTCCCTAGGTGAGTGCTTGGGTGCCTTGCCCATGATCCGGCTCTGGAGAAGAAGAAGAAGTGACTAAGAGAGACAGGGAATGACTTGAAAACAGGAGTATGGAAATGAAAGAAGGGGTGGGACAGTGAGAAAGAGAAGGAGGAATAAAGAAAACGAATGGGGGAAAGTGAGAAAGAGAGGGAGGAGAAGAGAGGGTGAAGAGAAGAAGGGAGAGAAGGTGGGAGGAAGAGGGATCCATGAGAAAGATAAGAAGAGTCATCCAGCAGTCTTGTCTGCCACATCCACCTAAGAAGTTCTTCACCTTGTTCAGACAAGAGAACTGGGCATGAACTTGTTGTGAATAACATGAGATAGTAAACAGACCAGCTTTTTTTCTGGACATCAAGTGATTAATTTGCTTACTTTTGATTAAACCAGCAAAAATAACCAAAAATAAAACACTTGTTTTGAAATGCATTTCTGGTTTTGGCCATTTTTTATAAATACAGGACTTGAGGAATAATTTTGTTCATCCCTAGTACAGAAGAGGTGTGACCTGGACAGTTTTCAATTGCTTTCATAGTATGCAAACCTGATCTTTTTATTTTATGCACATCATATGGACAGTTTCACTGTCATATGATTAATTGCATCATATGGACAGTTTCACTGTAATATGACTGATTACATCATATGGACAGTTTCACTGCAATATGATTAATTGCATCATATGGACAGTTTCACTGTAATATGACTGATTACATCATATGGACAGTTTCACTGCAATATGATTGATTAAATCATATGGACAGTTTCACTGTAATATGATTGATTATAACAACACACAAACTGAGAAACAAATTGTTTAAATAAATCTAACTAAGCAATAATAAAGTAGACATGACTTCTCTCCAGTTTATCACTTCTCTAATTCTGATGCTATTCCATGGAACCTATTCACAGGGGAGGGCTGGCAACTTGTGGTCTGAGGGAAATACCCAGCCCACCTCTTTTGTTAATTTTAAAATTGGCATTAATGTTGTCAAGTAATGCAAGTGATACCACGTAGCTTACAAGTGAAATTACAGAGATTGCAGTTTAAGTAAAGCAACAGTAGAGATATTATAGAGATTACAGTGGAAATGGGTAATGCTGCTAGTGTAGCTCCACTTGGATTGTATCTCTGTGGTATCAATTGTGTTGCTGCATTTCAATTGCAAGTTCTGTGGTATCATTAGTGTAGCTCCATTCACAGCAGCAAGCAGGAGATTTAGTGTGGAGGTGGCCTACCAGCTCAGACATATGACAGGGCCCCCTGCCCTCCAGGTCAGCAGTCCTCTACCTATTCACTAAGATCTCCAAAGTTGAAGAAATCTTTGTGCATAAGCTTCATAGAATAATATTGGAAATGGAGAAGTGATAAACTGGAGAAGTCATCTTCACTTTATCACCTCTTTATCACCACATAGTGAATCTCCCCCCTGATTTGGGTCTTGCAAAAAAGGCATTTTTCTTTACTACTAATCTTAAGAATATATTTCCTAATAAAGAGAAAATAACAGATGATGGTGAGGTATATGGAAGCATGAATTCCATGTGAGATGTCATCTGTGTTTCTGTGAAAGACTAGTGTTTCTGTTGGCTTGTACATGGCTTCAAGGAGAAATAACACCTCCTAAAAATAACTCCCCACTTTCCTTACTATGACCATACAATCCAAATAACCCTATGAATTTTATGTTCTTGGTCCTTGATTCAAAAGGTAACATCATCAATCAGCCCTGGATGTCAGGTCCATAGAGGGGGACACGGCAGTTGCAAGCAGGACTACAGGGTACAAACTCCTCCCACTTCACATGTAATCCTAAACATTTAACAATGTTTTCCTTGTGGAATGAGGTGGAGTCTAGTGTTTACATGAATCAGCTGATCTAAGGACAATGCACTGTTTATGTGTAACAGCTGATCTGCAATTTCTTTGTTTACCTTAGTCAGCTGTTAGGCAGTCAGGAAGTGGAACTGTGTATGTTATAACCCTTTGAGTACAACAGGGGGAGTGCACTGCACTGCAGAGTAATGTGGTGTTCATCCCTTTTGCATTCAAAGGGTTAATGGATGGGTGATGCTGCTCTCCAATAGAGACATGTACATATGTATGTCAAATAAGAGTTAACTGCGCAAACACCACGGACAATAGAAAAATTTCACCTAAAAATAATAGTGATATAAAATAACAATTCAAAGGGCTGCAACGGAATAAAGCACTAACACTACCACTCAACGTGTTATAAATGAAATAGTAAAATATATAAAAATATATTCCCGCACCCTAAAATATAAAATCAGTAGAATTCAAGAGGTAAAAGTATGGAGACAAATCTAATATATTATAAGTAATAAAAGGGTATGTAACCACAATTTAGGAATAAAACTCAATCAGTTTTAAATTTATATAGTAGGAAATATATACCCCTGTCATGAATCTCAAACCAGAAAATCAACCACAAAGTTACATAGTTTCCACACTCAAAACTGAACATAAGGGTAACCAATATGCAGTGGGAATAGAACTCAATCAGTTATAAGATCGTATAAGAAAAACTGTGTACTACTGAGATGGATCTCAAATTACAAAATCAACACAGCTTCCACACTAAAAGCTAGACACAAATGTATCCAATGGAAAAGGAATATCCATAAAAAATAAAAAATCCAGAAATGAGTATACAATATGGCAAAGTCTTGAAAAGTAACAATAACAAGACTAGAAACAAAATATGGATTATATAAAAAGATCAAAAATATATCATCCGCTATGAAACTCACCCTGCGTATCCCTGCATGCAGCCGCCCAAGTACTTGGGTAAAATCCTGTAATCTTCATAACTGCAATATCGGAAAGGAGGCGGAGGGCATATAAACTGTACAGAAGTCAAACACAAAGCTGGGCACACTGAATAAACAATAAATGAGTTGGCAAAATCGGGTGTAAAATATCCTACTGTATTCAGGATACTTGTTACACCAGATTTGGACCACAAATATTAACAAATACTCAAAAAACAAATATTTATGAATATATTCAATAAAAATATTGATTCCTCTTTCCAGTCCTTTCCTCTTCTCTCCGTTCTTTTTCTGGTTTCTTCTTCTTTTTTCCCCTTCCTTCTGCTTTTCTCTCTCTTCATATCTTCTTGCACTTTTACGGATTTACTCCCCTCCTTGTATTAGTATTTACACCAAAGCCCCTTTAGCTCTCCATTTGTTCATACCTCAATGTTTCAGTGTTACTGGTCTACGTTTTCTCAGTTACTTCATCATTCCACGACTCATCATGCTGCTTCATATGACTCACTTGATGACACTGTCTTTTGGAATGTTTCTTTGTTCAATTGTACACTCATTTTTTTTTTCTACTCCTGTGATTTTCTTATTCGCTCTGTAATGCTTCTTGATACTATTCTTCAATAAAAGTTATATTTAAAAAAAAATATATATATATTTATTAAAAAATATCCCCCAATGTAATACACTAGGAAACTATGTTAGTCCCATATAGGAATAATAACTTTGATGCACATATAACAGGACCTTTTCTTAATATTAAAGTACAATCACGTGTGGATTAAAGATGGATAATTCTGGACACAAATAGTAAAGCTGATTTAAAGTGGTATAGACATGCACAGAGTCTTCTCAGTATACACATATATGCCAAGGCTTAAGGGCAAGTGGAGTGTACAATATAGAATTGTGTTGTATTCTTATTGTGAATGCATAGGCCACCGAATTCTTTTAATATGTCATTTACCACCGCCGTCTTTGCTTGTATGTATCTTCATTTATATAGCGCCATACACATGCACAGAGCTTTACAGAAGTTGTAAGAGTATGACACAAAAATACAGAACTGGGTTAAGAGCATCAGACTAAAGCGTGATCATTGCATTATTTGCGAGAGGAAAGTGTATCAAAGGGAATCATACATTGAGAAAGGGACCTTGCCTCAAGGAGCTTACAATCTAATTAGAAATCATGATGACATACAGAGACAATAGGATTAGGATCATAAATGCAAGTACAAGGTGTAGTGAAGGAAGAGCAGAATTATTTGAATGTGACTGTCAATGTGCATAAGAGGTTATTGTTACTGAGATGCCTCCTTGAGCAGATTGGTTTTGAGGAGATGTTTGAAAGTGATCAGTGTGGATGATTGGTGAATGGTGATAGAGTGGGCATTCCAATGTTGAGGGGCAGCCAATTAAAAAAACTGCAGCCAAGAGATGGCTCGAGTAGTGTAGGGAACGAACAGAAAGAACCCGCGAGAAGAACACAAGTGACGGGAAGGGGTGTAGCGTGACAGAGTGGAAATGTAAGAGGGTGCTGAAGAAGAAAAAGACTTAAAGGGGTAGTAATACTTCGTTTTATCAAAACATGAAGAACGATATAAGTCTTATCTCTCAATCCTTTATGGTTTAAGAGATATTCACAAGCAAAGTATCCCCCCTGTTCAGCCAGATCAGAAGGGAGGTGACCAGGTAGACTGCAGAAAGGGAAAAAGCTGAAAAACTTGTTGGGGGGCAGGGCTTTCACTGTTTTCATGAAAAGAAGATTGTCCCCTTCTGTTATCTGTCTGGTCATACAACCAGATTCACATCTGAGAAGAGATGGCTTACACTAGGAAAAAGGGGCGGGAGGGGAAACTTTGCTTGTGAATATCTCTTAAACCATAAAGGTTTGAGAGATAAGACTTATATCGTTCTTCATGTTTTTTTAATGCCTACAAAATAAAATAAAGATAAAACGAAGTATTACTATCCCTTTAAAGAAGAGGACAAGAAAGTTGTAAGAAATAAGAGACCTTATAGGTAGCCAAGAAAGGTAATTTGGATGCAGATTAGAGGGAAGGTATCTGGGAGCAAGGACAGTTATTCTTGCAGCTTAATTGAGAAGAGACTGAAGAGGAGAAAGATGAGATGCAGAGAGAGCAGAGAGTAGAATGTTACAGTAGTCGAGTCTAGAGGGAATGATTGCTTGAGTGAGAGTTTTTGCAGTTGACATACAGAGGAAGAGACGTATTTTGGCAATATTTTTAAGGAAGAAGCGACATGGCAAACTATCTTCTGTGTCTGCATAGAAAGCTATGGGGAGATCCCAGATTAACCATCCTCGGGGAGTCAAATTTGTTTCTGTGATAGCCAGCTATCGGGGCTTAGTGCATGAGATGAATAGACACATTAACTTATGAATACAACCACAGGAATATGATTATGCCTCACTATGCTATTAAGCTGGTGATATAGCTCAGTTGGGTAATGTACTTGCTATAAAATCTGTCCAAATCTCAGTGTTGTAGCTTCTAGTCCTGACAGTGGTGGATAACTAAAAACCCAGGCCAGGATATACTTAAAAATGAGACACGATCTCAGTGTATCCTTCCAGGCATTATGCTGTCAAAGGTATATAAAAAAATGTTCCCTATGCAAGTGAGTCATTGGCAAATGAGACAATGCAACAGTGTAACCCTGCCAAAGGCATGGAGAATACATGGCATTGAGGTGCAATCACAGGCATAACTTGGTGAAAACACTTTAGTGAGTACCATGAGATGGTTTGGGGTCCATATTTACAACCTGGACCCTTACTGAACATTAGTGCATCTCCCCCCTGGACAATACAAGCCATCTGAACGATACTGAGTACTTTAAATTCCCATTGACTTAAAAGAAGCTTTAACCCCGGGTCTCTCTATCATTCAAGATGTTAAAGCCTTGTTTAAATCAATGGGGGATTTGGAGAGTTTGTATTTGTCCCGCATGTTTTAGATGTTTTGCCCAATGTTTACTTAAGTTTTCTTCTGAGCTTATAGGCCCATGTTTATAAAAGCAAACTGGAATTATTCTGGAGTAAACCAGCTGCACCATAGGGGACAAATACAAATTATTGTTAAATTAAATTTGGCTTTAAAGTGGAACTAACACCGCTAAGAAACTTTGTTTGTAGTAATTCCCTATCTGCTGACCTGATGCTTAGTAGCGCTAGTCGCCAGAATTATTACCTGGTTATGGAGAAATATGCAGTCATCCTCGGCTGACAGGCAGGACGGAGCACGGACATCTTGCCCTAGTGACATCTGCGCTCCTGCGCTGTCAGTCCCTTCCGGAGCCGAATGGTTCCTAGCAACGCCTCCTACAGCCTTCTGAGACTGACAGCGCAGACGCGGGGACGTTACTAGGGCAAGATGTCCGCGCTCCGCCCTACCTGTCAGCCGAGGATGACTGCATATTTCTCCATAAAGAGGTAATAATTCTGGCGACTAGCGCTACTAAGCAGCTAGTTGCCAGATAGGGAATTATTACAAACAAAGTTTCTTAGTGGTGTTAGTTCCGCTTTAACACCTTGAATGCTAGAAAGGTCTCCAATGCATTTCAAAGCAATGCATTGGAGACCTCTCTAGCATTCAAGGGGTTAAAAAGCTCTATTCCAGTGCACGGGGATTTGGGAATGTTTATTTGTCCCCTGTAGTGCAGTTGGCTTATTCCAGAATAAGTCCAGCTTTTTAACACGCGCAATCACTATTTCCAGTGTGAAAACCACTAGCAATTAAGACTGCGCAGGATTTTTTTGAATTGTGTGTGGAAAATCAAGATTAGCGAACAGCTGCGCATATTTTTTGTGGGCGTGGTCAGGATTAGCAAATCGGTCTGAGTGGATTAGTGAATGCTTCTGATGAATGAATGGCTCTTGTGAACAATTTTATATGTCTGTGTAGTGTTGTCGTAAAAGCTAATGTTTTATGCACAATTCAAGAAGCGTCCAGGATTAGAACACGAGCAATATCTATCTGCGCAGGAGAAATGCCTTTAGCATATGCGCATATTACTTGCATCCCGCCAATAGTACTTAGTTAAAAAAAAGCAAGGATGTGCTGCACAGCTGCAAAACAGATCTTGTAAGTTGTTTTTTTCGGGGGGGGGGGGTATTGAGGTGGGGTCAGAAAACTGACCCCTCAGCTGGTAGCTGGGCTTGAAAGAAACCCAGGTTAAAAACCTCTTCACTAGTAGTCTAAGGGACTGGCAGGTAGTGTACCATGTGACTCGGAACTGCTGGAGTGGAGATCTCGGAGATCAGAGACCATCAGAAGATGAATGAAGAGACTAGGGGTTATCCATTCACAGTGCAGCCCCGGCCTCCTAGGTAGATCTTTTCCCAGCACTGGGGAACTATCATTATCATCATCATAGCTGCAGTTTTATTCTAAATGGAAGGAATAATGCCTAATAATTAAAAGCAAGTTTAATTAAGACATTTTATGGAATTCCCATAACAACCTTATAGGATTTACACATACAATTGAATAGTACATTATTATAAGACCTTAATATATTACATTTAATGAGTACATTGCACTTAATATCTTTGAGATTGTACCTGAGGTGTATATTTAATTAAATGCATCTTCCAGGAGAATGAACGCCTCTTAATAATAGCCTTCTACTTACTTACTACTTACTAATTGCCCCTGTGAATTTTGCCCTGTGTCTTTGCTCAAGAAATAAAATCTTCAGTCAGTATTGGATGTTATGTCCATGGAGGCAGCCATAACAGTTCCTAGCAGGACCAAAAGACACCAGTCTCTGTTCACTGCACGTGCACTCACTGCATATGGTAATGTTAACCCTTTAATCCTTTGAATGCCAGAGGGGTACACAACACATTGCAAAGCAATGTGTTGCATATCCCTCTGGCACTCAAAGGGTTAAGGACCAGGGGCGTGTGTAACTCATTGCTTGCACTTTCCTCTGGTCCTTAAAAGGTTAAGTAGGCTCATCCTTGTTTCATTTTGATAAAACTGCCAGCAACTGTCATGTCCGCCTGCATGAACACGATATCCAAATTGACTTGAAGATGTTTTTGCTTGAACAAAGGCACAACTGCAAAACTCATAGGGCCATTAGCAATTTCCAGCTATAGAAAGAAAAGTAGGAGATTCTAATTAGGAGGTGTTAATTCTCCTTTAAGAATCTTTAATTTCTAAACAAATAGAACAATGTTCTAGTAATTAAAAGCAAGTTTAATTAAAACATTTTATGGAATTCCCATAGCATCCTTACAAGATTTACATATAAAATCTAACAGCAGAGAGTTATAAAACCTTATTATATTATATTTCTTTTGTACTTTGGACTAATGTATTTAAGATTCTACCTGGGGTGTATAGTTAATTGAATGCATCTTAAGTGATTACTAGGGATGAGCGAGCACCCCGATGCTCGGGTGCTCGGGTGCTCTGACCGAGCACCCCCTGAGGCTCGAGTGCTCGGCCGAGCACCCGAGCCCCATTGAAAAGCATGGGAGCACTCGAGCATTAAACCAGGCACCCCCTGCTCTGATGAGCGGAGGGTGCCTGGTCAATGTCCCCCTTCATCTCCGCTATGCCCCTCTTCCACAATGTCCCCCTTCATCTCCTATGCCATAGAGGAGATGAAGGGGGACATTGTGGAAGAGGGGCATAGCGGAGATGAAGGGGGACATTGTGGAAGAGGGGCATAGACTCTATGCCCCTCTTCCACAATGTCCCCCTTCATCTCCGCTATGCCCCTCTTCCACAATGTCCCCCTTCATCTCCTCTATGCCATAGAGGAGATGAAGGGGGACATTGTGGAAGAGGGGCATAGCGGAGATGAAGGGGCACATTGTGGAAGAGGGGCATAGCGGAGATGAAGGGGGACATTGTGGAAGAGGGGCATAGAGTCTATGCCCCTCTTCCACAATGTCCCCCTTCATCTCCGCAATGCCCCCTTCATCTCCGCAATGCCCCCGTACCTCCAGTCCCTGGTGGTCCAGCGGAGCGTCTTCGGATCTGTGCCTCTTCCGGCACAGATCCCCTTCACCCGAACATGTCGGGCGAGCACATGGCGGTACTCGTACGAGTACCGCCATGTGCCGAGCAGAGCGATGCTCGAGCCGATCCGAGCATCGGCCGAGCACGCTCGCTCAACACTAGTGATTACCTAATCCTTTATAGATCAATACTTTAGGAAAGCAATTTAAAACAACTGACATTAAAGAGTACTTTAAATGGAAATGAATGTCACGTTTTAAAGGCGTAGGGGAAGATTCACTATGTGATGATAAAGAGGTGATAAAGTGGAAATGACATCTCCAGTTTATCACTTCTCCAGTTCCTATGTTATTCTATGGAACCTATGCACTAAGATTTCTTCAGCTTTGTATATCTTAGTGCACAGGTTCAATAGAATAATATAGGAATTGGAGAAGTAATAAACTGGAGAAGTCATCTCCACTTTATCACCTCTTTATCACCCTTAGTGAATCTGCCCCATAGTAGCTCACATTAAGTAAAAAGTAGATATTGCAGCAGTTGACCTGCTTAGTACTAGAAGGGCATTCCCACTTTTGAGAAATGTTTAAATGAAAAGTTATTGCAGCTCAAACTTTCAGATGCAATAACGTTTTAATAAAAGATCTCTCAGCAGTGGGAACACTCTTGTTTTATAGAAACAAACTGTCGGTGCTTCAAAGAGTCTCTGCAGGTATCCTATATAATAATTCGCTAAATCGTGTGTAACGCCGCGACATGCGCAGTAGACACTGCTGTGCGTGCTGCAGTCATGCTCACTAGAGACTGCCCGCGCCGTAGCTGATACAGAGCTGGACACTCCGAAGGAGCGTCCAGCTCTGTATCAGCCGTGGCGCGGGCAGTCTGTACTGCGCGTGACTGCCCCGCGACCGGGTGTCAGTGGCACTGTGGCCCGTGTAACGGGCTGTTCAACTAGTATAATATAAATAAAGGCTGACGGGCTTTACACTTGATCCACTCGTAGAGCGTGCTCGCCTGGGTATTCTTCTCACACCCTCAAAAGTAAACTGTTGAAAATAATGGCTGCACCGATACAACGAGAAATACAATAGTGGAAAAAAGTAAAAAATATTTCCTTTATTTTCAAAATCTTTAAAATGCAATCAATATCTTTCGGACAGCAGAGGTGAAGTCTCATGTCACATACAGTGCAAAAGCTACATAGTCCACGCATTTCGCGCTAGATGCTCTTAATCATGACCACCCTTAATCATGGTCATTATTAAGCGTATCTATCATGAAACACGTGGACTATGTAGCTTTTGCACTGCATGTGACATGTGACTTCACCTCTGCTATACGAAAGATATTGACTGCATTTTAAAGATTTTGAAAATAAAGGAAATATTTTTTACTTTTTTCCACTATTGTATTTCTCGTTGTATCGGTGCAGCCATTATCTTCAACACTCTTGTTTTACTCAGCACAAATAAGATAATATATATATGTTTACAGATTAAGCAATGCTATCACTTTAAATCTACAAAAAAAAATTTTATGTAAATGTCTCCATATCCCTAAGTTGTGATTATTCTTCAGCTCCCGTGTTTGTTTTTGTAGGTGAGAAGCGGATGTCCAAATATGATTCCATAGATGCTAGAACAGATTTCAGTGCTGCACATACCTAATGCCAATTTACTAAGATGCTTATTCCAGAAATGGTCCACTCCCTATAGTTTGCACCAAGAAGAAGAGAGTGGGGTAGTGTATGGGTGTTTTGGAGAATTCATTTCTTCCCTAGCCTTGTTTACTAGAATTCAGTGGGTTAAAATCTCCTTTTAAATTAACCCCTTAATGACCAACAGTCTGGGGAAGTTGCCTCCCCTTAAAGGGACACTAATGTCCCATTAAAAAAAATCTTGTTTTGTAGCATTTAAAAAAATAAATTATATGGCACAAATCCTATCTCTCAAACCTTTACGGTTTAAGAGATATCCGCATGTAAAGTTTCCCCCTCCTCCCCTTCTCTTGACATCAGTGTCTAGCTGACAGCAGGAGATCCCGGGCCTGAGACCAGCCAGCCGGAATTCAGCAGAGCCGAAATCGCAACATTGGAAAATAATGACTTCATTGGAAAGGTCTACAAAGTGTGCCTGGTTTGCAAGCTCACGTTGTAGTCCGTTCCAATTAAGTAATTATTTTCCAGTATCGCTATTGCGGCTCTGCTAAAGATCCTCCTCATGTCAGCCGACACGGATCTCCTTCTGTCAGCTTTTACAGCTGACATCAGGAGAAGAGAAACTTTACATGCGAATATTTCTCAAACTATAATGGTTTGAGAGATAGGATTTGTTCCATATAATTTATTTTTTTAAACACTACAAAACAAGAATTTTTTTTTTTTATGGGATATTACTGTCCCATTAAGGACCGATTTGATTGTTGTTGGCACATTGGTACACGTGACTGATGTCATGTTCTAGCACCAAACTGGGGTCTGGGAGAGACCGCTCTGGTCATGGAGCGGTCAATTTCAGGCCCCATTTTTGCCTACAGCATGACGTGTCAGGACCGTCGCCGGTCCTTCAGGGAAAAAAAAGCGACGTCCTGCACATCACCAGCCATTAAGGGGTTAATATGAATTTTAATTTGTTCCCTATGTTGCAGATGGCATTTCAGCATATAGGCCACTGTTAAAAAAATATAGTTCCACAGGGTGTCAATTTTATATAATTTAACTGTATATTAAAACTAACTGCATATTTTGAATTAGAAACAGGGTTTTTTCCACTGTAGTTTCCATTTAAGAATTTTCCCAGGAGTAACGTCTAATAACTGGAATAATTTCATATATGCTCATTAGTAAGACATAATTATATACATGCAAAATATTGATAAATTAATGTTGCGTTATTTACATGAAAAGGATAGGTGATCAGAAAAAACACTATAATTACTGCATTGAGCCGCATCAAATTATAAATAGATCTACCATTTAGTAACGTAATTATGTGTAGCTGATGTGTTCAGCTTTAGAAGTAATTGACACTATAGTTTATCATTATATATCCATGCTGATTTACTATTCAGCTATGCTGTATTTTATACAATGTACCCATTTCTGTCCATTATAATTAACTCACTTAGATTTTATCTATATCTGTAAAGTAAGTGATTTAATGTGTTAGGATTCTTTTTATCAAACTAATCAAGATGGATGTACCCAAAAGACCATTATATAAGTCACAGAATCAGATTAAGACTCCACAGGGCCCAAAGCAAGGTACCAATTTGAGGCCCAACATCTCTTGATCAGTTAATGCTATCAGGTACTGGCATTTGAAAAAGGGAGCAGCTGGATGACACTGGTCCCTTTAAAAAATAGGACATCTGACACAAGATGTTAGTGGCAGCAACATCAGGGCCTCTGTCTGTAACCCATCACTTGCAGCCTGAGCTCCTCATATTGCAATGGGCCCTAGTCAGTAACCCAGATTGTCATAATGGATGATCCAGCTCTGATAATGCCTTAATACATTACATAAAATAACAGATGAGTGTTGGTACCGTGTTAGCAGTAGAAATACAGGAGGCATCTATAGTTGTTATTGGCTAACTAAGCAGATTTAGAATGCAAGCTTTCAAGACCTTAGGTCTCTTCCTCAGGCATGATAACATGTCAGAGGAAGACACCTAAGGTCTTGAAAGCTTGCATTCTAAATCTGCTTAGTTAGCAAATAAAGGTATCAACAACTATATTTGCCTCTTACATAAATTAAGAAAAACAAATCCCACACACTCATAATAATACTCCCCCTTTCTCTCTCTCTCTCCCTCTACTAATGATAAGGGGGTGGGAGAAACTGGATTAAAATTGCTCCATTTCCTGACCATGCTATAGGGTGGAGATGGAGGTTTGCTTGTATGGAAATCTTAATGGTGACAGAGTATGTGCACCAGTATTCACTAAAGGAAAAACCAATCATGAACGCTTGTACATTCCCCATAGTTCAGTAGCATGGCATGTTGCTATGGATAAGAGCAGGAAATGAGCTAGCTGTGTTGGCAGATGAATACATTACCCCCATTATTTCTGTAATTTTCTCTCCTACTGAATGAAGGACCTCCTACCATACCATAATTAGCTAGCTTTGCTTTAATACATTATGAATCAGGGTTGTGTGCAAATGCATTGCACACACCTCAGATCCTTAAAGTGTTAACCCTTTGAGTGCCAGAGGGATATGCAGCGCATTGCTCTGCAATGCATTGCAGACCCCTCTGACACCCAAAGGGTTAAAGGGTAGGTATCATCTTTCACTAAATTTGATCCTATGGTTAAAAACCAAGAATGGCACTGTGCAGCTCCAGTCATTTTGTGGGGAGGTCAGAAAACCAATCCCTTCAGGTGGAACACAACTGAGAACTATATGGCTCTCAGCCACAAAATCACAGGTTGCATATGCAACCATCATAGACCCTCTGAAGGGCTCTGTGGGGATGGCATCATGCAGAACAGGAGACTGTCTCTTTTTACAGGACCAGCAAGGGAGCCCCAGAGTTTTTTCCAGCCCCCCATGCTACTCCGACAATCCTCCACTGAGGCTCACAGTGTAGCTCCAGCTTTATCCCATGGTAGCGCATCTGCGGATAGGGCACTTTCCACATTATAGTCACCCTTAAAATTATACCGGTATATTTTTTTTAACACAGTTTGTGTGATGTTAATAGATACATGAAAAATTCTGTATTTTGTATTTGTACTAATTATTGCCACATCAAGACAAATTGAATAGGCACAAGGCTAAATGTAGCTTGAGTAGGGTTATTTCACAGCTTTTGCTGAGTCAGCAGAAAAGAGGCCATGTACACACTGTTCTTCTGAGGAAATCAATAGTGCAATAAAAGATAGAAAACACGTTGCAATGGGACTTGTCAAAACTTTGCTGCAAGGAAAAATGAATATTTTTTTAATTAACAAAGTAAATAAAATAAATATTGCCGTGCATCGATACTTGTTCCCATGAAAATTAAACTTGAATTGATAAATCTAGTATACCTATTGACCAAAGGGAAATTAAATGAAATCTCTGATAAACTGTTCATGTTTTGCTTGAGTATAAATGATAAGGCGTTTACCAATAAGCAGCAGTTCCCTACAGATTTCATTCTTATTAACCCATTCTTTGCCAGGAGGATGCCCAACGCATTGCTTTTGCAAATGCGTTGGGCACCCCACTCGCACTGAATGGGTTAAAAGGGATGTAAACCCTTATTGTAAAAAAAATATTTATATTGTTTAGTATTTTTGCTGAGTATAACAAAGGTACTTCCACCGCTAGGAGATACTTCAGTTGAAAACATTTACAGATGGAACTTTTTTATTGTTCGAATTGTTTGGTTGTTTGAAAACCTCTTGTTGAAGCCAGATGGCGCTGTTGCTATTACTGTGTGTGCAAAGCAGGCACAAACTTTCCTTGCAGGCACAAGCTTTCCTTGCAGACACAAGCATAGACTGATGTAGCAACAGCAACAGCTGGTAGCAAAGATCATGAGCTTAAGTGATCAGAAAAATGCTACGTTATCGCTATAATAACCTTGCATATTCCTGCAATGGGAGTACCCTTGTTTACTCAAAATAAAATGTTCTACAAAAGACTGGTTGCAATTTTTCAATTGCAAATTTTCATCTCCTGAGGGCCAGAGGGATTTGCAAGGCATTGCTTCACTTAACTGAGATCTAAAACCTCCTAATAATAATCCCCATTTACCTATCTATGGCCAGAAAATCCTGATGGACATTATGGGGGTTATGCACGGAGAAGTGATAGAGGCAATAAAGTGGAGATGACTTCTCCAGTGATATCACTTATCCATTTCCTATGTTATTCCATGGAGCCTATGCACTAAGATCACCAAAGTTGAAGAAATCTTCATTGGCTCCACAGACTAACAAAGGAACTGGAGAAGTGATATAACTGGAGAAGTCATCACAACTTTATCACCTCTTTATCACACCTTAGTGAATCTCTCCCCATTAATTTTGCCCTAGCACATTTCTTCATATGATGGAATCCTTAATCAGTCCTGGAAGTCAGCTCCATAGAAATGGATAAGACAGTTGCTAGCAGGACCACAAAACCTCTACTTACTGAATATGGTAATCTTAACCGTTAAAAAAAAACTTAAAGTGGACCTGTTACCTACACAGCTTTTAGTCTCATTAAATGTATCTATTTAAACTGCCTATGCCTTATGCTTTTGTGTTTTACTAACAGTTTACTAATTTTACAGATCTTTGGTTTAATAGTTGGGGAATCTAATTTCAACAGAACATTGTTCTTGGACTTGGTCAGATAAGTTATGGATTACTCACAGATCCAAAAAACCACCTCTTTCTCTACTTACTTTGGCTGCTAAAAGCAGTTTGCACCACAGGGGTGGAATAAATTGATAGGGATGAATATCATGCAAATCCTTTCCTGATGGAAGCCTCCACTGAGGAGAGGAATTAAAAGGTGACACATCCTTTTTAAAGCGTTAATTAGGTCCATGGACATGACATTCAGAACCAACTGAATATGTTATCTCTTGAACAATGGCACATGAACAAAATTCATAGGTTGCCATTAGGATTTGTTCTCAATATTAAGGTAAATGGTGGGGGGTTATTATTAGGAAATTTGAGTTCACGTTTGCAAGAAATTAGCCCATACCAGCCCAACAAGGAATGAATTAAATCATTCTGAGAATTCTGTTTTCATATGAAATAGGCCTTATGAAATGGGTATTTTTTTTCATTTCATTTATCATTTTACCCAGTCAGATAGCAGGAAAAGCACTCATGAGATTTCCAGAATATAAACAGCCAGAACACATGGGGGAGCTGTTTATCAGATAAATCAATATATAAATGCCTGTGTGATAGGAGCTGTACTAACACAGAAGTAGCAGCTGGTCTATAGTGAGGTAAAAGCGATCTAAGATAGGAACATACAACCTGCATACATGACCCAAGAAAATGCACTATCCTGGACAAAACCCCTAAATTGATAAAATCATGAAACCTTTATTAAAGTATACATTAATATTGGAAATATCCAAAAAACCTTCTGGCACAAATTACTGTATGTGCAGAGACTTACAGTTATGGTGCTGCAACCAGTAGATGTATCCAAGTGACATCCCATTGATCAACGCGTTTCGCATTCACCATGCTTAATCATGATCAGAGGGCCTGCTTGGGGTGAAATCAAATGTCTCACTGGCACAGTGGGGTTTATGCATAAATATAAACTTGAGGAATTCAGGGGCAAACCAAATACAGCCTAAAGGTGAAATAAACTTTGCCAAATTTCCTAGTGAAAATTTGGGAGTTTTAATCCTCATTTCAATTAAATGGAATTGCGGCAATTTTTATTTGTCCTGTGTGGCTCATTTGAGTTGCTCTAAAGTTACTTATGTTGCTTACCTGTCTGCCTGATATAAGTCTAGTTACTTTTAAAGAGAATTAAAATCAATCTATATGTTGCATTAGCCATTTTTAGTAAGATAAATAGTTTTTGAGAAATAAAATTAAATTGAGCGCAGAGTGTGGCACTCTATGCTAATTTCCTTCAGATAATGCTGTTTAGTTCTGTTTGACACCCAGCTCCCCTTTGCCTGTGCTATCAGAAATTATTTCAGCATATGGGCTCTGCTTAGATTAATTCATAAGGTAGTGCCTGGCAATATTGGCCTAAAACAGCAACTAATTAGTGTAAAGATTTTAAAATGTGCCAACTACCTTTTTTGAGTGCCAGATAAGTATTTGTTGTATTGCTGAGCAATGCAATTGATACATCTCTGGCATTTTAAAGGATTACAATGAACTAAACTTTTCTGGTGACTGGTTCACTTTAACTGCCTTCCAGCAATATAAAGATAATTAATTGTTTTTCATCCAAGTTACTTTTGAGTTTTTAAGGTTTATCTGAAAGTTCTTCCCTGAAAGGGACCATATAATTTTCTCAGATGATGATCCTGATCTGCTTTGCTTTGAAATACCAGCCTTGACTAACTGTAATAGACCACAGAGGCTCTATGACTCATTACTGTGATCTGCCGCTTTGTAAAAGCAGTGCTAATAACATGCTGACATTCCCTTCACCAAACAGAGAAGAAAATCTTTTTATCTGAAGCAGTTGGTGAGACTTTAACATATGTTCCCGTGAAAATTATTGGGTTATCTTCATGTAGAGATGAGGAAGAACAAAACACAACAGAAAACTTGCACAATGTTTAGAATGCTGAGAAATGGAACATACTGGGAAGAAATGTGTGTATAAATATATATATAAATATATATATATATATATATATATATATATATATACTCAAAAATACGGCGGTGGTTGGACAGCCCTCAGAGGAAACTTTTTGATGTATGCAAAAGATGTTTTATTGTAAAACATCTTTTGTATACATCAAAAAGATTCCTGCGAGTGCTGTCCAGCCACCTCTGTATTGTATGCATCTTTAACACTTCTGACATGCACTTGTGTCAAGAACTACAGTAACAGTGAGTGCAATCCTCTCTCCCTTTCTATATGTGTATATATATATATATATATATATATATATATATATATATATATATATATACAGTATATACAGGGTTGATGGCTAGTACTGGCTGAGGGGGCAAAGACCATCTTGTTTAAAGGGATAGTAATACTTCGTTTTAACTTTATTTTATTTTGTAGGCATTAAAAAAACATGAAGAATGATATAAGTCTTATCTCTCAAACCTTTATGGTTTACGAGATATTCACAAGCAAAGTTCCCCTCCCCGCCCCTTTTTCCTAGTGTAAGCCATCTCTTCTCAGATGTGGAATGCAGTCCATAGACCAGACAGATAACAGCAAGGGGACAATCTTCTTCCTATGAGAACAATGAAGGCCCTGCCCCCCTTGACAAGCTTTTCAGGTTTTCCCTTATCTTAACTGAAAATTGTCCCTCTCTGCAATCTACCTGGGCACCTCCCTTCTGCTCTGGCTGAGCAGTGTTACATCAGTAAAAGGGGTGGGAGGGGGAAACTTTGTCATTGAATTACTCTTGAATTACAGCTCTGACAGAATTGAAATAACACTCTCCAAAGTCCAAATACTATGACGATTAATTAGAGCTGCTTTTATTATGAAACATTACTATCCCTTTAAAGCCCTAGGTCAGGTTTCCTGATTTTGGCTTGTAATGGTGCTAATCGCCCCACTAGTTTGACAGATAGATAGACAAAACTTTGCAGCAATAACCTCTTTCGGCATAGGACAAGGCAATCCTCCAGTTTACTGCATTCTAAATAGGCCACTGCCTGTGACATCAATTCCTCTGCCCAAGGTAATTTTATAATCTACAAAGAAACGTATGTACACAATGAGAAGACTCAAGTTAGCAAAGAATGAGCCTACTTCATTGCACATGGGACTCACATCACCACACCACTGTGAACAAGCTAACCCATATACAAAAACAAAACATACTGATGGCAAAAGAATGGTGCCAATCACCATGGATACTCAACAGGGTAGGAAGAGTGGACACAGACTAGACAGTACAAATAATAGATCTGAAATATAAAACAAAATCCTATAATATAAAAGGCCAGAATGTTTGTCCGATGCTGTCATGCACAGTAGGGACTGCCCGAAAGCACAGAATGCTGGGAGCATTCTGTGCTTTCGGGCAGTCTCTACAGCACATGACTGCATCGAGTGCATCTCCAGTAATGTGGCGGCAGTATGCAGAGCAGGACCGGTCTCTTTACCACACCAGACCTTGGCCCATGTACATAAATAACTGCAAGCAGAGCCCAAAGAATTCCCCTAGGTAAAATAAAAGCATGCAAAAATGATAAAAAGAGCAAACAAGACAGGAATATCAAATAACAGGATTCACGACCTGAAAGCCATAGGAGAGCCCATCACAACCCTCCATCCAAGAATAGACAAAACAATTCATAGGAAGCAGAAAACAATGTTTTCATTCAATCAATTGTGCGAAGCATTCCACAGCTGGTGAATCAACCACTCCTCCTTTCTTGTTCTTGTTCTCTCTTTCCTCCTCTATTCCATTTTGGCACACATTCATATAGAATACAGGAATAAGGATAAGTCATTCAGCTGATGAGTTCATTCCTTAACATGCCTTGCAACAGGAGAGATGTTATATTCCTATTCTGTTATATTATCAACCAATGCAGTTTGCATCTTCAACCTATGCTCCTTAATTATTTTCTAAATCTGTACATCTGAACAACATATACCTTCGGGCAAGAACATGAGATATGATATATAGATATGATATCACATTATGAGATGGACATGTCACATAATGTTGAATTTTCAGAATTTTGTCAGTGTAAAGGTCCACAAGGTCATCTGTCTTTTTTCATGTATTGGCATGTCATACACTTTTTACAAGCATTCATACCAGCTTTCTGTCACAACCAAGTAGGTTATTGAGAATATTTATCCTGGAGATCAAATTTTGACAGGATAGCATTCAAATGTGTCTTTCTACAGTACCCAGTCACCATGTCACTGCTCGGAATATGTCAGTTTCCTAATGACATTCTTAAATGTGTAAACAAAAGGTGAAAAGGATGTTCCTATAAAAATTATCTTGTGACAGGTTTGTCTTTTTCTGCCTCCACTCAGCAGGAACTCATTACAATCATGCTGGGACACATGGCCTCTGCTCTCATCTGCCATCCTTCTGATAGATCTTCTGTTATGAAATTTGCGTCTCATCTTATCCAGATCTTCCACCACAAATTCCATGGAATCTGTTTTACACGCAACATCTGGGAGTAGGTCAAATATTTTTAGGACTCAAACGGAGTTGACTGTGAGCATGTAAATTAATTTTACAAGTACAACTACTATCTTTTTGAATGTATTATTTCTGATAGTAACTGTCACATCCAAGATGCAAACATCACTATGTTGTATAAAGAAGCTAACAGATTAATCCAGCATGTTCAGTTGATCCACTGAATAGATAAGGCTTGTTTCAGTTGTAGACCATAACAAAATAAGATCACCTATGTATCTCATGTACAGAGATATGAATTCAGAATACTAATATGCTGAGTCTCATAGCTCCTTACTGATATGCAGTCAATATGCTGAGTCACATAGTGCCACATATAGATGGTCACATAAACCAGGATGATTGCTAAGCCCATATTCACTGTTGCGTATAAAAAAATCTTCAAACAGGAAATAATTTCTAGTAAGTTCAAACTCCATGAGTTACTTCGTATAATCAGTGCAAGGACCCACAAAATGATCTCTCCAAATGATCAGTTCCCCAACTGACTTCATTTCACGTACACAGGCTGTTCACATCTAAGGCAACTATTATAGCATTCTCTATACATCCTTGGTACTGTTGTTTTGTTGCAGAGAAATGTGTTGCACACCCATCCTGCACTTACCCGTTTCCCAAGTTACATCCATGATAGGCAATTCTTTTGTTAAAAGGAATATATCAAGAATAGTGCAAGATTTTAATTTTATTCTCGTAAAGGTCATCAAATTAAATGGTAAACCTGTTATTTTTATGTTGTCCTAGCTGCTTCTGTTTATACATTTTACATTTGAAAGAAGTGTATGGAACTAGTTGTTTTTTTCAGTATAATTAACTACAGCAGTGGATGAAACATCATGAATTATTTATACCTAATGTTCAAAGGTTGTCTCTGAATGTTATGTAAAATAAAAAAAAATGAATTTCATGGTTCCTAACTCTGCAGATTTTTCCTGAAAAAGCCTGTTATTTTACTGAGAAATGCAATTCGGTGTAGCTAACAGAATTAACTCAGAAAATGTTTAGAAAGATTATTACATACAGTTGATCAATTATATTGAGATACGTCATTTTTGTGATTGAATGGCAAATGCTCTATAATCGTTTTAATGCTGCTAAAGCTACACAACTGGTATGAAGTATGAAGTATCAACAATAAACCCTCCAGGGAGAAAATGATGTACATTTCCCATATTTGTCAATTGAGTCTTTATATCAATGTCTTAAAATGGTCTCATTTGAGAAAGAAGAGCTAACCTCTCTTACTTTCTGTGCCCTCATGGGCATGGCTAAGTACTAAATAGAATAGTGAATTCCTAGAGATGTGCATGCCATTCTTACCTCATTTTGGTTGACAGTTGAACAAAACAATTATAAGTGATCGAACAGCTAATGTTTTGAGTATTATTTCTTGTTCAAGTGTAGCACATATTAACCATTTGAAAGTCAAAGGGGTATCAAATGGCATTCAAAGGGTTATTAGTAAAAAAAAAATAAAAAAAAAAAATAAATATGTGCACTCCAAATGAAATGCTCACTGGTTAACATTTATAACACATTTGCTAAAATCACATGGATTACTTTGACACTTCCAACTCCTGTGGCTCAGGAAGTGTTGCTGGCCCTTTGAAAGCAAGTAGTTTGACCTGAAACACGAGTGGGCTGGATTCAAATGCAGGTGCTAATTTTTTCTCTGCTTTTATCTCCAGGTATCCCCATAGACTTCAATATGAAAAATTTTGATAAAATGGGAGGTAAATTTATCTCCTGCATTTGAATTCAGCCCGAGAAGAGATCAGTCTGCAACCAGAAAATAGACTGCAGAAGGATTTATCATTTAGGTGCAAAACACATCAGTGAAATCTACAGAAGGATTACCTATACCCCATAGGTTCTGCTAATCGTTCCCTGCAAGCAGCTAGGGGGATGTATTTATTAAGCAGCTGTAGCTCCATTGTGAGTGAAAAGTTATTTTGAAGGCACTACAACTTCAAAAAAGCATAGTTTTGGTAACTGTGTTTCACAGATGCGTACCTACTAAGAAATAAAGACAGGTTTAGGCAAACCTACTTCACCAGATGAGACAGTTTTTTATTTGCGCAGATAAGTCCATATCAGAAATGAGGTTTGCAATCTCCCCTATATTAATGCTTTCCTTTTGAATTTTCATCCAAACCTTGTAATGTTGGCATCAGGAGGATTCTGCTTTTGTCTCTGTCACGGTTTGGCTGATCTGCTCTAACACTCTCCTTTTGATTATTGCTGCCTTTCCTTCCCTGTGTCAGGCTGACTCCACTGATGATTAACAAACTGCCTTGATCTCTCTGTTTCCGGCTTGTCTGAGTACCCGTCTTGGTTCCTGACCCTAGCTTGTCATTTGGTTTATGTTCCTGGATGACCATTCTCCTTTGTTTCTTTGGTTACTTTAATAAAGGTGTTTTGCATTTTACTGTTTTGTGTCTGTCTGGTTCCTGGTCCCTAATAGCGTCCTCTTGTATTTATCTCTTTTCTGATCATGGTAGACAAGCAATACAGGTGAAAGGTATGCTTTCCTGCCTTCCATCCACATAGCGTTAGTCCCTGCACTTCAGGGTTGAGTGAAGGAACCAGAAAATCATACTTGCATGATCTCTGACATCAGTGGGGACAAAGTGAAGTTCCCAATACTCATTCAAGATGAACTTTGTGAAATGTTTCAGTGGAGATGAGAGCAAGAAGGCAGTGAGTGCTTTCAGGTCACCACTGGATCTCTTAGTAAATGCCCATGAGATGAACCTTGTTTTCTTTATAACCCATTGGCGGTCAGAGAGATATCCAACTGTTAAATAGTATTAAGACCTCATGGTGATGCTGCCCAGTTACTGATCTCCCAGCTGATTCAGCTAGGAGATCAATAGAAGCAACTCAGGGGATCAAGAGAGCATCCTTGCTTCCATCCTACCCCTACTACCGGGTAGGAGTGGGCGAGATCAGGAAACCTTTTCACGTCAATGTTGGAGGCTTTCTTTCATTGATCTGAGAGGGTTTCTTCTTTCTTCTTTAACCCTTTGAGTGCCAGAGGGGTATGCAACGCATTGAAAATCAATGCGTTACGTACCCCTCTTGCACTCAAAGGGTTAAGAATAAAAAAGACTGTTGCTTCAATCCATTACAAATTAAAATGTACAGCACAAGGCAGTTCCAATAAGCATATATAGAAATCACCTTTGAGTTCCTTTCAAGCAATCATGTAGCTGATTTATCTTGGAGCATGTGCTACTTCAAAGGGGCCTTCCACCCTTCACTTGAACAGGTACAATATTGGAAAAGTGCACTACACCATTCAAATAATCCAAAGCACAGCTTTGATTGCAGTATAAAAACACTGATACTTTATTAGATGTTTGACATCAACACATACAAAAAATACCTCTCAATTCATCCAGGTGTTATGGAAGTACAATGGTGGGCACCATATCGCTAATGTCCCTCATAAACCTCGGATCAACATGTTTCGCGTGCGTTCATGCTTAATCATAACCAACATGGTCATGATTAAGCGTGAACGCATGCGAAACATGCTGATCCGAGGTTTATGAGGGACATTAGCGATATGGTGCCCACCATTGTACTTCCATAACACCTGGATGAATTGAGAGGTATTTTTTGTATGTGTTGATGTCAAACATCTAATAAAGTATCAATGTTTTTATACTACAATCGAAGCTGTGCTTTGGATTATTTGAATGGTGTAGTGCACTTTTCCAATATTGTACCTACTCAAAGGGTTAAGAACAGGTTACAAAATAAAGAAAAGAAAAAGATGGACTCTAGACAGGCACTCAGACCCAAATAGTATTCAACCATGTATAGTTGATAACTAATTCAAACAATCAAAATACCAATAAAAGTCAAAAATATTGTTTATTGAATATCAAATGAGCAGCATAGCACAAAAACCACATAGCTCCCCCCCTCCATCCACCCAACCCAAAGGTCAACAAAGCGACCAGGATATACCAGTCATTGCCTATGTGGATGAAACAGAACCACTGCCCAACACCAAGGGCAAAAGTAAAGGTGCCGAATCATCCACACAGGCAAAGAACTACAAATAGTACCCAACTGTCCCTCAAAGATGGAATAAAAGAACACCTCAACAAGATATCTACAGAATATTGATCCAATCTCATCTAGATGTTGAAAAAAACCATGCATGGTATAAAAATAATACACTGTAGTGATGCCACAATCAGAAAAAAAAGTTCCTGAAGGTATACTTGTTGAAAGGTATAATCAGGTCAAATAGTTCGTATGGCAAGGCAGGAGAAAATAAACCAGTATATAGGTGCATATATAAATGTTCAGCAATAGAATCCTTCTGGATATCCAGTCATAACATCAGAAGAGAGTTTGCAAATAGCCAAAATATTAATAGCACACAGGGGGGTAGGCAAGCAACATATAGGCAATGGTCACAATAAATCAAATCTTGAAATGGCCGATACTTCTCACCAGATGAAATATCTCCAAACCTTCTGGAAATCTCTGTATCGCCTTAAATCTTCAGACCATCTTATCCTGAAAACATCTTGCCATTCGATTTACTCCCCCACAGCTCTCTAGTCGCATCTCTCCAAATCAAAATTCTTGAATTCAATACACCAAGTACTGGTCTCCCGATCATCATACGTTGTTACGCCATACGCCGTTATTCATGAGCTCGGTACATAAAGTGTAGGCATCCCGGTCGTCCAACGCCAATACTCCACACGCCAACGCGTTTCGTCACGTCACGCGAGACTTTGTCAAGGCAATTACATTGCAAAACATGGGCCGTTAGTTAAATACACTTCCTCCGGAAACCAACTCCCATGTTGATCAATGATTGGCTTGAATTTATTTCAAATCAAAACAACCATGTTTACTCTTCATTTAACTATATAAATATAATACATTAAAACTGATGGCTCTTCAGATATAACCAGTGTGTCAATATACTTATCAATACATTTTAGCAAATTTTACCAAAAGTGCAGCACTGTGAACAATGTCTAATTATCACTCTCCAAATATACTGTAATTAAAGTAGGTACACTGGGGCTCTCAGAGAAGCACAATTCAATGCTAGCCCAGTCATACCTCCCTATTAACAGAAATTATATGTACTACAGAAACATGCTGAATTTCAACTCCTCATTGAGTCCTTGGGGAGAAACCACTCCCAATTTATAGATCCATCTAGATTCACATTGTAGTAGAGTTCTGTCATAATCACCTCTCCTAATGGTCTTAGCAATGTGGCACATTCCTATAACTTGCAGATCGTTAACCCTTCCAGCTTGACACTCTCTAAAATGTCTGGCCACTGGACTTTCTATGTTCTGTTTCTCAATGTCCCTTTTATGTTCTAAAATACGTTTCCTAAGTTGTCTAAATGTTTTACCAACATAAGCCATACCGCAAGGGCAACGTAATTGATATATGACCCCTTCTGTTCTACAGTTGATAAAACTTCGAATATCATAAACCTTAGTCCCATTATGATTACTAAATATCTTGGTTTGATTAACATATCTACATGCACTACATGTGCCACATTTATACATCCCCCTAAGGGGTGTCTTTTTTAACCAAGTATTGCTCACCTCAGATCCTCTAAAATGACTATTTACTAATTTGTCACGGAGATTAGGAGCCCTTCTGGCCACCATAGCTGGACAATCTCCTACAATTTTTCTTAAGATAGCATTTTGAGTCAACAAATGCCAATGTTTCATCAAAACTTGTCGTAAAGTACCCCAGTGGGTCCCATATTCCGTGACAAATCGTATCCTATTATCATTTTTCATATGGTCTTTTACACCAAACAAAGCTGTGTCCCTATTCACACTTAGAGCTCTCTGATAACCCCTTTTCAAAAGATTTAAGGGATAACCTCGATATAATAATCTCTCTGTTAAATCTTTCGCCTGTATCCTAAAATCTGACAATTCACTACAGTTACGGCGTAAGCGCAAATATTGACCATATGGTATACCTTTAATTTGGGAAACCGGATGAAAACTTGATGCATGCAAGATAGTATTACATGATGTCGGTTTACGGAATGTTTTGGTCCTTAAAGAACCTCCCTCCTTATATATTTTTAAATCCAAGAAATCTACCTCCTCCTTATGAGCAAATTTAGTAAGATGAATATTTAAATCATTATGGTTCAAGTCCAACACAAATTCTTCCAGTTCCAAAAGTGTTCCATCCCATATCATAAAAATGTCATCTATATAGCGCAACCAAAGGGCGACATGCGCTCCAAAACCACGCGCGCCCACCACCACATGCTGTTCCCACCAGCCCAAGTGGAGGCACGCGTAGGTCGGAGCACACGTCGCCCTCATGGCCACGCCACGACATTGCAAATAGAACTTCTCCTGAAAGCAAAAATAATTGTTGTTCAATATAAAATCCACAAGATCAATTATAAATTCATTTTGATGTACATAATCCACACCTCTCGTAGATAGATAATCCATACATGCCCTTTTCCCCACCTCGTGGGGTATGGAGGTGTACAAGGACTCCACATCCATAGTAACTAGGATGGAGTCCGTGCACACCTCCAGTCCCACAAGACGACGAATAACATCCCTAGTATCCTCCACATACGAGGGCAACACCTTAAAGCCAATCATTGATCAACATGGGAGTTGGTTTCCGGAGGAAGTGTATTTAACTAACAGCCCATGTTTTGCAATGTAATTGCCTTGACAAAGTCTCGCGTGACGAGACTAAACGCGTTGGCGTGTGGAGTATTGGCGTTGGACGACCGGGATGCCTACACTTTATGTACCGAGCTCATGAATAACGGCGTATGGCGTAACAACGTATGATGATCGGGAGACCAGTACTTGGTGTATTGAATTCAAGAATTTTGATTTGGAGAGATGCGACTAGAGAGCTGTGAGGGAGTAAATCGAATGGCAAGATGTTTTCAGGATAAGATGGTCTGAAGATTTAAGGCGATACAGAGATTTCCAGAAGGTTTGGAGATATTTCATCTGGTGAGAAGTATCGGCCATTTCAAGATTTGATTTATTGTGACCATTGCCTATATGTTGCTTGCCTACCCCCCTGTGTGCTATTAATATTTTGGCTATTTGCAAACTCTCTTCTGATGTTATGACTGGATATCCAGAAGGATTCTATTGCTGAACATTTATATATGCACCTATATACTGGTTTATTTTCTCCTGCCTTGCCATACGAACTATTTGACCTGATTATACCTTTCAACAAGTATACCTTCAGGAACTTTTTTTTCTGATTGTGGCATCACTACAGTGTATTATTTTTATACCATGCATGGTTTTTTTCAACATCTAGATGAGATTGGATCAATATTCTGTAGATATCTTGTTGAGGTGTTCTTTTATTCCATCTTTGAGGGACAGTTGGGTACTATTTGTAGTTCTTTGCCTGTGTGGATGATTCAGCACCTTTACTTTTGCCCTTGGTGTTGGGCAGTGGTTCTGTTTCATCCACATAGGCAATGACTGGTATATCCTGGTCGCTTTGTTGACCTTTGGGTTGGGTGGATGGAGGGGGGGAGCTATGTGGTTTTTGTGCTATGCTGCACATTTGCTATTCAATAAACAATATTTTTGACTTTTATTGGTATTTTGATTGTTTGAATTAGTTATCAACTATACATGGTTGAATACTATTTGGGTCTGAGTGCCTGTCTAGAGTCCATCTTTTTCTTTTCTTTATTTTGTACACTGTAATCTACTATGGACTTAGGGCACCCTACATGTATTTTCATGTGGTTATGACCTAGTGAAGTGATAATTATATGTATGTGCTCTCCACAATATATTAGGTTTTAGGTTAAGAACAGGTTATATGCACCTGGCATTAAGATTTATTAATTAAAACTGCCTTAAAGGAGCAGTAAACTTTTTTTAATGAAAAATATATATTGTAGGACGTTTCCTGTTGAGTAAAATAAGCTTCCGCCCACTGCTGAGAGATGCATATTTCCAGAGCTATTACAGTTTAAACCTGAGGTTTTTTTACATTTGCAGTGGCCTCTAATACTCAAATTCCAATTAGTTATTATTTTGCATTCCAATGGAGAGGAAAGTCAGTGACTTACAGTTCTCCACAGAATGTGATAGAAACTGCCTGTCACTTCCTGTCAGTTAGAACTATCAGGAAGTAAACACAGTAAATTCACTTCCTGATTATTTGAACTGCTATATCATTTGAATAAAACATCTGATAACAGTGAGAGTACCGTTGTTTTACTCAGCAGGAAAAGCTTTATAACATACAGGTTTTCATAAATAAGCTCACTGTTCCTTTAATTGTTGGAACAATTAGTGAATTTCTTTATATAGACGTTGTGACACAATTCTTCTCTGGCACTCAGAGGGTTAAAGCAATAGAATAACACCCAGATGAAAAAACATGACAAGTACCAACATTTAGGTATTACTTTTGGTAATATCAGAATTTAGTCTTTAAATGTTTTAATCTCACATGGATTTAGTTCCATTAAATGTGTGAAAATCAGTGACAAGACTAGATATCCTACATTATATTTGTTACTTTCCTCTTTCATTCTATTATGTGTGAGGAAATTGCAACCTAGGAGGAAGAACTTCACTTAGGTTCTCAGTACAAAGTGAACAAATTGCAAAGGTAAAGTCCATTACCAAGTGCCATACATTCTTTTCTCTTCTTTCTCAATACACTTTATCTTGGAAACTCCAAACATTATAATCTAACTCACCAAGGCTTAAAGGCCGACGCCGGTCCAGACCTACTCCCGACAGCCTTGGCCACAGGCTCTGACAAACTTGATGATACAGGAAGGGAGTGCTTCACGGACCAGCTGATCCATTAACAGCCAACTCAACAGCGAATTCAGGTGCCCAACTCAGTTATCTAAAAACTAGTTGAACAGCCCATTACACGGGCCACAGTGCCACTGCCACCCAGTTGGGGGGCAGTCATGCGCAGTGGAGACTGCCTGCGCCATGGCTGATACAGAGCTGGATGCTCCTTCAGAGTGCCCAGCTCTGTATCAGCCGCGGCGCGGGCAGTCTCTACTGTGCATGACTGCAGCATGCGCAGCAGTGTCTACTGCACATGTCGCGGCGTTACACACGAATTAGCGAATTATTATATAGGATGTGCAATTCTGGAGCAAAATTACATAAGGGAGAAACAAAAATGTACAATAATCTAAATGCGGATTTAACCCCTTGAATGGTAGAGAGGTCTCCCGACCCCTTTAGCATTCAAGGGGTTAAAAGTGCAATTTAAATCAATGGGAATTCTGAGGATTTTAATTTGTCCCCTATGGTGCTGTTGGTTTGCTCCAGAATTGATTATCTGCATCTTATTGAATACTAACCTTTCATTGCATTGATATTTTGATGATGGGATGAAGTTAGTGACTTTGTACTGAAACAGCACAGGAAGGGAGTGCTTCACGGACCAGCTGATCCCAAATAGCCAACTCAACAGTGAACTACTCCATAAAAACTTCTTTTTATTTATACAAATTTTAAAAGCAACTCCATATTGCAAAAGTCAAAACACTTGTAAAGCACAATGATGATCAATGCACAAATCGCCTAACACGTTTCATGCTTATCGCACTTAGTCACAGGTCTCAGTCCTATGACTAAGTGCGATAAGCATGAAACATGTTAATAGGTGTTGTGACTTTTGCAATATGGAGTTGCTTTTAAAATTTGTATAAATAAAAACAAGTTTTTATGGAGTAATTCACTGTTGAGATGTCTAATTGGGATCATCTGGTCCGTGAAGCACTTCCTTCCTGTGCTGTTTCAGTACAAAGTGACTAACTTCATCCCATCATCAAAATACCAATGTAATGAAAGGTTAGTATTCCATAAGATACAGATGATCAATTCTGGAGCAAACCAACAGCACCATAGGGGGCAAATTAAATTCCTCAGAATTCCCATTTATTTAAATTGCGCTTTTAACCCCTTGAATGCTAAAGGGGTCTCCCATGCAGAGACCTCTCTAGCATTCAAGGGGTTAAATCCACATTTAGATTATTGTAAATTTTAATTTCTCCCTTATGTAATTTTGCTCCAGAACTGCAAATTTTTAGATAACTGAGTTGGGCGTCTATGGGCCTTAAAGGAACATTAACATAAAAAAATGAAATAGTCTGATATAACTTTAAATAACACATATTTACAGACAGCATCAATAATATTGTAAGTATTCATATCCTACATCCCTAAAATATAATCCTTAACTTGAAGCTGAATTCATTTTGCAAGTTATCCTGTTCAGAGAAGAATAATTTAATATTGTTTGTGCTGTCTGTATCGAGGGCTAAGGGCTAGAGTCAGTTAATGCTTTGAGTGCCTGAGGGGTATGCAACACATTGCTTTGCACTATGGTTTTCAAGGGTTAATTGATTGTATTAGTTCCCACTGCTCTTTTATTCAGAAAGGCTTTTATCTTATCTCAGCCCATTTATTGATAATCCTGGATAACCAATGGGAGCCCTGAAAAAAGTAGGAATGTCTGCTCCCTCGGAGAATATATGAAACTAGATTTTAGACCTTAGAAAACATCTGGGAAGTTTCACAGACGCCTGTAAGAAATAGTAGGGGGTATTTAAGTGTATGTAACCCAGTTCATTCTTAAGAGTTTGTGTTCCTTTAAAAGGAAGGGCTTGCTTATTAACCCTTTGAGTGCCAGGGAGATACGGAATGCATTGTAAAGCAATGCATTCCATACCCCTCTGGCACTCAAAGGGTTAATTTGTCCTTCATGCAGCAGACAGTTATTTCTATTTAATATGTGTATGGCATTCCTGGGCTCCCAGATTATGACACTGACTTTCTCCAGTTGAACTGTGCAGTATTCTACAAATGAGTAGGGGCATACTAGTACCATGAGATGGTTTCCATGGTTCATTAGAATCATGGGTGGGGCTCTATGGCTATGGTTATGTCCTTAAGACTGATAAATCCTATTGATTATTGTGGGAAGGGTAAAACTACCTACTGGCATATAAAGCTGCACGACACATATAGGTAACTGCATATTCTATGCAACAAATGTATAAATAAATAAATATTCCTGGCTGCTGTGTGAATGACACCTAGCTAGGTAAGCACTAGTGTTGAGCGAGCATGCTCGGCCGATGCTCGGATCGGCTCGAGCATCGCTCTGCTCTGCACATGGCGGTACTCGTACGAGTACCGCCATGTGCTCGCCCGACATGCTCGGGTGAAGAGGATCTGTGCCGGAAGAGGCACAGATCCGAAGACGCTCCGCTGGACCACCAGGGAATGGAGGTACGGGGGCATTGCGGAGATGAAGGGGGCATTGCGGAGATGAAGGGGGACATTATGGAAGAGGGGCATAGACTCTATGCCCCTCTTCCACAATGTCCCCCTTCATCTCCGCTATGCCCGTCTTCCACAATGTGCCCCTTCATCTCCGCTATGCCCCTCTTCCACAATGTCCCCCTTCATCTCCTATGCCATAGAGGAGATGAAGGGGGACATTGTGGAAGAGGGGCATAGCGGAGATGAAGGGGGACATTGTGGAAGAGGGGCATAGAGTCTATGCCCCTCTTCCACAATGTCCCCCTTCATCTCCGCTATGCCCCTCTTCCACAATGTCCCCCTTCATCTCCGCTATGGCATAGGAGATGAAGGGGGACATTGTGGAAGAGGGGCATAGCGGAGATGAAGGGGGACATTGACCAGGCACCCTCCGCTCATCAGAGCAGGGGGTGCCTGGTTTAATGCTCGAGTGCTCCCATTCATTTGAATGGGGCTCGGGTGCTCGGCCGAGCACTCGAGCATCAGGGGGTGCTCGGTCAGAGCACCCGAGCACCCGAGCATCGGGGTGCTCGCTCATCTTTAGTAAGCACTCATGTTAAACACATTAAAAGCCACTTATTCCAGTTGGTATAGTCTCCTTGTAAAACAACCTTGTACTAATAAGTCTCCACTTATTAAAGGGATAGTAATACTTAAAATGTAAAAAAAATATGTTGTAGGGTTTATCCCCCTGAGTAAAACAAGGGTACTGCCACTGCTGAAAGGTGTTTCATTCAAAAGTTATTAATTTTCAAAGTTGAATTTTTTAGGTGCAATATCACAGTGGCCTGAAATTGTACAGTGGCGCTGTTGCTACATGATCCTATGGACAGCTCTGGTCACTTGACCATAAATCTCCATAGGATGGTGTAGCAACAGCGCCACTGTACAATTTCAGGCCACTGTGATATTGCACCTAAAAAATTAAACTTTGAAAATTAATAACTTTTGAATGAAACACCTTTCAGCAGTGGGAGTACCCTTGTTTTACTCAGGGGGATAAACCCTACAACATATTTTTTTTTACATTTTAAGTATTACTATCCCTTTAACATAAAGGAAAACTAACAACCAGGGACATAACCACTGGGTGAAGTTATACTGAAGCCTGACATTCCAGGGAACTTACTCACTCTGCAGTATTCTGAGACACCATACAATCAGACCAGTTTCTTTTCTTGACTATCAAATGCTGACATCATCACACAGAGCTGCTACTAGTCAGTAAGATAAGAATAGGATCCGTGAGCTTCTGTCCTTTAATTTTTAAACTGGCGAGCACCAGAGCAATGCACTGGGCAACCATGTAGAACCACATGAGTCAATTGACAGCATGTAATTATAAATCACGATGCAGCAGCTTCCCTTGTACTGCAAATTAATTGCTTTTCCTTTCTATATTTCCATATGACACAAATACCTCCAGAGATCGTCCAATAATGAATGGCACCCTAAAGCTGATCTTTCAGTTTAGAAATAATTTCTCTATTAATTATAAATGAAAAGTTTACTTTACATTATTGTAAAAAAGTGCAAACCTTTCTTTGGTTAGTAGCTAATAAGCAACACAAGTCTAGGCAGTAAAAACTGTCTTTATTTCATCATTATCACAGCATGCAAAGGCTTACCTATGTTTACAGCAGATGATGGTGTTAGTAGTGATGCTGACTTCTTGATTACTTTTTCAGAAGCTTTGTATACAGTTTGGCATGAAACATGTAGCTATAGCATGCAAAATATGTAATTAATGTGTGTAATCAATTTGGTAGCAAGTGACCACCAGTGGCACACGGACCGTGACAAGCACCTCCAGAAACTCAGAGGAGTCTTTATAAAACAGGGTTACAGTGAAAGGATTATTGACAGTCAGATACAGAAAGCTACACACATACCAAGAAAATACCTGTTGAGCTACAAAGAACAAAATAAGGGAAAACAGCTGCCACTGGTGGTCACTTACCACCCCCAGGTTGAAGTTCTATGCAAAATATCAAGAGAACTTCAAACAACATTACATATGGATGAACGACTTAAGAACATATTCCCACAGCCTCCCTTACGCTCCTTCAGACAGCCTCCCAGTTTAAAACAACTGATGGTAAGGAGTGCCCTGAATAAAAATACAAAAAAGAGGTGTGAAACCTGTGCACACATTTATACCATGGACAAGATACCCATTCCAAACACCCAGTTACACCATAAGATTAATGGTATCTTCACCTGCAAATCATGTAATGTAATATACCTCATGAAACTGGACAGTCACTACATAAAAGGTTTAATTCCCACAGATCCAGTGTTAACAACAGAGACACCAGTAGGAGAAAATTTTTGCCGAAAAGGACACAGTGTCTGGGACATTAAATTAACTGTACTGATGGGACTGTTCTGCACTCAGAGGGACAGAAAAGTATGGGAGATTAAGTTTAATGCTACAAATTATGGTTTGAATAAAGAATTCCACATTGCAGATTAATTTTTCCAACAGTCCCACTGGGATCATAAATACCTCTAGCTCCTCAGAGGAAAAGTACAATTTACCATTGACTGATCAAAGTATCTGGGTGTGGAGTGAGTTTCCTTAACTGATTTCCATTCTAAACAATGTAATGTGTACTTGTATTTAAGAGAGATGTTTTCATATTTATCTATATAACATGCCTGAGGAAGAGACCTAAGGTCTTGAAAGCTTGCATCCTAAATCTGCTTAGTTAGCCAATAAAGGCATCAACAACTATATTTGCCTCCTGTATTTCTACGGCTAACACGATACCAAATCTCATCTGTTAAAAAAACACATTAATCCCTTGGATGCTAGAGTGATCTCCAATGCCTTGTTTTAATCCAAGAGGTTAAATAATAGCCTGTAAAGGGTTATAAAATTGGAGCAGGGACATTGATATTGCTCTGGCCACACCCACATTTCAGAATGTGGGAGTGGCCAGCACAGCTGAGGTTCCCCTCTAAATTTGGAACTCCAGGCAGATGTCTACTCTGCCTATTGTTAGCCCTGACTTCACAGTCGACTAACTGGAGTTGGTACTTAGTAAAAATATCTCAAAATCTTTCTACATATCTCTGTGTTTAGAACTATTTCACAGACAATTACCTTTTTTTACTGCAGCTTTATACATCTCCACCACAGTTCTCAGTACTCCTATTGGCCAATGCCCATAAACTAAGACCGATGATCTTCTTTGGTTAATAGAAAGGAAGGCGTTAGACAGGAAGCAGTAAGCACATAGGGCCATATGTTCAAAGAAGTAGCGAAATAGCTTTTGTCGTTTGTCAAAGTAGTACAGTGTCGATTGTGATTATAAATATGTCGTTTGTCCTGACTGAAATTGACGTATATAAAGATGAAAATGTCTTAACTAAAGACAAAAATTCTCACATTCAGAACTTCACATTCCCTCCACCTTTTTCTTAACATACAAATGTAGTTTTTTCGCAAGACATATTTTTGTTGTTAGTTACAACAAATTTTCTTTTCCTCTATATGACACTGGAGAATAGTATAGCCACGCCCTTGCCCCGCCCCTTTGCCCATCAATTCTGGAGTTGTGTTGTACACAATGGACATTATTCGTTTTTTGTCATATACACTCTATAGAAAATATGTCTTTCATGCACACAATTATTTATTTTTGTCTATCATATGACTTTTTTTTGACGTTATCCCTTTGAACATATGGCCCATAGTATTACCAGTTATAAGGATCTAATCATTATGTTACGGTTCAGTACGCTCAGACAAGGAGGTATAGGTAAAAACACAGTTTTATTGAAACACACGATGAACAAGGTAACCCTCACGGGTCCAGTTTAGCACACTGATACAAGACAGGTTACAAATGGTTAACCCACACGGGTCCAGTATAGTGAACACAATACTGACACAGGTCAGGTATATAATGGGTACAATGTATGACACCCTCTTAACTAGTGAAGTGCTGGTCACAACACTCTGCAGGCTAAATGTCGCCTGACATAACGGAGGCCACAGGAACGGACTTCCAACTCAGGCTCTGGACACCTGTGAATGTGAGCAATGGTGAATGCCCACCTACGACTAACGGAGAGGTCAGAACTCGTGCTTAATGGAGGCCCTACTGAAATAACCCAGCTCCGTGTGCACACACTACCTGACTGGGTTAATGGGCTATGGTATAAATGGATGGCCACAGGAAGCGCCCTACTCGTCAGTGGAATAGTAAGCCCAACCAGTACTGCCCAACGGAACCCAATGGTAGTGACAACGAGGCCCTTCCCCCGAAGGGGTTAATGCGCTGTGGTCTGTACAACGGAATGTAATGGAGGCGCCCTAATGAACCAGCACAGACCAAGCGAGTGCAACACAGAGTGGAAGCAGCGAGACTCTGACAACGGATGAGAGTGTGCAGACAACGGAGACAGCACTTTGACCAAACACAAGATTGGTGCCCAACCGGGAGGCCGGCAAACATCACAAATCGCCAACGGGAACAGCAGCACAGGAACCTCGCCCTGATGGGCGGTAGCGAGATCAGGAACGTCAGCCAGGCCAAGTCAGTACACGGAGCAGGATCCACAGAAGTGCCGGTTCGGTACACAGAGCAGGGTCGTCAGTCACGCCGGGTCGGTACACGGAGCAGGAACATTAGCCGGGCCGGGTCAGAACAGGAAGCAGGAATGTCAGCCAATCGGAATCGGTGCACGGCAGCAGCAGGAACGAGACTAGAGAATGGTCAGACAGCCCGGGGTCATACACTGGATCAGAACAACGATACTAGTGCCAGGCATCAGGTACACCACGAAAGGGCACTCGCAGAGTGACAGCCCAGGGTATATAAAGGCTGTCACTAGGAGGAGCAGTATAGGCAGCCAATAGGAGCATAGAATCAGCCATGATGGACAGAATGTCGCTCAGATCACGGGCGCTGTGATACATTAATATTACTAGTTAGTGAAGCAGTGAATTGCGTACCTCCCTGGAACTCAAAGGGTTAACAGTGAATTCATTTTTATGTCTTTTTTGTTAAGGATGTCTTTAAACATTATTTCTCCCTGTACTATTTTGTTCTTGACTTTACATGACAAAATATGATTAACCCTCTGAGCACCAGAGAGGTATCGTTGGCTGTGTCTCTGGCATTTAAGGGGTTAAATTACATTGGAAATCAACACAAAATACCATAAAACATCAAATGAAGACAGTACCAACAGTGAATTCTTTAGATAATCTTGATATCATAGAAGAAGACTTTTTAAACCTTTGAGTGCCAGAGGGGTGCGCAACGCAATGTTTTGCAATGAGTGGTATACCCCTCTGGCACTCAAAGGGTTAAAATCCGCCAGGCAAAAAAAACCCTGAAATCAATTTAATTACTTAGAGCTGACTTTTGTTTTGTTGAAATCTAACTTTCTGTTTCTTTGAATTATTTCTTTAGAATATGAAGCAAATCTTCATCTTTTTTAATTTTGTTCAGTTCACTGCTCCAAAGAAAAGTAATTTATTAGGGGTATCTAGAACTGAATTGGATTTCTCCTAACACCTTGCACAGTAATCTTTAAAAAATATCTGAGTCTCATGAAAGTATATCTCCTCAATACAATATAAACAGTTGTATAAACTTTCAAAACGTGTAAATAAAATAAAAATGTACAATTTCCTGCACACATATCTTTCCTTTAGCTACAGAAGTGACTATATTTTGAGCTGTTTTTACTGTTTCTACACAATCACAGTATAAAATATAAATAGTCTTAGCATGGTGTGGGAAGCGAGCAGTCAGAACTAAAATAAAAATAAGCAGAAAGATCTGCTCATTCATGTTCTTCTGTGGTGATGTCAAATACAAAATTACAAAAAAACAGTTGTGTATCACAAACATATTTTCCTAGTGCTTCCATAGGGAGCAAGACATGCTTTACCTGCTACTATGAGTGTGAAACATGTATTAAAAGGGATAGTAATGCTTTACTAAAGTGCAGTTCTAAGTCTTCTGTATATTTTTTTTAACATGTAGTGTTATATTTAATTAATTACAGTGATGTATTTCAAACACTATTCAAGACAAAAGGATCCCTCTCCTGCCCCTTCTATCTCCCTCCCATTAGATCTGGAATCTTGGAGTGGGACCAGACGGAGGCAGTAAGGGACAATCTTCATTCAGTAAGTGTAAGAAAAACCCAGGTGCCCTAGATTAAGGAGGGCTGGATTTTCCTTTTGATTACTGAAGAGTGTCCCTTGCCGCACTCCATCCAGACCAGACTGAGAGGCTGAGTGACGCACGTAAGGGGGAGGGAGGGGGATCCTTTCGAACTGAAGAGCACTTGAACAACAAAACTGTAAGTAATTAAGTATAGAGGTACAAAAAATATAGAATGGACTCGGAGCTGCATTGTAATAGAAGCATTATTATCCCTTAAAATATAAGTCATCTTTATTTCCTAAAGTTTTGTTCATCCATACATTAGAGGGATTTAGAAGAAAAACATATTTTTTTTTATTATGTATTTTTTTGGGGGGGTAAACTATGTTTTCTAGAGTAGTTATTTTATCCATTGTTTAAAAAATATTAATATTCTATTTGTGATAAAGTTCTAAGTAGGCTCTGGCTACATGTACTGCTTCAGCAATATTCATGAGAACCAGAGTTACTTACTGAAGATGTAATGATATATTACTAACTTTATCATAAAAAGCGTAGCTAACTTTTCTTTCTTGTAAAATGTGAATGTATATTCTACCAATGGTTTCTTTTATAAAAAATCACACATGACTATGTAAATCTACAACATTCCTTTTTCCTTTAATTGTCTCTGGTCTTGCTTGTTAGTAATATCAGTCCTGCTTTACTATTTTATTTTTCTCAGTTTCAACACCCAATAGTTCCACACATGATGATACTCATGGTGAACACCATTAGGATTGGCAAAGTGTAGATGAGAAAATATAATCTCTTTTCTGTTGCATTATCTTAGTCAATTCTTCTTATTCCTGATTAACCAATACCACTATGACTTATGTAAACAAATACAGGATCAATACTTATATAATCATATAATCATTCTGTAATATATTTTAGTATAATTATGTGATCATACTGCTTACAATGATCCAAATGAACCCCCCAAAAACATTTTTATCTCTGTGGTCTTGGCACTTACAGTATTGTTTGACCATTAATGTCAATAATATTGCATGAACTTTCCCAGTTCATTTAACCATTTGAGTATTCTGAAATTTAAATAACTACCTTGCTCACCTGATAAAAATTTTAAAAAAAATAATCTTTTGAATGTGAGCGGCAACATTTCTACCAGTCCTATTCTGTTGAGAGATACATCAGATTCCAAAGTTATAGTGGTTTCTCCCTGTTTATTGGATCTAAATTGGTCCGTAACCCTTGTCATTTAGATAACCTTTGATTTGTACAAACTCACTTGTACAAAGGATTTGCCATTCCTGTCCAGGTATATTGGAACTAAAAGTTCAAAGGAATTGGATATATGTGCCCCAAAAGATCATTCTTCAGTAATTAGTTTGTGTTTGTTATCGGTGTGATATGAAACATACCGTGGGCTATGCACTAAGGCATGATAAAGTAGTAATAACGAGGCAATTTCTTCTCCAGAGATATCACTTCTCCCTTTCCTCTATTATCTATCTAGCCTATGTACTAAAATGTCAAAATTTGGAGAAATCGTAGTGCATTGGCTTCATAGAATAACACAGGAATTTGAGAAGTTATATCAATTGAGAAGTAATCTCCACTTTATCACCTCTTTATCACGCTTTATTGCATTACCCCCTGTGTACATGTGCTACTTCAGCTGAGTCTGTGTTAGTAACCAACTCCATGACTTATTTTATTAGTAGTGTGTAGGAAGATTCCCACTATAAAAATTCAGTCGGAACCGAGGGCTGAATATTTTCTATTATCCTAGACTGTATGGACTGAAAAAAAAAATATTTACAGTCCTTCCTTACGTGCCCCACTTTTTGATAGAGAAAACATTTCTGAATACATTCCATTGGAGAGATGCTAACCCTTGAAGAATTTCCAGCCTGGTGACTTTGGCTATTTCATGCTGAAGAAATATTATTTTTACAAGTGCTTTTGACCATAGGTATATTACTACCCTTGCATATACCTGCTGAAATGTTAGCCTTGGGATTATTTTGTTGTAGCTGCTGACAATAAAAATGTCTGTATCCACTATGCTATTTTTATACAAATCATTTTATTTTATAGAGTAAAAGAAAGGTATAAGTATTTGCATTTTGTGACAAATGTTTTACTCGTGGTCTGTGGCGTCTGGTCAACTGGAATTCCATAATTGTTCTGAATACTTGTTCAAATGTAATTCTGAATGCACGGGGATAATTTGTATAGCACATTTAATAAATGTTTTATACAGTTTTGGTGTTTCATCCCCAATTTGAATTTTATTATCTACTGCAAACAGTTTAATTACCTTGAGTGCGCACTCCATTTGCATCTGTGAATTGCATGCTAACAGGTATAGTTTGTCATCTGCTCATGTAAGCAGGTTCCCATACGTTAGATACACTGGCCTTTTGTTTGCCTAACAATTTATATTTTGCAGTGTTGGATTCAAAAACATCTGCATTACAAAAGGCATCTAGACTGGAATAAAACAGGAATATCTTCGGCAGACTTCATTAATTGGTCATGAATCTTTAACTTGAGCTTTGCTGTCGCTATACAAATCATTTTATTTTACAGAGTAAAAGAAAGGTATAAGTATTTACAATTTGTGACAAATGTTTTACTCGTGGTCTGTGGTGTTTGGTCAACTGCAATTCCATAATTTTTCTGAATAATTGTTCAGATGTAATCTTGAATGCATGGGGATCATTTGTGATAGCAGATTTAATAAATGTTTTATACAGTTTTGTTGTTTCATCTCCAGTTGTGAATTTAATTAACTGCTATAAACAGTTTAATTACCTTGAGTGCGCACTCCATTTGCATCTGTGAATTGCATGCTAACAGGTATGGTTTGTCATCTGCTCATGTAAGCAGGTTCCCATACGTTAGATACACTGGCCTTTTGTTTGCTTGCCAATTGATATTTTACATTGTTGGATTCAAAAATATCTGCATTACAAAAGGCATCTAGACTGGGAATAAAACAGGAATATCTTCGGCAGACTTCATTAATTGGTCATGAATCTTTAACTTGAGCTTTACTGTCTCTATACAGATCATTTTATTTTACAGAGTAAAAGAAAGGTATAAGTATTTGCATTTTGTGACAAATGTTTTACTTGTGGTCTGTGGTGTTTGGTCAACTGGAATTCCATAATTGTTCTGAATAATTGTTCAAATGTAATCTTGAATGCATGGGGATCATTTGTGATAGCAGATTTAATAAATGTTTTATACAGTTTTGTTGTTTCATCTCCAGTTGTGAATTTTATTAACTGCTGTAAACAGTTTACCTTGACTGCGCACTCCATTTGCATCTGTGAATTGCATGCTAACAGGTATAGTTTGTCATCTGCTCATGTAAGCAGGTTCCCATACGTTAGATACACTAGCCTTTTGTTTGCCTGACAATTTATATTTTGCAGTGTTAGATTCAAAAACATCTGCATTACAAAAGGCATCTAGACTGGAATAAAACAGGAATATCTTCGGCAGACTTCATTAATTGGTCATGAATCTTTAACTTGAGCTTTGCTGCTCTGTCACGAAGACTCTTTCTTAATGTCTATAGAGAAAGAATTTTGCCTGCACCAACAGCACCTAAACTGAATTATAGAATTATATTCTCAAAGATGGTCCTACAGGAGTATTATATATAAAAAAAAGGCTGAGAATCTGGGAGATCAAATTTAATCCCAGAAAAAAAGACACCTGTATTTATGGCACCCATCTAATTATAAAATAATATCTTTATTAATTATATTCAAATAAATTGCAAGAAAGAAGAGAAGAAATGAGGAGGAAAAATAAAATAAAATAAAACAATTCCTAGTGAATGTGGGTTTGAGCGGGTGTGTTATATTTCAATGTTATGGAATAGCACGTGTTAACTTATTCTCTTACAAGAGTGTCCAAAGAATTGCAATTTCTATTTTAATTTTTATTTATACCTGTTTTCTTCTCTTCCATCTTGCAATTTAATATAATTAATAAATATATTATTTTATAATTAGATAGGTGCCATAAATACAGGTGTCTTTTTTCTGGGATTGTATTTGATCTCCCAGATTCTCCCTCTTCTTTCATATAGGGATGGTAATGTTTCACAATAAAAGCAGCTTCGATTAATCATCATAGTATTTGGGCCATGGAGAGTGTTATTTCAATACTGTCAGAGTTGTAGTTCAAGAGTAATTAAATGATAAAGTATCCCCCTCCCAACCCTTTTACTGATGTAATACTGCTCACCTCAGAGCAGCAAGACTGTCCGGATGGATTGCAGAAAGGTACAATCTTCAGTGAACATAAGGAAAAACCTGAAAAAACTGTCATGGGGGGCAGAGTTTTCCTTATGCTCACAGTAAGATGATTCTCCCTTGCTGCAACCTGTCTGGTCAAGAGACCAGATTCCACATCTGAAGGGAGGTGGCTTACACTAGATAAAAGGGGAGGGAGGGGGATAATTTATCATTCAATATCGCTTGAACTACAACTCTGACAGTATTAAAATAATGCTATCCATGGCCCAAATACTATGAAGATTAATTGGAGCTGCTGTTTTTGTGAAACATTACTATCCCTTTAATGTCTCTCTCTCTCGGTTTCCCCTACATTGTCATCTTGTATACAAGTGACAGCCAGTATTAGGCATGATTTACCCACAAATACATGTTTAATATTGTTGTTACATTGTTATGTAATAATGTCACCACTAATGTCAACCTGTTCTTCTATGGGCCCGATTCAAATGTAGGAGATAAATGTTACCTCCCATATTATAAAAATGGTCCTATTGAAGTCTATGGGGATACTTGGAGATAAAAGCAGAGATAAAATTAACACCTGTATATGAATCCAGCCCTGTGTCAGTTATATGTTGTGTTAGAATGTCACAATTTTAAGTCTGCCGGATTATAAGCTTTGTTATTAGCCCACAGAGTGTGCAACTGTTAATTTCCTAATATCAAGTTGAAAGTGCTTATCATTTTTATTACATTTCTAAGCTTTTTCTACTTCTATAGATAAAATCTTCTTATTTACACTGTTAGCCCTCTGACATTGTTCCCAATGTAAAGGGTGGGCAGTGAAAGCAGGATACAAATGCAGGAAGGGGAGTCACAATCAACTGCCTAAAAAAAAGTAAAAAAAAAAAGTAAAAGTAAAAAAGCAACTTGTCAGGCCCACCCTCCTACCTCCCTACAGCCTTCAAATATATTACATATAGCTGAAATAGTAGATAACTGGGATGGACTCACTTCATTGAACACTTCCAGTGGATTGAGACTGCTCTGATCTAATTTTGACATCCTGTTGCACCTCATCATTCTTCTGTAGGTAACATTTGACCTAATGGGGGTGCACTTTCCTATCTTCAACTCAGCGATGATTGATGAGTGGGATCAGTCAAAATGTAAGTCTACCAACAGTGATGCTGGATGGTTAATAATATAATCATCTGCACTGAAAACCTACTAAGGTAGGCAACTAAGAGTTTCCATAGCAATGTGTGCCAGTGCTAGCCACATCACTGTTTTGCTTGCCAGTACTCTAGGGGATCATTGTTTTAAACTAGAACATAGTTATCCTACTAGTATGGTATAACCATCTCAAATGCAGTGGATCTACCCCTTGGAGATAGACAGTGTTCATATGCATTAGTTACCAAACAATACTCATGAAGTAAGCCTTATAGAGATGTGCCATTACCACCACTACCACCAAAACAACTTAGACTGTCTCCCCAGAGACACATTAATTGCTTTCTGTGATGATATCTATAAAATGTTGTAATGTCGTTGTTGCTGCTGAGAGTATAAACCCATTGATTAATTCCTTTCACTTGTATATCTAGAAGTGCTTTTGCTTCTACCATTCTCTCTCTCAACCTCAACCATGCAATCTTCCACTTGATCTATAAGATTTTCTTTATATTACTTCAAAGAATTGAATTTGTCAGAGTGCTGCAGCTCACTCCTTAAAAGTATTCAGTAATTTCATGTTTCAGGTGTCCAGCAATGCAGAAATAATATATTACTCATTCCTTTTAATGGAAACTATGTGATGATCCTGTTCCTAGCATACTAACATGTCACTTATCTGCTGGTAAATGTCTGTGTTGTCATTATTGTAAGACTCTTATGCCATGCTCTTATTTATTTTTCTGTAATAAATATAATAGTCAAAGTATCTCATGACTAACCAGCAAGGTTGCCTCCTCAACAAGCTTTAGCAGCTCACATAAACACATTAGCTGCCATTAACCAGGTGACAAAGAAGTCTTCCAGTTATGCATTCTATACCAACTAATGGCCTTGTTCTCTTACACATGGTCTAGCATGCACAATGTAGAATAACACCTAATAGGGACCTCCAATTTAAGCTGGTGATGGGCCAGATGGTTACGCTTTTGCATTTATTATAATGCAGACAGCTGCACACCAGTGGAAAAAAATACCCAATGAGCAGTAAAAATCAAATAGGCTGTTCTCTGGCTACGTGCCTACATATCTGTGTTCAGGTGAACTTTCTTGCCAAATGATGTTTCCATGAGTCTGCCAATGACACTAAGCACCTGTTTATATGCTGACACATCCGTCCTTGAAAATAACTGTCTTGCTATATACCCATCGAGACATAGGGCAGCATGTCAACAGTCAATTTTGGCAAATTTGCTGTTCCACGGGTATATATTTGGATTGTTTTTGACAGTTTTTATCTTCTTTTTAAGAACTTGGTAAGTGTGGGTTGGCAGCACATAGAGGAAGATCTGTGCAACTTAATTATTTTTACATGATTAAAGGTGGTAAAGGTGGTGGTGGCAAGTATGGGCAGTCTATAACTCTTGACTCTGTCATCTTCTCCATGCTTTGCATTTGCACACCAGCAGGAGGAGGTACAAGTGTCATTGTAACTGAAGAACATGTTGTCCTGCTTTCTGAGACATCTAAAAATCTACTATTAAAGTTTCCTGGGCATCAGCATAAACAGACATTTTTTGAAGGATGGGGCCTCTGTCATAATATGCTCTCCAGGCCAGTCTGCTTAGCCCATGTGCTTATCTGGGTGGTGGGCAAGTGTAGGAGAGGCAAGTGCCCCTCTTGCCAACTTCTGAGAATGCCCTTGGGTGCCATGCAATTTTTTGGAGTGCTTCTACTGCTGTGAATTGTTACATGTCTGATGAGTTGCTAGTTTGAGTTCCCAATCACATCTGTGGTTGTGTTTCTGTTTGGATCTCAACTTGGATGTTCCTTGATGAGATCCTGCTGCTCAATCTTATTTTAAAGGGAAAAAATATAGCAACATGCTCAGCTTCTGGATCATGAATGAAGTATCTCTATACTGGAGATTGCATAGCTTGAGTAGTTCCTGAGGGACTGCTACTACAGGGGGCAGGTACCATTGGTGCTGTACACTGAACAGCAGCAGAAGCACTCATACCGTGGGTTGTGAATGTTGATGACCTGTGTTGCTGTTCGGCCAACAACTGTGTGAGGTTTAGACTTGGAAGAGGTGGAGCTGATTCTGATGACCTAGATTATTGTGTATTTTTAGACCTGTTTACTTGTCTAGAGTTGATCTCTCAAAGAGTTTATAAACAAGTATGGTACTCCTTTTCAGTGGTGAAAGATATTTTTATCTATATCATTATCGTTCTCACTGTAACTCATCATTATCAGAAATCAACATCAATAATTAAGACATTAGAATCAGCATCAGCTGCTTCCTCCCCATGACGTCCATATTCTTTTAACAGATGAGAGTTAGTACAGTGTTAGCCATAGAAATACAGGAGGCAAATATAGTTGTTGATACCTTTATTGGCTAACTAAGCAGATTTAGAATGCAAGCTTTCAAGAGACCTAAGGTCTTGAAAGCTTGCACTATAAATCTGCTTAGTTAGCCAATAAAGGTATCAACAACTATATTTGCCTCCTGTATTCTTTTAGGCATTTTAAAGTCTTCAAAAGTTTCCTTTTACTTTTTCTCTAAAATGTGCATGTCAGTTCCCCCATTATCAAATTATTTTACCCCTCTGGTGGACACTAGTTTGAGCAGCCTAAGAAGAAGGTGTAAGTAGAAATGTGATGGGTGAATAATTAATAATTCAGCTTTATCTGACCAAGTCAAAGAACACAGATCTGCTGAGATTAAATTTCCCCAACTACTAAATCTAATATCTCTAAAACAACTAAAGCGGAACATTCACCTGCTATAAAGTCAACCTGCAATAATTAAGCAGGTAGCGACTAGCTGTATCCTATATAATAATTCGCTAAGTTGTGTGTAACGCCCGACATGCGCAGTAGACACTGCTGTGCGAGCGGCAGTCATGCGCAGTACAGACTGTCCGCGCCGCGGCTGATACAGAGCTGGGCGCCCCGAAGGAGCATCCAGCTCTGTATCAGCCGTGGTGCGGGCAGTCTCTGCTGTGCGTGACTGCCCCGCGACCGGCTGCCAGAGGCACTGTGGCCCGTGTAACGGGATGTTCAACTAGTAATAGATATGATGCCTCTGAAATGTAGCTGATTATAAAGAAATCCTTTATTGTAGGAGACTGACAGCGAGGTTAGTGTAGTCTGTGTGCCTGCACCTTCAGTTCCTCCCGGTTACCTTGTGGCACGATGCATGCTTCTCAATGGAGACCGGAACTGACAGCGCAGGCGAGCAGACAAGATGTCTGCGCTGATGCCTGGCTTCCGGTCTCCTACAATAAAAGATTTCTTTATAATCAGCTACATTTCAGAGGTTACATAAATATTATAAAGCTAGTCTCTACCTGCTTAATTATTGCAGGTCGACTTAATAGTGGGTGAAAGTTACGCTTTAACCTGTCTGAAATGCAAAATGCTTTGCAATGTATTAGGCACCCTCTCTGGCACTCAGAAGGTTAAGTGTATAAATGTATTCCTTTAATCTGTTTAGATAAAGGTAAAACTCTGAATGGATCCTTTCTCTTGGATAGTTCTTGGTAGTTCCAAACTAACCTTTAATTATTTTTTTAATACTTAGTCCCCCCTTCTTAGAGAGTTGCTTTCTCATAGCATTATTTCTTGGGAGCTATAAATGTAAGTCTCTGACTCACAGCTGAATCTTAATAAGCTTTCTATTGTTTTACCCCTGTGATGTATTGCAGGATTCAAGAAAGATTTCTCTTAGAAGGCTGGAAAGATAAGAAAAGCAAAATAAACAAGCCTTCCCTAAAACTAAGCGTTTTCAAGACTGCAAAAAATATATATATATACTTTATCACACCTTAAAGTGATAGTAATACTTGAAAATGATTAAATTTAATTCAATATATATTTTAAAAATAAATTAATTGTGCCTTTCCGATCTCCCAAACCTTTATGGTTTGGGAGATATCAGTCTGCAAAGTCCCCCCTTCCCTCCCCTTGTGCTGACGTCAGCTTTCTAACTTACAGACGGAGATCCTGGTCCATAGACCATCCTGAGGCTCTTCAGCAGAGCTGTGATCACAGTAGTTACAAAGAAATACTCCATTTGAACCGTCTACAATGTGTGCTTGCAAACCAGGCACACATTGTAGATGGTTCAAATGAAGTATTTCTTTGTAACTACCGCGATCACGGCTCTGCAAACCAGGCACACATTGTAGATGGTTCAAATGAAGTATTTCTTTGTAACTACCGCGATCACGGCTCTGCTGAAGAGCCGCAGGATGGTCTATGGACCAGGATCTCCGTCTGTAAGTTAGAAAGCTGACGTCAGCACAAGGGGAGGGAAGGGGGGACTTTGCAGACTGATATCTCCCAAACTATAAAGGTTTGGGAGATAGAAAATGGAACAATTAATTTATTTTTAAAATATCTATTGAATTAAATTTAAAAGTTTTTTGAAGTATTGCTATCACTTTAATGAATAACCCCTATATATTTTAATGACAGTTTATTTTACAGGGGCAGTAAAGAGTCTGGATGAAAGCTATTAAAAGTTATAGGAGAACTAACACCACCTTATAATAATCCCCTCACACTTACTTTACTATAGCCAGAAAATCCTGATGGCCCCTAAGAATTTTCACTTGCTCATTGGTTCAAGAGCTCTTAGGCGATATCAGTACCCAGTAAGAATAGCGACAGAGGAATAACTGGGACGGGAGTCCCAGTAGCAAGTTACGCTCTTAGAACAGGCAGCTGAGAGTCAGCAGAGCAGAGACTAGTACCAAGATATCTAGCCTAGCGCAGTGTTGACACGGACAGTTTAGCCACCATGAGTCATGCACAGAGGGGGTTCGTAGCCAGTATTGGGTCATACACAGAGTGGGTTCATAGCCAGTATCGGGTCTTACACAATGCGGGTTCGTAGCCAGTATTGGGTCTTACATAGAGCGAGTTCATAGCCAATATCAGGTCATACACAGAGCAGGTTCTTAGCCAATATAGGGTCATACACAGAGTAGGTTCATAGCCAGTATCGAGTCATACACAGAGCGGAATAGTAGCCAATGATGGGTCATGCACTGAATGGAGCTCCAAACTGACACCAACGCAAGGGCGAGTGGGAAGAGGAAAAGCAGACCTAAAAACCCCAGGTCACAGGAAGCAGCAGGGCGGAGTTAACTCAGGTCGGTATAAATCAATCCTAGGCGACATAAACATAGCGTGAACAGAATGCCAGTACCCATGCACTGCGTCACACCAATCTATCGCAGCCCTGCTCGAGGACATGGACGCCACAGATCTCCGGGCATAGTCCGCCCGGGCTTCCCACGGGATGCTCATAATGGCCCAGCAACCTTTGCTCACTGGGTCTGGGTGCAACGCTGACTGGAATGTCGCGCCAGAAACTAGGTACTGTGACAGCAGTGCATCGATTCACAGTTTTTGGTTCACTCCTCTGGACCTTAAAAGATTAAGTAGGCTCATGCACTCTGCTGATTCAGTCTGACTACATTCAGGACTGATGTCCACAAGTGACTGAAAGTGTTATATCTTGAACAAGGGGACACAAAGTCATTAGGATTATCTGCTCATAGTAAGGCAAGTGGAGAGTCATTAGGAGGTGTGACTTCTCTTTTAAGACTTCCACTTGTAGTTATAAGAATCCAGTACCTATAGCTTATTCTAGAAGAAAAGAAAAGAGTGGAGCTCAAACCTGTGCCTGATACCTTCTCACTAAAGGATGGACTATAGCCCTCCACACATGAATATCAAATCGACCAAAACACAAAAACTCTCTAAATGAAAAAATAAATATAATAGAGAAAAATAAATAAATAAATAAAAAATATTAAAAAATAATAAAACGATACAAATAAATAACAAATAAATGAATGAATAAAGAAATGAATAAAAAAAAATAATAATACAAAAATAAAAACTGAATAAAAATAAAAAATAATAAATGATAAATAAAAATACTAGTAGATTAGGAAACAAATGAGTCCTTGTCCCCACAATAAGTCTCTTATCTTGATCAGATGTTCCAGCCGCTGCCTCCGATATGGTATTCCTCCATGTAGCAAGACTTGTAACGATATTCTAGAAAGAAGCGCAAGAGGATACCATCTAACAGTAGAGTATGTTTTACTTAGACATGCTCTCAATAAGAAACACACTTACAAAATCAAATATAAAACAGCATTATACTCTCTTCCAGTATCACATATTCCTCCTCGTCTATTGAATGAACAGCCACAAACCGAATGTGTTCTTTAACAGTAATCAATACTGCTCCAAAGCCCCCATATATATACAGCACAGTGTAAATCACATAAGCACCCCACACTGGGGTTACTCATGGGCCCTCTTGTGTGCTACAGCAGCACGGGGTTCCGATGTTCAATTTTGAGCACTATTCAGTGGCATCACTGTTGTTACACGGAGGATGCAACCGGGAGAAACCTTGATGTCAGGATCACTCAAACTAGCCCAACGCGTATCGCGGACACTACCTTCTGCTTCCTCAGGGGTTACAGAGGTCAATGGCACGAATGGAATATTACCATCACCTAATTAGCATCACATCCGATTCTGCCAGTGATCCTCTGCAAGCCTATTACTTCTTGCAAAAAATTAACCCTTGTAACAAGATCTTCCCAACTGCAATAACTCTGAGCCTACAGCTATCATTCTCAATATGATCTTCCTATATGTTATAACAAAAACCTACATTTTTATTACAAATAACTAAATTAAATATATAAAACATATTTAAAAAACTTATATATCTCTATTAGTTCATCATGAACCTCTCTCCTGTCCCCTATTTTAAAAATACCACAATAAAAAATATATTATTCTTTGTATATTAATAAAAAAAAAATTATATATATATATATATATATATATATATATATATATATATATATATATATATAAACACTTAAAATGCATAAAAATACCGATATATAAGAAACATAAAATATAAACTGCAAGATATGCATTAACAGAGACTGACAGATGTACATATACCAGGGGACCCACCCCTTAGATGTCAAATAAAGGCTGCCAGATCTAATTCCATATTTAATCCCAATGGATGTAATGTCCTCAATTGATGGATCCAGAATGTTTCTCTTTTTCTCAATTTTAGCAATCTATCCCCACCTCTCATATCCAACGGTATTTGTTCAATTGCTAGAATAGTAATATTATCAGACTTGCATTCCTGGTGATCAATAAAATGTTGGGGTACACTATGTTTATCCATCTTATTTTTAATATTCCTCAAGTGTTCCCCAAATCTCACTCCGAGCTTGCGTGTAGTACGACCCACATACTCCATGCCACACTGGCACGTGAGAAAATACACTACAAACTCGGAGTTACAATTCAGAAACAGTCTTATGGCTCGATTTAAAGGCAGCCGTTAAACCAGCCGCTAAGTGAAAAAGGCACATCGCTCGCAAATAATACATGAGTTACGGCAGATTCAATAGGTACTCTACGAGAATAGCTATCGAGCCTAGGCACACACAAAACACGTAACACAAAACCCGTTGTTGCTCATGTTAATGCACAACGGGTGGCCAAATCACACGATAACATCGCTCAAAACAACATGTAACATAACATCTGCCGTTGTCTAGCAACCATGATTGATGCAAAAACAAATTCAAACACACAGCCAATCACAAAGCCCCAATGTATCAAATAACTTCAAATACACCTATATATAACCAAAAATAACCATCACACACTGTCTGTTATCGAGTTCTTCAGAGCTAGATATCAGGACCCAGGAGCGGAGGATAGTGATCAGAGAGAGAGAGACAGGAGCATTCGTCGGAGGTAGAAGGAGATTTTTGAGTTTGGAGTTTGGAGAGAGGTGCACTTACTATACACATATTACACTTTTGCACATATTACATACACACATACAAACACAAACACATACACATACATACACATAGTCCTTTTATTTTATAACAACTTACACATTTTACCTTTTATTTTGACAGTGTGAATCTGTGAGTGAAAGTGTGTGACAGAGAGTGAGTGGATCGAGTGTGTCTGTGAGGGCCTGTGGGAGAGCCTGGGTGTGAGTGGGTGAATGATGGCAAGGAGAGGAGGACAGGAGAGAGGGATGGGGAGAGTAGTGGAGGAGGAGGAAGGTCAGGAGGGTATCCCTCAGCAGAGCAGGGGTGGGAGAGGGAGATCCACAGGGCGGAGGGGGACCCGGCCAACGAGAGTAGGCACACACAGGACAGGGACAGAACCTGCAGTGGGACGAGGGGTAGTTGCTGTGGAGCACCCCACACAGTCAGGGTCAGACCAGGCAGGGCACTCCGGCTCTGAATCCTCCCATGCCGGAGCTGATGAGGGCAGGATCAGGGATCCGAGATATACTGAGGAGGAGAACACGGCTCTCGTAGAAGCTGTCCTGGAGAGGCAGAGTGTTCTCCACCCTACGGCAAAGGTCCCTGGCCTGTCAGCAAGGAGGAAGGCAGCCTGGAACCAGATCTGCAGCGGGGTCAACGCGGTGGCTACATGCAGGCGGGACGTGGAGTCTGTGAAGAAGAGATGGGGCGACTGCCGGAGGGTGGTCAAGAACAAGCTGTCTGACATGGCCAAGCAAGCCCGAGGCATCGGAGGTGGCCCATCTGTGCCCATCACATTCTGCGGCTGGGAGGAGATGGTGCGGCAGAACATGTCCCCAACCCTGATCGAGGGGGTCGTTGGAGGAACTGACACTGGGGATGAGAGGAGCCTCCACACTACCGGTAAGTGCAACACTACAGAACAACACACTACAGCAACCAACACCAGCTGCACACACATTCACACCTCAACACATGCCCATCACTCAGCCATACAACTGCACCAACACAGCACCCTGAGGGTTAAAAAAAAGACACAACACCAGGACAAATGGCAAGGTCCAACTTGGGACAAACCTGTCAAAGTCCTACTTCAACCCTCCTGTCGCTGTGCTCATTACACACAATACACAAACCCTTATGTTCAAAATGTTGACTGTCATTGATCATCACTGTTCACACACAATGTCACCCATGTCCCCACCCCCACCCTAACCCCTTGAGTGCTAGAGGGATCATCAATGCACCAATCAACAATGCATTGGCAACCCCTCTGGTACTCGAGGGGTTAACCAGACAACAAACAAGTCAATAGGCCAACGATCACATGCTACACAGGGGACATTCACTAAGCGGTGACAAAGAGATGGTGGACACAAAGTAACCCTCTCACACCCTCACTTCACCAATACCAGTGTTAGTCTATGGAGAATATGCCAAAACAAGAATCAAGTCCCATTGTACAGACTCCATGGAAAACACTGGAAATGGGGAAAGGAGATCACTGGAGAAGTCCATCATGTTCACTTCATCAGTTCAACATCACCGCTTACTGAATCACAAAAAGGGGGCATCAGGTCACACATCACAGTGTCCCACAGAATAAATGCTTGTATGTGCAACACAGGCCGAAAACTATTTCACAGAATTCAAGCTGGAAAAAGTAGGCATTGGTGTTGTGGCTGCAATCATTTACTCTGACTTGAAATTACATATCCCATATCTGATTCCCACATGGATCCACAGGGGTGCTGATGCCATGGATGGATGGTACACCAGCCTCTCTTTGCAGGATACACATGGGAAACAAATAGCAAACATTGTACCTTGGTCACCAACAGGCCATGACTGATGGATATCTAGGATTGAGTACGGTTGCCTCACACAGAAGGATGGATGGGCTCATACACAGAGAAAAAAAAAACAGGCCTCGATCAAAGATATCCCTCACTACTGGCTGGATTGTTGCCCTTAGGATTCAAATGTTACTAAATATGTTCCAACACGATCAGTTCACTGGATGTGATTGCCTTACTGGCCAGATATGTGCACCCATCACAAATCAACCTACATTGCTACCATCCCAATACACATACATAGTATACCACATTCTACGTAGATGGGATATACGAGGTATGTTCATATCCATCATATCAATCCAATGTCTTGTTGGATGGGTGCACATATATAGCCAGTAAGGCAATCACACCTAATGAACTGCTCTCTGGCTTCACATATTGGAAGGATATTACTGTATCCATATAAATGGTACATACCCACATGCATATATGACCATTTCTACTTGTGTGTTACTGTAATGGGATAGCAATGGGTAATGTCATCATGATGTCATATCATTGCCATCGTTAAAAGATGTGTCTCCATCTAAGTCCCATCCATCCAACACTCATGGTTATACAGATATTGCTCTATGTGACAGGTGGAGATATCCATCATTTGACCACACGGAAGCTCTTCAGCAAAGCCAAAGTCGCAACATATCGAGATAAATACCTCTTTGGAATGGTACACAGAGTGTGCTTGCAAACCATGCACACTCTGTACACCATTCCAATTAAGTATTGTTCTCTAAATGGGGCGATTTGGGCTCTGCTGAAAAGCCCTCGTGTGGACAAATGACTGAAATCTACATCTGTCACATAGAACAATATCTGAACAACCATGAGGGTAGGAGGGATAGGACTAACAGCGAACAACATCTGTTTTCACAATGTCTACAATCTGACATCAAGGTGGACTTAACCTTTGCCACCCCCCTGGAGGGATAGCCATCCCTACAAGTTGTGAAGACAAATATATGTTGTTGGATCCCCCGCCCAGTTAAACAATGGTATTCCTACTGCTGAAAGGTGTGTTGATTCAAAAGGTATCACAGCTCAGACATGGATATGTCAGGGGCAATATCCCAGTGGCCTGAAATTGTACAGTGGTGCTATTACTACACTATCATATGGACAGCTCTGGTACAGGGACCAGATATCTACATGGGAGGGTGTTGCAACAGCCCCACTGTACTATTTCAGGCCACTGTGATATTGCACCTCAAAATGAAACCTTCACCCGTAATAACTCAAACAACATCTTTCAGCAGTGGGAGTACCCTTGTTTACCCAGGGGGATTAACCCAAACACATATATTTTTCTTCACCACATATCAAAGTATAACTGTCTCCACAAACATAAGGCTAAGGTCACTAATCACAACATCTTATTCTTCCACACAGCTTACGGCCCTCAAGCCCAGCGGGAGACAGTGGAGGAGGCTATGTCACCCCCCCAGTGAGGAGTACACAGAGGAGGGGACCAGTCGGTGGTCACCTTACCCACCATCACCATCCCCTCCAACACAGGCTGCACCACCACCTACTGCACCCCTTCAAGCTGGACCACCACAGGCTACACCACCCCTTCAAGCTGAACCACCACAGGCTGCATCACCCCTTCAAGCTGGACCACCACAGGCTGCACCACCCCTTCAAGCTGGACCACCACAGGCTGCACCCCTTCAAGCTGCACCTCCCCAGTACAGTGGCTGGATGCCACAGGAGGAGTGGTGGACATATCCATCCACCTCCACCAGCTACTACCCTCCATCAGCAGCACCACCACCGCCAGGGAGGCAATGGCTGCTAGGGACAGTGGCCACCACCCAATATGGGCCATATTCATCCCAGATCAACTCACCCTCCTGGATGGCTCCACTACATGCCCCAAGGTATGATCCGAGGTGGGGTACCTATCAGTGGCTGGGGCACCTATCAGTGGCCACCATATGACCCTTGGCCACTGGACTACCCACACCTGGGCCTGATAGGTGAGCCCCAGCGCCCCCTACCCAGGGACATATTCACACCTCCACCAGCACACACATCTTTGGGCAGCTCGGAATCACTTGATGTGGTGGGCATATGCCCATCATCTGCACCAGCCACTCCAACAGCAGCCACAGCACCCTCAGCAGCAGCAGAGGAGGAAAGAGCACCCTCAACAGCAGCAGAGGAAGAAACAGCACCCTCAGCAGCAGCAGAGGAGGAAACAGCACCCTCAGCAGCAGCAGAGGAAACAGCACCCTCGGCAGCAGAAGAATCAGCACCCTCAGCAGCAGAGGAAACAGCACCCTCAGCAGCAGAGGAAACAGCAACACCAGGGACACCGGGCACTTCCACCTCCAGCACCGCACGCCTCACAGTGATGGAGGCTGAGTGTATGGCTCTTCAGAGAAGACTATTCCGGTCGAGCAGAAGTACAGACAGCAACATCACCAGGAGCAGGAGGCAATCCAGGAGGAACATTGCCCAATTGGAGACCAGAATCCAAGCCCTGGAGTCAGAGGTGGCCAGGGGGAACACACTACTCCACCAGCTCAGGACTGGTCTCATGGACATGTTGACACAGGTCCTTGTGGAGTTAAGGGAGATCAACCGCAGAGAGAACCTGAGGATGGAGAGGGAGAACTTGCTTTCCACCGAGGGGTCTACTGCAACCACCACCCCCTCCAGTGTTACCCCTGAAGCAACACCTAGGGGGCAGAGGGTTACCAGGAGATCAACAAGGGCATCCACCTCTGGCACCCAGGCTAAGGCCCCCCACCCAAAAAGGAAAAAATGAAAGGCCCAACCTGTTAACTTTCTCCTCAATAAAGAAACCTTTTTTTTGGATTCCAGTCTGATCTGTTGTGTCTTCAGTTATGGATTGGGTGGCAGGGTTGTCTCCAATGCATTGCCATACAATGCAGTGAACACAACCTCTGCCTGGGTGAAATGTTAGTGGGATGCTACAACATGGGTTCACACACACACACACCGTTGTACAAATTCAACTTGTAATACATCCCTGGAGCCATATTACACCACTGTGTTATATGGCGATGTTGTGTGTTGAATTTGAACAACAAAACATACCCCTTAGCACAACAAATGGTACAACATTGAATATTCGTCCACATCATATGTTGTGTTTAACCCTTTGAGTGCCAGAGTGGTAGGCAACGCATTGCAAAGAAATGCGTTGGGAACCACTCTTGCACTCAGTGGGTTAATGGGATAACCAGACAAACAGCTCTGTGACTTAGCAGTGACATTGCAAGCAGGACAGATAAATGGGACATGTATCAATATTGTCTTGGATTCACACACTCATTGTGCAACTGACTGGTGAAGCCAATGTTTTTAACCGAGGATTTCAATGTGTAGCACACACATTGATATCCTGGGGTGAGCAGTAAGTTGAGTTGCTGTTTCCCTAAGGGTGTAACAGACTTCACCAGTGATAACACATGTCCACTTAGTCTGTTTGTTCGTTGATATAGCCCATGTACTGAGATATGTCAAAGTGGAGCAAAATCTCAGAACATTGATTATACTGAGCAATACAGATACTATGGACAGGTATTCACTGTGGAAGTATGTCCCCTGTATCACCTCTTTATAACTCCCACAACACATTGGTGCATCACTGCCACCATCATCTGTTTGCATGGATACATCACTGAGTCCACTCACTGGCAAACAAGTGGTGGACTCCTGTGATGTGGGTGATGCCTTTCCATGTATGGGGGATACTCTATCCTGGGTGTGGTTACGCCTTGACAAATGTGTTCTCAAATATATCCTCATACAGATACAGATAGAATGGTGATGGTTAATCTTTATTGTGTCTCAAAGTACATTAGAATGTACATGTGTTTTCTGTGTGTATTGCTTATATGCATTTAACACCTGTATGAGAACACTAAATGTACTTTGAAACTAAATCGTACTACTTCAGTAACACTGCTGCCCTGCTCATGTGTTGTCCACAAGGTTTGACTACTCTGTAGCTGAGCATCCTAACTGTACAGGTTATAACACTCAAGAATTAGTGTTTTCTGTGTCTATATGAGAATGTTCCAGTAGAGCTTTGTGTGAACCTCAGGTCAAACATTGCATCACCAACAACATCACCATAAACAGCAAGAGGTGATCTTCATGAAGGTGTTGTCAAGACATCAATCCAGTCACATGGAAGATCTTCAGTTCAAGGATGGATCATGTTACAGATGCCTGTGGGACAAGAGGACAGGATTTGGAGCAGTAGACCTGAACTGATCATCAAGCAACAACAATTTAGTCTTTTTAATCCCCTCAATTTTCACAGTTACAGGTGAGTACACAAACCATTACTTGACAATGTGTTGTGTACTCATCTGTAACCAATTCTGTGGGGAACTAAGGACATGTGCACCAGCCCTATGGATATGTGCCCCTGACATGTATACACACATTAAGAAGTGTTCTGAGAGCTCCATGGAAGTAATGACATTGTGCTGCCACTGTGAAAGTGACAGTGGCAGCCCAATGTCATTTGTTCCATGGAACTGTTAGGACATATTTGTTGTTGTGTGTATTTATGTCAGGGGCACATATGTCTGCACACTCACAGGTCAGCATGGAGTCCCTGGTAATCTGATCTAGTCTCATGACCTCTACATTGTGTGACAATACCACTGTACATCCACCCCTCTGCTGCTCTTCTCAGCTCTACTGGGCTAACATGGTTGTTCAGGCTATAATCATGGCATATCCAGTTAGTTGCTGTCAATCAAGCCCTGTAAGGTGATGAACATGGGCAATATGTTGTACTTTGTTTCTCCTGGGGGTGTGAGTGATATCCTTGGGGTCTGTATGTCAACGTGGAGAGTGGAATGGAGGATGGTTTTTGAATCCACACACACAATTTGCCACGTCCACTGCCAGTGCAGTGCTGTGTCACTGTTCCTGTGGGGTGAGACAGAACAAAATGTGCAGTGTGGTTAGTGTTACAGGACTGATGGGGGACTTGCATGGATTGTTTGCATGCCTGTGTTATACTCACAGGTGAAGTGTTCCGTGATGAGCCTGTCTCTGATCTGTGCCCCTCTCATGTTCTCCTCCACATGCCCGATGTCCATGGCCACTTCATGTATGGGGGGGGGGTCCTGGATGTGATCCAGCAGCCTGGTGTCTACTGCAATGTTGTGCAGTATTGCACACACCACAATGATGTCACACACCTTAGCAGGTGCATACTGCAGTGCTCCCCCAGAGTGGTCCAGACATCGAAATCTTGACTTGAGGAGCCCAAATGTCCGCTCAATAGCATTCCTCGTTCTGGCATGAGCCTGGTTATACCTTTTCTGGGCATGTGTTTGGGGATTGGCCACAGGGGTCAGTAACCAGGACTTGCATCCATAGCCAGCATCACCTGTGTAATGTGAGTGACATGGTGAGACAGGGAGCACATGTTGTGTGAATGATGTTTTGTGTGGTGGATGTAGTAGCTGTGGGTCAGGTGCATGCTGAGCAGCGTGGTGTGTACGCCTATGTATGTGGTGTGATTTTGTTCTGTGAACTCACCCACAAGCCATCCCCCTGTAAAGGTTCCATTTTCAAAATCTCTGTGGACTGAGGAGTTTTGGAGAATGTATGCATCATGTGAGCTGCCAGGATATTTTGCACAGACATTCATTATCCTCATGTTGCTGTCACACACCATCTGCACGTTGATGGAGTGGAAGTTCTTCCTGTTGACGAATAGCTGTGCGTCACGTGCTGGGGCCTTAATCCGGACATGGGTGCAATCTATAGCACCCATGACCCTGGGCATGCCTCCCCTGGCGTAAAAGGCCTGCTTGATGTGTATCCAGTCCATGTCGGTGGTGGGAAAATGTATTTAGGTACTGGCTTTTGAGGGCTGGCAGGACCTGGGCCAGCACCCTGGAGAATGTGGCCTGTGACATGCCAGATGCGTAACCCTCAGTGGACTGGAAGGCCCCACTTGCCATGAAGTGTATGGCACACAGTAGTTTCTGCAGGCCAGTTAGGGCATGGTTGTGGATGTAGATGGGATCCACCTGATCTTTGATGACCTCATACAAGGCAATGATGCTGTCAGGCCTCAACCTGTAACGATCAATGACCTCATCATCAGTCATTCCAAAGAGGGTGACCCTTGGGCGGTATACCCTGGGCCTTGGTGGTCGTCTATACATCCTCTGCCCTCCAGGTGGGGATGGACTCCTGTGTGGCTGCTGAGCCAGAGCCTCCTCACTTGCAACAGGTGAAGGCTGTTGATCAGGCGTGCCTGGAGGTTGCTGATGTTCCCTAACTCTCTCACTTGCACGCCTTCTCCGCAGTCTTCGCAACAATATGTCTCTCTTTCTCTCTCTCTATCTCTATCTCTCTCTATCTCTCTCTATCTCTCTCTCCCTCCCTGAGTGGAAATCAAGCCACAAGTGAGTGTGTTGAGTTGTCCCTTTAAGTACTTGATAGGGCGTTGTGTAGGTGTGGTGATGAGGTGAGTGCTGACCAGTGGAGAGTTGTTTTTGTCCAGGTAAATGTTTGCAGATGTGTGTGTGTGTTATAAGATGTGGTGTGTTGTGCTTGTTATGTGTCTGCCATTTGCGGGTGTGCAGTTGTGGGGTGCAGGTCGCGTGTTGATGTTGCACAGGTGAGCTTATATTTGCAGGTGTCCGCTTTGTGTGATAACCCCCATTGTTCCGTGCCATGTTGTGTTGTTGTTTTTTTGTGTGTCGTTGTCCCTGTGGTGTTGCTTGTTGTTGTATGTGGAGTGATTTGTGTTGTGTGTCCATGTTTTTGTTTTGTTTTGGCATTGCACGAGATAATTTTTCCATATACATGCTTGTGCGGTAAGCATTTTGTGTATTTTCCTATGTAACGGGTGTTTTGTTTTGCCAGTTAAGTGTCTAACGGCTAAGAAAAGTGGGTCTTAACTTTTTACCGTTAGGTGTGTCTTTTTTTCAGCCGCTACCAGTACCGCAAGCCTTTGAATAGCTCTGGGGTATGTTGTTCCATGCGTCTGAATGCACGTAAGTGTATCGACCGTTAGGATTCTGCAACTGCCATTAGCTGTTCTTTAGATGGATCTTTGCATTGCTACATGACACTTAACGCACCCGTTAGTGATTTTTTTACTAACGGCTGCCTTTAAATCAAGCCCTTAATGAGTACGTTTTACCTGTACTAGTAGACATAAATATATTATTTGCTGCTCCTCTTTTAAAAGGATAGTGTAAGCAAGTCATAAACCCCTTTCTACCACATGTATACATTCCCTTGGCTCCAGCCAAGAAATTGTTCTGTTTCACCTCTACCGCTCTTGTTCTCTGAATTTTCTTAAATATATCACTCAGAGCAATGATTTCTTTCACGTTCCTATTCCACCAAAGCGAGACTCTTGGCCTATACCCCACAGCTGCTCCCAAAATTGGGTCCTCCATGAAGACATGCCAATGTCTCCTCAAAATAGTCTCAAATATATAGGAATTTTCATTATAAGTAGTTGTGAAAAATGGCATCAAGTCACTAGTCTTCTCTTGCTTATCCTTATATTTAGTGAGTTGATCCCTAGGGTTTCTTCAGCAGCGTCTAGTAATTCTACCGGGTAACCCTTTTCTAAAAACTTCTTTCTGATCACCAGGGCTTCTACTTCAAAGTCCTCCTCCTTAGTGCAATTGCACTTAATCCTCTGCAACTGCCCTAATGCAATATTCTGTTTCCATCTCTTGTGATGACCACTGGAACAATGTAAATATCCATTACTATCTACCTTCTTACAAAAGTTTCTAATAAGGACCTTATTTCCTTCGTGATAAAGAATTAGATCTAGAAATACTATACTTGTCTCATCCATTTTGGTGGTAAATTTCAAATTGAAAAAATTCTTATTTATATAGTTCACAAATTGTTCTGCCACTTCTTCAGAGCCATCCCAAATAATGAGAACGTCATCTATATATCGCCTATAATAGACGACATTCTCCTTAAAGGGATTATTCATCCAAATGGACATAGATTCCCACTTTCCCATGTACAAATTGGCGAACGATGGGGTGAACTCACAACCCATAGCGGTACCAGTCCTCTGGCTATACTTTCTGTCCTGGAACCAAAAATAATTGTGCTCCAGGACAAACATAACCACATCTAACAGGAACTGCACCTGCACTGGTGGCATCACCCCATCATTCTCCAAAAAACTCTTGATGGCATTGATCCCTTCTTGATGAGGTATCGTAGTGTAGAGAGCTGACACATCACAGGACAACTACCTGTACGTGTCCCTCCACACCACTTTTTCTAGACTATTAATGACCTGCAGACTGTCTTTTAGGTAGGAGGGCAACAGTACAACCAACGGTTGTAGGTACAAATTTATATACTGAGACAAATGATCAGTCATAGAATCTATACCCGACACTATTGGTCGACCCAGGGGGCTACTTGTACTTTTTTGTAGCTTGGGCAGATAATAAAAGATGGGTATCATATATTGTTCTCGATATAGAAAATTGTATTCATCTTTATTTACAATCTCATTTCTCTTAGCCCCATCTAAAAGATTCTTAAGCTCACTCAAATATTCCTTTGTAGGATTCTTCTTTAAAAGGACATGTGTTATTTCACTGGATAATAATCTATTAGCCTCCTGTACATAATCTTCCATATTAAGAATACAAATGCCCCCCCTCCTTATCAGCCTGTCGAATTGTCTTCCTTTAATGCCTTCAGAGCTTGTTTATCTAATTTGTTTAAGTTAGGATTTTGTAATTTATTTTTCTCATAAAGCTCATCTAGATCTTTCGTGACTAATTTCTCAAACACTTTGAGAAATTCTCCCTGTTGGTGAACTGGAAAAAACGATGAACGATTTTTCTTACCACTATGTATTGCTGTACACAGATCTTGGTAGTCATCTGTTTCTAATGCTTGTAATCTTCTCACTCCATATACATCAACTACTGGCATACCCTTCCCCTTTAAAATTCCACTTAGAGTGCTCCCATGCTCCCATGACTTTCTTTCTCTTTATGTGTCACAGTGATTCCTGTGCAACAATGTATATCTTTCTGTGCTAAGTGAGAAAGACCTCTTACTACTACTATTTGTTGGCTAAACCCATTTGATATGTTAATGCTACAGTAAGAAGTGATATTAGCCCCTCCTTTGCTGTTGTGAGGAAGGTTACTGAATAAGTGTTACCCAATTTACATACCAATAAGTGAACCTATTGTTATGTACATTAGGTCACACTTATTCAGTAACCTTCCTCACAACAGTAAAGGAGTGGTTAATATCACTTCTTACTGTAGCATTAACATATCAAATGGGTTTAGCCAACAAATAGTAGGAGTGAGAGGTTTTTCACACTTAGCACAGCAAGTTATACATTGTTGCACAGGAATCACTGTGACACATAAAGAGCGTGTAACTTGCAGTAAAACTGGAGAATAAACAATGTTGAATGGGAGCAATATTATTCCAATTAAAATGGTGAAAGAAAGTCATGGGAGCACTCTAAGTCAAATTTTAAAGGGGAAGGGTTAAAATGCAAATGTGAACAGTATTTGTTGGAGTGCTGGTGAGTGATGTCGTAGACACTTTGTGAATATTTTGGATGTGCCTACAAACTGCTCTAACAGAACATCAACATTCGTAGCCCTCTTCGACCTTTAGTGCATCTAGGCCCTTGTATCAAACCTGTGCTTCCACCATACTGCTCTCCCTGCTACCAGATACTAACATTCCACACTGCTTTCCCTGCCACAGATAATAACATTCCTCACTGTTCTACCTAACAACAGATACTAAAATTCCACACTTCTCGACCTACCAACAAATACTAACATTCCACACTGCTTTCCTTACCAACAGATACTAACATTCCACACTGTTCTCCCTATCAACAAATACTAACATTCCACACTGCTCCACCTACTAACAGTTACTAACATTCCACACTACTCTCCCTACAAACAGATACTAACATTCCACGCTTCTCTACCTACCAAAAGATACTAACATTCCACGCTTCTCTACCTACCAACAGATACTAACATTTCTCACTTCTCTACCCACCAACAGATGCTAAATTTTCTTACTGCTCTACCTACAACAGATACTAAAATTCCACACTTCTATACCTAGCAACATTTACTAACATTCCATACTGCTCTCCCTACCAACACTTACTAACTTTCCTCACTGCTCTCCCTACCAACAGATACTAACATTCCACACTGGTCTGCCTACCAACAGATACTAACCTTCCACACTGGTCTACCTACCAACAGATACTAACTTTCCACACTACTACGTCAACAGATATTAATGTTCCCCACTGCTCTACCTACCAATAGATACTAACATTCCACACTGGTCTACCTACCAACAGATACCAACTTTCCACACTACTCTGTCAACAGATATTAACGTTCCCCACTGCTCTACCTACCAACAGATACTAACATTCCACACTGCTCTAACTATTAACAGATACTAACATTCCACACTGATCTCTCTACCAACAGATACTAACTTTCATCACTGTTCTCCCTACCAACAGATACTAACATTCCACACTGGTCTACCTACCAACAGATACTAACTTTCCACACTACTCTTTCAACAGACATTAACATTCCCCACTGCTCTCCCTGCCATGGGATACTAACATTTCACACTGCTCCCTATTCTAACTGCCAACCTCTATTGACCAGCATTAGCTCACTTGCATTAAATGACAAATAAAGTGAATTATAATTATTTGAAAAAAAAAATTGAGTTCAAAATCACCTGTTTGTTAAAAAGTGATGATACAACTTCATCCTCTTGTGGACAAGAGCGGGGAACAATGAATTGTTTTCACAATGAGTATTTTACCCATCTCGTCTTCAAAGGATTAACATAAAGTTTCTGCCTCTCTATTTGAACAAGTACAAAATGCTAAAAGTACATTTAATGGGTTTTTCAATTACCATTGTATTACACAACTGAAAATCCATTTTCCACATTCATCAGACACATGTTTCATTAAGGTGAAAATATAGTTCAACTGTACAGCACATTTTTCTGTTGATCTTCAGTAGTTAGCAGTTTCCAATTCTGAAGCTGTAACAGGTATGCTGGCTGAGTACTTGATTAAACTGCACCTTTATCACCTGTCCAACTAACAGTCAGCCATGACTTAATTTATCCTTGGATGCATTTGTTCCCTGTTCCAAGTGAATTGAGCGTTGCTCTTATAAATCCGGTCTTCTGAAATCTTGCTTTTTCCAAACTTGTTAAGAATATATGAAATAATGACCCAACCTAAAAAATATTTCTAATAGTCGTCGGTTTTGTGGAGTAGTTCCCTGAAGCAGGTCATAATATATGTTATCAGTGAAATTAACTTCATTAGAGAGATTAAAGTATCCTTTAATTAACCAATTTACTTATTTGCATCTTGTTAAGAAATAATTGTATCTGTTTTCGCCAAGTGCTTTGCAGTCGACCATGTCCTCTACTTGTGTTTATCTATTTAACTGAAAATGATCTCATTATTCTTTTTAAAGACTAAGGCTGTGTGATATACTAGATAAGAGCTGGAGCAATTCTGAAACAAGCCAAGTGAATTATAGGGGACAAACATATATCCCCATTGATTTAAATGGGTCTTTTAACTATGGAGTGTTACAGAAATCTCTGATCCATTTGGTTCATAATGTGTTTGTGACTTCTAAAGCATTCTGAAGGTTTAAAGGTCCATTTAAGTCAATGGCAAGTTGGGGAATTTGTATTTGTGCCTTATGATGTTGTTTGCTGGCTGCAGAATTACTTCAGGGTGAGATGCACTAAGGGTTGTTGCAATAGTGAAATGTGTCTAGCAAGATGTGGATATCAATTTTCCATGGAGAATACAACACATTAAGAATTATCTATGCAAGGGAAGGGAGATCGACTTTAAAGTAAACAACTTTGGTGCAAAGCTGACAGCATGTTGGGGAAGGTAAGTGGGGGAGTGGGGTGCATGTGCTCAGACTTCAGCACCAAGAACACCACCAGCTCTTCCTTAACCATTTGAGAGTCAAAGACATGTGCAATACATTGGCTGCAATGCATTGTACACCCCTGATGAACTTAATGGGTTATAACTTAGACAATTCCCTGCTCTGCTTCACAGATTCAAATGCACACAGAACCGACAAAAGCAGCTGTTACATGTAACTGTTTCTCTGTCTGTTCTATCATTACCTGATACGACTGATCAGCTGTTTCAAATCTAAAGCACACTATCCACCAGTCAGCTGATTCACATAAACAGAAGACTCTGCTACACTTTGTAAGACAAATAAACAAACACACACAGTAATACGACTGTGGCTCATTAAGCTGTATGTCACTATGGAAATGAGCCATTGTTGAAGTAGACACTGTAATGTGGCAAACTTGGTGAAGTTGGCAAATGTATGGTGATGTTGGCATATTTGAGGCTTATTCATAATGATATGATGGCAAAGACATATTAGTGCATATGACAAGATGAAATCTGTGAATATACTCCATAATTCAAAAGAGTGCATTACTCAACTCTTTGTCACTCAAAGGGTTAAGGTAATATACACAAGAAAATTTTGATCAGCAAACCAACTAAACCATAGGAGACGATGTTTTAAATAAAAGAAAACAAAGTGCCAGTACAATTCCTACTGGATAAACTATAAGCTAGAACTATAGTGAAAAGGAGACGATAGATCTCAGTACTCACACAGTTTGTTGCACCGGTGCACAGTCCACACCAATGTTAGAAACCACAGCCAGGGAAATCTGGATCGCTTGTCCCTGCTCAAGCAACAATGGATGTTGATCCTCCAAATGAACTCCAGATAATATGGGAAGGACCTCACTCTGTTATTTAACACTATTTTGTATATATACAGCGAAAATAAAAAATGAATGTGCTAGCAATGTATCCAAAATGTATTAAAATATACAATACTTAAAAAGTATATCTACTACTCAGTACCTTCAAAAAAACCAAGTAAAAACAATGTTCATTATTATAAGTATATATGTTCTAACGCGTTTTGTGGCATTTACCCACCACTTTATCAAACTAATAATGAACTCTATGTGCAAATCCCTAACACACTCATCTGTGCTTCTCCTTATACCTATCGCTAATACTGCCCCCCTCTGGGCTCCCAGCTTTAACAAGATACAATAACCCTTTTATCTTCAGCATATCAGGAAACAGTGTAACAAGTGAAATACCTGAGAAGATATTTGAATAGAACAATATAATTACATTGAAAGAATGGTCACTCTCAGACCCCAACTCGGCACGCCAGTACCCATAACAGGTCATGTGTACCAGCTTGTCGGCAAGGATCAAAGTTGTCCTTAAGGCAGTGTTTCTCAACTCCTGTCCTCAGGACCCACTAACAGGCCAGGACTTAGGGATTTCTCTTCTAGAGCACAGGTGTGGTGATCAGCGGCTCATTCACATTGATTAACTCACCTGTGCTCTAACAAAGAAATCATCAAATCCTGGCCTGTTATTGGGTCCTGAGGACAGGAGTTGAGAAACACTGTCTTAAGGGAAGGTAAATTCCCTGGACTGCTTGTTCGTAAGGGGTTAAGATAAATTATTTCTAGGGTATAGTCCCATTTAATGTCCATTTAACATGCTGTTATGTGGTTTTTCTGCATTCAGGGCCAGGCATCTGCTACTTTAGAACTTAGCTGAATAAATGGTTTACATCTTTTGTGTTGGATAATTCCTTTATTGAGACAATTTGTTTAATATACTGCTGCTAAAGACCACGTTAAGTAGTGTTTAATTGAATATAAAGTAAATAATGACAAGGGAATAGCCACGTATGAAGCAGGTTGCCTTGGCAGAGAAATGAAGCTCATTTACTGCAAGCTTGGATTTTAATATTTAAGCAAATTGCTTCCTTCTTCATTACAGACCGAATTAAGAGAAAAATGGCACAGATGGCAACGTTGTTAATGATGGCAGTGTGTAGCATGAACTGAAGATGATATGATGCCAGCTTACCTGATATGAAAGGGAGATCAGTCTTCACTGCTGTGTATGTAAAACTGAGGGAAGATCATTGATCATCTGTCCCACCCTAGAAAGCATAATTCAATCAGCATGCGTTCTCTGTTCAAATAGAACCCTGTATCTCTCTTCAATCTGCTCATGTTTGCCAAAAAAATAACTGAATTCCTACAAAATATGAGCATTTTTAGAACATGTCCTAGATAGCAGTTGAATAAAAAATGAAAGTAAAAAAAATTGGACTTTTTGCCTTCTGCAGGAATTCCCACAAAAAGTGTGTTTTTTCCAATGTGACCTCCAGCCTTGTTCCATGGGAGCCGTAGAACCCCCTATACTGATACACCTTGTCCTACTGCACTCGTAGCTATAAAACCACACATACTGAATTACCCCCGCTATGTCCCAAAAGTAGCCATAGAACCACACATACAAAAAATATACAAACAAGAGAATCACACAGTGCTTCCAAAGCAAAATAAATCCTATCAATATATATATATATATTTATATATATATGTATCAAGTATGTTTTAACTCAATTAGAAGAGAAGTCCATAGAGATGCCACAGTTAAGTTCAGAGTCCACTGCTTCCTCGTGTTGCTTCCCAGATCACACCTCCCAGTCTATAATAGTACAACTAAAACGAAAAAGAAGAGCACAGGACAATCTGAGAGCAAAACTGGTATAGATACCAATATGGATTCGGACAATTCTGCCATCTCAGATGATATCGTAATGACATTGAAGATTTCAAAACCAAAGGACAGGAATTGAAGAATCAATTTATGGATAGGGGACACTCGGAACATCAGGTTCAAACAGCCATGAATAAAGCTCTACAATTAGATAGGAAAGATCTCATTGTACCCAGATTTAAGGAAAAACAAGAAATACTCCAAAGTTATTGCGCAGTATAGTAGTACAGCAGGTACCATTCAAAATATCATACACAAACATTGGGGTATTCTATTACAGGACCCTCTATTGGAGGGACAGATAGAGAAGGAAGGAAAGGTTATCTATAAGAAAGCTAGAAGTATTCGTGGCGATGTGGCCCCTACTTGTCCCAAAGAATTTAAGAAAAATGCGAATAACAAGGGTATTTTTGGTACCTCTAATCCTATAGGTAATTACAAATGTCTTCATCCTAAGTGCATCACATGCAAGTATGTTGGTAATAAAAGAGATGCCTTTGAAAATTATTCCAATAAAAACAAGTATAAAATAAAACATTGCATAACTTGTGAAACATCTTTTGTCTTATTTCTGATTCAGTGTGGATGCGGCATCCAATATCCTGGCCGGACTATGAGAAGCTTTAGAGACAGAGCGAGGGAATATTGAGAATAATTTCCAACAAATCTGATAGCCACTTAGTTCCTAAGCTCTTTAACACCTGCAAATTTGGGGGACTTAATAATTTTAAGAATTTGGTGATAGAGCATATTCCAAAAACAGACAATAATAGATGTAGTAAGCTTTGCAGGAGAGAAGCTGATTGGATTTATCAACTAGAAACAGTGGCACCTAAAGGGTTAAATGAAGAGTTGGAGGGTAGCAACTTCATATAGGATATTATCTTCATACAATTATTTTATTCTGTTTAACTATCTTGGGGACCTGTGAAGCTCCTTTTTATGGATATTATACTCCCATTTTGATGTACAGTAATATTCTCCACCATTGCTTAATATGCCTCTTACAATAGGTGTGGATAACCATGTATTTCTTTTTAAACTACTTTCGATGATGATACATATATATATGTTATTAATGTAAAGGGTATTATGTTTCTATATGTAGATATTTTGTGCCTTTTCTTTAATGAAACTTTAGATTGTCACTTGTAAGAGATAGTGTTGAGCGAGCGTGCTCGGCCGATGCTCGGATCGGCTCGAGCATCGCTCTGCTCGGCACATGGCGGTATTCGTCGAGTACCGCCATGTGCTCTCCCGCCATGTTCGGGTGGCGGGGATCTGTGCCGGAAGAGGCACAGATCAGAAGACGCTCCGCTGGACCACCAGGGACTGGAGGTACGGGGGCATTGCGGAGATGAAGGGGGCATTGCGGAGATGAAGGGGGACATTGTGGAAGAGGGGCATAGACTCTATGCCCCTCTTCCACAATGTCCCCCTTCATCTCCGCTATGCCCCTCTTCCACAATGTCCCCCTTCATCTCCGCTATGCCCCTCTTCCACAATGCCCCCCTTCATCTCCTCTATGCCATAGAGGAGATGAAGGGGGACATTGTGGAAGAGGGGCATAGCGGAGATGAAGGGGGACATTGTGGAAGAGGGGCATAGCGGAGATGAAGGGGGACATTGCAGAGATGAAGGGGGACATTGCGGAGATGAAGGGGGCATACAGAGATGAAGGGGGCATAGCGGAGATGAAGGGGGGCATTGACCAGGCACCCTCCCCTCATCAGAGCAGGGGGTGCCTGGTTTAATGCTCGAGTGCTCCCATGCTTTTCAATGGGGCTCGGGTGCTCGGCCGAGCACTCGAGCCTCAGGGGGTGCTCGGTCAGAGCACCCGAGCACCCGAGCATCGGGGTGCTCGCTCAACACTAGTAAGAGATCATGCCAATATGTTTTAGTATTTCTCTGATGTCGCCCCTGTCCTACCATGGAACCTTGGAGAGATATGTTACACTGCCTCTACACCACCCTTCATTTGGAGAGCACTGTTGATGGACATGCAGTCCAGTGGCGTGAGAGATGCAAGTAGAGAACGAGGTCTGGCACGCTAGCGGTAACGCTCCAATGTCACTGGCGTTCGGACAATGGGCGAAATCGAGGAGAAACAATTTGGTATGTTCCTTTTTGATATAAACTATTGTTTCTAACCCTAATGATCATTCCCCCCTGAAGAAGTGAGCAGTGACACTCATGAAATGCGTAGGGGTGTTTTTTACGTGTTTTTATATTTATACATATTTTATGTTTTATATTTAATTTTATAATATTAAAATTCATCTATATCCATCTCGGTGTACCTGGCCTCTTTCCCCTTTGGTTCACCTGGTCTGTTGGTTTTCGGAACAAAGAAATTGATTTGGGCATTTATTCATGGCATTCCGTTAAGCAGGGGATTGGGGAGTCTGTAGGAACTACTTGCCCGGAAGGTATTACCCTTAGAGGGCACATATGCCCTTGGTGTGTGTTCTTTTCTAACAGACTTGGGTGGATGGTGGGGCAATTGCCGAGACACCAGAGAAAGGATTGTCTTTGAAGTCTTGAATGACAGCTGGATATATACATTGTATTGTTTGGGCTCTGACATTACTTTAGTGCTGTAAGTACAAGCACATTAGACAGGCTTGGTATCCATACCAGTTTTGCTTTCAGATTGTCCTGTGCTCTTTTTTTCCTTTTAGTTGTACTATTATAGAACCACACATACTGACTTCCCCAAGCTATGTCCCACAGTAGCCACAGAACCACACATATTGACCCCTCAGCATTGTCTCACAACACTGGTAGCCATAGAACCACACATATTGACCACTCAGCCTTGTCCCACTTCACTGGTTGCCATAGAACCACACATACTGATTTCCCCCAGCTATGTCCCAGAGTAGCCACACATAGAGATCCCCCAGACTTGTCACACTGCACTGGTAGCCATAAAACCACACATACTAGCCTTCTACCCTTGTCCCACGGTAGTCATAGAACAACACATACTGACCACGCAGCTTGTCCCAGTGCCTGGGATGGGCAACATGAGAACCACCAGCAGCTGTCAGACTGCAACTCAGCCTTGTCCTACTTCTCTGGTAACCATAGAACCACATAAACTGCCCCCAGCCTTGTCCTACTTCACTGGTAATCATAGAACCACATAAACTGCCCCCAGCCTTGTCCTACTTCTCTGGTAACCATAGAACCACATAAACTGCCCCCAGCCTTGTCCTACTTCACTGGTAACCATAGAACCACATAAACTGCCCCCAGTCTTGTCTCACTGCACTGGTAGCCATAGAACACACATACTGACCACCAGCATTTTTCTACTGCCCTGGTATAGAAATAACAACACATACTGAGTCTAACCTCACAATGGGAATCTCCAGTGATCTTACTGGAATTTTCATAGGGTTTGAGAAAAGACAGAAATTTTAAAGGGTTTCCAGGTGCAGGAATTTTCATGGGAAAAGTGGCACATTGCTGGTTTTCTGCCAAAAAATTGGACTTTTTGCCCATCCCTACTAAGAATTTGAGCAATTCCATGATAGCCATCTGCACCACCACAGACAAATAAAAAATCCCCAAACTATACTGATTTAAATTGAGATATTGTCCACTTGAATAGCAGAGAGGCCAACAATGCATTGCAAAGCAATGGGTCTGAGACTACTTTAGCCTTCAGGGGGATAAAAGCTCTATTAACATCAACAGGAATTTTCCTTATGTCCCCTATAACACTGCTATTTTGTCTCATATTTGCTTCAGTTCTTTCTAGTATATCTGGGCATAGGTCCATGGTACAAGCCTCTTCCAAAGTCAACAAGAAGCAAAGCATTGGACAAATCTCTGGCACTCAAAGGATTAAGCAGTAGATCAACAATAAATCGAAGTGAGGAAAGGGTTACATCTGCATGGTGGAATATGTTAGCACATTTTAAGTTCTTTATTGTAATTGATACAATTTATTTTATAACTGTTTTCATAACAAACTAATAATTCCAGTACAAGTCTCTAGGTATGACAGGTTCAACTTGATGTGTCTTGAAGTCTGACATCAGCTCCCACGGGTTTATCATTTATCTGAATTTTGTTTTTTTCAAATGCATTTAACTTAATGTAATTAAGAGCAATTATTATTCTCCTTTTGGCTTAGCTCTACATCAAGACTATTCAGTGATGGGCATCAGTATGTATTCCAGTGTCATCACAACTCATTGTGCCTGCAAACATAACTTGAAAGCAAAACATACAAAACAATTGATCTTATGTTCTGCCATTGTCAAATCCCCAAATCAAGCAGCAAGATCCAAAGGCTTCTCTTACTGTGTACAGAATTATGATATCTAAGACAGATAGCACTAGTTCCCTAATGGTATCCTGTCCATTCTGCCGTGTCTTGTAATTAACTCAACATTAATGAGTGCACTAATATGCATGCATTTTATATTGCTGGATCAGGCATCACAAAAGCCCCTTTAGACTTGTCTGCTAATTAAATTGAGGGAGATAGAAAACAAATAATAATAATCTAGAAATGACAATCTACAGATGTGCTGAAAGCTTTTTGCCTAATTTTTTGGATGAGATTCATCTTCTGCCTGCCTCTATGCTTCTCATCTGTTCCCATAACTTGGGCTCGATACTATTATGTCCATTAAAAGAGTAGGTAAGGGAAAAACAAACACAGAGTAGTAAAGATGCCTGTGCTCTGCAGCTATACATTAACCATTTCTGCAACTGAAATAAAAAGGGTAGGCTGCACAAATCCATGTAAGCCAAATAGCATCACAGCTTTTTTTCCTCAATGTGAATGATTTCGACTGCAAAATATCATATGCACCATGTATTTCAAAGTAAATTAGGTAATGCTGGACGTTTGAAGGAGACATTAGAAGTTATCAAAATGAGTTAAAATTACAGCCAATCAACACTCGACAAAGTACCAATTTCATTCAAAATACTCTATCTAAACCGCAAAATAACTGACATATGGATATATATGCTTAAAGTTTGAAAAATTGGCTAAAGTAGTGCCTGTCCTCAAAAATGGTGATAGAAATTACAGACCAATATGACATGACATTACCACATGGTATCAACATTTATTATCAGTGAAAAGGATTATGAAAAGCAGTTAAAGGGAAGGGAGGGGATCATCTCACACAGATAACCTGTGAATTACATCTGACAAATGGTTCTGTGCTAGGTCATGACATCTGTCGAAACCAATAATAACAGTACATAGGTATCATATATAAAGGTTTACAGGTGGATAGGTTATGTCTTTGAACTGGAAATGTCATGAGATAATTACAGAACAGTTGAACTTGCAGAGTCACTTGGTGTCATCCATTGCATGGCATCTGTATCCCTACAATACAATGAGGGCTATGCAGAGGTGAGGTGGGTGAGGTGGTTACAACTCTGCAATGGCAGTCCAGGGGATAGATGTACTTCACCTTCATTCACATGCAGTGGAAAGGGGTTAAGCAGGAGCTCAGCATCCTGTGGAGTTAAATATATTAAAATGCACTGTGTGAGTATATTTACACACATTCCTGATACAGAATATATATTTATCATAGTATTACATTGATTGTCGTGGAATCATGCATAGTATATACAGGCAAATAATTCCCTGATGACACTGTCCCTTGTCTCTGCCTCTTAAAGGGATAGTAATACTTCGTTTTAACTTTATTTTATTTTGTAGGCATTAAAAAAACATGAAGAATGATATGTCTTATCTCTCAAACCTTTATGGTTTATGAGATATTCACAAGCAAAGTTCCCCTCCCACCCCTTTTACCTAGTGTAAGCCATCTCTTCTCAGATGTGGAATGCAGTCCATAGACCAGACAGATAACAGCAGGGGACAATCTTCTTCCTATGAGAACAATGAAATCCCTGCCCCCCTCGACAAGTTTTTCAGGTTTTTCCCTTATCTTAATTGAAGATTGTCCCTCTCTGCAATCTACCTGGGCACCTCCCTTCTGCTCTAGCTGAACAGTGTTACATCAGTAAAAGGGGCGGGAGGGGGATACTTTATCATTGAATTACTCTGGAACTACAACTCTGACAGAATTGAAATAACACTCTCCAAAGTCCAAATACTATGATGATTAATTAGAGCTGCTTTTATTATAAAACATTACTATTCCTTTAAGGGTTTCATTATCCACTGCCTGTGGCAAAGGAACCTCTACAAATGAATCAGGATGTATATGCCCCCCAATAAACATGTGTCCACTGCAATGTTATGTAGTATAGCATATATGAAGATTATTTCACACACTTTGGGGGTGTGATATAAGGGTCTTCCAGATTTATCAAGACACCTGAATCTGGTTGTCAGAAGGCTAAAGGTACATTCATTCACGTTCTTTGTCTTTTTGTGAGCCTCATTGCACCTACGCTGTACTGGTGTTAGTACCCACGGTTTACAACCATTTCCTGCATCCACTGGGAGACAGAAGGAATAAAAATGACAATGTGACATGTACCTCATGTATGTCAGGATGATGATGCTGTGTAATGGTGGAATACATTGTATCACTGATTTTCATGTTACCATTATGATCCTCTTATTGTGTGAGTGTCCCTGTCTTTGTTACAATGATCTGATGTTCATGTTCATATTAGCTACTCAACAGCCATCCTCCTGTAAGGGATCCATTCACAAACTCTCAGCAGGAGGAGTATTACCTGGTGATGGAGGAGTCACGACTACTTGCAGGAAAAGCTGTACATAAATGGGTGATCCCCAAGCTGTTGATGGAGTAGAAATGCTTCCTGTTGATAAACAGATGTTCCTCATGTGGAAGATCTTTTATGCTCACTCTTAGTATGCCTCACCTTCTGCCATACTCCTACTTGACCATTTCCCAATGCATCTGGGTTGTGAGGAATTTAATATACGTCCTGGCCTTTTACCTAAGGGCTGTGAGCACTTAACCCAATACCCTGAAACATGCATGTTGGGACATCCCAGATACCTAGATTTCAGTGGATTGAAAAGATCCAGATGCCTTGAAATGGATGGAACACAGTAGCTTCTCCAGGTATGGCTGCTGAGAGCAATGGGGTAGATGTCCTATTTTTTCACCTACAGAGGTAGATAATGTTCTTGGATGTCAATATTTAACAGTCTCCATCTTCATCCTCCACAGTGCTAAACAGTGTGACTCTGGCCCTGTATATGCTGGGTCATTGTGGGTGTTCATCCTACTAGGTTGATCCACTGGTCCCTCTGGTACCTGTGGCTGGGGAATATCTGGTCTGGGTAGCTTTGCCAGCTCCTCTACTTTTGCATGGCATTCTTAGCGTTTCTACAGCTGGATCACCTCGCCTTCCACCAACAGGCAGGTGGCCATCTGCATTGTCATGATACACAGGCTCCCTAACCCTAACATGCCCTGATAACTTCACAGGAACTGCTGTGGGAACATGTTGCAAAGGGAGAAGGTAAACTGTCTGAAAGGGATTACTGGAGTCATCAGAGCTACAGCTGATGAGGTGGACTAGAGCAAAGTGCTACATTCGTGAGGACAGAAACAAGGTAAAATTAAGTTTAGACTGGGGCAGGCTAGATACTTTCTTGAATGGAAAACAGACCAGGACACAATAATGGAGCAATGTCATTTCAACACAGGACAACTCGATGAAAGGGCGGGGAAGTGGAAAGCACAAGCAGTCATCAGGTCACATTGGATCAATGGGAGCAGCAGGCTCATCCAGGTGAATACATAGCAGTGCGGATCTTGTTGGTGAAATAGGGTTTGGCTACTTGCTGATTGGTTTTTATCTGTCATATGCAGATGTGAAGTTGGCTGGTGCAGGACATGACGTTGCTACATCTTTCCACCAGGTTGGGTACATCTCTTGCACTCGCTGGGTTATGACACAATGCGATGGACAGTTGTGCTTATTGACTTGGGTAGATATAGCGTGCTTGTCTCTGATTAGCACCTGGTCAACTAGAGGAACATCCAACATATTGATTCATGATGCTTTGCTCAGCTTTTTGGTGCTGCAGGAGTTCATGGGTTCATGTAAGCTTCATTGAAGCTGTGGGGAGTTGATAGATGTTCAAAGGGTGTTTTCATGGGATTCCAAGGGATACTTTGACCGTTGTTCCATGTGTATCGCTTCAGATCACATATGTGAGTTGATTATCCCCTGCTTTCTTGTGCTCTATCATGGTATGTAAAATGTGTTGCGTATTCAACACCTGGGGTTTGTAGACACATTATTACTGGCACAAAAACAATGGTAATGCACAAGCTAAATACAGGCAAATAAAGGTATATAGACTGAAACAGCCCACGTGCTCTCTGGGTCAATAAACAGACAGACAAACAAATTATTGAAGGTCTCAAATGATACAGAGAACCAAAACAGCCCCCACACAAGGACCCAAATAAATGAGGCACACTTAAAAACCAAAAGATAACAAAAATATTTTATTGATACAAAGAAAAATACACATAAAGGTAGAAATACAATTAAAAACAAATCCGGAGAGTCCAGACCAAATAATATATAGATGACACTCTATACTAAGAATTCACCTGATGAAACAGATAAGTATAACACAGAATACACCACATATATGTAAATGGTATAAGCAAATGAGCAACCATACACTAGACAAATAAGGTGTGAGGATACTTATCTGGAACGAATATATAAGAGGTGACAACCCAAGGGCAAAAGATAACAGGCAGACTCTCCAGACCACCACGACCCAACTCGTATCGCCACTGACTGTGGCTTCGTCGCCCCACTAAAATAATGGGTATTTTCATTTGTCCCTTATGACGCAGCTGCTTTGCTCCAGAATTGCACCTCTGTAGTTGGTTGAATACAGCCCTTACAGAGCCTTATTCACTAAACAAAACATGAGCAATTCTTAAACAAACCAACTGATCATTGGGGAGAAATAAAATCCCCTACATTTCCCATTGATTTAATGGGAGTTTTAACCCCATAAATACTAGTAGGGGTCTTTGATGCATTGCCATGTGTCAGAGACCCCTCTAGCATTAAAGAGGTTTGAAGTCCCACTTTAATCAATGGGACATTTTATTTAAATCTCATGATGCTTTCGTATTGTTCATATTATAAGGGCCTTAGACTGGTCCTGCTCACAGATAGATAAGCTCTGAAATATCAGCATATCTGGGAACTCTTCAGATCTGCCCTGGAGACTCTGGTTTTTACAGCTGATTACCGGGTCTCCGGAGACAGACGCTGATTCTCCGGTGGTGGTGAGTTTCTCATGAAACTCTACCCACTTCTCCTTCCCACCCTGTTCCTCCCACTTACCTCCCACTTCTTCTTTTCCTCACACAGTACCTCCCACTTCCGCCCACTTTTGTGGCATGTCATTAAGTCCCACCCCCACTCACAGGTAAGGCCTGCCCCTTTTACACTAGCCATGTCATTCATATCTCCCAGTCGGTGCAACAGGAGTCCCCTCCAGGAACTCCAGAAGATAAAGCTCCCAGATATGAAAATCAGGCAAATCATCCCTGCACAAGACAAACAGCACAATCCCAGACATATGTCTCAGCCTACGTGGCCTTGTCAGTGAGGTGTAACTGAATCCCTCCAGGCACATGGAGAGCAAGGGCCCATGACTGGGACACCCTTCCACTTAAGGAGAATATAAAAACAAAGAATGTGACAAACGCACACTGAAACAGAACATAATTAGACAGGACCTATCCCATCTATACAAGTTTGCCTCAGTGTAATGTTCATATAGCGATAACCTGTAATCTGTGTTTTTTTTGTTTTTATACAATGCAGACTATGGTGAAATTTACCGTTTTAAAAATGAGCTGGGGACTTACTTCAGGACAGACTGCGGGTACAACTTTGTCCCTCAGTCTGTCAATCTTCTTCTGTTCCCTCCCCAAGTATTTTCGAGTTCCAGCCTCCTCCAGTGACAGAGGATTTCTCCATGTAATCTGGATCTCTCTCATTGGCCAAAGATCACTCCAGCTTACATGGAGAAATCCTCCGGCATCTGAGGAGGTTGGAACTTGAAAATACTTGGGGAGGGAACAGACGAAGACTGACAGGCTATGTGACAGAGCTGTAATCGCAGTCTGTCCTGATGTAAGGCCCTGGCTCATTTTTAAAACTATAAATTTCATCATATCCTGCATTGTATAAAAAAAAAAAAAAAAATACAGATTACATTTTATTGTTATACGAACATCACACTGAGGCAAACTTGTATGGAGGTGATAGTTCCCCTTTAAGTGTTTTGGTCTAAGACATGGTGACCTCTCCGGTGCTGCTCAGGTCATGTTGTTCACTCCCATGTACCACTGAAGAGAGGAAATTTCCATATCCATATCAGACTCATCCCACCCTCTGACACTGCAGCTACAAAATGTCCAGCAAATCCTCTCTGAACAAGAGAAACAGCACCAACACAAATAAGGGCCTAAGGGCGAGATGTTCAGAAAGTGGTGGTAACTGAAACTGTCTGTAATCAGAATAAAAAAGTTCTTACACCATGATCCGTCAATTCTCAGACATGTTCCCGTCATTTTTTGCATCCAATTCCGCCATCTCCGTCAAAGGGAAAAATCCGTCTTAAAAGTGGGTGTGGCTTAGTCTTCCATCATAATGTAAGGTATTTTCAGAAAAAAATATTCGTTTGAACGTAATTTTTTTGTCTGATTAAAGTCATTTTTTCCGACATAATAAAAATGGTCTAAACTTGGAGAAGAAAAATTCGTTTCAAAGACAAAAAAAGTCTTTTGTTTCTTTGAAAATGTTAATTTCAAAGACAAATTGAAAGACAATTTTTAAGAACTTCTTACAGTCATTTTTAATTCTTCAGACGAATTTTCAAACGTGACGGATTTACTTCTGAAAATATCATCCTTCTTTTACCACCAGCTCACGATCCGACAAGTTTTTCATTATGAAGACTTTTTGAACATCTCGCCCTAAGAACCGTATAAAGAAATCTAAAGATGACCCATTCTGGAACTGAGCTACTGTGTAACAGTGGACAAATTACAGGTCACTCAAACTGGCATTCATTTAAATGGGCCTTTTAAACCCTACAGAGGCAAGGGGTTAACACTCTGAGTGCCAGAGAAGTATCCAACACAATGCGTTGCAACAATGGATACCTCTCTGGTATGCAAAGAGTTAAAAAAGTCCCATTTAACTCATTGAGCGCCAGGGGGTATCCAACGCATTGCAATACCATGCGTTGGATCCCTATCTGGCATTCAAAGGGGTTAAAGAGTTAGTAATGTCTAAAAAAAACTTTTTTTGCATTTAGAAGAGCTTAAAAAGCTGATCTAAATGCAAAAAACCATATCTCTTAAACCGCGTTTAAAGTTTGATTTCATGTTGGTTGACACCGTGGCTCTTCAGAAGTGCCGGGATCCCGTTACTTACACGGAATCCCTTCATTGGAATGGTCTAAAATGTGTGCCTAGTGTTCAGGCACACATTTTAGACCATTCCAATGAAGGGATTACATGTAAGTAAAGAGATCTCTGCACTTCTCAAGCGCCAGCGTGTCGACCGACACGGATCTCCTGCTGACAGCTTTACAGCTGTCAGTAGGAGAAATCAAACTTTAAACGCCCGTATCTCTTAAACCATAGCGGTTTAAGAGATACATTTTTTTGCATTTAGATCAGCTCTTTAAGCTCTTCTAAATGCAAAAAAAGTTTTTTTAGACATTACTAACACTTTAAAGGGATAGTAATACTTCATTTTAACTTTATTTTATTTTGTAGGCATTAAAAAAACATTAAGAATGATATAAGTCTTATCTCTCAATCCTTTATGGTTTAGGAGATATTCACAAGCAAAGTTCCCCTCCCCGCCCCTTTAACCTAGTGTAAGCCATCTCTTCTCAGATGTGAGTCTGGTTGTATGACAGTACAGATAACAGAAGGGGACAATTTTCTTTGTATTAAAACAATGAAAGCCCTTCCCCCTTGACAAGTTTTTCAGCTTTTTCCATTATCTTAATTGAAGATTGTCCCTCTCTGCAGTCTACCTGGGCAGCTCCCTTCTGATCTGGTTGAACGGGGGGGGGGATACTTTGTTTGTGAATATCTCTTAAACCATAAAGGTTTCAGAGATAAGACTTATATCATTCTTCATGTTTTTTTAATGCCTACAAAATAAAATAAAGTTAAAACGAAGTATTACTATCCCTTTAAAACAAAGGTAATTTGTCTCTTATGGTGCAGGTTCTTTTTCCAGAATTGCACCATGTTATCTTGATGAATACTGCCTTTTAGCGTTCAAGCACTGGAAATTGCAGAATTCTCTTAAAACAAGTGAACTATGACAAATCAACCCAAGCTAGGCATACAGGACTGAATACTGTGGTAGCTCACTGCTCCCACCCTTCATTATCTCTCTTCAGCAAAAGTGTATAAGGTGCGCTGTTATCTCAAAGACCACTGAAGCTGAAAACAACATTTATAATGTCTAGCTCTAAACTAGGGAGGAATACGGGCACCTGTATCCTGTTTTCCATTTATTCAGCAGCCTGTGATAATTGCATGGAGCTGAATCTGATCCAATTGAAATATTGCTTCCATTCTAATTTATTCCAACCACAAAATACCAAGGGATGTAACTAAGGATGAAATCATGCCAGCAGTTTCTATATGTTATAACATAAAAACAAATAGCAGGAGACCCCATCACCTAAAATCATCGATGACAATTTCGAAAGAGCTTTCATAATCATCTATATGTTTTATTAGCCTTTTTAGAAAACTAATTTTTGAGATATTTAGATTTATATTAATGCTTAATAAGGTATATGGTGCTGGTGCTTCCTGTCTTTGTCCTACATTACTCCAGTGCTGGATTAAAGGGATAGTAATGTTTCATAATAAAAGCAGCTCTAATTAATCATCATAGTATTTGGACTTTGGAGAGTGTTATTTCAATTCTGTCAGAGTTGTAGTTCAAGAGTAATTCAATGACAAAGTATCCTCCTCCCGCCCCTTTTACTGATGTAACACTGCTCAGCCAGAGCAGAAGGGAGGTGCCCAGGTAGACTGCAGAGAGGGACAATCTTCAATTAAGATAAGGGAAAAACCTGAAAAGCTTGTCAAGGGGGGCAGGGCTTTCATTGTTCTCATAGGAAGAAGATTGTCCCCTTCTGTTATCTGTCTGGTCTATGGACTGCATTCCACATCTGAGAAGAGGTGGCTTACACTAGGTAAAAGGGGCGGGAGGGGGAAACTTTGCTTGTGAATGTCTCTCAAACCATAAAGGTTTGAGAGATAAGACTTATATCATTCTTCATGTTTTTTAATGCCTACAAAATAAAATAACGTTAAAACGAAGTATTACTATCCCTTTAAGACTTTATTTTACTTTAATAATTACAAATTTCTATCCCTTGAAAGGGTTAAACCAGTAGTTCCTAAACCTGTCCTCAAGCCTCCCCAAATGTGCAGCTTTTTTGGCTCCCCTATTATATTGATTGTCTTTTATTGTTTATTAAAGGGGATGTACCACCTAAAAAAATGTTACCATAAGTTATTTTAATACAGTAGTAGTAGGAAAGCTTTTTTTTTTTTTTTTTTTTAAGCAAATACTTTAAAAGCTATTTAATATTCAAGCTGTGCCGGTGTGCCGGTCAGCATAATGTACCACACTGAATCACCGGCACACCTCTTCTAGACTTCCTATTTCTCCTCCCAACTCCCTCCCAGCTGCCCCAGGGAGCAGGTTAACACACTGTGCTGTGAATGTCTTCTATAGTTATAGCAAGCTCCGGTTAACATTATACTAATATGGAAGCCCGTATACACGGGCTAAAGTGCACCCAGCTGCCCCGGAGCCGTGAGCAGAGACATGACGTGAGCCGTCCAGAGCGGGGCAGCGCGTTCGGCGAATCTCTACTGAGCATGACTGCAGTCATGCGCAGTAGAGACTCTCCGAACGTGCTGATCCTTAATGGGGAGCTCCAGACGGTTCACAGCGAAGCTCCCTGTGTGCAAAACCGCACATGCACAGTAGAGACTCTCCACTGCACATGTGCGGTTACGGCTCACAGTGAGCGGCACATTCTACCACTTTATGTTATAAAGGATTCTGACTCAGGTGTCTTTTACTGCTTATTAACCCTTTGAGAGCCAGAGAGGTATGCAGCTCATTGCAGAGCAATGTGCTGCATGCCCCTCTGGCACGCAAATGGTTTAGTAACCATTCTATCTAGCTCAGAATATTTTAACTCCTCAAGTCCTGCCTCCACTGTCTTTTATTGCTCATTAAGTAACCATTCCATCTATCTCTCTGGGTATGTAATAATATTAATTATTTCAACACATTGGAGACCTCTCTAGCATTCAAGGGGTTAAAAAGTGATGGTTAAGTGCATGGGAATTTAGGAATTTTTATTTGTCACCTATGCTGAAGGTGGCTCGCTCAAGAATAACTCCAATTATTTTTATAAATATGGGTCCATTGGCGCGATGTAAGAAACGTTCGCATTGGATAAAGGCATTTTTGTGCACAGATAGATTTTGCGCATGTTCTAATCCAGGAAGCTAAATACCGAACGCTTCTTGAATTGCGCATTAAAAATTCCATTTTACGACAACAGTACACAGCCGTATAAAGTCATTCACAATAGTAGTTCCTGCATTAGGCGCATTCGCTATTCCACTCACACAGATTCGTAAATCTTAGCCATGCCCACAAAAAATAAATATACGCAGCCGTTTGCTAATCTTGAATTTTCATGGGCAATTCAACAAAATCATGTGCAAACCTATTCCCTAGTGGTTTTCACACGGGAAATAGCGATTGCTCACGTTTCCTGCATCGTGCCACATATTTCTTACCAGGTATTGTACGTAACTATAAATCATACAAAAAAAATATCCTATATTATAATTCGCTAAGGATGTTTGTCAGAAGCCGTCATGCACAGTAGAGACGGGTGCGCACGCTGCAGTCATGTGCAGTACAGTACCTTCAGATGCGCAGAGAGGACTCCGGTCTGAATTCGTACTGCTCATGACTGCAGAGCCGCCAGTGTTGGCCTGTGTACACGGGCTTTAAAACTAGTTATTCATATATAAACATAGGGAATGTGACTCAGTATTCAATTGTTCTAAATATGAAATTAAATTAATTATTTTATTAACTGAGAACTATCCTTGAATGTAGCCAGTGCCAACGGGAAGGACAAAAAATTCATTGTGACAGGTTCAGAGACCATAGGAAATGGTTTGTTAATTCATTCACTCCTGAAGCATTTTATATCACAACAAAGAGCAGGTTTTTTTGCAAAGAAAGAGTGTGCTTTTTTTTTAATTAGTATTATTTTTTTTTTTTATTAACCCACCCTTTGAGTGCCAGAGAGGTATACAACTCATTGCAATGCATTCAAAGAGTTAAGAGTAAAACATATATTGTAGGTCTGCTGGTGTTCAGACAGTTCACCTAATGTGCAGACAGTCATTCTACTGTATTCTAAGGGAGAGGTGACTCGCTGATTTCATTTCTCCACAGAATGTGATAGTAACAGCTTCATCACTTTGTGACAGGTTGAGTGGTTACAACGTTTTGGATAAAACAACTGACAGATGTGGGAATACCCTTATTTTACTCAGTAAGTAATGCCCTATAACACTGTTTTTTATTTAAAGTGATAATAATGTTTCTCAAAAAAACAGCTCCAATTAATCTTCATAGTATTTGGGCCATGGAGAGTGTTACTTCAATACTGTTAGAGTTGTAGTTCAAGAAAAAATGGAATGATAAATTATCCCCCTCCCGCCCCTTTTACCTAGTGTAAGCCACCTCCCCTCCGATGTGGAACCTGGTCCAGCAAGGGACAGTCTTCTTACTGTGAGCATAAGGAAAACCATACCCCCCTTGACAGTGTTTTCCTTATGCTCACTGAAGATTGTCCCTCTCTGCAATCCATCTGGACAGTCTTGCTGCTCTGAGGTGAGCAGTGTTACATTAGTAAAAGGGGCGGAAGGGGGATACTTTATCATTCAATAACTCATGAACTACAACTCTAACAGTATTGAAATAACACTCTCCATGGCCCATATACTATGAAGATTAATTGGAGCTTCTTTTTTAAAAAAAAAGTTTAGTCATCCTTTAACAGTTTTGGCAAAAGAGCAGATATCCAGTTGGCTACTAGGTTGTGATAGGTTCAAAGAGACACCAACTGCTAGATCTGTAAATGTCATTGCTTGCACCTGATGGGACTAAGTTAATCTTTGGATTCTAGTACCATAATCTAATCCTTTAATCTGTAGCTTCAGTTTTGGTCTATAGCCTTATACAATTTGTTTTAACATGGTTTTTTTTTGAGTTTTAAAATGTTTGTGCCTTAGAGCTTAACATCAGTTTAATTAGTCCTAGGGTATTTAACTGGGCTATATTTCCATTGTTCACCAAGCACAGGCAGGATTTTCAAACACCTTTACAGACAGTATTGATCACATACACTCAGCTAGGAACAAGCCTGCTATAGAATTTATCAGGCTCTGTAGGAGTGGTGTCCTACCCAGGGTGCAAGATCACTATGTGCCTGATACAGATTGGAAATATCCTAAAGCACGTCATCATAGCTGGGACCTTGAAGGGTTTCATGTGGAGACTCCGGATTTAGGGCATTGTCACCAGGTCTCGAGATGTTAAGTTCACAGAGTAAGGGGTAACACATACATTTGCCGCTCCTGCGCAACATATTGTTAAAAAAAAAAACACAATGGCTCTGACCTGGTGGAGGCACTGGCATGAAGCTTATAACATCTCCAGGTACCACGGTGCCCGTGATTGCCTCCAGTGGGTAATTGCTGTAACAACGACATTGTTACTTCCTGGCTGTCGCTCTGCGCAAGTCGCTGTTCTTATAGATCACTGTGTTTGTGATGTCATCTCTCCGCCCACCTGCCAGGCCTTTAAAACCTCATCATGTCCTATTACCTTTTCCCTTTCCTGGTGTACCTGAGCCTAGTGCTGTGTTGGTCCATTTCTGATCCTGTGTATTACTCCTGCTCCATCTGACTACCCGTTCTAGCTCTGACTCCTGGCTACGTCTGACTACCCGTTCCGGCTTTGACTCCTGGCGATGCCTGACTACCCGATCCGGCTCTGACCACTGGCTTCGTCCGACTACCCATTCCGGCTCTGACCACTGGCTTTGTCTGACTACCTGATCCGGCTCTGACCCCTGGCTGCCTCTGGTTACTCTCCCTCTGTTGCGTTCCGGTTGCGATTACCAGCCTCGGCTACCCAGCCCCGGCTATTGGGTTCCTTGCTGCCTGGGCCTACCTATTACCGCGTTTGTTACCAGTAGCGGCTCTTGTCGGTCAGTGCATGTTACTGACCTCCACTGGTCATTCCAGTTTGAGTGTTGCCTCACCTAGCCTCAAGGGCCGTTTACCTTGCCTTTGGTATACCCTAGTGATAGGGTATAGTTGCTCTATATTCACCTGTCGGCTGAGATTGAGGAAGTGCCATGCATTGTCCTCCCATCTTGTCTGTGTAGGTTCCTAGGGCCATTTGGATACTAGCTCACCTGCCTAGTGAAGGGTTGAGGAAGAGTCTTGCGCTGTCCTCACCTGGTCTCGTGGAGGTGGTGGAGTTAGAGTTGCTATTGTATGCTCCAGTGTCTGGAGCTTCTTGCTCCCATTGCCTGAGTTTACTCTAACATCTGGGTACAGATGTGGGCCTATCACAGTAGCCTAGTGAAGGGTGAGGAAAGTGAGTGCACTGTTCCTCCCTGGCCTCATGAAAGTGTGTTATTCATTGCTGCCACTATTGTGTTATTCATTGCTGCCACTATTGTGTTTAAAATAAAGTTTTAATTTAAGTTCATCTGTACTTGTCAAGTGTCATTATTTCCTAGTCACTCCGTGACAGCAGGCTGATGACCTGAGCCAATGAGTGGTAGAGGAGGATAAGTGGAAGAACAAAGACAGCAGTGAAACAAGGAGTGTGTGACTGGGAACTTATATTGCTGCATTTCTTTGTCAGTGTTGCCCAGCAAGAGAACCAGGAGAAGCACAGAAGGCAGAGGGGAGCAGAGAGCTGGTGTCCTCCTCCTGTCCAACCAGTGTTGGCTGGTAAGTGTAATCTTCATTTTCATTAGTGCCAGTCAGATCAGAAATGGGGGAAGTGGAGGCTTCTTCTGTAGTCTTATAGAAATGGTGTGGGACTGGCTATGTGCCTTGTATTATATTAATCCCTGAGATAATTGAGAAAGTTGGAGCTAGACAGGAGACAACCTGTATTTAGCAAGGACACTGGTGGTTACTGTTTCTTTAAAGGGATAGTAATACTTAAAATGTAAAAAAAAAATATGTTGTAGGGTTTATCCCCCTGAGTAAAACAAGAGTACTCCCACTGCTGAAAGGTGTTTCATTCAAAAGTTATTAATTTTCAAAGTTGAATTTTTTAGGTGCAATATCACAGTGGCCTGAAATTGTACAGTGGCACTGTTGCTACACCATCCTATGGAGATTTATGGTCCTGGGACCAGAGCTGTCCATAGGATCGTGTAGCAACAGCGCCAATGTACAATTTCAGGCCACTGTGATATTGCACCTAAAAAATTCAAATTTGAAAATTAATACCTTTTGAATAAAACACCTTTCAGCAGTGGTAGTACTCTTGTTTTACTCAGGGGGATAAACCCTACAACATATTTTTTTTTACATTTTAAGTATTACTATCCCTTTAAGCTAGGCATGTCAAATGCAAACAGCTGAGGGACACATACTCATTACTGATGAACAGTTATCAGTAATTTTGGTCTATTTTCTTTAGTTGCACAATAGATAAATAAATCTTACATACAATGTTGAGTATGTGGCCCTCGACTGTTTGCATTTGACATTTCTGACTTAAAGGAACAGTAATCACCAGTGTCCTGCTAAAAACAGGCTGACCCCCTGTCAATTATCTCAGTGGTTAATATAATATATCAAGTCACATAGCCAGTCTCACACCATTTCTGTATTATTACAGAGAAAGCCTCCACTTTCCCCATCTCTGATCTGATTGTCTCTGTGAGACCTGAGAAACTTCTCAAACCCCTGAAGACCAAGCCTGCTTGTGCAGAGCTGGAATTCTGGCTCTGCACAAAGAGACGGTCTATGTAGGATGCAAAGGTGTGGGGGGTTTTTTTAACCCCTTAATAAACAGTGACGTGGCAGTACCGACACAACGGTCCGGACACATCATGAATTTTTTTATCAAAGCTCTCTGTGTTCATAGGCGGAGTCTAAAACTGACTGCTCCAAGACTGCTCTTTTAAGGGGTTAATCTCAGGGTGAGCTATTTCTGACAGTTCCCAGGTATGCCCATCAAGAAAAGCAGTCCAGCTATACAGTGCAAGGCAATTCCTCACTGAACAAGAGAAACAGTCAACCTAGGGTTGTCACCTTTTCTTAAAAAAAATACCGGCCATGGCATTCTCTCCATAGACTTAACATTGGACAGAAGCCAATTTTTTACCGGCCTGCCGGTAAAATACCAGCTGGGTACAACCCTAAGCCAACCCCAGCCATATGTTTTGGTCTTGTCAGTGAGGTGTGGCTGATCTCTCTATGCACTGTGAGCAAGAAGCCCATGACTGGATTCCCCTGTTACCATTAGGGAGACCAATCTGAATAATAATTTGCATATGTACTTACCTGCTATATCCAGAGGTGGGAAGTAGGACATGTCGGCCCAAGCTGTCTTGGACACCTCATATGGGGGTTGCAGAAGAATCTGTGTTCTGGTGATATGCATTTTATGTTTTTAACAACTGGGAGTATAATAATTTGCCAACATTAAATGTTTTTATTTGACATATTTCACTACATGCAAAAAAAAAACATATAACTAGCACAGCAGAAACGTATTTAACACTTTGAGTGCCAGAGGGTGTTAGAAATGCCTCTGGTGCTCAAAGAGTTAAATAACTTACTGTATGTGAACAGAGACAGACAAACCTGGTTTTCTAACGAGTTTCACTTAACTGGCCCTCTCACTGACACACCCTCAGCCTGAGCTGACAAGTGAGAATGTTTTGGTAGCTATGTTAATTTTATAACATTATTTTATTTAATAGTTCATTGCAGTGTTCATTTAATTGTTTTCCATTTGTAATCATATTTATTAAACCTTTCATTGCATTGTGGACCCCTTTGCTACTGAAAGGGTTAATTCCAAAAAAGGAATCTTTTTTTCTATACACAATAATACCCTTAGAGGTTGATATACTAAGAGATGGAGCAATTCTAAGGGGAAACCCACAGTAAAGGTGGCAAATAAATTTCTCCTTTGATTTAACCTTTGAGTGCCAGAGGTGTGTGCAATGCATTGCACATACCTCTGGCATTCATTGTTTTAAATGGGACTTTAACCTATGGAATGCTACATAAGTCTCCAATGCACTTCTTTACACTTTGGGGGCTCTTTCTAGTATTTAATGGGTTAAAAACACAGTTTAAATCAACGGGAACATGGGAATTTTGATTTTTCTTCTGTGATGCAGTTGCTGCTCTCCAGAATTGCTCTAGATTACAGGCGTCCAACTTCAGCCCAACTGAGCCCAAGATACAGAGCGTGTTTTAAAGGGATAGTAATGTTTAATTTTAAGTTGTTTTAATATTGTAGGCATTAAAAAAAGATTAACGTTAATGTAAAAAAGGTTTGAGAGATATAACTTGCTAAAGTTACCCTTTCCTGGCTGTTTCAGAGAAGTCAGCTATCTAGCTGACAGTAGGAGATTCCGGTCATCTGACCGGACGGCTGCTCTTCAGCAGAGCCGAAATAGCGCTGTTTAGAAATAAATACTTCATTGGGACAGTCTACAAAGCTTTCTTGCAAACAAGACACACGTTGTAGACCGTTCCAATGAAGTATTTATTTCTAAATAGCGTGATTTCAGCTCTGCTGAAGAGCCCCCGTCCGGTCAAATGACTGTAATCTCCTGCTGTCAGCTAGATGGCAGACTTGTCTGAAACAGCTAGGTAGAGGTAACTTTAGCAAGTTATATCTCTCAAACCATAAAGGTTTGAGAGATAAGACTTACATCGATGTTCACTTTTTTTCATGCCTACAATATTAAAGCAACTTAAGATTAAACATTGCTATCCCTTTTTCAAAAATATTTACCTAATCTTCTAGGATACACAAACAAATACCCAACAGGGCCTAAACACCTGTTTAGTGCTGCTGTTGTACAACTGACCCCCTACAATTTAGTTAAGTTCAGGTTGTTAAAGAGATAGTATTGTCAAAAAAAAAATCTATTGTTCAATTAATTTTTTTATAATCATTGCATATTTTGGAATATCTTTTCCTACATATTCTTCATCAAAATCAAGTTATAAGCCTACCCTCCCATCCCTTACCATCAAGTCATGCAGAGTTCCCTCAGATCCCTCAGAGGGGGGCAGGGTTTTCTTTTCACTGACACATGTACAATATTGTCTCTCGCTGTGATCTGTCCAGACCGTCTTTCAGATCTCAGGGAACTCTGCATGACGTGATGGAAAGGGATGGGGGGGATTTTAACTCAATTTCCAAGAAGAATATGAAGGCAAAGAGATTCCAAAACATGCTATGCATAATAAAAATGTAAATTGAACAATCATATACAGATTATTTTTTGACGTTACCATTGCTTTAAATACCAGTGTTCTCATTGCCTGGATCAGCCATGCCCTCAGGGCTGCCTAGCAGGCCAGAACCTATGAATTTCACTGCTAGAACACAAGTGTGTTGATCAGAGGCTCAGTCAATATGATTATCTCCCCTGGGACTCCATTCTATTACCAGCGCTAAAAAAAACACAGGCGTTTTTTTAAGTCAGGTTTTAGTATCCTATTACACGACTTGTGAAAACAAAATCAGTGGTAATTATACGTACCGCCAGTCAAAAAAGCCCATAGGAAACTACTAAAAACAACGTGCAAGTAGCATTCTATTACCCATGCTCAGTATTACCGCCTGTTTTGTGGTTACATTTTCTGTCTGTAATCCTGCACCTCACAGTTGAGGCATAGAAGCCGCAACAACAGTTTCAAAACCATTGCTGTTCGAACTAAAACAGTCCCGAATACAGTATACATCATAGAAAGCCGACATAGATTGCACCCCTTCGACATACTAACCCCCCCTTTGAAATTCGAATTACAGTGCTTACTTTCACCATTTTAATTTGACAAATATTGTTCACATTCGACATTTTAACCCCCCTCCCCTTTAAAATCTGACTTAAAGTGCTCCAATGACCTTCTTTCTCCAGTTAAATTCGACATTGTTCTTCTCCTATTTTTTCCTACACGCCCTCGTTGTATTTATATTTCATGATTAACCCTCTGAGTACCAGAGAGGTAGCAATGCATTGCTATGTGTTTGCTACCCCTCTAGTACTCATAGGGTTAATAGGCAAGGTATGCGGCTGCATACCTTATCTGTATATGTGAAATAATTTTTTTTTTTTTATTATTATTATATTTTAATAGTAAGTAAAATAAAAAGTTCAGACCTCAAAGGGGGCATCAGGACCCCTCCTGACACCCCCTAGCATTGATCACCTATCCAGAAGGATAGGTGATCAATGCAGGCGACAATTGCCGGCATTTTCAGTAAAGCCCATATAACATATGTGTACCATATGTTATAGGGGCTTTCTATTAATATATATTATAGTATTTATTTAAAAAATATCACTTAGACCTCGAGGGGGGCACAAGGACCCCTCTTGACACCCCCCTAACATGGATCATCTATCCTTTTGGATAGATGATCCATAGGTCGACTTTTGAAATTTAGCATATATAACCTATGTTTAACATGGGTTATTTGCACTTTTTATGCATAAATATTAGTTTCAGACCTCTAGGGGGGCACCAGGACCCCTCCTGAAATCCTCACTATCATGGATCATCTATCCAAAAGGATAGATGATCCATGGGGTGACCCTCATGGCATTTTCAGCCTTCCTTTGTACTGGAGCGGTTGTTTAAGCCGCTGCAGTACAAGCACTTCAATGAATGAACTCTGTCACTGGGTCATTCTTAGAAAGCACAGCACTGCACTTTCATCAATGAATCAGTCCTGATGCCCCCTTTTTTTGAACATATAATTAATAAGAAAAGAAAAAAATACATTTCATACACATATACAGACAAGGTATGCAGCTGCATACCTTGCCTATTAACCCTATGAATACCAGAGGGGTAGCAAACACATTGCTATGCGTTGCTACCTCTCTGGTACTTAAAGGGTTGTTTATACAATACAAATACAATGAGGGCATGTCATAAAAATTGGAAGAGAACAATGTTGAATTTAAATGAAGAAAGTAAGTCATGGGAGCACTGTAAGTTGAATTTTAAAGGGGGTTTTAAAGGGGGGGTTAAAATGTTGAATGTGAACAATATTTGTCAAATTAAAGTGGTGAAAGAAAGCACTGTAATTTGAATTTCCAAGGGGGGGTTAATATGTTGAAGGGTGCACTCTATTTGATAATGTAGGGAACACATTTAACGCTAAACTTGAACTTTCTGTCCCCAAATGTACGCCTATTTCCTTGGACTTTGATATTTTGCAAGTTTTTTTAGGCGGTAGTTGAATAAAAGCAGACAGCTCCAATTTTGTTAGTTCATAGAAATGTGCTGTCTATGCCAGTTTTCTTTTACCGTGGTTCTGGAATAGAATACCGGCATAACACATGCTTTCAGTAATGCCGGTTTTAGCGCTGGTAATAGAATCAAACCCCTACTCTCTCACAAGGAAATCTTCAGATCCTGGCCTGTTAGTGGGCTCTGACAGCATGGGTTGATAACAACTGGCCTAGATCAGGGCTGTCCAAGTTCAGTCCTCAGGGGCCAAAAACAGGCAAGGATGGAAGAATTTCCCCAATTAAGTATAGGTGAGTTAATCAGTGACTCATTCATTGTGACTGTCTCACCTTACTTAATCAGGGAAATCCTTACATCCTGGCCTGTTGGTGGCCCCTGATGACTGAACTTGGACAGCCCTGGCCTAGATCATAATGTATCACTGACTAAGCACTCACCCTATTTTTTATGAAACTTGATTAGACTTTTATACCAGTTTTGTCATATTTTAATAGCTAACAGTCTATGATTCATTCATATGCGCTCATTTATGGTTTTTCTGATCATGTGGCCCACAAGTGGAAAAACTTTGAGGCCCTTTCTATAATTCTTCTTAGTAGATCAACTTCACACTAGCTACAACTTAATATCGTTTCAACACTTACATTTCAGCTACTTCTAGGCATCTGCCATACACATTTAAATAAGCAATAAAAAAGAAAAATATACTTCAGTAGCTAGTTCTTCCAAATTCCATTATGTGCTGATTGGATTGATAAAGCTGATATGTGGCTTCCAAAAACATTTCATTTTTGTTTACAACAAAAGGCTATTAGTTAGACTTGAAATTCAAAGAGATACAGTATTTTCCAAATGAAAAAGATGGCTTCAAAAGCTGTTTGAAATAGAATGAACCAAGAACCGCTGCCAAATAATATGCTTTTGTCATGGTCCGACAAACAGAGCAACTCATCGTATTTACATTATGTCTTAGTATCCGGCATTCCTATCTGTCCTCCCTATTTCTCATGCATGAGAGAATGAAACCAAAATCTATTGCAGTACACAAAAGGAAACTATACATCAATACGTTTTGGTGTCTTCTCTCCCCCCAACCTCTATTAATGTCTCTTTCACTGGCAGTATCAAGAGCAATTTTGCTGTTCATAAGCTTCATTACTTTCTCATTTATTACAATTTCTATTTTCCAGCCAAAGCTGATTATGAAAGCTTTAGCAGAAATAGAAGGTGAAATTTACATTTTTTCATCTTATTATGAAGGGACAAAAATAAGGTTAGTTATCAGCATAGCATTGGAGATGATTGCAATTTTTCTGCAGTTATAACAGTTCTCCTTCAAGGGGGACATCTATAATTGGTACTTCTACATTAATTTCCAAAGCCATTTGGTTTCAGAACTCATTATATTTCTAGAGAGGATTTATCACATTATTAAAGCTGGATTCAACTAAACACCTTCTTAGAGTAACGCTTACTTATTTTTTTTCCTTCTAAAATACTGGAACATCTAGGCAAGTTAAATATTTCATTGAAATCTTCAAATCACTCTTCTGACCAAGTTGTATTGATTATTAAATGAAAATCAAGTTCTAAACAAATGATTACTGTATTTCATTTGAAGACAACGTTTATAACTGGAAACGCGTTGGTCTGAGGCTCCATGGTCTTATTTTGTAAGCTGTGAACAATAATGTAAATCATTATTAACGCTGATCACAAAGAAAAGTCTGAACCTATCTACAATGTTTATATAAACTACATTTTGAACATTATCTGATTAACTAAAACATTGTAATTGTTGGAGAAATGTTTGAAACTATGATGTCTTGGAAAAGATTCTGCACCTTGAAAACATGTTTGTGACCTATCATCATATTCCAAATAAATCTAAAATATAGTTCCACACAATATCATTAAACTGGACCAGTCATGCCTAATACACTGTGCAAATTTTACAGGGATGGTATAGGAAGCATAGTAAACTGACTTGTGTTATTATTTCTGCAATAAATAAAACAAGAGCTTGTAAATATCACCGTTGCACCTCTCCTGTGTGTGGTAGCAGACATTTTGGACTGGGTTTTCTCCGTCACCATTCTTTGTCAATACACCCAGGTTTTTTTTTCTATTTCTCATCCAGCCCAGGTTTAGCTTCAGGTTATACAACAACCTGCAACTTCACTGCCTGGAGTGAGGTCACCACTGACTTGCAAGAACTTATTGATTGCCCTATGGCTGGGGGGGGGGGGTATGAGAAACCTTTGTTAAAACACAATCTGAAAACATATTTTATTTCCACACATACATGCTTATTTTTGTGTATTCCAAAAAATGACAATGTAACGCCTGAAGTTCTGGTAGTCAGAGTTTATATGTGCATAAACATAAGTGTGCCAAGGTCACTGCAATGAATAGTGTAAGCAGTCCAACGATATGTGGAAGAGAATAATGTAGTATGGGAGGGGAACTGGTGGATCTTAAGAAATGTTGTAACACCCAGCACTGACTCTGAAAGAAGCATTTAAATAATATAAGTAGTTTATAGCACTGACCTGAAGGGCCGATGTCATCAAGGGGTGGCTTGTTAATACAAATACTTATATATCTCTTAATCTACACATTACAGAGAAAATAGAGCAAAACAAACTTTCTGCAAATATAATGCTATTTCTAATGCTGAGTCACTGTAATATACAAATGTAGATTTTCCCCATATTTTAGTAAATTTCACAGTTATAAATTATAATGCTTGTATAAATGTTGTGCACTTTATTTATTTTAAATATGCACAGATGCTAAATAGTTTTCCCTAGCTCTTTTAACCTGTAACGACTACAAGTCACTTGAATAAGTGAAAATGAATTAAAAAAATACGAAATCTTAATGCACTTTAGAAAGATGTTTTTCTCACTCTTTACGCAATATATAGGAGTGGGTGTGGCAGAGCTTTATAGGAATGGACTGCATTTCAAGAATGTAGACCCAGGTTTTGAGGTACCAGTTAATATGTGTGTTTTGGCAGTATTGTACTTTATATCCAAATTCAAATTTAAGAAATTTATATAAAGTAGTGCAGGCATGTCTCCTATTTTATTGAGGGACTGGGGTTAAAGGGGCAGTAAAGAGTCAGTAAGAGAACTTCCATCAGACTTATGAGAACCATGTTTCGATAGCTTAGAACTCCTCCATCTTCACTTGTCTTGCCTTGCAGGGCTGGGTGACGTCAGCTCCTTCGAAGTGCTCATGGGAGTGAAAGCAAAGAGTGCTCTCCTCTCCATAGAAGTCCCATGTCAGCCATCAATGGGTCTCTACAGTGAGGAGATAAATCTCCCATGATTACTGAGTGAGGTGCTGACATCATCCAGAGATGCAATTATCCATAACCTGCAGTGCGAACTGAATGAGAATGGATGTGTTCTAAGCTATGGGAGCTTTGTTTCCATAGAGCTGAGAGCACTTTCAAGCATTTGAAATGGTCTTTTATTGATCCTTTATTGCCCCTTTAATACAAATTCTCCCAATTAAAATTCACAATTGAGGTAGACCAAAATAGCAGTTAACCATTTGGTCAACCAGAGGCAGATATACATCACAGGCACCACTAGGCAAAGCAACTATACGACCTCAGCACCAAATATGGGCCTACCTACAACACTCAAGTGACTCCACAATATACCCTTTTGTTAGCAGTCTGTCACAACAAATACCCTAGCCAGTAAAGTAAAGCTAGAGAGCTCTCGAGCATCATCCAATGGGTCACATAACAGGCAGTAGAGGGGTATGTCAACCAGCACATAAATTGTCCATCTTACATCATAAATGGGTGTCTGCTGCAGTGGGATTTCCTTGGCTGCATCCACAACTCAGCATGGTGAGTGCGGGCAACACAAATGGCTTTCTTAAAAATGTGTAACTCTAGTCAGTTGCCTACTATGCCAATGGGAAATCCAGCCTTGGTCTCAGTATTTGGTATCTGATCTCCCACTGGAAGCTCATTAGAGGTTATTTTTGGTATTTGACTTGATAAGATCTCTCCTATCGTAATTCATTTATTTGGGGGGGCAGGGGGTGTCAGAATCGTTTTAACCAGTTGTTTGCTAGTAGTTGCAGAATGCATTGCATAGCAATGATTGTCATATCCCACAAACTGTGGAACTCGATAAAGAAGAAAGAGGAGCAAATAGTGCTTTAAATTTCCCCAATCATTTATGTCCTGCATTCCTCATCAATGTGTGAGTCCTCCAGCAGATCCATCTAATACATTGATTACAGGGGAATGCAAGACATTGAAGAGTGATGAGCTTAAAGGGATATTAACGTCCCGAAAAAAGTATTAGCTGTATGGTAGATACAATTAAAAACGATTACTTGAGCTTATTCGTATCTCTCAAACCGTTATAGTTTGAAAGATATACGAAAATAAAGTTCTCTGCTCCCTCCCCTTTCTCATACGTCAGCTGTATAGCTGACAGCGTAAGATCCTGGTCCCGGGACCAGACTGTGGCTCTTCAGCAGCGCCAACATAGCAATGCCTAAAAATAAATACTTCAACAATGTTTGCCTGGTTTGCAAGCATATGTTATAGACCATTCCGATTAAGTATTTATCTTTAGATATCATTGTCAGTGCTGCTGAAGAGCAGTATCTGGTCGCGTGACCAGAATCTGTGTCACGGTTTTGTAAGAACACTCAGACAAGTTAGTAAGGTAAAATCAGCTTTATTAAGGATAATAAAGAGCACAAAGTCAACCTTCACAGGCCCAGATCCGGACAGTACCGTGGCACTTCCCAAATCTGACACAGGTCAGGGTGCAAAGAGACAAGCAAAACAAAAACAGAAATACTGCAGGCTGGAACAGGTGTCGGGAACCAGGAACAGAACCTCAGCAGTACCAAGTCTAGGAGATGACCCCAACAGCAAGGCTGTAGGTGACTGCAGGGCAGAATCCCTAGACAGCTAGGGTAACCAGAGGCAACACTGACAAGCACAGGCAAGGTACTAGTCCCAGGAGACTAGAGCAACTGGAGGCAACACAGGCAGGAATGTGCAAGACGCTACTCAAAATGAGACTAGAGAAACCGGAGGCAACAACGACAGGCACTGGCGAAGCACTAGTGTCAGTAGACTAGAGTAACCGGAGGAAACAATGACAGGCACTGGTGAGACACTAGTCCCAAGAGACTAGAGTGACCGGAGGCGACACTGACAAGATACTAGTCTCAGAAGACTAGAGTAACCAGAAGCAACACTGACAGGCACTGGTAGGGCAATGCGGACAGGCACTGGCGCAGCCACACTAACAGGCACTTGGTAAGGCAACACTGACAGGCATGGCAGGACACTAGGCAACAACGGATCAGGTAGTCAGTCTCAGCCAGGATCGGTACTCGAGCCGTACACAGCCAAACCTAGTCAGCAATGGATCAGACAAACAGCCACAGCCAGGATCAGTGCCAGGATGGAAATCAGCCAGTCCTTGACAGTCACGGGCCGGTTAGACAGACACAGCCAGAATTGGACACAGAGTGGAGTCAGCCAGTCCTAGTCAGCAATGGATCGGGTAGTCAGCCATAGCCAGGATCGGTACACAGAGCAGTAGTCAGCCAGTCCTAGTCAGCAGTGGATCGGGTAGTCATCCACAGCCAGGATCAGTACACAGAGCGGTAGTCAGCCAGTCCTAGTCAGCAGTGGATCTGATAGTCAGCCACAGCCAGGATCAGTAGACAGAGCGGTAGTCAGCCAGTCCTAGTCAGCAGTGGATCGGGTAGTCATCCACAGCCAGGATCAGTACACAGAGCGGTAGTCAGCCAGTCCTAGTCAGCAGTGGATCTGATAGTCAGCCACAGCCAGGATCAGTAGACAGAGCGCTAGTCAGCCAGTCCTAGTCAGCAACGGATCGGGTAGTCAGCCACATCCAGGATCGGTACACAGATCGATAGTAGCCATGGAACAAGGAGAGATGAGACAGGAGCAAGGTCAGGCAAAACCGGGTCATACATGGAGCAGGAAGCAACAGCAGAACAAACGCCAGGTACAGGAACACCACGAAAGGACGCCAAAGGAATGATAGGACTGAGATTAAAAAGGCTAGTGCTAGGCGGGGCAGACACCAGCAGTCAATAAGAACCCAGCAGGACCAGAACAGGAAGTAGTATTGTCATTTTTATAAAAAAAAATTAATCTTGCACTGATTAAAAACTTGAACTAAATGTCCCAGTCCCATCTCTCAAACATTTATGGTTAGCGAGATAATCGGAGTTAAAGTTGCCCTTTCCCTCCCCTTTCCCTGACGTCAGCGATCTAGCTGACTGTATGGGAATCCGGTCCCGGGACCATCGGAGGCTGTTCAGCAGAGCCGAGATCGCATCATTGAGAAATAAATCCTTCACTGGAACAGTCTACAAAGTGTGCCTGGTTTGCAGGCACTCTTTATAGACCATTCTAGTGAAGGATTTCTTCCGCTTGTCCAGGGACCGGATTCTTTGCAGTTAGCTAGAGCGCTGACATCAGGGAAAGGGGAGGGAGGGGGGAACTTTAACTACAATTATCTCTCAAACCATAAAGGTTTGAGAGATGGGACTGGGGGCGTTTAGCTTAAGTTTTTAATGGCTGCAAGATTATTTTTTTTTATAAAAACGACAATGCTATTCCTTTAAGCACATATTATCATCTGCAAGTCCTCCTTCAAGAAGAATTAGTTCTTTAAAACTGCCTAAAGCCGTTCTCAAACCCAAGGGCAATAACGGCAATTACCATCAAGAACTCATTACCTGCTTGAAAAGTACAGAAGGTAGCAACCAGTGAATTTACTTCAAACCAGAGATCCCACCATGCCTCCTCTCAAGGATGAATTTTGATATCTTCATGGGACTTTTCAATACAATAATGGTTCTCGGTCCCACTGGAATCTAAGCAGTCAAACCTTTATAATACCCTGAATGATGAAGAGAACTCCAGTATATTAAAACGTATTAAATATAGACCTTCCTTTCATCCAAGGGATAACTATGATATCAATATAAAATGTAAGTGCTAGTTGGTCCTGATTACTAAATAATTTTGTTTAAATTCATCTTGTAACAGTTACCAGGTAGTTCTAGCATACATAGTGTTTTCTTCTTAAAAGGGTGAGAATATAATGCTTATTTTAAGATGGTGCTGTGTTAGCTGTAGAAATACAAGAGGCAATTATAGTCAAGTTAGCTAATAAAGGTATAAACTTGACTATAGTTGCGTCCTGTATTTTAAAGTGATTGTAATGTTTCACAAAAAAGCAGCTCCAATTAATCTTCATAGTATTTGGGCTGTGGAGAGTGTAATTTCAACACTGTCAAAGCTGTAGTTCAAGAGTAATTGAATGATAAAGTATCCCCCTCCCACCCCTTTATCCTAGCCTCCCCTCAGATGTGGAATCTGGTCTCTTTACCAGACAGGTCTCAGCAAGGGACAATCTTCTTACTCTGATCATAAGGAAAACCCTGCCCCCCTTGACAGGATTTCAGGTTTTTCCTTATACTCACTGAAGACGTTCCCTCTCTATGATCCATCCAGACAGTCTTGCTGCTCTGAGGTGAGCAGTGTTACATTAGTAAAAGGGTCAGGAGGGGGTACTTTATCATTCAATTACTCTTGAAATACAACTCTGACAGCACTGAAATAACACTCTCAATGGCCCAAATACTATGATGATTAATTGGAGCTGCTTTTATTGTGAAACATTACTATCCCTTTAAGAGAAAATCTACTGATTGAAATGTTTCAATCTTCCACACATCCACTGACACTGCAGCCTTGTTCTAATGTCCACATTTACTTACTTTTGTTCAGTGGAACTTCGTTGTATCTCCTCCAGTGCACAGTCTGAGAAGCACTTCAATGTGATAAAACATAGAGACACTATCAAATAGTAAATGGGGGTTGTGACGATATGGCCCTGGTGTTTCTGCCACAGAAAGTAAAGCAGGTCAGGTATGTTATCGTCCATGGGTTTCTTTCTCTAACCTACTATCACGGTCCCCATGATTCCCTGTCAATCTGGCTGGGTGTACCTGTGCATTGGAAGAGACTGATTGGCCCGCCCAGGATGTGCCTTTATATACTGGGGTCATGGCATCTGTCGGTTGCCCTTTCGTGGTGTTCCTGATCCTGCGCCTCATTGCTGTGTTCCTGTGTTTCCTGTGTACCGATCCGGCTTGTCTGACTACTCTTCTGTTCCTGCTCCGTGATTGACCCGGTTCTGGCTGACGATCCTGCTCCGTGATTGACCCGGTTCTGGCTGACTATCCTGCTCCATGATTGACACGGTTCTGGCTGACGACTCTGCTCCGTGATTGACCCGGTTCTGGCTGACGATCATGCTCCGTGATTGACCCGGTTCTGGCTGACGACCCTGCTCCTCGATTGACCGATTCTGGCTGACGTTCCTGCTTCGTGTATTGATACGGTTCCGGTTGTCACTCCGGCTCAGTGTACTTCTCCTGTGTTTCTGTGTGGCTCCGGCCGCTCCCAGTGACATTCTGAACTGTCCTGTGTCGCTCTGATGAATCACTCTCAATACCGAGCTGTTGCCTGAGGTTGCAGTAGTCTATCCACTTTCACTGCTAAGCTGTTCACTCCTGTACCAAACCTTCTTTAACCCGTGCTGTGCCTGTTGCCTCCGTTTTTGAGCCCATCCAATACACTTGCCAAGCCTGTGGTTTTCGTGCGAGCCATTAACCTTCCTGAGCCGGTGCTGTAAGACCTAGCCTACCTATCACACTTACAGAGTTGTGTTCATTCCGGTGCTCGGTACGCACCGTGGTCGCGCTGGTTGGAGCTGGTAGCCCTGTCCGCTCTGGCAGTGTGTGTTCTGTGCGGCACCGGAAGGGTGTCCTGGCTCAGGTTTCCAAGTGCTCTAAGGGTTACGTTATCCTCCGCACTACCTAGTGCTCCGGCTCTTGAATAGCTTGTGCAGTGTCGCTCCACCTTGGCACCCTAGGGGTGTTTTGGCTCTATCCCGTTGGCACATGCAGGGTTACTACCGAGTGTAGGTAAAGGGCGATTCAGGTTCTGGTCTCGTCAGCTCTTGCAGTGCTTTCCTCCGAACATCCCACTGTGGTGGTGTTGGCTCAGCTCTGGTCTGTTGGTGCGCTCCATTATACTACCTTTGAGAGTGATTCAGTGCAGACATTATGCTCCAGCTCCTCACCATCAAGAGACTATTATCATATCCTGGGCGTTGGCTAAGCAAGGACTGAGTGTGTCCAGTTTCTCCTCTTTAACCTTTTATGAGTTTTTCCTGTCTATATATAATTGTATATACTGAATTATCCTTACTGGGTCTGTATTATCATTCCCAACTATACCTGTACTGGCCTCTAGGGGCATTGTTCTTTTTATCATTCTATCAAATAAAACTGTGTTTTTACTTTCTACCGTGGTCTGAGTGTCAGAAAACCGTAACACCTACACAGGTAACCATTATACTAAGCACTAAGACCCGGTACAGGATATACTGCACTGATAGATCCGGTTCTTATAGGATCTTCTATTTATCTAGTCCCCTGGCACTTCTCTATGAGTAACTGCTCTGTAGTGGATGACAGAAAGACAAGCACACTCCTTCTTGTTAAATCATGAACTGCTTTTATTTTCAACCAACACAACATTTTTCTACAATTCAGAGAAAAAGGAGCGGTCCCCACATTGACATTAAACAAAGGTTATAAAATGGGGATGGGAAGCGGACACTTTCAGCCTGGCAGCCACCCTGTATATGTTCCCAGCGCATAGCTGTAACCATAAAACCTCCTGTGGGAATCTCAGACAAAGGGGGAGGGGAATTGGACAATTTCAGCCTAGCAGCCCCCTTCCAGAACCATAAAATCCTCAAACTGGCTATAATCTGCAGCTCTGAGCCTCTGAGTGGGGAAAGGTGTTCTCTCTATACCATTAAGTATTAATGTCCATGTGATCCCAGCCAGGGGAGGAGAGGCTCCGCCTTTTGCGGCATGTGACAGTCCTGTTCGTCACAGGGGTTTACCATAACTCCTCCTGGTATAGTACAGTCTTCTGTTCTGGAAGTGAAGAGTGCAAAGATGCATGGTTTCATGCAACCTGTGAAAACAGCACAATGGATATCATCGTCTATGAAAAGTATGAAAAAGTTTACATTTATTGCTGTTACAGTCTATATGCTCATATAGTTACAACTAGTATATCAACACTATTTTTCCTTTAAAGAAAATGTTAGTGAACTAAAATAAATTATAAAAGCCAGCATAACAGCACAAAATTGTACCCTTTTGCTATGTAAACACAGTGTTCTAAAGACTTTCAAAAGAGCACACCTAAATTGGTGCTAATTGTATGGAACTTGAGTGCCTTTCACATTTCTGTGTATAAGACAGTAACAAAAGAAACGTGTCAAGCAAAAAAACTATCTTGGTTTGTACTGCTCCTGAGAGTAATTGTTTTTTTCCTTGACAACATAAAACAAGTAAAAAAAAAAGAAAAAAAAAACAGACAACCATCTGTTATAGACATCAGTCACTGCAGTTGGATAAATTCATTGTGGTTGAAGTAGCAAGAACTGGCTCAATTCTGGGACTAATCAGAGTGATAATTTGTCACCTACAGTGCAGTTGGTTTGCTACAGAATTGCACAAAGGGGGAGATTCACTAAGGTGTGATAAAGAGGTGATAATGTGGAGATGACTTCTCCAGTGATATCGCTTCTCTAACTGGAGATCTTAGTGCATAGGCTGTACAGAATAACATAGGAACTGGAGAAGATATGTCACTGAAGTCATCTCCACTTTATCTCCTCTTTATCACAGCTTAGTGCATAACCCGATCTTCTTACTACGTCAGTTTCATTGGACAGTATGCATAAAAGCAAACTGGAACAATTCTAACCAGCTGCACCACAGCAGATGAATAAAAGTTCCCACTGATTTTAACGGGATTTTAACCTCTTGAATGTTACAGAGGTCTACAACTCATTGCTTCACAATGCATGGAGACCTCTTTAGCACTCAGTGGGTTAAAATACTCGTTGAAAGCGAAACTACCACCCCTGTTAAAATTTGGCCCAAATAAATACCTATCTGAATGATTACCTGGTTTTTGAGAATTATACACTGTTCCTGAACTGACGGGAAGGAAACAGCGCAGACATCTTTCCATAGTGACGTTTGCGCGTCTACGCTGTTAGTCCCTTTTGGAGTCGAATGTCTCCTAGCAACTCCTCCTAGAGCAGGCTGGGACTGACAGCGCAGGCCCACAGACGTCACTATGGAAAGATGTCTTAGCTATTTCCTGCGTGTCAGTCTGGGAACAGTGTTTAATTCTCAATAACCAGGTAATAATTCTGGTGACTAGTGTTATTGAGCAGCTAGTAGCCAGATGGGTATTTATTTGGGCCAGATTTTAACAGGGGTTGTAGTTCCACTTTAAATCAACAGGGATTTATGGAATTTTTATGTGTCCCCTACGATATTCTTCATTGGCTCCAGAATTGCTCCACTCTGTTTTTATATCTTGTATTGTTTTCTGTGAATCATAGTTTTATATATATGAATGGTCACATACATTTAACCCTTTCATCCCCATCTGCTCAGTGTGCAGATTACCGACACACAGTCCTTTGGCACCTGTAGGGTTAATACTAGCACCCTAGAGGGCTGTGCTACCACAGCTATGTAATCCCTTTCCTTCCCACATGCAGTGCAGGTTGCAGCAGTAATACAATCCTCCCCTTGTCTGAGGGCAGACTTCTACATACCTCCGGCATCAATCTCCTTCATCTGCTCAGGGTACGGTACTTCAGATCCTCTGCGGCCAGTTCTAGCACCAGAGATTGATTAGGTACCGTACACTGAGCAGATGAAGGAGATTGATGCTGGAGGTATGTATAAGTCTGCCCTCTGACGAGGAGAGGGCTGTATTACTGTTGCGACCCGCCTTGCATGTTGTAAGGAAAGGGATTCAGTAGCTGTGGTAGCACAGCTTTCTAGGGTGCTAGTATTAACCCCACAAGTGCCAGAGGACTGTGTGTCTGTAATTCGTACACTGAGCAAATCGGGATGAATGTATGCAATACAGACTGCCCACTCCGCGGCTGATAACGTGTGCACGGGCCACAGTGCTACCCAGAAACGACGTGGTGCAGTCATGCACACTATGGCCCATGTACACAGGCTCTTCAACTAGTATTTAAATAATTGTAACCTTCATTATACCCTTGACAAACTACATGTAGTGTGTTAGGGGTTCCCAAAAATTCCTTATTGCATGTTAGAGGCACCATGAGCAAAAAAAGATTGGGAACCACTGTTCTATGCTGTCAAATCCATGTTTCTGTGTTTAAGCCACCACACGGTAGACCCACCACCAATGTAACACAATAAAAATAAATGTCTAAATTAATTAAAAAATAAAAACAAATAAATGCAAATTTAAGACAACTCAATGCATTTCTTGACAATTTCATTTATTCAGTGCTCTTTTTTGAAAGACCCCTGAAAAAATGATATTGCTCGTCAACAGACGCACCGGGTTGTTATTTGTCATGCTCCTTCAGGCTACTCCTCCTACCACCATCTCGACTGGCTGCTTGGCCTTTATCTACCTGGGCCAACCTCCTAGGCTTGCTTGATTTTCCTGAGAGATTCTTATTTCAGAGTTCCAGAGTTTGTGATATCCGTGTACCGACCTTGCCTTGTTTCTCAACCACGTTTCCAGTCTTCAGAATTTGCTTCCGACTCCTTGAATCTCAACCCTGCTTCCTTTTGACTGTGACTCTGTTTGTTCCTCTGGTACCTCACCTCTGGCTCAGCTTTGACTCCTGCTTTCCTGAGTCCCTGCAGCCGTTACTCGACTAGACAACAGCTGCTTCTGAGACCTTCACCTTTGACTCTTCCTCTCAGTGAGTCCTATTTCCTCGACAGTCTGATCCACTGTTGCTCAACTCCACACTCTCCAATTGAGTCGAGTGCCATTGCCGGTTCTGCTGGTGACCACCCCGGCCAGTCGAGGGTGTGAATGTTCGACTGCTCCCTACCTCTTGCCTGTCCAACTAGTCAAGGGTGTTGTGTTCAGCATCCTGTCAACACCACCTAATGTCCGACTAGTTGAGGGTATTGGAGTTGAAGGACCCTGGTGTCTCCGACCAACCAGTCTAGTCGACAACTCTTCTAAGACTAAACTCTTGTGTCTCTGACCAACCAGTCAAGTATCCGACTCTCCTAAGACTACTCCTGAGTATCCGGCTCTCCTAAGACTACTCATGAGTCTCCAGCCACCCTGCCTTTCGTCCTCTGTTCTTCCTACTTCGACTCTTCAGCATCTCCGTTTATTGCTAGTCCAGTCTTCCTCTCTCAGACACTGACATTATTATAGCAATGTGCATATGTTTTTAATTATTACATTTATCTTATCCATTTATCTTTGTTTTCTACATTGGTGCTGAACCTATTGATAACCTTTTAGGGAAGGTTGGCACAAAAATTCACTGCTGGGGCTTTAACTGATGACTCTTTTGATCACTGGTAACATGGAGTTGTAAATATGCACTATTAAGCAGCCCAGTGAATGATATGATCCATGAAGACTTTTGATAAGGCACTATGTGCACACCATGCTTTTTTTTCCATGTATGTTTGAGCAGGACCACCTCCTTAAAGATGGTTTGTGGCCATAATGAAGGGAACTCCAACTAGACTAAAGACTGTATGAGGATTGAATCAGTTATTTGATTTAGGACTGCCTTATTAATACCCACCTGAATGGGTGGTAGCCTTGTATTGCAGCATAATTGCAAAATGTGAGCTTGCGTTATTCTGTTTATCTCATTTTTTCCATGTATGGTGATGTTACACCATGAAGCACACCCTGTTCTTCTCATCTACATATATGTATACTTGTCGCCTTGTTATTACCCACAAACTACACATTCATTATTTCTTAGAGAACCACTTACGCTGTAGCATGCGTTTGTATGTTCCTCTATCGTCCCACTAAACTAAACACTTTACAGTGCATTTAGAATGTGAGAAGAGGAATCCTTTTGAATTGTTGCCAAGTAAATGGAGCAATAACAATGTCACCTGGTTGAAAAGGGTGACATTCTGATGTCGAAACATCAGAATGTCGAGCAGACAGGCGATATACTTGTATGCAATGTGTCGGAGGGGTGAAGGGGTTATGAATAGTGATGAGCGAGCATGCTCGGCCGAAGCTCGGTTCGGCTCGAGAATCGCTCTGCTCGGCACATGGCGGTACTCGTACGAGTACCGCATGTGCTCGCCCGCCATGTTCGGGTCTCCTCCCCGCACGTTTCGCGGCTGCTGCGCAGCCAATAAATGTGCGGGAAGGCTCTGACATCAGTGTAATGCAAGCAGCCATGTTGGCTGCTGGCATTACACTGATTGGCTGGCCAGAACCCGTGATTGGGTGCTGTATAGCACCTGACCAGCGAGTTCGGCTCAGTCTTAGCCAGGGAGAGATGAGGATAGGAAGGGAAAGTCAGTGTAGGGAGAAGAAAAGTGTGTTTCAACAACATATAAAGAAAGACCCAAAAGTCCTTTTTAGGACTATTGTGTGTGGGGGCAGCAGTTATATTTTGTTTTGGGGGGCAGAGTTTAAAAAAAAAACGTCACATATTCCGTTCACTGTGCCTAGCCGCAGATTAGCAGCACATTCTGTTTAGTGTGCAAAGTTTCAGATTAGCAGCACATTCTGTTTAGTGTGCAAAGTTGGAGATTAGCAGCACATTCTTTTTAGTGTGCAAAGTTGCAGATTAGCAGCACATTCTGTTTAGTGTGCAAAGTTGCAGATTAGCAGCACATTCTTTTTAGTGTGCAAAGTTGCAGATTAGCAGCACATTCTGTTTAGTGTGCAAAGTTGCAGATTAGCAGCACATTCTGTTCAGTGTGCAAAGTTGCAGATTAGCAGCACATTCTTTTTAGTGTGCAAAGTTGCAGATTAGCAGCACATTCTGTTTAGTGTGCAAAGTGTAAAAAATAAAAGTCACTTATTCCGTTCACTGTGCCTAGCCACAGATAAGCAGCACATTCTGTTTAGTGTGCAAAGTTTCAGATTAGCAGCACATTCTGTTTAGTGTGCAAAGTTGGAGATTAGCAGCACATTCTTTTTAGTGTGCAAAGTTGCAGATTATCAGCACATTCTGTTTAGTGTGCAAAGTTGCAGATTAGCAGCACATTCTTTTTAGTGTGCAAAGTTGCAGATTAGCAGCACATTCTGTTTAGTGTGCAAAGTTGCAGATTAGCAGCACATTCTGTTCAGTGTGCAAAGTTGCAGATTAGCAGCACATTCTTTTTAGTGTGCAAAGTTGCAGATTAGCAGCACATTCTGTTTAGTGTGCAAAGTGTAAAAAATAAAAGTCACTTATTCCGTTCACTGTGCCTAGCCGCAGATAAGCAGCACATTCTGTTTAGTGTGCAAACTTGCAGATTAGCAGAACATTCTGTTTAGTGTGCAAACTGTAAAAAATAAAAGTCACATATTCCATTCACTGTGCCTAGCCGCAGATAAGCAGCACATTCTGTTTAGTGTGCAAAGTTGCAGATTAGCAGAACATTCTGTTTAGTGTGCAAAGTGTAAAAAATAAAAGTCACTTATTCCGTTCACTGTGCCTAGCCGCAGATAAGCAGCACATTCTGTTTAGTGTGCAAAGTTGCAGATTAGCAGAACATTCTGTTTAGTGTGCAAACTGTAAAAAATAAAAGTCACATATTCCATTCACTGTGCCTAGCCGCAGATAAGCAGCACATTCTGTTTAGTGTGCAAAGTTGCAGATTAGCAGAACATTCTGTTTAGTGTGCAAAGTGTAAAAAATAAAAGTCACATATTCCATTCACTGTGCCTAGCCGCAGATAAGCAGCACATTCTGTTTAGTGTGCAAAGTTGCAGATTAGCAGAACATTCTGTTTAGTGTGCAAAGTGTAAAAAATAAAAGTCACATATTCCATTCACTGTGCCTAGCCGCAGATAAGCAGCACATTCTGTTTAGTGTGCAAAGTTGCAGATTAGCAGAACATTCTGTTTAGTGTGCAAAGTGTAAAAAATAAAAGTCACACATTCCATTCACTGTGCCTAGCCGCAGATAAGCAGCACATTCTGTTTAGTGTGCAAAGTTGCAGATTAGCAGAACATTCTGTTTAGTGTGCAAAGTGTAAAAAATAAGTCACATATTCCATTCACTGTGCCTAGCCGCAGATAAGCAGCACATTCTGTTTAGTGTGCAAAGTTGCAGATTAGCAGAACATTCTGTTTAGTGTGCAAAATGTAAAAAATAAAAGTCACATATTCCATTCACTGTGCCTAGCCGCAGATAAGCAGCACATTCTGTTTAGTGTGCAAAGTTGCAGATTAGCAGAACATTCTGTTTAGTGTGCAAAGTGTAAAAAATAAAAGTCACATATTCCATTCACTGTGCCTAGCCGCAGATAAGCAGCACATTCTGTTTAGTGTGCAAAGTTGCAGATTAGCAGCACATTCTTTTTAGTGTGCAAAGTTGCAGATTAGCAGCACATTCTGTTTAGTGTGCAAAGTTGCAGATTAGCAGCACATTCTGTTCAGTGTGCAAAGTTGCAGATTAGCAGCACATTCTTTTTAGTGTGCAAAGTTGCAGATTAGCAGCACATTCTGTTTAGTGTGCAAAGTGTAAAAAATAAAAGTCACTTATTCCGTTCACTGTGCCTAGCCGCAGATAAGCAGCACATTCTGTTTAGTGTGCAAAGTTTCAGATTAGCAGCACATTCTGTTTAGTGTGCAAAGTTGGAGATTAGCAGCACATTCTTTTTAATGTGCAAAGTTGCAGATTATCAGCACATTCTGTTTAGTGTGCAAAGTTGCAGATTAGCAGCACATTCTGTTTAGTGTGCAAAGTTGCAGATTAGCAGCACATTCTGTTTAGTGTGCAAAGTTGCAGATTAGCAGCACATTCTGTTCAGTGTGCAAAGTTGCAGATTAGCAGCACATTCTTTTTAGTGTGCAAAGTTTCAGATTAGCAGCACATTCTGTTTAGTGTGCAAAGTTGCAGATTAGCAGCACATTCTGTTCAGTGTGCAAAGTTGCAGATTAGCAGCACATTCTTTTTAGTGTGCAAAGTTGCAGATTAGCAGCACATTCTGTTTAGTGTGCAAAGTGTAAAAAATAAAAGTCACTTATTCCGTTCACTGTGCCTAGCCGCAGATAAGCAGCACATTCTGTTTAGTGTGCAAAGTTGCAGATTAGCAGCACATTCTGTTTAGTGTGCAAAGTGTAAAAAATAAAAGTCACTTATTCCGTTCACTGTGCCTAGCCGCAGATAAGCAGCACATTCTGTTTAGTGTGCAAAGTTGCAGATTAGCAGCACATTCTGTTTAGTGTGCAAACTGTAAAAAATAAAAGTCACATATTCCATTCACTGTGCCTAGCCGCAGATAAGCAGCACATTCTGTTTAGTGTGCAAAGTTGCAGATTAGCAGAACATTCTGTTTAGTGTGCAAAGTGTAAAAAATAAAAGTCACATATTCCATTCACTGTGCCTAGCCGCAGATAAGCAGCACATTCTGTTTAGTGTGCAAAGTTGCAGATTAGCAGAACATTCTGTTTAGTGTGCAAAGTGTAAAAAATAAAAGTCACATATTCCATTCACTGTGCCTAGCCGCAGATAAGCAGCACATTCTGTTTAGTGTGCAAAGTTGCAGATTAGCAGAACATTCTGTTTAGTGTGCAAAGTGTAAAAAATAAGTCACATATTCCATTCACTGTGCCTAGCCGCAGATAAGCAGCACATTCTGTTTAGTGTGCAAAGTTGCAGATTAGCAGAACATTCTGTTTAGTGTGCAAAATGTAAAAAATAAAAGTCACATATTCCATTCACTGTGCCTAGCCGCAGATAAGCAGCACATTCTGTTTAGTGTGCAAAGTTGCAGATTAGCAGAACATTCTGTTTAGTGTGCAAAGTGTAAAAAATAAAAGTCACATATTCCATTCACTGTGCCTAGCCGCAGATAAGCAGCACATTCTGTTTAGTGTGCAAAGTTGCAGATTAGCAGCACATTCTTTTTAGTGTGCAAAGTTGCAGATTAGCAGCACATTCTGTTTAGTGTGCAAAGTTGCAGATTAGCAGCACATTCTGTTCAGTGTGCAAAGTTGCAGATTAGCAGCACATTCTTTTTAGTGTGCAAAGAGGCAGATTAGCAGCACATTCTGTTTAGTGTGCAAAGTGTAAAAAATAAAAGTCACTTATTCCGTTCACTGTGCCTAGCCGCAGATAAGCAGCACATTCTGTTTAGTGTGCAAAGTTTCAGATTAGCAGCACATTCTGTTTAGTGTGCAAAGTTGGAGATTAGCAGCACATTCTTTTTAATGTGCAAAGTTGCAGATTATCAGCACATTCTGTTTAGTGTGCAAAGTTGCAGATTAGCAGCACATTCTGTTTAGTGTGCAAAGTTGCAGATTAGCAGCACATTCTGTTTAGTGTGCAAAGTTGCAGATTAGCAGCACATTCTGTTCAGTGTGCAAAGTTGCAGATTAGCAGCACATTCTTTTTAGTGTGCAAAGTTTCAGATTAGCAGCACATTCTGTTTAGTGTGCAAAGTTGCAGATTAGCAGCACATTCTGTTCAGTGTGCAAAGTTGCAGATTAGCAGCACATTCTTTTTAGTGTGCAAAGTTGCAGATTAGCAGCACATTCTGTTTAGTGTGCAAAGTGTAAAAAATAAAAGTCACTTATTCCGTTCACTGTGCCTAGCCGCAGATAAGCAGCACATTCTGTTTAGTGTGCAAAGTTGCAGATTAGCAGCACATTCTGTTTAGTGTGCAAAGTGTAAAAAATAAAAGTCACTTATTCCGTTCACTGTGCCTAGCCGCAGATAAGCAGCACATTCTGTTTAGTGTGCAAAGTTGCAGATTAGCAGCACATTCTGTTTAGTGTGCAAAGTGTAAAAAATAAAAGTCACATATTCCATTCACTGTGCCTAGCCGCAGATAAGCAGCACATTCTGTTTAGTGTGCAAAGTTGCAGATTAGCAGAACATTCTGTTTAGTGTGCAAAGTGTAAAAAATAAAAGTCACATATTCCATTCACTGTGCCTAGCCGCAGATAAGCAGCACATTCTGTTTAGTGTGCAAAGTTGCAGATTAGCAGAACATTCTGTTTAGTGTGCAAAGTGTAAAAAATAAAAGTCACATATTCCATTCACTGTGCCTAGCCGCAGATAAGCAGCACATTCTGTTTAGTGTGCAAAGTTGCAGATTAGCAGAACATTCTGTTTAGTGTGCAAAGTGTAAAAAATAAAAGTCACATATTCCATTCACTGTGCCTAGCCGCAGATAAGCAGCACATTCTGTTTAGTGTGCAAAGTTGCAGATTAGCAGAACATTCTGTTTAGTGTGCAAAGTGTAAAAAATAAAAGTCACATATTCCATTCACTGTGCCTAGCCGCAGATAAGCAGCACATTCTGTTTAGTGTGCAAAGTTGCAGATTAGCAGAACATTCTGTTTAGTGTGCAAAGTGTAAAAAATAAAAGTCACATATTCCATTCACTGTGCCTAGCCGCAGATAAGCAGCACATTCTGTTTAGTGTGCAAAGTTGCAGATTAGCAGCACATTCTTTTTAGTGTGCAAAGTTTCAGATAAGCAGCACATTCTGTTTAGTGTGCAAAGTTGCAGATTAGCAGCACATTCTGTTCAGTGTGCAAAGTTGCAGATTAGCAGCAGATTCTTTTTAGTGTGCAAAGTTGCAGATTAGCAGCACATTCTGTTTAGTGTGCAAAGTGTAAAAAATAAAAGTCACTTATTCCGTTCACTGTGCCTAGCCGCAGATAAGCAGCACATTCTGTTTAGTGTGCAAAGTTGCAGATTAGCAGCACATTCTGTTTAGTGTGCAAACTGTAAAAAATAAAAGTCACATATTCCATTCACTGTGCCTAGCCGCAGATAAGCAGCACATTCTGTTTAGTGTGCAAAGTTGCAGATTAGCAGAACATTCTGTTTAGTGTGCAAAGTGTAAAAAATAAAAGTCACATATTCCATTCACTGTGCCTAGCCGCAGATAAGCAGCACATTCTGTTTAGTGTGCAAAGTTGCAGATTAGCAGAACATTCTGTTTAGTGTGCAAAGTGTAAAAAATAAAAGTCACATATTCCATTCACTGTGCCTAGCCGCAGATAAGCAGCACATTCTTTTTAGTGTGCAAAGTTGCAGATTAGCAGAACATTCTGTTTAGTGTGCAAAGTGTAAAAAATAAAAGTCACATATTCCATTCACTGTGCCTAGCCGCAGATAAGCAGCACATTCTGTTTAGTGTGCAAAGTTGCAGATTAGCAGAACATTCTGTTTAGTGTGCAAAGTGTAAAAAATAAAAGTCACATATTCCATTCACTGTGCCTAGCCGCAGATAAGCAGCACATTCTGTTTAGTGTGCAAAGTTGCAGATTAGCAGAACATTCTGTTTAGTGTGCAAAGTGTAAAAAATAAAAGTCACATATTCCATTCACTGTGCCTAGCCGCAGATAAGCAGCACATTCTGTTTAGTGTGCAAAGTTGCAGATTAGCAGCACATTCTTTTTAGTGTGCAAAGTTGCAGATTAGCAGCACATTCTGTTTAGTGTGCAAAGTTGCAGATTAGCAGCACATTCTGTTCAGTGTGCAAAGTTGCAGATTAGCAGCACATTCTTTTTAGTGTGCAAAGTTGCATATTAGCAGCACATTCTGTTTAGTGTGCAAAGTGTAAAAAATAAAAGTCACTTATTCCGTTCACTGTGCCTAGCCGCAGATAAGCAGCACATTCTGTTTAGTGTGCAAAGTTTCATATAAGCAGCACATTCTGTTTAGTGTGCAAAGTTTCAGATTAGCAGCACATTCTTTTTAGTGTGCAAAGTTGCAGATTATCAGCACATTCTGTTTAGTGTGCAAAGTTGCAGATTAGCAGCACATTCTGTTTAGTGTGCAAAGTTGCAGATTAGCAGCACATTCTGTTTAGTGTGCAAAGTTGCAGATTAGCAGCACATTCTGTTCAGTGTGCAAAGTTGCAGATTAGCAGCACATTCTTTTTAGTGTGCAAAGTTTCAGATTAGCAGCACATTCTGTTTAGTGTGCAAAGTTGCAGATTTGCAGCACATTCTGTTCAGTGTGCAAAGTTGCAGATTAGCAGCACATTCTTTTTATTGTGCAAAGTTGCAGATTAGCAGCACATTCTGTTTAGTGTGCAAAGTGTAAAAAATAAAAGTCACTTATTCCGTTCACTGTGCCTAGCCGCAGATAAGCAGCACATTCTGTTTAGTGTGCAAAGTTGCAGATTAGCAGCACATTCTGTTTAGTGTGCAAAGTGTAAAGAATAAAAGTCACTTATTCCGTTCACTGTGCCTAGCCGCAGATAAGCAGCACATTCTGTTTAGTGTGCAAAGTTGCAGATTAGCAGCACATTCTGTTTAGTGTGCAAACTGTAAAAAATAAAAGTCACATATTCCATTCACTGTGCCTAGCCGCAGATAAGCAGCACATTCTGTTTAGTGTGCAAAGTTGCAGATTAGCAGAACATTCTGTTTAGTGTGCAAAGCGTAAAAAATAAAAGTCACATATTCCATTCACTGTGCCTAGCCGCAGATAAGCAGCACATTCTGTTTAGTGTGCAAAGTTGCAGATTAGCAGAACATTCTGTTTAGTGTGCAAAGTGTAAAAAATAAAAGTCACATATTCCATTCACTGTGCCTAGCCGCAGATAAGCAGCACATTCTGTTTAGTGTGCAATGTGTAAAAAATAAAAGTCACATATTCCATTCACTGTGCCTAGCCGCAGATAAGCAGCACATTCTGTTTAGTGTGCAAAGTTGCAGATTAGCAGCACATTCTTTTTAGTGTGCAAAGTTTCAGATAAGCAGCACATTCTGTTTAGTGTGCAAAGTTGCAGATTAGCAGCACATTCTGTTCAGTGTGCAAAGTTGCAGATTAGCAGCACATTCTTTTTAGTGTGCAAAGTTGCAGATTAGCAGCACATTCTGTTTAGTGTGCAAAGTGTAAAAAATAAAAGTCACTTATTCCGTTCACTGTCCCTAGCCGCAGATAAGCAGCACATTCTGTTTAGTGTGCAAAGTTGCAGATTAGCAGAACATTCTGTTTAGTGTGCAAAGTGTAAAAAATAAAAGTCACTTATTCCGTTCACTGTGCCTAGCCGCAGATAAGCAGCACATTCTGTTTAGTGTGCAAAGTTGCAGATTAGCAGCACATTCTGTTTAGTGTGCAAAGTGTAAAAAATAAAAGTCACATATTCCATTCACTGTGCCTAGCCGCAGATAAGCAGCACATTCTGTTTAGTGTGCAAAGTTGCAGATTAGCAGAACATTCTGTTTAGTGTGCAAAGTGTAAAAAATAAAAGTCACATATTCCATTCACTGTGCCTAGCCGCAGATAAGCAGCACATTCTGTTTAGTGTGCAAAGTTGCAGATTAGCAGAACATTCTGTTTAGTGTGCAAAGTGTAAAAAATAAAAGTCACATATTCCATTCACTGTGCCTAGCCGCAGATAAGCAGCACATTCTGTTTAGTGTGCAAAGTTGCAGATTAGCAGAACATTCTGTTTAGTGTGCAAAGTGTAAAAAATAAAAGTCACATATTCCATTCACTGTGCCTAGCCGCAGATAAGCAGCACATTCTGTTTAGTGTGCAAAGTTGCAGATTAGCAGCACATTCTTTTTAGTGTGCAAAGTTGCAGATTAGCAGCACATTCTGTTTAGTGTGCAAAGTTGCAGATTAGCAGCACATTCTGTTCAGTGTGCAAAGTTGCAGATTAGCAGCACATTCTTTTTAGTGTGCAAAGTTGCATATTAGCAGCACATTCTGTTTAGTGTGCAAAATGTAAAAAATAAAAGTCACTTATTCCGTTCACTGTGCCTAGCCGCAGATAAGCAGCACATTCTGTTTAGTGTGCAAAGTTTCATATAAGCAGCACATTCTGTTTAGTGTGCAAAGTTTCAGATTAGCAGCACATTCTTTTTAGTGTGCAAAGTTGCAGATTATCAGCACATTCTGTTTAGTGTGCAAAGTTGCAGATTAGCAGCACATTCTGTTTAGTGTGCAAAGTTGCAGATTAGCAGCACATTCTGTTTAGTGTGCAAAGTTGCAGATTAGCAGCACATTCTGTTCAGTGTGCAAAGTTGCAGATTAGCAGCACATTCTTTTTAGTGTGCAAAGTTTCAGATTAGCAGCACATTCTGTTTAGTGTGCAAAGTTGCAGATTTGCAGCACATTCTGTTCAGTGTGCAAAGTTGCAGATTAGCAGCACATTCTTTTTAGTGTGCAAAGTTGCAGATTAGCAGCACATTCTGTTTAGTGTGCAAAGTGTAAAAAATAAAAGTCACTTATTCCGTTCACTGTGCCTAGCCGCAGATAAGCAGCACATTCTGTTTAGTGTGCAAAGTTGCAGATTAGCAGCACATTCTGTTTAGTGTGCAAAGTGTAAAGAATAAAAGTCACTTATTCCGTTCACTGTGCCTAGCCGCAGATAAGCAGCACATTCTGTTTAGTGTGCAAAGTTGCAGATTAGCAGCACATTCTGTTTAGTGTGCAAACTGTAAAAAATAAAAGTCACATATTCCATTCACTGTGCCTAGCCGCAGATTAGCAGAACATTCTGTTTAGTGTGCAAAGCGTAAAAAATAAAAGTCACATATTCCATTCACTGTGCCTAGCCGCAGATAAGCAGCACATTCTGTTTAGTGTGCAAAGTTGCAGATTAGCAGAACATTCTGTTTAGTGTGCAAAGTGTAAAAAATAAAAGTCACATATTCCATTCACTGTGCCTAGCCGCAGATAAGCAGCACATTCTGTTTAGTGTGCAATGTGTAAAAAATAAAAGTCACATATTCCATTCACTGTGCCTAGCCGCAGATAAGCAGCACATTCTGTTTAGTGTGCAAAGTTGCAGATTAGCAGCACATTCTTTTTAGTGTGCAAAGTTTCAGATAAGCAGCACATTCTGTTTAGTGTGCAAAGTTGCAGATTAGCAGCACATTCTGTTCAGTGTGCAAAGTTGCAGATTAGCAGCACATTCTTTTTAGTGTGCAAAGTTGCAGATTAGCAGCACATTCTGTTTAGTGTGCAAAGTGTAAAAAATAAAAGTCACTTATTCCGTTCACTGTGCCTAGCCGCAGATAAGCAGCACATTCTGTTTAGTGTGCAAAGTTGCAGATTAGCAGAACATTCTGTTTAGTGTGCAAAGTGTAAAAAATAAAAGTCACTTATTCCGTTCACTGTGCCTAGCCGCAGATAAGCAGCACATTCTGTTTAGTGTGCAAAGTTGCAGATTAGCAGCACATTCTGTTTAGTGTGCAAAGTGTAAAAAATAAAAGTCACATATTCCTTTCACTGTGCCTAGCCGCAGATAAGCAGCACATTCTGTTTAGTGTGCAAAGTTGCAGATTAGCAGAACATTCTGTTTAGTGTGCAAAGTGTAAAAAATAAAAGTCACATATTCCATTCACTGTGCCTAGCCGCAGATAAGCAGCACATTCTGTTTAGTGTGCAAAGTTGCAGATTAGCAGAACATTCTGTTTAGTGTGCAAAGTGTAAAAAATAAAAGTCACATATTCCATTCACTGTGCCTAGCCGCAGATAAGCAGCACATTCTGTTTAGTGTGCAAAGTTGCAGATTAGCAGAACATTCTGTTTAGTGTGCAAAGTGTAAAAAATAAAAGTCACATATTCCATTCACTGTGCCTAGCCGCAGATAAGCAGCACATTCTGTTTAGTGTGCAAAGTTGCAGATTAGCAGAACATTCTGTTTAGTGTGCAAAGTGTAAAAAATAAAAGTCACATATTCCATTCACTGTGCCTAGCCGCAGATAAGCAGCACATTCTGTTTAGTGTGCAAAGTTGCAGATTAGCAGAACATTCTGTTTAGTGTGCAAAGTGTAAAAAATAAAAGTCACATATTCCATTCACTGTGCCTAGCCGCAGATAAGCAGCACATTCTGTTTAGTGTGCAAAGTTGCAGATTAGCAGCACATTCTTTTTAGTGTGCAAAGTTGCAGATTAGCAGCACATTCTGTTTAGTGTGCAAAGTTGCAGATTAGCAGCACATTCTGTTCAGTGTGCAAAGTTGCAGATTAGCAGCACATTCTTTTTAGTGTGCAAAGTTGCAGATTAGCAGCACATTCTGTTTAGTGTGCAAAGTGTAAAAAATAAAAGTCACTTATTCCGTTCACTGTGCCTAGCCGCAGATAAGCAGCACATTCTGTTTAGTGTGCAAACTTGCAGATTAGCAGCACATTCTGTTTAGTGTGCAAAGTGTAAAAAATAAAAGTCACTTATTCCGTTCACTGTGCCTAGCCGCAGATAAGCAGCACATTCTGTTTAGTGTGCAAAATTGCAGATTAGCAGCACATTCTGTTTAGTGTGCAAAGTGTAAAAAATAAAAGTCACATATTCCATTCACTGTGCCTAGCCGCAGATAAGCAGCACATTCTGTTTAGTGTGCAAAGTTGCAGATTAGCAGAACATTCTGTTTAGTGTGCAAAGTGTAAAAAATAAAAGTCACATATTCCATTCACTGTGCCTAGCCGCAGATAAGCAGCATATTCTGTTTAGTGTGCAAAGTTGCAGATTAGCAGAACATTCTGTTTAGTGTGCAAAGTGTAAAAAATAAAAGTCACATATTCCATTCACTGTGCTTAGCCGCAGATAAGCAGCACATTCTGTTTAGTGTGCAAAGTTGCAGATTAGCAGAACATTCTGTTTAGTGTGCAAAGTGTAAAAAATAAAAGTCACATATTCCATTCACTGTGCCTAGCCGCAGATAAGCAGCACATTCTGTTTAGTGTGCAAAGTTGCAGATTAGCAGAACATTCTGTTTAGTGTGCAAAGTGTAAAAAATAAAAGTCAGATATTCCATTCACTGTGTCTAGCCGCAGATAAGCAGCACATTCTGTTTAGTGTGCAAAGTTGCAGATTAGAAGAACATTCTGTTTAGTGTGCAAAGTGTAAAAAATAAAAGTCACATATTCCATTCACTGTGCCTAGCCGCAGATAAGCAGCACATTCTGTTTAGTGTGCAAAGTTGCAGATTAGCAGAACATTCTGTTTAGTGTGCAAAGTGTAAAAAATAAAAGTCACATATTCCATTCACTGTGCCTAGCCGCATATAAGCAGCACATTCTGTTTAGTGTGCAAAGTTGCAGATTAGAAGAACATTCTGTTTAGTGTGCAAAGTGTAAAAAATAAAAGTCACATATTCCATTCACTGTGCCTAGCCGCAGATAAGCAGCACATTCTGTTTAGTGTGCAAAGTTGCAGATTAGCAGAACATTCTGTTTAGTGTGCAAAGTGTAAAAAATAAAAGTCACATATTCCATTCACTGTGCCTAGCCGCAGATAAGCAGCACATTCTGTTTAGTGTGCAAAGTTGCAGATTAGCAGAACATTCTGTTTAGTGTACAAAATGTAAAAAATAAAAGTCACATATTCCATTCACTGTGCCTAGCCGCAGATAAGCAGCACATTCTGTTTAGTGTGCAAAGTTGCAGATTAGCAGAACATTCTGTTTAGTGTGCAAAGTGTAAAAAATAAAAGTCACATATTCCATTCACTGTGCCTAGCCGCAGATAAGCAGCACATTCTGTTTAGTGTGCAAAGTTGCAGATTAGCAGAACATTCTGTTTAGTGTGCAAAGTGTAAAAAATAAAAGTCACATATTCCATTCACTGTGCCTAGCCGCAGATAAGCAGCACATTCTGTTTAGTGTACAAAGTTGCAGATTATCAGCACATTCTGTTTAGTGTGCAAAGTGTAAAAAATAAAAGTCACATATTCCATTCACTGTGCCTAGCCGCAGATAAGCAGCACATTCTGTTTAGTGTGCAAAGTTGCAGATTATCAGCACATTCTGTTTAGTGTGCAAAGTGTAAAAAATAAAAGTCACTTATTCCGTTCACTGTGCCTAGCCGCAGATAAGCAGCACATTCTGTTTAGTGTGCAAAGTTGCAGATTAGCAGAACATTCTGTTTAGTGTGCAAAGTGTAAAAAATAAAAGTCACTTATTCCGTTCACTGTGCCTAGCCTCAGATAAGCAGCACATTCTGTTTAATGTGCAAAGTTGCAGATTAGCAGAACATTCTGTTTAGTGTGCAAAGTGTTAAAAATAAAAGTCACATATTCTGTTCACTGTGCCTAGCCGCAGATAAACAGCACATTCTGTTTAGTGTGCAAAGTGTTAAAAATAAAAGTCACATATTCTGTTCACTGTGCCTAGCCGCAGATAAGCAGCACATTCTGTTTAGTGTGCAAAGTTGCAGATTTGCAGCACATATTCCGTGTAATATGAAGAAGGCGGGTAAAAAGGGACGGGGAAGTGGACGTGATCCTGATAGTTCAGGGCTCGGGTCAGGACGCGTAGAAACTGTGCCTGGTGCCAGAGCACAAGAAAGAAAGACATCCACCATACCTAGCTTCATGTCTCAGTTTACAGGGCGTCGCAGGACATCACTCTCGAGGTCAGACCACTGCGAACAGGTGGTCGGTTGGATTTCAGGTGATACTGCTTCCAGTCGGTTAAGCACCACCCTGTCTTCCACCAAGTCCACTCTCAGTAGCCAAGAGTCTGGTCAACATAATCCTCACCCTGATCATCCTTCCTCCCACCATAGAGGGTCTGGTCAAAGAAGTGATCCCACACTGCGATATAGTGAGGAGCTCGTCTCATCACCAATCCTTCATTTGAACCTCTCTACAAGCACGCTTGCAGAGGAACATGAAATCTTGTGCCCTGATTCACAACCTCTAGAGGGTACCCAATCACAAGAAGATGACAGAGGTGAACGGCATTTAAGGTCAAAGGAAGTGGATGATGATGATGATGAGACACAGTTGCCATCAAATCAACCACTATTACTGTCTCAAGACCTTGATGAGGAGGATGATATACAGTTGTCAATGACTGAGTATGTGGTGGGATCAAGAAATGAGGAGGATGATCAGAGTGAGGAAGTGGAGGAGGACTTGGTGGACGATGAGGTGACTGACCCCACCTGGGAAGGTGGAGAGCCGAGCGATGACAGCAGTCCTGAGGGTGAGCCATCTGCAGCACCGCAACAGGCTGGAAGAGGCAGTGGTGTGACTACAGAAAGAAGGCGGACCGCACCAAACCGGCCCGCAAATGTTCCACGGAGCACCCCCTTGCGTAAATCTCCCTTGCCAAGGGCTAGGTGTTCCGCGGTATGGCTTTTTTTTAAGGAAAGTGCGGACGATAAAAAAATTGTAGTTTGCAACCTGTGCCACACCAGAATGAGCCGAGGCATGAACACTAGAAACCTCACCACCACCAGCATGATCCGACACATGGCATCCAAGCACCGTAATAAGTGGGAGGAACGCCCGGATCGCCAATCTGTGTCTGCAGGCCACACCACTGCCTCCTCTTTGTCACGGTTTATTATGACTCTCAGACACAAGTTTTAGGTAAAAAAAAAATCAATTTTATTGAAATAATAAATGATAACTTAGGATGGCAATAACATACATATATATATATACCGAATATAGCACAGACAGAAGGCAGACTCTACCGGTCCTGTCAATATACCGGACAGGACAGTCTTTAGGCTCTACCGGCCTTGCCAATACCGGGTAAGGCAACCTGCAGATGGAATAGCATAACGGTTTTACCGGCCTTACCAAATTACCGGGCAAGGCAGCCTCAATAGATAAACAATGTAGGCTCGACCGGCCCTGCCAATACCGGGTAAGGCAACCTCAGATGGAATGTGGCAAAAGGTTCTACCGGCCTTACCAATACCGGGCAGGGCAGCCCAGAGATAATAGCAGCAGTCAGATGGAACTGGCAAATTAGCAGGATCGTTAAGCAGCAAGGCTTTGGAGCAAACCAGCGTCCGCACGCTGGAAACAACACTGAATAGTATAGCCGTTAGGCTTAGCGAGCAAACCAGTGACCGCACACTGGAGTAACAAGCGAGTAGTATAGCCGCAAGGCTTAGGAGCAAACCAGCGTCCGCACGCTGGGACCAACACAGATTTGTATAGCTGATAGGCTTTGGAGCAAACCAGTGACCGCACACTGGTGTAACAAGCGAGTTTGTATAGCCGCAAGGCTTAGGAGCAAACCAGCGTCCGCACGCTGGGACCAACACAGATTTGTATAGCTGAAAGGCTTTGGAGCAAACCAGTGACCGCACACTGGTGTAACAAGTGAGTTTGTATAGCCGCAAGGCTTAGGAGCAAACCAGCGTCCGCACGCTGGGACCAACACAGATTTGTATAGCTGAAAGGCTTTGGAGCAAACCAGTGACCGCACACTGGTGTAACAAGTGAGTTTGTATAGCCGCAAGGCTTAGGAGCAAACCAGCGTCCGCACGCTGGGACCAACACAGATTTGTATAGCTGATAGGCTTTGGAGCAAACCAGTGACCGCACACTGGTGTAACAAGCGAGTTTGTATAGCCGCAAGGCTTGGGAGCAAACCAGCGTCCGCACGCTGGGACCAACACGGAATTGTAGCAATGTCACCAACGCGACCAGGCAGAAGGTCGCCAGGATACTGAAGACAGGTGATGAGATGACAGGAACCAGCAACGATCAGTCAGGTCAGAAAACAGCAGAGAAGTTCAGCAGGAACTGCAACACCAGAGACTAGGCCGGAACCAGGACTGGAAGTACTTCAGCATGCAGGAAACACTGGAACAGTAGAGATCAGGAACTCAGGAACACATGAGATCAGGAACTCAGGAACACTGGAACAGAGGCCCAGCTATCACTAGCATAGTGGTAGCAAGAAGGTCAGAAACAACACGAAAGAGCACTCAAAGGGTGCCCAATCCAGGTTTAAATAGTCAATAAGAGGCGGGCTATCTGCAGACAGCCAATAGAAGCCCCCTACTGGTGACAGACAAGTAACTGCAGCAAATCACGGGCACCGTGATACTCTTCCCCTGTTTTCGGTGCCGGCCAATCGCCTGTCGAAGGCGCAGGCCCGCATACCTCCCGCCCTGCACCTGTACCATCTGAAGCACCATCAGCGACCACATCCACTTCCCTGTCCCAGCGCAGCGTCCAAATGTCGTTACCCCAGGCATTTGAGCGCAAGCGAAAATACCCAGCCACCCACCCACAGGCCATAGCACTAACCTCACACCTTTCCAAATTACTGGCCATCGAAATGCTGCCATTTAGGCTTGTGGAGACTGAGTCCTTCCGCAGCCTGATGGCAGCAGCTGTCCCTCGGTATGCAGTCCCCAGCCGCCACTACTTTTCCCGGTGTGCCGTCCCCGCCTTACACCACCATGTGTCCCGTAACATCACCCGTGCCCTGACCAACGCAGTTACTGGGAAGGTCCACTTAACGACTGACACATGGACAAGTGCTTGTGGCCAGGGACGCTACATTTCCCTGACGGCACACTGGGTGAATGTCGTGGAGGCTGGGAGCGACTCGGACCCTGGGATGGCACAGGTGCTACCCACGCCGAGGATTGCGGGCCCTACCTCCATCAGGGTTTCCGCCAGCACCTACGTTATTGGCTCCTCCTCCTCCGTTTCCACCTCCGAATTCTCTGCGCGCAGCGCCACTCACCCATCAGCCGGTAGCTGGAAGCAGTGTAGCACTGCAGTGGGGAAGCGTCAACAGGCCGTGCTGAAGCTGATCTGCCTTGGGGACAAACAGCACACGGCCTCAGAGCTGTTGCAGGGGATTAGTCACCAGACCGAGCAGTGGCTCTCGCCACTCAACCTGCAACCAGGCATGGTTGTGTGTGATAATGGGCGTAACTTGGTGGCGGCTTTGGAGCTCGGCAAGCTCACACACGTACCATGCCTAGCGCATGTATTTAATTTAGTGGTTCAGCGATTTCTAAAAACCTACCCCAATTTGCATGATCTCTTGACCAAGGTGCGCCGCGTGTGTGCACATTTCCGTAAGTCATCAACAGCTTCAGCCGGCCTGTTGAAGCTGCAGCAGCGCTTACAATTGCCAGCTCACCGGCTGCTGTGTGACGTGAGCACGCGCTGGAACTCCACCTTCCACATGTTGGCCCGGCTTTGTGAGCAGCAGAGGGCAGTAGTGGAGTACCAGCTGTTACATGGTCGTCGCCTCTCCGTTCAACTTCCTCTAATCAGAAGTGAGGAGTGGGAATGGATGTCAGACCTCTGTGAGGTTTTACGCAATTTTGAGGAATCGACACAGATGGTGAGCGGCGATAACGCTATTATCAGTGTAACCATCCCACTTCTGTGTCTACTGAAACGCTCACTGCTCACAATTAAAACCGACGCTTTGCATGTGGAAGAGGTGGAAATGCGGGAGGAAGAGCTTACACAAGGTGATAGCCAGAGCACCCTCACTTCGTCTTCTCAGCGACAATTGGAGGAGGCGGAGGAGGAGGAGGAGGAGGAGGAAGACACGGTTGCCTCCGCTACAGAGGGTAGCCATGGAACTTTAGTTCCATCTCTTCAGCGTGGGTGGGCAGAAGAGGAGGAAGAGGATGAGGAGATTGAGAGTCATCCTCCTGGTGAGGACAGCGAAATCTTGCCTGTTGGTACTCTGGCACACATGGCTGACTTTATGTTAGGCTGCCTTTCCCGTGACCCACGCGTTATACGCATTTTAGACAACACGGATTACTGGGTGTTCACCCTTCTGGACCCCCGCTACAAAGAGAATTTCTCATCTCTCATTCCTCCGGTGGAGAGGACAAGCAAAATGGTGCAATACCAGAAGGTTCTTGTTGAAAAATTGCTCCAAAATTTTCCATCTGACAACGCTGGCGGCAGAGTACGTGCTACCTTGGCCAACCGAGAAGGGGAGAAAAGGGGAGCACACAGCAGTTCCGACAAAGGCAGGGCAACACTCTCCAAGGCGTGGGACACCTTCATGACACCCCGCCAGCACCCTCACCCTGATGCGCAGCCTAGTGTCACAAGGAGGGAAAAGTTTTGGAAGATGGTGAAGGAGTACGTAGCAGACAGTGTCAGCGTCCTCAATGATCCCTCTGTGCCTTACAACTACTGGGTGTCCAAGCTGGACACGTGGTATGAACTGGCACTCTACGCCTTGGAGGTGCTGGCCTGCCCTGCCGCCAGCGTTCTGTCTGAGCGGGTATTTAGTGCTGCTGGTGGCATCATAACAGATAAGCATATCCGCCTTTCCACCGAAAATGCTGATAGGTTGACACTTATAAAAATGAACAAGGCCTGGATTTCCCCTGACTTCTCCACTCCACTGGAGGAAAGCCCCGGGGGAACATAAAGTCACTTTAGATATGTTATTTACAATGATGGGAATACTCTGTATTCCCATTCACCCCTTCCACCCAAAAAATGGGTATATGGTTGACTCTCTTCCATATACCCTGGGATATAATTTTTATATAGGGCCAGCTCACCAGCGTGCCCTGTGATATAATTTTTATATAGGGCCAGCTCACCAGCGGGTGCTGTTTGACAATTTTTGTATAGGTCAGCTCACCAGCGGGCCTTCTCATATAATGTTTTATTGGGTCAGCTCTCTAGCGGGCCCTCTCATATAATGTTTTATAGCGTCAGCTCACTAGCGGGCCTTCGCATATAATGTTTAGGATGGTCAGCTCCGCAGCAGACCCTCACCAATAATGTTTTAGATGGTCGGCTCAGCGCACGTTTCCCTCTTAATCATGGCCCCAGTTCAGAAAAATCGAGGAAATTTTTGGGAGAATTTGCCTCTGCGCACGTTTCCCTCTTAATCATGGCCCCAGTTCAGAAAAATCGAGGACATTTTTTGCAGAATTTGCCTCTGCGCACGTTTCCCTCTTAATCATGGCCCCAGTTCAGAAAAATCGAGGAAATTTTTGGGAGAATTTGCCTCTGCGCACGTTTCCCTCTTAATCATGGCCCCAGTTCAGAAAAATCGAGGAAATTTTTTGCAGAATTTGCCTCTGCGCACGTTTCCCCCTTAATCATGGCCCCAGTTCCGAAAAATCGATGAAATTTTTTGCAGAATTTGCAGATGATATACAAGTAAATATACAGCAAATACTGTTTGGTAACAATTTTTCGCCTAAAGTCGTTTTTATCTTCCTTTTTGTGTGTTTTACGGTCAGTCTGTAAAAATGGCGTACTACGGGCGAAACATCGTTCCCAGCAGCGAAGTTGGAGTCCAAGATGCATCCAGACATCCTCCCTATGCTGTCCCTGAACCATTTCTGTGGTGTTTCCATCATTTTCTGCCCTTTTCCTATGGACCAGGCACCCTCCCCTCATCAGAGCAGGGGGTGCCTGGTATAATGCTCGAGTCCTCCCATTGACTTCAATGGGGCTCGGGTGCTCGGCCGAGCACTCGAGCCTCCGGGGGCGCTCGGTCAGAGCACCCGAACACCCGAGCATTGGGGTGCTCGATCACCACTAGTTATGAACAAATTAGCCGTTTTGTTGGTCACATACAAGTATGCCCCAATTAACAAGACCTGGCTTTTTAAAATTATGAAGTTAACTAAAACTGTCTAGCTCCAGCTGACTGACACTAGTTACCATTCATGCATCAGAATGTCACCCTTTTAACCAGTCAACATTGTTATTGCGCTGTTTTGTTGGTCATCCTTTACTTGGCGACAATTCAAACGTGAACTGTGAGGAGAAAGACTGTCCTAAAATAACACAGAAAACTATTTGTAGTGATACCTGCATCATATATGTACACTTATGTCCTTCACCCTTTAAAGGCCATAGGGTGCGTAATACATTGCTTCATAATGCATTGCACCCCTCTCTGTTCCTTAAAGGGTTAATGAGGAACTGACAACTTGTAACATGATTTGGAAAACATTTGTGATATCACCATATGTTATTTTTTTTACATTTCTCATACTTTGAGATACATAGCTTTACTTATTGTCATGTCCTGCTAATTGTGCTGGTTGGCATACAGTATGCCAATCATATATTAATATTCCACACTGTTCTCCCCCCCACCAGTCAGTTCTTGCCAGCCACTACTAAATAATTTGCATAAACCATCAAAGCTAAAAATCATGTACATCCTGTCAAGATTTATATACTATTGCTGAGGTTGGAATTAGTACAGGTGACATTGTTAAGTGGTTTATAAAGAATACCACAGGGGTATAACAATCCTGTTGGGTGGAGCTTGAGACTGATGGATTGAGAGAGATGCTAAAGATCGTAGACAGGTTCTAGTGAGTTCTCATTGAAGATAAAGCTGATGATAAAGGTGCTGACAGCGAAGCCAAATGTCTGACCCCAACTGAGCTGGTGTCAGACCCAGATGAACTCACTAGAAGAATTGTTGAACCCAGAGCATGGAATGACTATGAGACTGAGAACCCCTAAATATAGGTCAAAGTCTGCATGGTAAGTATTAAGCCCCTTACTAGTACTGTTATTGATGGACATGGAGAATACAATTCCTTTAAGACTAGCAGGAGGGGAGAGAAACCCTGGAATTGGGAAATTGCTACTTAGTGGAGTGGGTAAGCTCAAGGTGTATGTTAACAGGAGCTAAGATATATGATTTACCTGGAACTGCACAATGGAGGAGGTAAGTATGATGAGCTGGGCTGCTAGCAGGGGAATGGATCAGAGGATTGTCACACACACTTCTAGTGAGCACGATGAGTCACTCGCTGGAAGAGCAGAGTAGATAAATTGCCTCTATCAACTTGAAGTGATGAAACTCTCACTGCTGAGCCGATCAGATGAATTAGGGCGTCCTGCTTGAAGAGTGATGAATGCACAAGGGTTGATATGATGAGATAAATGAACTCTCTCTCTGCTTGTAGCAGGAACATTTGGATGAGCTGATCACATGAATTTACTCACTGAATAAGCAGATCAAATGGATTATTATTTCTCTGCTTGCAGTGTGAATGGTTAATTCGAAGAGCAGATTAGATTAATTAACTCTTTCTGCTGGGAGTGTGAAATCATCACTGAATGGCAGATCATGCGAAGTAACAAACACACATCAGAGCAGATCAGAGATGAGAACACACCTCTAGAAGCATGCTACAGCTGGGACAAAATGGAGGCTGAGTCCACAAGTATGTAAAGTAGGAGTTAGAGATGCTCAACTAGGAAGAATTTGCAGTAGAAAACTGTAGGCTTTCTAGGAGTGCTGTCATAACCAGGGTGCAGTCTCTTTTAGTCCACTAGTGCCTTTCACAGAGAGGAAATACCATACTGGCATCATACAGATCCTACCAAAACAGAAGTCCGGCCCCTAAATGCCAGGCAATTCCCCTCTGAACAAGAAAAGCAACCAACCCCAAACATACATTTCAGCCTTGTCAGTGAGGTGTAGGCACTGTGAGCAAGTGGTCCAATGCTCCCCTTTGAGGAGACTAATCCCAAGGATACTTTGCATGGGAGTCCGAGACGCTCAACTAGGAAAAAGTCTACAGTAGAAATTTGCAGACTCTCTAGGAGTGGTGTCCTACCCAGGGTGCAGTATGTTGAGCAGTACAAGGAAAAGAAAGCTGAAAGGGATAGTATCCCCTCCCAACAACTTGACGGCAAAATACAGCAATGATAGAAACATACCGAACGCACTTAGTCCCATCTCTCAAACCTTTATGGTTTGAGAGATGTAAGGCAAGACAGACCTCCGCTCTCTACCCCTTCTCATACGTCATGAGATCCGGCTTCCAGCACCAGACGGAGGCTCTGCAGGAGCGCTGTCATCTAGATATCTCCGTATTATTACTTCATGGGTATGGTCTAAAACATGTGCCTGGCTTGCAAGCACATGTTGTAGACCATTCCTATGAAGTAATTATACGGAGATATCTAGATGTCAGAACTCCTGCAGAACCGCCGAAAGTTGGCCGACCGGATTCTGCCTCTGACAGCTTTACAGCTCGTCAGGCAGAAGGGGAGGGACCGGAGGACTGTCTTGCCTTACATCTCTCAAACCATAAAGATTTGAGAGATGGGACTAAGTGCGTTCGGTATGTTTCTATCATTGTTGTATTTTGTCGTCAAGTTGTTGGGGGGGGTTACTATCCTTTGAAAGCCAGAGGCAAACAAAGCCAAGTCAGAAGCCAAAATATCAGTAAGTGCTGAGCATCAAAGCCAAAAGAGAAAGCAGGAACACAGTTGAGACAAAGAACAGGTCACCATACACAAACTAAATAAGGTTAGGATTACTAATCAGAGTTAACTCATTGAATGGGCAAAGGAATCCTACATGAAATGCTGAATTTAAAGGAGCAGTGACCAATGACATCATAAGTGTCTCTGACAAAAAGAATAGCACGTGGCCAAGGTAGAAAGCAGGAACATAGCAATTTTTGGAAGAAAATATAATTTTGTCTTCATACAAATCCTTTGTAAAGTATGGAACGATAGTAATATTAACAGTTACAGTAGAAATGTTGAAGAAAGACTTGAGATTAATGTATCAAATCAATGACAATGGAATAAAATGTGGAACATGATGGGCTTTGATGAACTGCATATTGGCAATATCAATACCAGTAGTTGTCAAACTGTATGGAACCCCAGGGTTCCTGAGGTACTACAAAGGGTTCCACAGAATACATTGGAACAAGACTAGGGTTGACCATTATTGCACATGTGATTCTGTCATTATCAGTAGAAACATTTCAAAATTTGCCTTCTTATAACAAACACTGCAACCTATCCCCTCTAATAAATAAAAAATCAGACACAGTTACCCAATTAATGCAACCTAATAATTTATTTTTAAAGGGATAGTAATACTTAAAATGTAAAAATATGTTGTAGGGTTTATGCCCCTGAGTAAAACAAGAGTACTCCCACAGCTGAAAGGTGTTTCATTCAAAAGTTATTAATTTTCAAAGTTGAATTTTTAGGTGCAATATCACAGTGGCCTGAAATCATAGAGTGGCACTGTTGCTACACGATCCTATGGACAGCTCTGGTCCCGGGACCATAAATCTCCATAGTGTAGCAACAGCGCCAGGAAGTTACTAAGTTTGATTGTTTCTTCAAAGGGATTTATTTTGGAACTAAAGGGTTCTGCCTCAGCAAAAAAAAGATGGAGAAATGATGTATGCAAGAGAACGGAACTATATAACATTTATCTAAATCATATACATTTTTATTTATTCATTTCAATTACTTGTCTTTGCTTCACGTATATAACATTAACAATTAAGCAGAAATGAAGTGACAATAATTATTTTTATACCAAAATACCTTTTTCCCATTCCTATTAATAGTAAATTATTTTTCTAAAACTGCAGTATGAAATAATGTTTAAAAGAGTCACTTTCCTACTTGTGATTTTCTTGTATTATTTTCCGTATCAGCTTTTGCCAGATGCAGTGCTTAAGAACTTAAATATTCCTTGGGTACAAACAGAGTTGCAGTCTTTACTGTTTACTGGTTCTTACTTGCTTTCAAAATCCTCTCTAGTCCCAGCTGCTAGCAGCAATGAAATCTTAAAGTGTATACAACGAATCTTTAACACGGGCTTTTTTCCAGACTGCCTTATTGACCTGACGTCAGATGATTTATTTTTCCCCCTATAGACTGATTGATGATATTAAAAATGAATGTTCTTCACCAGAAACTAACACAAGGATAAACAGATGATGTATTCAAGCAAGGCGTTTGCGAGCACACAATACGATTTAGTTGGAGTAATATTTCCTCTCTTGAGAAAACCCAGATAAACATGTACATGTATAGAGCAGATTTATGGCTTAGAGTTTGAAATATTGCAAATAAATAAATAAATATTTATAAAATATCATTGGCAGTAAGGAAATATGAGCTAGAACTTCTTCCACTCTATCTATAAACATGGATAAGAGACATACATTGCAATTTTAATATCAATGTGCCACAAAAAATTGCTGAGATTCATAAAATGATTTTGTTACAATTTTTGGAAATCATATTGGTTCTGTAGAGTGTAAATATACGTAATGTATGTGAATATTGTTCACCAGCATGTTGGAGATAATTCTAGAGCAGTGGTTCTCAAACTGTGTTCAGTGGAAAAGTATAAGATGTTCCACAGATCAAAGGTCGGTGACTTGGGGGGATAATGTAGGACTAAGTCAGGAAGGGCCTGCTAGACATGCCTTAATTAGCATAATCTATCATCTATACAACTCAAAAAGTAGTTCATATATATCAGGGCTTAAAGGGATAGTAATACTTCGTTTTAACTTTATTTTATTTTGTAGGCATTAAAAAACATGAAGAATGATAAAAGTCTTATCTCTCAAACCTTTATGGTTTAAGAGATATTCACAAACAAAGTATCCCTTCCCTGTTCAACCAGATCAGAAGGGAGGTGCCCAGATAGACTGCAGAGAGGGACAATCTTCAATTAAGATAAGGGAAAAAGCTGAAAAACTTGTCAAGGGGGGCAGGGCTTTCATTGTTTTCATACAAAGAAGATTGTCCCCTGCTGTTATCTGTCTGGTCATACAACCAGATTCACATCTGAGAAGAGATGGCTTACACTAGGTAAAAGGGGCGGGGAGGGGAAACTTTGCTTGTGAATATCTCTCAAACCATAAAGGTTTGAGAGATAAGACTTATATCATTCTTCATGTTTTTTTAATGCCTACAAAATAAAATAAAGTTAAAACGAAGTATTACTATCCCTTTAAAATGTGAAGTCCTTTGCTACTAGCCAGACCTGAAAAGTTACTCGCCACTGCAAGCCAAAACAGGGCTGAATTTCTACTCGCCAGTGCTGAATTTTCACTCGCCATTGGCTAGTGGCGAGTGGAAATTTTGAGCCCTGATATATATAAAATTCTAAGTGGTTTCTGATTTGCTGTCTGCCACACCCCAGAGCAGCATGGGGACAGAGACAGGCCACATTCAGTGAATCAGAGGTGGCAATTATGACAGGACAGGGCAGAGAGCCACACCCACTATTGTGAAAATCAGTACAGAGAGACTTGCTACTGCAGAGGTCCACGGTATCCTTTTAAAAGGTCGTGTTTAAAAGATTGTGAGGCCACACACTGCATGTTGCCGGGATGAAAAGGACGGTAAGAGAATCTCGCCCTGCTACACTTGTAATAATAGTAAGGCTATGCATTTGGGCTGTAGAAACAAACATGCTACACTAAATGGGAAACAACTTGGGGAATCCTCATTAGAAAAAGATTTAGGAGTACTGATAGATGATAGATTTCACAGCAGTGTGCAGAGTCAGTTAGCTGCTGCAAGAGCAAATAGGGTACTATGCTGCATGAAAAGAGTCATAGATGCACAGGACGTTAATATAATTCTACCTCTATATAAATCCTTGGTCAGGCCTAATCTAGAATGTGGAATACAGTTTTGGGCACCAGTTCTTAAAAAATACATTACTGAGCTGGATAAAGTGCAGAGACGTGCAACAAAAATGATAAAGGGATGGACAGTCTGAGTTATAAAGAGAGACTAGCCAAACTGAGTTTGTTTATATTAGAGAAGAGATGTCTAAGGGGTGATATGATTACCATTTACATATATATTCAAGGGCAATACAAAGAACTTTCCAATTAATTATTTACGCAAAGAGCTGAGCTAAGAATGAGAGGTCATCAATTAAGGCTAGAGTAAAGGCACTTTCAACTTAAACAAAAGTAGGAATTTTTTACAGTAAGGGTAGTAAACCTATGGAATTCTTTACCTTGGGATGTTGTACTTGCAGATAATGTAACTGCTTTCAAAAAACAATGGATACATATATTGCACAGAACAATATTGAGAATTATGACACATGGCTTCAATGCTGATAGATTGTTGGTCCAGGGAACTATCTGACTGCCATTTAGAAATGGCTTCAATTTTTTTTTGCCTTCCTTTGGATCAACAGGGGTGCTTAGGCATGGGCTGACCTTCATAGACCGATGTCTTTTTTCAGCCTCATCTTCTATGTTACTATGATACTACATGGCTTACCATTAAAATGGTGCTACACAAGTAATACCATATAGTTTTCAGTTTGAATGGAGCTACACTAATGATACCACAGAGATTACAATTATAATGGAGCTAAACTAGTGATACCACAGAGCTTACAATTTATTGGAGCTACACTAATGATACCACAGAGCTTACAATTATAATGGAGCTACACTAGTGATACCACAGAGCTTACAATTTATTGGAGCTACACTGGTGATACCATGGAGCTTACAATTGAAATTAAGGTACATCAGTGATGCTGAAGAGTCTACAATTGAAATAAAGCTACATTGGTGATACCACTGAGCTTACAACTGAAATTAAGCTACACTAGTAATACCACAGGGTTTACAATTCTATGTCTACCATCCCCCTCTCATCCTGAGTATAACAACGGTACTCCCTCTGCTGAAAGATATTTTATTCAAGTTATAACATCTAAAACTTACATTTTTTAGGTGCAGTATCACAGTGACCTGAAATCGTACAGTGGCGCTGTTGCTGCACCAGCCTATGGACAGCTTTGTTCAGTTGACCATAAATCTCCATAGGATGATGTAGCAACAGCACCACTGTACAATTTCAGGCCTCTGTGAAACTGAGCATAACAAAATTCAAGTTTGAGCTGTAATAACTTTTGAATAAAACACCATTCATCAGTGGGAGTACCCTCGCTTTACTGAGGATATACCCTTCGACATATTTTTTTTTTACATTTTACGTATTACTATCTGTTTAATTCTGGAGAAGTTTATAAAACATTGAGGATGATGTACTAAGAACTGGAGTAATTCTGGGGCAACCAACTGCACCACAGAGGACAAAAAATAAAACTCCCATTCATTTAAATTGGGCTTTTATCTCTTGAACGAAGTTACCAATGCATTACTAGCATTTAACCCTTTTAGTGCCAGAAGGGAATCCAACACATTGCTTTACAATGGGTTGGATACCCCTCTGGAACTCAAAGGGTTAAAGCAATGGCAATGTATCCCCTATGGTGAATTTGGTTTGTCCCAGAATTACTCTGGAGAGGAGGGGAGAGATGCTGTAAGGTTCAATAAACATCCTATTTGGAAATATTGAGGCAGATTTGACCTGAGTCCATCTCTTCATTCACAATAAACTGCCTTAGCTATTTTATCCCTGTGAACTGTGATTACACCTTACATACACCTACATTTCCATGCCCTTGCCAAGACTTCAACCACATTTATGATGTTCCAGTGCCTTCTCCACCAAGGGTTTATTTGCATACTGGTATTCAACTTAAAGGGATAGTAATGTTTCAAAATATAATTAGTTATAATTATATATATTTTTTTTAAATATATTTTATTATCAGATCACTCCATACACATACAAAGAAAAAGGGTACATGTAATATCTGTCAAGTACAACAAGAGTATGCAAACATTTATAACAGATAAAAGGAACAGATGCATATTAATAGGGCGTACAGAGTCGACCCGAGGTTTTTATAGAAATTCAACCCAAACTCCAAACATCTAACCAAACTAAGCTAAATCTACACCCCTCGATCCCACAGTTATAATTATATTTAACTAATACCTGCATGGGGTGCCCTCCTCCACACCTTCACCATGCCTACTTAGTGACAGGATCTCTGGGGAATGCAGGAATATCCGCAGGTACGTAAACTTGAAGATCTGAACTGTGCAGTGTATGTAACACATAATGCCTTTATGTTCCTAGAATGATTCCTATATGACTTCAGTGAAAGCAACACTTAAAGGAATAGTAATTTTTCAAAATAAAAGCAGCTCCAGTTAATCTTCATAGTATTAGGGCCATGCAGAGTGTTATTACAATATTGTCAGAGTTGTAGTTCAAGAGTAATTGAATGATAAAGTATCCCCTCCTGCCCATTTTACCTAGTGTAAGCCACCTCCCCTCAGATGTGGAATCTGGTCCACAGACCAGACAGCTCATAGCAGGGGACAATCTTCTTACTCTGAGAACAATGAAAACCCTGCCCCCCTTGACAGGTTTTTCAGATTTTTCCCTTATGCTAATTGAAGATTGTCCCTCTCTGTAATCTACCTGGACACCACCTTTCTGTTCTGAGGTGAGCAGTGTTACATCAGTAAAATGGGCAGGGGAGAACACTTTATCTTTCAATTACTCTTGAACTACAACTCTGACAGTATTGAAATAACAGTCTCTATTGCCCAAATACTATGAATATTAATTACTGCTGATTTTATTTTGAAACATTACTATCCCTGTAAGGCATGAGGCTTTTTAATATTCCTGAGGACTTGCTGTTATGTTAATGTGGCTATTTGCCATATGAAATAAGATCTGAGAACTGACAATGGTGTCAGAGTACACAGAAATAAATTTGACTGTCTCAGACTAGCAACATTTCAATTTACCATTGCTTTTTATGGAGTCCCCAGATTACACTTGTTCAAGTACAACACTTCAAGTGAGACTTCAGCACTCTGGAGTAATCAGGGTATTTCACAGTTCTCTGTAGAAGTGCATATATATATTTCAAAGTGTAGCAGAGTTTATTTTAAGTTTTTCATATTTGGGTGTATTTAATTGTTCCCCTGACTGAATGGATGAAGTTGAACCATTTGAGTGCCAGAGGAGGATACCTGGGGACTATATCTTCTGGACTCCCCAGAGGGGGAGCCCAGTGGCGCTGTTAGGGGAGATAAATGACACAATTTGCTTTAAAAGGGGGTGTGGCTTAATCACAATTGGGGTGGGGCTTAAGAAACTTGTAAAAAAAAATATAGTTAGACTAGGCTGTGAAGGAGGAGAAGGGGGAGGGAAATGGGAGGAACAGACAGGGCAGGAGCAGAAGTGGGCAGAGTTTCAATAGAAACTCCCCACATCCTGAGAATCAGCCTTTGCCCCGGAGACCCGGTAATACAATCCAGAGTCTCCAGGGACAATCTGGAGAGTTCCCAGCTCTACAGTGGAGTGTACAACTCATTGCTTTGCAATGCATTGAACACCCCTCTAGAATTCAAAGGGTTAACACAGTTATGGAGAACTTTGGAATACGTTTATATTGTGTATTTTGACCTTAGCCTAGTTATTAACCTGACTACAGCCTTACACTATTATGACACAGTGATAAACTTTACACCATCATAAATAGAAAAAGAAAAAAGTCCAGTGCAATAGCGCCTCTAAGAGCAATCTCTCTCGATAAGTGGACCCTTATAACACCTTCTTTGCACCTATGTTCAAAGGGATAAAAAGACAAAAAAAATGCTGTATAAAATACAAAAATAAGTAATTGTATGAATGAAAAACATATTTTCTATAGAGTATACAACAAAAAAACTAGTAATGTCTGTTGTGTACGACACAACTCCAGAATTGCCAGGCAAAGGGGCGGGGCAAGGGCGTGGCTAAACTATTCTCCAGTGTCGTATAGAGGAAAAGAAAATTTGTCTTGCAGAAGTCAAAAATTGTACGTTAAGAAAAAAGTGGAGGGAATGAAGTTCTGAATGAGAGAAACCTATAATAATCGAAGGAAGCACAACAAAAGCACAATTACCATTCCTATATACCAGCAATTTTGTCTTTTGTTAGGACATTTTTGTCTTGAATTAGGACATTTTTGCTGTTAGTTATGACAAAGTCAGTCAGGAATCATACTTCAATGATAAAACTACATATTTCCGATCACACTCAATACTCTTTGAAAATATTAATGAGCCCAACGTCACTGTATTTTGAAAAGTCGTTACAAACAACAAAAGCTATTTCAATACTTCTTTGAACATATGGCCCTTAGCACGCATGTCCTTTTTATTCCAAAAGGAAAAATACTCTCATCATATTGCCAAAAAAATGCACAATTATATTGAATCTTAGTGCATCTTCCCTTGTTTTCTTAGTATATATAAGCCTTATCTTGTTTAAAGGAGCAATAAACTTTTTTTATGAAAAAATATATATTGTAGGGCTTTTCCTGTTGAGTAAAATAAGTACTACCACTGCGGACAGATGCATATTTCCAGCAGTTTTACACCTGTGTTTTTTTATATTAGCAATGCCCTCTAGTGGTCAAACTCCAGTTAGTAATTCTGTTACATTCTAATAGAGAGGAAAGTCAGTGACTTACAGTTCTGCATAGAATGTGATAGAAACTGCTGTCAGAACTATCAGGAAGTAAACATACAGTAAATTAACTTCCTGATTATTTGAACTGTTATAAATGTTTTAATAAAACAGCTGACAGAAATGGGAGTGTCATTGTTTTACTCACCAGGAAAAGCTCTATAACATATTTGTTTTCATAAAAAAGTTTACTGCTCCTTTAAGGATTTTCTCTTAATTTACTTTTGTACTTTGATAAAAGGCTTTTGAATACAATTCCTTCCTGTTCATCTATGGGTCTTGATGCTTTGAACAAAACCATTAGAGAAAATAATATCCCAGCAGCTGTGACAATTAAAAATTGAAAATTAAATGAGCAGTAAACTTTTGTAATAAAAAAATATGTATTTAAGGGCTTTTTTGCTTTTGAGTAAATCAAGGATGTTCCCACTGCTGAGAGATACATATTTCCAGGGTTATTATAATTTAAACTCTTGTTTTTTTACATTCAATGCTCTCAAGTGGTCAGATTTTAAAGGGATAGTAATACTTTGTTTTATCTTTATTTTATTTTGTAGCCATTAAAAAAACATGAAGAACGATATAAGTCTTATCTCTCAAACCTTTATGGTTTAAGAGATATTCACAAACCTTCAAATCTCACTTGAAAATGCACCTCTTGAATAAAATCACAACATGCTAGGAGGCACTGATGTTGTACAATGAATGCTCTTATAAATTATTTACATTACTGATGTCCTCTATTATCGTGAAAACTAGCACTGTATTCAGCACTTGACCCTAATGTACTCTGTATGTCTCCCATTACCACTTTAGATTGTAAGCGTTCGGGCAGGGACCTCGAACCTAATGTTTCACTCTACAAAGCACCTGTAACCCTGTATTGTTTAAACCCTGAAATTGTAAAGCGCTGCGTACACTTGTGGCGCTATATAAATAAACATATTCATTCATTCATTCATTCATTCATTCAAACAAAGTATCCCCCCCCCGTTCAGCCAGTTCAGAAGGGAGGTGCCCAGGTAGACTGCAGAGAGGGACAATCTTCAATTAAGATAAGGGAAAAAGCTGAAAAACTTGTCAAGGGGGGCAGGGCTTTCATTGTTCTCATAGGAAGAAGAATGTCCCCTTCTGTTATCTGTCTGGTCTTACAACCAGATCCCCATCTGAGAAGAGATGGCTTACACTAGGTAAAAAGGTTTGAGAGATAAGACTTATATCATTCTTCATATTTTTTTAATGCCTACAAAATAAAATAAAGTTAAAACGAAGTATTACTATCCCTTTAATTACATAATCTGTTGCATTCTCTGAGAGAGGTGAGTCACAGGCAAACAGTTATCCATAGAATGCTGTCAGATAAAACATTCAGGAAGTAATCACACTGTAATTTGTAATTTCAGCTGTTATCATTTTTAAATAAAACAACTGACAGCAGTAAGCACCCTTGTTTTACTCAACAGGTTAAGCTCAATAACTTGTAGGTTTTCAATACAAAATGTACTGCTCCTTTAAATATATCATCAATATAATAGTAAACACTGTAAGTATACCCTGAATTCCCCTGTGCACTGCAAACTATTGTCTTCTTGTCTATTTCATGATACATTAAATTCATAACAATTTTAAATGCATCGAAACAGGTTCCCAATGAGATGCATGCTGTTTTCTGAATCCCTAATCATGCTCAAGAAGGGGCCCTTTGACTGCAGGAAGTCTAATCACTTCTATATTTTCAGCACTGGGCAAAAAACTTTCCCCGTAAACCCACTATCCATCACCTTCTATAAGAGAATTTTGCATTGCTTGCAGGTAGAAATGCATTGCTCGCTAGGCACTTGTGAGCAAGGGGTCCATGTCTGGATTCCCCCATTACCCTTAGGGTGACTAACCCTAAGAGCAATTTGCATATAGATAGAAGAAGTCAGAGATGCTCAACTAGGCTCATGAGCTCGCAAGGGCATGAAAAAGCTCACTGGGACAGCGTCCTCGCGCCCAGAGTGGAATCTCTTTTAGTTCACAAATGCCATACACAGAGAAGAAATATTCTGAAGCATATCATACAGATCCTGCCAAAATGACAGTCCAGCCACGAAATGCCACACAATTCTTCTCTGAACAAGAGACGCAGCTAACCCCAGACTTACATTTCGGCCTTGTGGGGCTTCGTATGTGAGGTGCAGCTGATCCCTCTAGGCTCTTGTGAGCAAGGGGTCCAGGTCTGGATTCCCCCATTACCCTTAGGGTGACTAACCCTAAGAGCAATTTGCATATAGATAGATGAAGTCAGAGATGCTCATCTAGGCTCATGAGCTCGCAAGGGTATGCAAAAGCTCACTGGGACAGCGTCCTCGCACCCAAGGTGCAATCTCTTTTAGCTCACAAATGCCATACACAGAGAAGAAATATTCTGAAGCATTTCATACAGGTCCTGCCAAAATTAAAGTCCAGCCACAAAATGCCAGACAACTCTTCTCTGAACAAGAGACAAAGCTAACCCAACTACGTTTCGGCCATGTTGGGCCTCGTAGGTGAGGTGCAGCTGATCCCTATAGGCACTTTATCTGTTTAATAAAGGGTGAAAGATTTCATGTTTGACATCATCCTATAGCTCGATGTAGTTCAAACTTTACAGCAAAGAATGTAAAGCCACCTCCTTTCCTTTATTTGTCCACTCTCATACACCCACCCATCTTCCCTCTAGACCTGGCTTGCAAACAATTGGGTGAGTGACATACATGTTACAGACAAGCACTGCCACGTGAGAAGTACTTGACGAATATGGCAGCACTCTTCTTCTTCTTAATGGACATCATGTAAATTTAACCCCTTCGCGACAAAGGACGTACATGTACGTCCTCTGTGGCTGTCACTTAGTGACAGAGGACGTACATGTACGTCCAGGAAATCCGGATCCCCGCGCGGCTGCACGCCATTCGGGGACTCCGGATTCCTTTGAAAGGAAAAAAAAAAATGTTAGACGGGCGTTAAGTGACGGCCGCGTCTGCACACGGCCGTCACTAAGGGGTTAATTTTAATGGTAATAAACATGTTGCTAAGGGTTTGATGGCTAGTTTAAACAATACTTAGGGGGTGAAGAATTAGAGAAGACTTGGTTAATATAAGGTGACACATCCACTTTAAAGCCAATCTCTGTTCATATTTCGCTAACACTGGCTAGGCAATGGCTCAAGCAGGAACTGCAGTGGGGGTATTTTTTTATTTTTATTTCATTACTTTTTTTTTAATTACAGGATAAGATAAAGGAGAACCAGGGTAAAGAAGACACCACTGTAACTTTAACTTCAAGGTATGTGTTTATTGTTACAACGGTAGGTAGCATTACTGGGCCATATCATAGTGGTATAACTAGGATTGTATTAAACTTTATTGGTGATGTTAGGTGTAGTGGAGGGCCAGGGGGGTACTTTTAGGTGGCTTACTTTTAAATGGTCGCACTCAAAAGAGCGGGCAACCAAATGACATAGTTAACATGTCGCCTGGATACAAATGTCGACATGAGAATCTCACACTGCATGACAGCACGAGATTCTCGTGTCACTTACTAAAACGTTGCATCAAATACTCCCCGGCAGTAACATGTAATTCGTTAGATTCATTGTGCTCTATCCCATCATGCTGCCCCGGCGCTTTACTCAGCCTGTTTCACTGTAGTTAAAGTGCCAGGGCAGCATGATGGGATAGAGCACAATCAACCCAAGAAGATTCAAGGCTCCACAGTTATTTGTCTGGCATTCATAGGATTAAACTGGCTCAGAATAATTAAGATACAGATTGGTGCAAAGAGTTACATGTTACTGCTGGGGAGTATTTGATACAACCTTTTAGTAAGTGACACAAGAATCTCGCTCTGTCATGCAGTGCGAGATTCTCATGTTGACATTTGTATGCAACATGTTAACTCTGTCATTTGGTCACAAGCTCTTTCGTGTGAGACCTTTTAAAAAGATACCTTTTTTAGGTTACGTGTTTAGGAGGGTGACTGAATAACTAGCTCACGGTTGATGTTTCACACTATGCCAAACATTGAGAGCTGGCTAGTTTCCTTTGATGTTCCCAATACTCACAATATGTAGCATGATTTGTGAGAACAGAAAGCTGCCACAAGCTTTAGACCACAACATGAGTTCTTTGCGAACAACCCTCGTTGCAGTAGATGGTTGTCAAGCAATAGAATTCGGACTGCACACCGATGTGTGTACCGCCCAGAACTCATTTTGGACATAATGACAGATTTAGTAATATTTTCGAGCCCTTAGAATCCAGACATTTCAGAATATTTCAAATAAATGCAGACTGGGAAGGGGCTTAGTAGTTAAATTATTTTTGTAGTGTTTCTTTTTTGCCACTGTTATATCTGCTAAAAAAATAATATGAATGATTGTGCTAATAAAAAAGATATATTACTAAGTTTTATTACTAGAATTACTGCAGATAAGTTATGTTAGCACTAGTAAAACATCTATTTTATTAATAAATGTTGCTATAATTTATTCATTGTTTATTGGAACCACAAGATGATGTTTCTGCTAATGTGAGTCTGTTAATAGCATAATTACATTGCTGCTTTTTCATGTTACAAATGTCAAACTGATGATAATATATTTACTTTCTACTGTTTCCTATTGCAAGTATGCTTTAACATAAAGCATGATCATCTGAGTTAAGTTGTCAGAATTTGCTTTGGGCCATTGTTATTTATTTATTTATTTATTTATTTATTTATTTATTTATTTAGAAACTGTTTTACCAGGAAGAATACATTGAGATTTCTTTCGTTTCCAAGCATTTCCTAGTGAACCCTACTGATGTAGACTATAAATTCAAGGAGTTTTCAGATACATTGCTTGATGTAAAACTAGTGTGAACAGAAACATGTTTATCCTGTGTGCTGCCGTCTCAATGTGTCAGAGAGTTTTTAGGTCATACTTATTAAACCATAGATGAGCTTATTGCCTTGAAAAGAAGTTGTGTATACACTATATGTCTACTGAATAAAAGTGAGATTGATGAAGTAAGATGCATACCTCCCAAGTGTCACTCTTTAGGAGGGACAGTCCCTCTTTAAGACTCAAATCCCCCTGTCCCTCTTTTCTACCCTGTTGTCCCTCTTTTTAGGAGATCAGAGTGAGTGTTGTGTATATTAGTCTATCACATTGCTCCACAGCAATGAAATTCACATAAATGTTTAGTTAATCTTCAGTATATGTGTTTGTAATTGAATCTGTGTAAATAAAATATGTTGGTCTTGCTCTAAATCATTTATTCATTTACACAAAGAGGTGTCAATAGGTGACAAAGTAACCTAAAAATTCCCCGACCACCAGCCACACCCCTAGAAACACCACCTAAAACTCAAGTGTCCCTCTTTGGCAATTTGAAATGTTGGGAGGTATGAAGACGTAAATCACAAAAAAAGTAAATGAGATGTATGGTTCTCTTGTAATATTACCAGAATTTCTCTCCGACAGTAAGCGGCCGTGTTGCTTACTGATTCACGAGCAGCTGCTCTCTCCCTACCTATATGTGTCAGTCACAGAGGAAATGACTTCCCCTTTTTTGAGAAGATAGGTCGCACTGCTGTTTACCATTTTGGAAGAGGAATTATAAATCAAGTGAGCGAGAGTTAAAGCAAAAGCCGTGTGTGGGAAAGCATTCTGACGTCACCAGGTACATTTTAATTAAAGGGTTAGTAATGGTTTAAATTAAGTAGATCACTGAGTCTTCTTTATTGTAAATATAACAGTTTGCACTATATTTAGTAACTTACTTTTTCAAAATATTACATGTAGAAGGTTCCCTATCCCACCCCTTCTGGCCACGTCACTGCTGCAGCTCAGTCTGGTCCGGACAGATGCAGCGAGGGTCAAACTTCAGTGTGCAAAGGAGAATCCTGCCCTCCTAGAAATGGTGCAACTGGGCGACATGGTGCCATAATAATAAAACAGGTTTCCAAGCACCAGGTTTTTTGGAAACCTAGCATCAAATTATAATACATTTGAGGATTTTCAAATAGGTCATACTAGGTCTATGGTATAATTCTTATCTGGTATGATGTCATCAGCAGAGATTTCATCATTACAAACCACCAACAAACACAATATACCATTACACTACCTGATAATTCTCAGAATCTGCCCTGGAGACTAGTTTTCAAAGTTAATTACCAGGTTTCGGGGAACAAATGGTGATTTCTCCAGATTAGTGAGTTCCCTTGTAAACCAGACCACTCTAATCCATATTCCACACACTCCCCATCTGTTCCAACATTCCCCACCTGTTCTTGCCCCTCCCCACCTGCTCCAACACTCCCCACCCTGTTTCACCACTTCCTACCTATTCTACCCACTCTAAATCCTGTTCCATCCACTCCCCACCTGTCCCAACACTCCCCATCCTGTCCCTCCTATTTTCAGGGCAAACCCTGCCTTCCCTCCGACAAAATCCCCCCATCTACAATTAAGCCTTTCCACATTATGAAGCAAGTTGAATAATATGGATACTCCTATCCCAGCATTGCTTGATACTCCAGGGGCTGGGGACAAGAAGGTTCATGGGTATGACCATTAAAGAATGATTTTCTCTTGTGAAAATCACCCTTGATAATAATACTGTTTCACACAGAACTCTGATCACACATTTTCTAAAATGTGGCTGCTGTTTGGCTGTAGATGAATTAGGTACATCCTGGTAAAATTGTAATGAGACTGAGTGCGCTAAAATCCAATAGATTTGGACAGAGTGAATTTGTTTCTTTAACCTTACAAACATTAGTGTTCAATTGTTCCTTACTTTTTTTGGTTGCTTTTCATAAATTAACAATTTCCTTCTTCATCTTTATCACTGCCTATTATAAAGTAAAAACGTAAACCATTTAAAGATATATGATTAAGTAACGATGGTTCACAGCGTTGCCCATATGATTGGACACTCTGTGCGGTTAAGGGACCCACTGGACCTCTGCAGAGGTGAGTCTCGCTGCAGCAATTTCACAGGAGTGGGCCCACTCATGAAAATCTCCACCGCTGATTTGCTGCCTGCCCCCCGATCATTGCCTCCCTGCTGATCCAGGGCAAATCAGATATCCTTATACTTTTAGATTGATAGATAGGTAATTTGGTATTGGTACCAGTAATCATAGTTACATAGTTACATAGTTGACAAGTCTAAAAAAAGACAAGCGTCTATCAAGTCCAGTTCATGCCAAAAACACCTGGGCTGATCCAGACGAAGGCAAAAAGAAAAAACCTGAAGCCATTTCCAATTTAGCCTCAAGTGGGTAAAAAAATCCTTCCTGACTCCAAATGACAGTCATATAGTTCTCTGGATCAACAACCTATCTGCATTAAAGCCATCTGTGATAATTTTCAAAATTGTTCTGTGCTAGATAGGCATCCATTGTTTTTTTAAGTAGTTACATTATCTGAAAAGTACAACATCCCAAGGCAAAAAATGGCACAGCTTTACTGCCCTTACTATAAAAATTCCTTCCTTTGTTTTAGTCAAAAACCCCTTTGCTCTAGTTTTAATGGATTACCTCTCATTTTTTGCTCGGCTAAAAAATGAATTGAATAGTTTTTTGTATTGACCTTGAATTAATCCACATAGGACCTGGAGCGAATATTGAACAGCCCCAGCTTTACTGTAGGTGAGAAATAATGGTTCTAAAATTTCAATTGATTTAAACAGGGCTTTTAAACTCTTGAATGCTAGAGAGGTCTCAGTGCATTGCAAAGGGATACAAGGAGTTAAAAATTCCATTCCATTTAATGTGAAGTTCCCGATGGTGCTGTTTGTTGTTTGTTCAATAACTGTTCCAGTTTGCATTGATACATACGACACATAGTACTAGGAACCCTGTTATTTCTACCTTACAAGAGTAGTGGAACATATGGTTGTATGTTCAGAAGAAAAGAGAAGCAATTCTGGGACAAACCAACTGTAACATAGGGTTTAACTAGATTTCTAATTGATTTAAATGAGGTGTTTAACCCCTGGAATGCTAGAGTGTTTTTTTCAATAAACTGGAGACCTCTCTAGCTTTCAATGGTTAAAAGTCCCCTAAATCAGTGGGAGCTTTGGGAATTGATATCTTTGCCCTACAGGCAGTTGTTATACCAAAGACTTACTCCACTATTCTTTTGAACATAAGACACTAATATTGTTTAATACTTAAATAGAAGATAGCGTGGACAGGCTAAAAAGTAGGCTGTTTCCTTGGATTGTGGGTAATTACAGATCAGAAACTAAACTTGACCAAAGCTGAGTTTTCTGCTTCTATTTTTTTCACATTAATCAACCCGCAGTATTTTATACACTGTAAATTACATTATTACATAAAGGACTGGTCCATGGGCATCTAACATGCTGTCCATGGGCAAAATACTGTCAGCCTGATACCCATACTTGGGAACTTTATCTTCTTAAGCCCCCAGAGGGGTTCATGTGCTGATGTGATTCGCATCATAAATGGGTGGAGCTTAATCAGATGGGTGGGGCTTATTGACATTGCGCTTTTGAAGTGGGTGGGATGTGGGCAGAACAGGGTGGGAAGGAGTAGGAGTGGGTGAAGTTGGGGCTTATTGTCATTGTATTTGTGAAGTGGGTGGGATGTGGGCAGAACAGGGTGGGAAGGAGTAGAAGTGGGTGGGAGTAGGAGGGACAGGGTGGGAAGTAGGAGAAGTGGGTGTGAAATGGGAGGAACAGGGTAGGAAGGAGAGGAAGTATGCAGGGTTTCACAGAAAACTCATCACCACCTGAAAACCAGCCTCTGTCGCAGGAAACTTTATAATTAACCCCATCGCGACGATGGACTTACCAGGTATGTCATGAAAAAATGTCACATAGTGACAGATGACGTACCTGGTAAGTCCAGGAAGTCATTCGCTAGAATAGGAAAAAAAAAAACATCGTTAAGTGCCGACCGCGTGTGCGCACGGCCGGTCACTAAGGGGTTAACGGTAAAAAATTATGAGTTCACAAGAATGCTGATCCCAGGGTGTGGACCACATGAGATTTTAAACCATGTTTTTTTAATCTAATTAGATAATACAGATGAATTATTAGACAACAAGACTAACCACCTACTGCTGACTACTGTACAGTGTGAGAATACTTATATGTTAAAAATCAGTATCCACTGACTTCCTCAATGACTAGCAGTGGACCTTTAAAGGGATAGTATTACTTCAAAATTACTATCCCTCATATTGTAGCCCTTAATAAACTGAGTTTCAATTAATCATTTTTCCTTCCATAACGAGATATCGGCTCTGCTGAAGAGCCTCCTCTTGATTCAGAGACCGGATTCCCCTGCTGGCAGCAGAACGCTGACAGCAGGGGAGAGGAAACTTTGAAAGAGGCTATCTCTTACACCATAAAGCTTTGAGAGATGCCGCTGGTGTCATTTAACTCAGTTTATTAAGGGCTACAATAAGAGGGATAGTAATTTTGAAGTAATACTATCCCTTTAACTCTACACTTTTTTTGCAAATAAAGTTTATCACGTTTTTAAACACCTGTGAATTACTAAGAAAAATTATATGTTTTGAATAGCTGAAAGTATAATTCACCATTTTTATCACTATGAAAAGTAATGTGGCCCTTCGATGTATTATTATTATTCGTTATTTATATAGCGCCAACTTATTCAGCAGCACTGTACAATAGGGAATAGACATACAGAGATATTAAATAGTATAAATCGAATGTGGAGAACAGAAGGATCAGAGGGCCCCCTGCTGGTGAGAGCTTACAGTCTAGAGGAAGGTATGGATTTCTAATCATATGGTAACATAAACACACAACTGCCCACTGCACAAATACCAAATCAGTCCGTAATTAAAAACTATAGAAAAATGTTTTATTCAACAATATTATACGTAAAACGGTACTTATCATTGTCGATGGCTCACAACAGAACAACCTCAGATATCCGGAGGCTCATGATAACATCAACGCATTTCGCATATACATCGAGTCCCTGATCTCGCCATCAAGATTAAGTGATGTATACGCAAAACGCGTTGATGTTACCATGAGCCTTCGGATAACTGAGGTTGCTCTATTGTGAGCCATCAATAATGATAAGTACCATTTTACTTTTAAAATTGTTCAATAAAACACTTTGCTATAGTTTTTAATTATGGACTGATTTGGTATTTATGCAGCGGACAGTTGTGTGTTTATGTTATATCTAGACTGAAGAAGGACTGTAATCCATCTAGCACATACCGAAGCTAATGCATTTTTATGGCATAGCAGACATATTAAGCTGGTGTTCATTGCATCCTACAGCCGCTTAAAGGGATAGTAATACCTGAAAATAAGTTTATTTTATATTGTAGCCCTTAAAAAACCATGAAAAATGATATAAGTCTTATCTTCCAAACCTTTATGGTTTGGGAGATATTCAGAAGTAAAGTTTTCCCTGGAGTGACGTCATTGCTCCACCCTTCAGATTTGGAATCCGGCCCGACCAGCAGTGCCTCTCCAGAAGTGCTGAGATCATGATCTTTAAAAAGAATTTCTTAATTGGAATGGTCTACAAAGTGTGCTTTCAAGCCAGGCACACTTTGTGCATAGTTCCAATGAAGTAGTTCTTTTCAGAGATCTTGATCTTGGCACTGCTAAAGAGCTGCCGGTTGCTATGTGGACCAAATTCAAATCTGTCCACTAGATGGCAGACTTGGCTGAAACAGCAAAGAAAAGTGAACTATACTATATTTTACATATGAATATCTCCCAAACCATAAAGGTTTGGGAGATGACTTATATCATCTTTCATGTTTTTTTAAGGGCTACAATATAAAATAAACTTATTTTCAGGTATTACTATCCCTTTAAAACCAATTCTGTAACTTTGTTTCTAATCTTATGGCCCATGACCGAAAAAACTTGGATGCCCCCACAGCTAGTACATACTGATATTTTTAGCTCCGCGTAGATGTATAGGTACAGGGTATGCTAAGAGTACAGATGTGACGGGGCACAGAATCTCTACTGGCATGCCTGGAAACTTTGTCTTCTAGAGTCCCCAGAGGGGGACTCATGTCGCCGCTGGGGGGTGGGATATTAATTACGTGAAATGTGTTTCAAGGGGGCAAGGCTTAACAAACCATGTCATAAAGTGGGTGGGAAGTGGGCAGAACAGGGAGGAAAGTGGGAGGAACAGGGGGGGAAAGGAGTAGAAATGGGTGGAGTTTCATAAGAAATTCACCACCACCGGAGAATCAGGTAAGCTCACTGGCTCTGACTTATCCCAGAGCCCCTTACAATCAGACTGGACTGTTATCTTGCCTGGTGGTCACTGACAGCATGACACACAGCTGCTGAGAGCCAGTAATATAAGAAAAGTGACCGTGAGTGCGTTCCCATATTTTTTTTTATTAACCCCTTAAGCACCAGGAAAGCATCTAATGCATTGCAAAGCAATGACTTGGACTTGCTTATGTGGATAAAAAGATTACTTAACAATGTGTCTTTAATTAACCCTGCAATGCATTTGGTACCTCTCTGGCACATAAAGGGTTAATCCTGATGCAGCAGCTCTCTTTCACTTCGAATAAATGCCCCCCCTTGTATTTATGTCATACAAAGACCTTCTTAAATCCTCTGGTGGTAAATTGCTCTTTGGATCTTTGTTAGCACATGATTCAAACTTGCTCTGGACATTAAATAACATCTGTGACAGCACTCATTATTTAAACTTGCTCCAGACCACGTAGGAGGGGTTCAGCTGCAGATTTTACTCCAGGGCCCAGTAGGTTCTAGCTCAGTATTCACTTTACATAAAAGAAAATTATGAGTTTAGTATTAGCTGCACCACTGGCAACAAATAAAATATTTCTCATTGATTTAAATGAGACTTAATGCTAAAGAGGTCCCCATCAATTTGTCTTAGACTTGCTTAACTCCTTCCCTTTAAACATATAATCCATTGTGTCATATGAGGCTGTTAACAGGGGTGTTTTTCTCTAAGGACTCCGCAGGTCAGTGCAGCATGTTGCAATTGTTATAAGTTAATACATCTACAAATTTTAATGTGGGTTAAAGTGGAATCAAAATGAAATTGCATGAATATTGCATGTACCTAATTTTTTTCTGCTTTTTCTGTGTTATTTATTTTATTGAGAAAGGTATTCAAGGAGATGGGAAACATTTTCTATTAATCACATGTAAAATTCATGTAAAACTACAGTTGAAAAGCATCACATTTTTTATGCAATTTCATCTTCTCAAACAGACACGAGGATGAACTTGGCTTAAACTTGGGGGGGTGGGGGTTGCCTATCCCTGTACTAAATGTATGTCAGAAATGGTGAAGGCCATATTTACATTTCACACAATAGACGCAGAGCTTGTGATCATGAAACTAATATGTAATGATATATCCTACTTGCCGTGTAATGACTAGTGACATGGAGAATAGAAAGTCACTTCTGGTTCTGCAGATCAAAACAACTCATATCTGAAGGACTGGAGTACACATCTGTGAACACAGAAAATGTGTCTACCTCTGATCAAAAACTGCTTTTTTTCTTGGTTTTTTTGCCATCTGGTGACCCAAGTATTATCTCACAAACAGGATAATTGGATTTAAACAATGTAACTGAATACAGTTTAATTATGTAATGGATTAGTTAATATTCATCATTACTGTCTAGGCTGTAACATATCTGCTGCATGTTCTAATATTATTCAGTGTTGTGTTCACTGAAGTCATATATGAATCATTCTAGGAACATTAAGGCATTATGTGTTACATACACTGCACAGTTCAGATCTTCAAGTTTACTTACCTGCGGATATTCCTGCACTCCAAAGAGATCCTGTCATTAAGTGGGCATGGTGAAGGTGTGGAGGAGGGCAGCCCATGCAGGCATTAGCTATATATAATTGGCTGGTGCTCACATGATCAGCCATTCGCTGGGTATTGTAAAAAGCATTGCAACATCTGGATTGCTGGTGTGAACAGATGTACACAGTGGCCCATAGGTAGATGTGCAGATGAACTCTGCCTGAACTGTATTGTGTTCAATGCAAGGACACAGGAAAACTGCATAAACGTTGTTTTCTTGCAACGTAAGATACAATTCTCTCCAGTGTGTACAGTCACACTGGGGCACATGTTCAGTTAACAGACAATTAGAGGTACAAAAATCTGCACTAGGATCACCAATGTGAAAAAGGCCTTACTATAACCGTGGCTCACAAACGTTGTGCAGTGGTGGAACCCGTGTATTTCAAATGAAAAATACATGAAACCCTGACAAACAAACACTTTAACCCCTTAACGACCGGCGGCGCAGGGCGGCGAGGTCACTTAAGGACCACGGAGCATGTTTTTTAGTTCCGGACACCTCGAACGGCATGCAGCCGTGGAGGGAGCCCGGAATTCCATGACGGTCATAGTACGTCATGGGTCGTTAACGCAGATCGACCCATGACGTACTATGACCCTCAAGGGTCATTAAGGGGTTAAACTCAGATATTAGAGGTAAATCCATGCATTGAGAACTCTCTAGCATTGAGAACTCTCTTGCTAGAAGGGGCAAGTTTCCATTACACATCTCTAACACTCATTTGTCATTAATGACCTTCTTTGACCTTGTATCTGAGTGAACATTGTGGTTCCACAGAACACTTACAGAACTAATGTCTAGAAGCAAACTGAAGTAATTCTGGGGCACCATAGGGGAGAAATAAAAATTCCCAAATTACCACAGATTTAAACAGAGCTTTTTAACCCCTTGAATTCTAGAGTGGTCTCCAGTGCAGTGCTTTGCAATGCATTGGAGATTTCTCTAAAGTCTTGTTTAAATCAATGAGAAGTGTTATTTGTCCTCTATATTTTAGTTGGTTTGCTCTAGAATTACTCTACAAAACAGGTTTGTATGACATTTTCAAATATGAAAGCTTGAATTCAAGGTGATAGGTCCACTTTAAAGAGATAGTAATACTTTATTTTAACAAGCTTTAATATTGTTCGTATCAAATAAATAAAGCAAATGATCTTAGTCTCCTTGCCATAACTTTTGTAGTTTTCATGTAATATTGTTCTAAATTTCCCATGTCCTGCCCCTTTTATCCACGTCAGCACTCAAGCTGACAAACTTAGATTCTGGTCCTGGGACCGGACAGCTCACCTGCAGAGCCGAAATAGCATTGTATACAAAGAGAATCTTCATGAGAATGGTCTACAAAGTGTGCCTGGTTTGAGGCAGGCACACTTTGTAGACCGGAACAAAAATATATACACATATATAGCACTCCAAGACTGATGTAAAAATAGAAATAATAAAAACCTTGTTCAGAAGGTAACCAAATTCAGTATAAAGAGTTCAAGTAAGTTTAAAACTTACGAAACACGTAGGGAATTATTAACACAGTATTCAGACTTTTTGAAAACACTTCATTCTCTTGGCTGATTTCTGGTGACTGTATTTTAAGCCAGGTCAGGATTCAGACACATAAACGGCTCAAACTGAAATCTGGTGAGTTTGCCCAACAAAAGGGGAGATCTTCTGGGAAACACAGCATTTTTACAGATGTACTCTTAGATGGAAAGTGTTTGTGTGTCTCATTAAGGATCACCAATAGCATCATCCTGGGCATATAAGTGTCTGGATATAACTTCTGATACTGCTGTCCACTTCTATCAAATTCTCATGTCCAGTGACCTTTGTGATTATCTCTATGTGCTATACTTACAAGAATATATCTTGTAATAGATTATTTACTTTTATGACCCATTTTTAAAGATTATTCTCAGATGGTTTGTGTTTGTTCTTTTTTGTTTCTTCACACTTTGTAGACCGTTCTCATGAAGACTCTCTTTGTATACCATGCTATTGCGGCTCTGCAGGTGTCACGGTTTGCAAGCAAAGACAGGAGTCAGACAGTAAAGTAACATTCACCTTTATTGAAATAAGGGTACGATAAAGATAGAAATACTCAGGATGTAGTAGAAGGTAACCAAAGAGGCAGGAACTCTATCAGAAACAGGAGTATGTCTCCAGATTTCCAGACTGCAGAGACTAGGCCGAAGCCAATGGTAGGCTCATACACCAGCGAGGAGAAGTAGGTCTAAAAGGTCTCCTCTGAGGATAGTAACCGGGAAGACGACTGGCTTATGCCTGCAGCCAGCAAGGAGAAGGTCGTCTCTTGACAGAAAGGCAGCAAGAGAGAGACTACTGACTCAAACAAGCAGTCAGTAAGGTCAGGGTTTGCCAGAGGTCTGCACCAGACAGGATGTCCACTAAACAGGAGGTAGCACAAAAGGTAGCTGGACAGAGCCCCAGGTCAGCTCCAGGTTGGATAATCAGACAAGCCTAGGTCAAACACGGAGCTTGTAGTCAGCCAGAGCCACAGGTCTGCACCAGATTGGGTGTCCACTACAAGGGGTAACACAAGAGAGTAGTCAGACAGAGCCACAGGTGAGCACCAGAATGAATGGTCAGACAAGCCAGGGTCATACACTACGATCAGGAGCAAAGAAACTGAACTGCACTGAACACCAACGTAAGGGTAACTGGATGGAAATCCAGTTTCCTTTAAATACAAGGTGCCAGGAAGTAAATAGGAGGAGCTGGATCAGAACCCAATGATAAAAAAGGTGGTTTGCGTCAAACACGCCTACTCGCACCCATAATTGATACAGATCGCAGAGATGCTTCATAAGCCTGAACCCCTGTGTGTCAAGTGGAACCTCTGAAATGCCTAGCCAGAGGACACGGGCATCCGCTACTGACGCCAAGTGTGCCCAGACCCAGTCCCGGAAGCCAAGTGTGGGATGACGCAGAAGCATCATTTACAGCGATACAACTCCAGCTCCAGCCGAAGCAGCGGAGCTGGATATAGGTAGGCTGTGACAGCAGGTGAGCCGTCTGGTCCCGGGTCCAGAATCTAAGTTTGTCAGCTAGAGTGGGAGGAGGGAATTTTACACGAAAACTATAAAAGTTATGGCAAGAAGACGAAGGTCATTTGCTTTATTTATTTACTACAAACAATATTAAAGTTTGTTAAAATAAAGTATTACTATCCCTTTAAAACCTAGCTTGTGTTAGCCTTTTGAGAAATGGGGGAGATGCCTGTGTTCTAAACATACCCGGAGAAGGCTCACATGCTGCCGGCCAATCGATATCAGTGATGTAATTTGCATCATAATGGGGAAGGGCTTATTTGGTGGGTGAAGCTGGCTTGTCTGCATGTCATGAAGTGGGCGGAACAGTGTGGGAATGAGGAGAAGTGGGAGGGAAATGCAATGGAAGCAGTAGAAACTCACCACCGCTGGAGAATCAGCTTCTATCCCAAGAGACCCAGTAATGCAGTATGAAAACCAGAGTCTCCCCCGGGGCAAATCCGGAGAGTTCACAGGTATGGTGATAAAGTGGAGATGACTTCTCAAGTGAGATCACTTCTCCAGTTCCTATGTTATTCTTTGGAGCCTATGCACTAAGATTTCTCAAGTGCATTGGCTCAATAGAATAGAATAGAAACTGGAGAAGTGATCTCACTGGAGAACTTATCTGCACTTTAAAGGGATAGTAATGTTTCATAATAAAAGTGGCTCTAATTAATCATCATAGTATTTGGACTTTGGAGAGTGTTATTTCAATACTGTCAGAGTTATAGTTCAAGAGTAATTCAATGACAAAGTATCCCCCTCCTGCCCCTTTTACTGATGTAACACTGCTCAGTCAGAGCAGAAGGGAGGTGTCCAATTAGATTGCAGAGAGGGACAATCTTCAATTAAGATAATGGAAAAACCTGAAAAATGTGTCAAGGGGGGGGCAGGGCTTTCATTGTTCTCATAGGAAGAAGATTGTCCCCTGGTGTTATCTGTCTGGTCTATGGACCGCATTCCACATCTGAGAAGAGATGGCTTACACTAGGTAAAAGGGGCGGGAGGGGGAAACTTTGCTTGTGAATATCTCTCAAACCAAAAAGGTTTGAGAGATAAGACTTATATCGTTCTTCATGTTTTTTTAATGCCTACAAAATAAAGATGAAACGAAGTATTACTATCCCTTTAACACCTCTTTATCATACCTTAGTGCATAACCCCATGGAGTTGTAGAACCCAGTTACAGAAATAATTTAAGCAGAAATGTCATTTGTGGCAAAAACATGATTTTAAACAAACTTTTTTAAACCACTCAAATTTAAGTTATCCATTTTTATTTAAAACAATAGTTGATAAGGTATTTAAGTTTTATTTATTTGTCAGTGTATGTATATTAGACAATAATGATAGGCATGCCTGTCATAGTCTAACATTCACTAGTGCTCTCCATCCCAGCTGCCACTTAACACAGGACATTACTAGCTCACTTGTGTAAGCTGACAATTAAAGTGAAATATCTCATCAACTGTTGTTTGAAAAAAAGTGTAACATAAATGTAGGGGAAATTACCTGTTTGTTATGAAATGACAGTTCAACTTTGAAGGGCAACTAACATGAAAAATAAAAACATTATAACTCAGTCTTTTACTAGTTGATCACTATTTCTCCTGTCTTCAGTGTACAGGTCCCATCTACTTCTCCTTCACAGACTGGGGGGAGATGCACTAAGGTGTGATAAGCAGGTGATAAAGAGGAGATGATTTCTCCCCTCACTTCTCCAATTCATTTTATTCTATGAATCCAATGTATTCTCAAACTTCGGAGATCTTAATGTATAGGTTATGTAGAATAACATAGGAACTGGAAAAGTGATGTCACTGGAGAAGTCATCTCTACTTTATCACCTCTTTATCATGCCTTTTTGCTTAACCCCCCTAGTAATGTGAGCTCCAGAGAAGCAGCTGATGATTCCTATTGGCTACTGTGTGTGTCACATTCACCTTACTAACCAATAAGAAGTGGCCCATATTTATAAAAGCAGACTGAGGTTATTCTGGAGTAAACCAACTGAGCACCAGTGAAGGACCCGAAACAGACCTAGCGAGCATTTAAGGGGTTAAAAGCTCCACTGAAATCAATGGGGGATTCTGGAAAACTCCCCTGTGGTGCATTTGCTTCGCTCAAGAATTACTCCAAGAATTAATGCTAGGATATCTTTTAACATATAATTTGTTTGAGCAAGCCCCCTATTAAGACCATTTCTCTAAAATTGCCTTCCATGGAGTTAACTATGAAAAAATGACTTTAACTCTTTGAACATATACAATTTTAAATAATTATAAAAATAGCAGTAGTATTAGCACCATTTCGATGCCATAACAGATTACTGAAAAATAATAACCCCTTAAAGGGATAGTAATACTTCGTTTTATCTTTATTTTATTTTGTAGGCATTAACAAAACATGAAGAACGATATAAGTCTTATCTCTCAAAACTTTATGGTTTGAGAGAGATTCACAAGCATCTAGTTGCCATCTAGTTGTCAGATTTGGAATCCGGCCTGCAGATCAACCGATGGCTCTTCAGCAGAGCCGAGATCGCAGTATATAAAAATAACTATTTAATTGGAAGGTAAAAAGTGTGCTTGCAAACCAGGCACACTTTGTAGACTATTCGAATGAAGTAGTTCTTATATCTCGCAGTCTCGGCTCTGCTGTAGAGCCACGGCCGGTCCGCAGACTGGATTCCAAATCTGACATCTAGATGACAGACTTGACTGTTTCTGTCAGTGAGGGGAAACTTTGCTTGTGAATATCTCTCAGACCATAAAGGTTTGAGAGATAAGACTTATATTGTTCTTCATGTTTTTTTAATGCCTACAAAATAAAATAATGATAAAACAAAGTATTACTATCTCTTTAAAGACGTACATCGGCCGTTAAGTTACCATGGTACTTTTTTTTTTTCGAAATTGATTAGAGAGTCCCCAGGTGGTGTGAAGCCGGTGTGGGGACCCCTGATTTCCACGACAGTCCTGGCACGTCATGGGTTCTTAAGGGGTTAAAAAGAAAAAGGTTTGAGCTGTATCAACATATGAATATAAACCTTTCCAGCAGTTGTGATAGCCTTGTTTTTTGGGCAGGAAAATCATAATTTCAATATATATTTTTGCTAAAAAAAAAGTTAACTGCTTTTCTTTACTGTAATAGAAAAAGGGATTCAAAATTACAGTCTCTCCTTATTATTTATCCACCGTGTTTAGATAGTGTTTTTACAGTGCTGAGTTCTGAATACAGATTTGATTATGTTCCTTAGCGTTTATCACAGTATTCATTTTTAGTTGTTTTCTGTTTTTTTGACAATCGAAGTTGAGCTGGTTCATGCTGTGCTGAAATTTCTGGTAATACAAACTATTAGAGCAAGGAATTAGTGTTTTATTAGATCTGAAAAATGCTTACAATTTTCAGCAAAAACAGCTTCTGAAAAAAATCGATAGCTTATTAGCTTCAAGGTTACTAAGCTTAGCAGAAATCTATGTGGACAAACATGCCAGGAGAGAGGCAGATAGAAAATGAAATAATAGAGATCATTTTCCTGAGCTCTATGCGAATCCTATTTCAGAAAGTCCGAAGTCTGTTATCCAGATGTTAACTCCTTGGATGCTGAAGAGGTCTCCAAGAGAATGCAATGGAGGTCTTTCTAATAGAATGAGAATAGTTTATGTATATATATATAAATAGTAGTTGAACAGCCCGTTACACGGGCCACAGTGCCTCTGGCAGCCAGTCGCGGGGCAGTCAGGCGCAGTGGAGACTGCCCGCGCCACTGCTGATACAGAGCTGGACGCTCTATCAGCCGCGGTGCGGGCACTCTGCACTGCGCATGACTACCACACGCGCAGCAGTGTCTACTGCGCATGACTGCCACACGCGCAGCAGTGTCTACTGCGCATATCGGGCGTTACACACAACTTAGCGAATTATTATATAGGATATATATATATATATATATATATATATATATATATATATATATATTGAGCAAAAAAGGGAAACACCTATGGGATTTGTAAATAATGTAAATAGGCAATTTATTTGGTCAGTGTTTCTGGACATTTATCAAAATCAAAATATCAAAGTGGCCAAAGTACACAGAGAACCGGCAGATCAGCTGTTACATATTAAATGCATGGATCTGCTGATTCATATAAAACTCAGTCACACTTTTCGAGGCAGTCGATTTGCCTTGCAAATTGTGATAGAGTCTCAGATAGTCCACTGTGTATGTGTAACAGCTGATCTGCGATCTCTTTATGTATATGAATAAGCTGTTAGGGGGCACAGGGGACTCTGTATGTTATAACCCTTTGAGTGCCATAGAAGTGTGCAACAAATTGTAGAGTAAGGTGATTCACATCCCTTTGGGACTCAAAGGAGGGACGGCTGGCATTATTCTTGCTGTTGTCCTCTCTGCTCACTAGCTTGCCCTCCCCTACGTATCATCAGCATTACAACAGCCTCATATGCTAATGATCACAGTGTCTCCTCCTCCCCTATACATATTTCTTAGCACATCTGTCAAAGTATGTTGTATTCTCCATGGCTAAGTGATCTGTACACATGTCCAGATAGACTTTGCCATAGTTTCAAACCTTAGTACATCTCCCACAAAGTGAACTGTAAGAAGACTATTATGACAGAAGAAGGCACTGGGGTCTTTCTTAGTAAATTTCAACTGTATGACATTTCCAAATTTACCATTGCAGCTTGCTGGTCTTGTTCCTTTATGCAAGGTGATAGCTGGCCATTTGAGAGGCTTCAATGCACCACTGTTACATTTATGTTGTCCAATTTAAAGGGGACTATTTCTATGTAGTTATCAAAATCAAATAATGTTTTATTCTCCTCCCAACCACCTCTTTCAATTACATCAGTTACTTCTGCAGGGAAGGGTACAGCATGTTGATTAACTGACGATGGTATGGTTGCCATAGAAATCTATTAACAGCTTATCTTATATTATATTATATTAATTAAGTGTTTAATTCAGAGGTATCTCCATATTTCGCATGGTAGGAGAAAACGTTGATTTTGGGAGTACCTTTGTTTTACTCAGGGGGATAAACCCTACAAAATATATTTTTTTACAGTCTAAGTATTGCTGTTCCTTTAATAAAATTGTGTTGATTTAATTGTTACTATTCCTCTAACTCTTTAAAGGTCAGAGGATTGTGCAACTCATTGTTTCGCAGTATGTTGTACTCCCCTCTAGTCATTAAAGGGTTAAAATGATCCTTGATACCCATATAAGTGTTCCCGATTCTCTCCGAGTGGAGATGCCACTTGCTGGAGATTTCGAGGACACATCGGTACAATGGTCCACATATGGTGGTCCTGCCCCCATATACAAGGTTTGTGGACACAGATAATGCAAGGTATTCGACAAATCTTTTTTGTATATATTCCACACACCCCACTAGGTTGTCTCATCATCTCCTTTCCCCGTCACACTTTACGGATCTTCCCTGGCCACATATACCTCATCTTCTCTCTCCTATCAGTGGCTAAACAGCTCATAGTGCAGGCTTGATTCTTTCCTAAGAACCCTGCCTTTCTTTCTTGGTTGGCTGTAGTTTACCAGTTAGTTAGCTTGGAAAAATGCTATGCTATCACAACATCCTCAGTGGAACGCTTCACCAGTTTGTGGTCACCGTAGTTATCTGACCGAGTCTTGTATCCACGAATAGCTGAGTCTCCATCTGCCCCCTCTTAAAGATAGTAGTTGGGACCCTGCTGTTGACTTTGATACCCCTTCTTTCGTTTTTCAACTAGTAATATTGTATCTTTATTTCGACTGGCGTGTGTGGGTCTTGCCCGGTGCAGATTCGCAGTCCAGGTGTATCTGTGTGTCCCCCCTCTCACTCCTAACCTCAACTCTCCCTGTGCCTTATCCCCCACCCTTAATTTCTCCAAGCGGGATTCTCCCAGAATTCTTCCTATCTTAACATGCATTAAGTCGTTCTACTGCTGTCATAAGGCTCTTGCAATAAGACCTTTGTGATTCAGCCAAAACTGAGTATTTTCTATACCAGTTGTATTTCTGCAGACATGATAATATTGTTTTCTATTTCTGACTGCACTTCTCTTTATATCTCAATAAAAATTTGTTTAAATTTAAATAAAAAAAAAAAATGACCCTTGATAATTTATAAAAGTGGATGTTATGGAAAGGGAAAGGTATATCCCAATTAAAATATTATTATTTATCCATTTTGACCCTGTGATTGTCAGAGTATTGTCCAAAATATTGCTTTGCAATTCCCTGGGTAGCCCTCTGGCACTCAAAGGGTCGCAAAACACAGTTTTCTACCACAAATAGAAAGATGGAAGAATTACAAGATTTAGAAAAGAAAGGCTCATAAAATGTGTGTAGACCAAGCAAATACTTGCCTGCATATTCATAATATTCTCATATAAAATAAAATGATTATGAAGACACTGGATTAGTTTACAATCTTCTTTATTGCAGTTTTATGACATTTTGATTAAAATATGTTCCACCGCTGCCTTTTGCTGAAAATCTCTTCCTTTTAATATGTCATAGCATAAAATACTAATACTCCAGCTATGCTATGCCATCATTTCCACCCTTAAATTCCCAGGGAACGCATGCATGTACAATGCTTTATTCATCTTTATTATGAATAATACATTTGTGACTCATTCTGGAATGTTTTATCTAACAGACAACTATATGAACATAATCCACTGAAGATCTATACATTAAAGCACATTAGCTTGCAGGAGCTGTGCATACTTCATCCCTTCACAGCACGTCTAAATCCGTTAAAGAGAAACTATCATTCATAATCCTATTTCCTATAAAGGACACTAACATCTAATAATAATCTCTCACTTACTTTACTATGGCCATAAAATATGAGTCATTTTTCTCTTGCTGCTTGATTTAAAGTAGAGCTAACACCTTTTAGTAATAATAACCCCTCACTTACCTTACTACGTCCAAAAAATCCTAATGACCCCTATGAAGTTTTTCTCTGAGCCTTTGTTCCAGAGACAACATTTTCAGTCAGGTTATGTCCATGGAGGTGGACATGACAGTTGCTGGCAGTTTTTTCAAACTAAAGCACATTGTAAGAATTTATTTCACCTTCTAAACCTGCTTTAACTGGATGGGCCAGTTGGTTCCTATTTGCCGTTAAAATTTATGTTTCTATAGGGTTGGAAGATTCAGAAGTAATATGCTTAAGCGCTAGTTTATGCAAAGAGTGATAGATTCCCAGAAGAGCCTTCCAGAGGAAGTGGTAAGGGCTAATACAATAAAGGAATTAAAAAATGACTGGGATAGAAAAGTCTATTGTGATTACTATATAAGATTGCATTTTATTTGGTTAGTAAATTGAGCAGACTGGATGGGCCAGCTGGCTCTTATCTGTCATTAAAATCTATGTTTAACACTTTAAGGACCAGAGAGGTGCTTAAAGCATTATAAAGCAATGCACTGCACACCCCTTTTGTCCAAACCTCAGACTCTGGACACTGAGAAGAGTTTGAGGTCATGTGATCCTGACAGCAACTGTCATGAATGGATACCATGCCTTCAACAAAACATTTATTTTTGTTCTGTCTCGGTGTGCGTTCGTCACACTCTTCGTTTTTTATTCTCCCTAAGTGGAAGGGTATCCAAGGCATTGGCCCTTGCTTCCATGTGCCTAGAGGGAATCAGCTCCACCACACCGATGAGGCCCACATATGCCAAAACGTACGTCTGGGGTTGTGCTGTTTCTCTTATGCAGATATGATTTGCCTGACATTTCAGAGCTGGACTGTTTGAGGGCATGACTAGTCTGATATGAATATGGAAATGTATTCTCTGCAATAGCACAGGGGAGTGAAAAACATGACTTGAGTAACACCTGAGAGGCCACCATGCCTTTAAGAAAACACTTCATTTTGTTCTCTAGGGTGTGTTCATCACATTTTCTGCTTTTGTAAGGGGCATTAAAGTCCCAGCAATATCAAAGTGAGTATTCCGGTATACACACTGGCGACCATATACTCTGGAACACACCCTGAAGTGCAGCCACTTTACACCACTAAAACAGCACTAGTAGACTAACACCAGTATCTCTTGAACCAGTGCCCATGGACAACATTCATAGAGGATATTGGCATAGCCTCCGAACTCTCCAGATGTCCCCCGAAGACTCCGGATTGTGGCTGCTAATTACCGGTTCTCCGAGGCAGAGGTTGATTCTCCAGATGTGGGGATTTTCTAATGAAACTCTGCCCACATCTGCTCCTGCCCATTGTGTTCCTCTTCTCCTCCTTCCCCAGACTATTCAGCATAATTTATTTCATCTCATAAGCTCTGCCCCCAGTCACAATTAAGCCCCACCCCTTTTTTGCACTAATCGGGTAATTTTTCTCCCCCAGCAGCACCATAGGACTCCTGTATCTGGGGAGTCCACAACAAAAAGTTTCCAGGTATGGATAATGGGAACATATTAGGATCAGAGGGTCTCTATGAAGCAAGGACTGATCAGCCTTGATGTAAAGTATCAATTATATTTTTTTACAGACGCAAGTAGATTATACCACTGAATAAGGCAGGTAGAAAGCATTTACAGCTGTACATTCAAGCTTTTTGGGGGGAAAGGTGCTGGTATTCGGTAACTTTATAAAATGTTTTTGTTTGTTTTTTGAGGAAAGTACCATGTAAGATAATGTGTTCTTTTATTTCGGAAAAAAAGTCTCTGGTACTAAATATCGTTGCATATACTCTGACTACATTGTTTTAATACACATTCCATGCAACAATTAAAGCCACCAATATTTCCTTTTTTTCTTCATTTCATGATAGGTTCCTTTTTATTGATGATGGTGGTGATTTGCTCATTTGCTGCTAGTTGTCAGGCTCTGATTAACCCTTTAACCCCTTAAGGACCCATGATGGTCCTAGACAGTCATGGAATTCCGGGCTCCACACGCGGCTGCACGCTGTTCAGGGAGTCTGAAATCGGATTGTGCAAAAAAAAAAGTCCTTAAGTGACCACAAAGTGCGTGCATGGCCGGTCCGTAAGGGGTTAAGGGCCAGAAGTGTTTGTAAAGCATTGATTTGCCATCTGTTGCACTCTGCTTTGGTATTTAACCCATGGGGACCAGAGGCTTGTGCAACGCATTATAAAGCCATGTGTCACACACCACTATGTTCCTCAAGGGGTTACTCTGGTTTAAGTACAAAGTAAACAATATGAATGAATACAAAGTTGGTCAAATTCTCAAGAGCCCCAGCTGTTATTCATAATTAGTACTTTCTTGCAGTCTGGGAAGGTGTAATGGCATTCAGCAGAACCTTCAGATTGGCATGCCCCAAGAACACACGCGCACACATACTCATACTCAAAATCACCCCTGTTCTAATCCACCTCTTCTTTAAATGGATCTACCACTACACAGCTTTTAATACTATTTAAGGTATGCATTAAAACAGCCTATATCTTTTGCTTTTTGTTTTTGGTGTAATGGTCTTAGAGATTTTTGGTTTAGTAGTTCTGGACTCTCTGTCTAAGGGATAACACTGAAATGAAGAGCTTGTGTCAGAAGAAAAGGTGAAAAATCATTAAGAAAACACATAAATATATGCTAATCAACACATTGTATAAAAAAGAACAACAAACAATAGATTTATGTAATTATTTATTTAGAATTTGTCTTTCCATGAAGAATACAGTGAGATTTCTCTTATTTCAAGTATGTCCCGCAGAGTAGTTACAATACAATATTACACATTTACACAGATAGAAGCAAAAAAAAAATAAAAAATAAAAAATATATATATGTATATTTTAACAAATATAGATAAATAAATATAACACACTTTTATATACAGTTACATGATGTTTTTAATTAGAAATAAACAGATATTCTTAGGGATCTGATAAAAACTGTAATGCTCTTGACATATGACAGGTTCACTTCTCTCAGGTGTCCCTCTTTGAGTTCCAAATTCCTCTGTCCCTCTTTACCACCCAAGTGTATCATATTGCTCCACAGCAATAAAACTCACATTAAAGGGATAGTAATACTTTGTTTTATCTTTATTTTATTTTGTAGGCATTAAAAAAACATGAAGAACGATATAAGTCTTATCTCTCAAACCTTTATGGTTTAAGAGATATTCACAAGCAAAGTATCCCCCCCTCCCCGTTCAGCCAGATCAGAAGGGAGGTTCCCAGGTAGACTGCAGACAGGGACAATCTTCAATTAAGATAAGGGAAAAAGCTGAAAAACTTGTCAAGGGGGGCAGGGATTTCATTGTTTTCATACAAAGAAGATTGTCCCCTTCTGTTATCTGTCTGGTCTATGGACTGCATTCCACATCTGACAAGAGATGGCTTACGCTAGGTAAAAGGGGCAGGAGGGGAAACTTTGCATGTGAATATCTCTTAAACCATAAAGGTTTGAGAGATAAGACTTATATCATTCTTCATGTTTTTTTAATGCTTACAAAATAAAATAAAGTTAAAATGAAGTATTACTATCCCTTTAATGTTTGTGTAAACTTCTGTATATGTGTTTATGTGTAAAGAAAATACTTTAGTCTTGCCCCATTTCACAGATCTTTGGAATGTACTGGAGCGTTATAATAAATCATAACATATAAAAATACATGTCCATCAAACTAGAAAACTATTACAAACGTAAACTCTCCAATATCAGGATCTTAAAACAAGGATGTCATAACATAAGTTAGACAAATCCCGGTGGTCGGATTTATGAGTATGGCCTCAAAATGTTTTGTTGAAAGTACCTGTAATATGTCTGCTGAAAAGTGTTGATAATCCCTCATAAATATTGTTTCAGAGACCACACGGCTTTGTGAACTACAACAAACAAATCACTGTCTAAAGGTTGCTAACATGCATAAAACAAATCTGATTAATAGATTAGCCTTCCATATGAATGACCTATAGGGGCTTTCGCTTGGCAGAGACAGAATGCAATGAATGTCTTGCATTTATAGTTTGCCATATTATAAATATGTTGTGGCCCAAGTAAGAAAGTAAAACTTTCTTTAAAATGTAAGTGCCCCCCAAAATCACTATTCACATAGCGATATGCATATCAATACTTGAATTATCCTGAATAAGTCCGGCATTATTGAGAAATCCAACTTGTTCTGAGACTCACCAGCAGGCATCAGCGCAGACATCTTGCAGAAGAGACATCTGTGCTTTTAAGCTGTCCATCCCAGTCTCCTCTAAGATTGGTAAGGGGGAGTTGCATTGTACCTTAAAGGAGCAGTAAACTTTTTTTCTGAAAACACATATTTTACAGAGCTTTTCCTGCTGAATAAAACAATGTCACTCCCATTGCTGTCAGATGTTTTATTCAAAATTTATAGCAGTTTAAATAATCAGGAAGTGAATTTACTGTGTTTACTTCCTGATAGTTCTAACTGACAAGAAGTGACAGGCAGTTTCTATCACATTCTATGGAGAACTGTATGTCTCTGACTTTTCTGACTTTCCTCTAACAGGAAATCTAATTAGAATTTGACCACTAGAGGGCCTGCTAATGAAAAAAAACATGGGTTTAAACTGTAACAACTCTGGAAATATAAATCTCTCGGCAGTGGGAGTACCCTTATTTTACTCAGCAGGAAAATGTTTACAATATACATATTTTTCATAAAAAAGTTCACTGCTCGTTTAACGTACAGGAAGAGTCTAACGGTGCTGGAGCACAGATGCCCCTACAGCAAGATGCCTGCAAAGTGAGTCTCGAAACTGGTTGGATTTCTCAATAACACCAGACTTATTCAGGATAATAAAAGTATATATGTGAGTATTGCTATGTGCATAATGATTTGGTGGGCACTTTAATTTTAATGAAAGTTCCTCTTGAAGTTTACCAAGACTGGTTATTACAAGAAAGAAAAGAGAAGGACTGCTTCATAGTTTAATCTAGACGACTTTAAAAGTAAACAGAAATCCATATGCTCCATTTTTTTGACAACTCAAATAAAGCTGTACACACATTTTGATGTATGTGCTGAAGGTGACATCATCACTGCAGCCCTCGAACTGTCTCCACTCAGTCACCCAGGGAAATAAAGTCTTCCTTACAGGGGAACTAACACCTCTTACTGATAAGCCCCCAATTACCTTACTATCATACCTCCCAACATTTCAAATTGCCAAAGAGGGACACTTGTGTTTTATGGGGTGTTGCTGGGGGTGTGGCTGGTGGGTGGGGCATTACCGAGAATTTTTAGGCTATTTCATGACCTATTGACACCTCCTTGTGTAACCTAATAAATGACTTATAACAAGACCAAAGTAGTTTAGTTAACCAGACTAATATATAAACACAAATACTGATGTTTATACAGACAATCAGACATTAATGTGAGCTGTGGAGCAATGTGTTACATTTATATACACACCACACAGTCTGATCTCCTAAACACAGGGACACCAGGGTGATGATACACTTATATACACACCACACAGTCTGATCTCCTAAACACAGGAACACCAGGGTGATACACTTCTATATACACACCACACAGTCTAATCTCCTAAACATAGGGACACCAGGGTGATACACTTATATACACACCACACAGTCTGATCGCATAAACACAGGGACACCAGGATGATACACTTATATACACACCACACAGTCTGATCTCCTAAACACAGGGACACCAGGGTGATACACTTCTATACACATCACACAGTCTGACCTCCTAAACACAGGAACACCAGGGTGACACACTTCTCTATACACACCACACAGTCTGATCTCCTAAACACAAGGACACCAGGGTGATACACTTATATACACACCACACAGTCTGATCTCCTAAACACAGGGACATCAGGGTGGGAAATAGGGACAGAGGGATTTGGGTCTAAAAGAGGGACTGTCCATCCTAAAGAGGGACACTTGTGAGGTATGTACTATGGCCTGAAAATCCTATGGCCCCTATTCATTTTGCTTTCTTTTGAAGCCAATTTATCAGTGAACACTGGGATCACATGTACAGATTAGACAGGCACTAACAGTAGTGTAGAAGGCAATCTGGTGTAATAAAAATAGGAACAGGACATATGCTCACTTTCAAGTAATGTGATTCATCCTACAAGCAAATCGATTGACAAAACATGCTAGCAAGTATATTTTCTACATTCATTATTGAGTGCTTTTGCTCAAGAGTCCAAAAGGTCATATGAAAAATTACTTTCCAACCAAAAAAGGGGGTTTCTTGGTGTGTGTTGGAGGGGGGGGGGGTTCTCCTTTTTCTGGTTCAGTTGCTCTGTAGCAGCACAGCTATTAATATAATGTGTGATCAGCAGTTTAAGAAAAATGGTTCTATTCAGAACATGGAGGAATTTCCCACTAGGCAGAGTAGCAAACTGCCTAAAGCTCAACATTTTGAGGGACTCCTCACCTGTGCTGGCCACACCCACATTCTGAGTTGTGGGTGTGTCCAGAGAGATTTCCAGCACATTGCAGAGCAATGTGTTAGAGATCTATCTAGCAACAAAGGGGTTAAAGCTTTTTGTTTTGCATATTATAGGCCATGGATATTTCCTGTGCCAAGAAACAGTGTATGAGACTAGAGGTGGGGGTCAAGTGAGGAGTAGGGGTGTGGTCATGGGCGGAGCTGAGGGCACCTACAGTGCCTTCTCTAGGGGATCCTGGAATGTAAATCTAGCCCTGATTTAGAACTACAGTTGGATACACATGTTCTACCAACACACTGGTTTAAGCTGTAATAAATTTTGAATGAGGGGCCTGCCCAGTGTGCCCACAGCAGGAGTACCCTTGTTTTTCCCAGGAGGAGAAGCCCAGAAATGTGTATATATTCATCAAGCAAATGTATTATCATTTTAAAAGGAAGCATGATTCTTAAAAATGTACTAATTTGCCTCCACATTTCACATTTACATGTACTGTTTTTTCAAGTCTTTTTAATTGTATTATCATTTCATACAGTATCTTCCGACACAGATATACTATTTACTATGCTTTCAACAAAGATATTGCTTAATACCTCCAGCGTATTGGGGCAGATGTAATAAAAGAACTGGGGGTTATGCATTAAGGTATGATGACATGATAAAGTGGCGATAACTTCTCCAGTGATATTAATTCTCCAGTTCCTATGTTATTCCATAGAGCCAATGCACCAAGATCTCCAAGGCTGGAGAAATCTTAACGAATTGGCTCCATAAAATAACATGGGAATTGGAGAAGTGATATCACTGGAGAAGTCATTGCCACTTTATAATATCTTTATTACACCTTAGTGCATCTCCCCCTGGAGTATTCCTAGAATATCCAACTACACCACAGAAGACAAAAACAAATTCACGAAATTTACAATGATTTAAATGGAGCTTTCAACTCCAGTGAATATAAGAAAGGCCCCCCAGTGCATTTAGAAGCAATGTGTTTGAGATCTTGTTAGCATTTAAATAGTAATATTTAAATGTAAGTTTATTTAATATTGTAGGAATTAAAAAAAATAAGTACAAAGATGTAAGTCTTATCTCTCAAACTGTTTCATCACTTTATGGGACAGCAGCAGATTTGGTCATTTGACTGGATGGCAGCTCTTCAGCAGAGCCGAAATCACGCTATTTAGAAATAAATACTTAATTGGAACTTTCTACAAAGTGTGCATGGTTTGCTGATGAGCCACTGACTGGTCCTGGGACCAGAATCTCCTGCTGTCCGCTAGATGGCAGACTTGTCTGAAACAGCCTAGAAGGGGGAACTTTAGCAAGTTACCATAAATCTCAGGTATAATATTATACACAGGTGCAAATTATACCCAAGATTTCTGGTAAAAAAGTTAGTTTTACCTGCCCCCCCCCCTTTCTGAAATCGGACCCACTGAAATTCAGCATGTATATTGAATCTATGGTAGGTCCTGAGAGGGCAACCCAGACAGGCAGAGGCATTCTGGGAGCGGAAGAAGCGGGCAGAGAATGCAAGAATACCACCCACTGCCCCTATTTCACAGCTGTCTGGTGTCACGGTTTGTTATGACTCTCAGACACAGAGTTAGGTAAAAACATAACCTTTATTGAAAAGTTAAAGAAAACCCTATTGGGTAGCATACACATATAATATATATAAAGCGGTTTACATAGTAGCATAGTACTGATACATAGAATGAGATACAGGCTCTACCGGCCCTGCCAATACCGGGTAAGGCAACCTTAGTTGGCACGAGATGGTAACAGGTTCTACCGGCCTTACCAATATACCGGGCAGGGCAGTCTGGAGGCTAGTGCAAAGAAGAAGAGGCTCTACCGGCCTTGCCAATATACCGGGCAAAGCGGCCTGGAGACAAGTACCATGACTAGAGAAGGCTCTACCGACCTTGCCAATATACCGGGCAAGGCAGCCAAGAAGCTGAGACTGCGAGAAATGAGGCTTTACCGACCTTACCAATATACCGGTCAAGGCAGCCCAGAAAATAGAGACTGCGAGAAATGAGGCTTTACCGGCCTTGCCAATACCGGGTAAGGCAACCCAAGGAGGAATGGAAACGATCAGGTTCTACCGGCCTTACCAATACCGGGCAAGGCAGCCTAGACTGCTGACAATGGTGGCAGCACAGGTGGCCGAGGTGACTAGCTAGGTGGAGACACCATTCACCTAAGATGACAAGCAAGGCCCACTGGATATACAGAACGGATAGACTACCAGCCACACATGAGTGGAACAAGTGAAGCAGTGTACCACAGTCACAAGCGGTACTGGGATTAAGCAATAGCTACCGGTATAAACAGGGAGCGAACCAGTACCCGCGTACTGGAGTAAACCTTCAATCTGTCAGGCTGTCTAGGACTGAACAGCCTCCGATAAGTGGAGCGAACCAGTACCCGCATACCGGAGAAAGCCTTCAATCTGTCAGGCTGTCTAGGACTGAACAGCTTCCGATAAGCGGAGCAAACCAGTACCCGCGTACTGGAGAAAACCTTCAATCTGTCAGGCTGTCTAGGACTGAACAGCCTCCGATAAGTGGAGCGAACCAGTACCCGCGTACTGGAGAAAACCTTCAATCTGTCAGGCTGTCTAGGACTGAACATCCTCCGATAAGTGGAGCTAACCAGTACCCGCGTACTGGAGAAAACCTTCAATCTGTCAGGCTGTCTAGGACTGAACAGCCTCCGATAAGTGGAGCGAACCAGTACCCGCGTACTGGAGAAAACCTTCAATCTGTCAGGCTGTCTAGGACTGAACATCCTCCGATAAGTGGAGCTAACCAGTACCCGCGTACTGGAGAAAACCTTCAATCTGTCAGGCTGTCTAGGACTGAACAGCCTCCGATAAGTGGAGCAAACCAGTACCCGCGTACTGGAGAAAACCTACAATCAGTCAGGCTGTCTAGGACTGAACAGCCTCCGATAAGTGGAGCGAACCAGTACCCACGTACTGGAGTAAGCAGAGACTCTACCGGTGTAGCAGCAACCGGTTACAGTGGAGCGAACCAGTACCCGTGTACTGGAGAAAGCAGTAACTCTACCGGTGCATCAGCAGCCGGTTACAATGGAGCGAACCAGTACCCGCGTACTTGAGTAAGCAGAAACTTTACAGGTGCATCAGCAGCCGGTTACGATGGAGCGAACCAGTACCCGCGTACTGGGAAACCAACAGGTGAATGAAAATGTTGCCCAGTCCACAGGATGAGACAGGAACCCGGTAGATGATACAGCAGGAACCCAGCCGAGGATGAGGAGGAACAGATCTGCAGATGGTCAACCAGATCTGGAACGGTAGCAGGAAACAGCAACAGGTACAGCAACTCCAACCGGATCAGGAACGGATGCAGGAATCAGGCGACTAGGAAGCAGGAACTGGATGACCACAGGTAAGCAAGAACAGCGACAAGGCCCAGGAAGCTCAGAACTCAATGCAGGACAAACAGCATAGAGACAACACGAAAGGGCAACCAAAGGGTGCCCAAGCTCAGTCTAAATAGGCAATGCAGGGCGGGCTGAAGGCAGACAGCCAATGGAGAGCCCCCTACAGGTAACTGACATGTAAAGGCAGCAATCACGGGCACCGTGATATCTGGACTCCAGAGGGGGGATCCTGTTTATCAAGGAGGGATTTAACGTTTTTGCAGTATTGTAGCACAGAGGAAGTGGGCAGTGAGTATAGGAATGCCACTTGCTGCCTCCAGATGGGGAGTGCTGAACTTCAGGGGGCAGGCAAGTAGGGTTATTGAGATGGGTGGTATATATATATATATTTTTTTTTTTTTTTTTTTTTGGTGTTTGGTTTTTTTAACTTGTGTATAATATACCCCTCTCCCATTTCACATAAAGTGAAAAGGGGTAAAAATGTGGGTATTATACCTGAGATTTTATGGTATATCTCTCAAACCATAAAGGTTTGAGAAATAAGACTTACAATGTTGTACTTATTTTTTTTTAATGCCTACAATATTAAATAAACTTACATTTAAGCATTACTATCCCTTTAAAGGGTAAAAGATGCATTTATTTGTTCCCTGTGGTACAGCTGATTTGCCTAAAAATGATTCCAGTAATTTTCAGTATATCAGTTTTGCACAAGAATTGTTCCAGTAAATTTTAGTATATCAGGTGTTATACTTTTCTGTGCATTGTAGATGTATCTAGAACAGTGGTTCTCAGCCCGTGCCCTCAGTGGCTACTAACAGGCCAGGATTTGAGAATTTCCTTTTAAGAGCACAGGTGAGTTAATCAATATGACTGAGCCTCTGATCAACACACCTGTGTTCTAGCAGGGACATTCCTAAGTCCTGGACTGTTAGTTGCCACTGAGGGCACGGGTTGAGAACCTCTGATCTAGAATCTAAAGGTTATGGGCAGAGCTTGAAAAAAAAATTATTAGTAATTGAATATCTACAGTTAACAATGTCTAAGAAGAACACAGCGTAAACAAAATCTGTACCATGATATTAAACTAATTATAGGTACAATAATCCTTAGTAATGTGATTAGCTTGTTCTTCATAATTTAACCCCTTAGTGACGGCCGCGTGCAGACGCGGCCGTCATTTACCGGCCGTCTAACATTTTTTTTTTTTTTTTTCCATTAGAATCCGGAGTCCCCGAACGGCGTGCAGCCGCGCGGGGATCCGGATTTCCTGGATGTACATGTACGTCCTCTGTCACTAAGTGACAGCCACAGAGGACGTACATGTACGTCCATTGTCGCTAAGGGGTTAAGTAAAGCCACTATACTGTTTCAAGAGCTTCGTACCATATTGCAAAGAGCTATTATTTTAGCTGGCTAAAAGGTGTCACCAACTATAAGCAACTTGCTCTCTCACTCCAGCATCAATATAATACTAGATCATAAGTAGTTAACATTTGGCTCTCAAGCTGTTTGGGACCACAATTCCCATCATCCCCAACCAGCCAGTGGTGGGATGTGGAGTCTCCAACAGCTAGAGAGCTAAAGGTGGTCCCCATAGAGTTCACCTACCATTCACCTGGTGTTGACAGCTATTCGCTGGCATTCTGTTGAAGCCACTGACTGCAGTTCTGCATAGAATGTGATAGTAACAGCTCCACCACTTTGTGAAATTTGAACTGTTATAACTTTTGAACAATGTAGCTTCCAACTGGTGGAAATCCCGTTATTTTGTACAAGAAAATCTGAATAACATATCTATATATATAAAAGAATAAGCCTCATTGCATAATTTATGGTACCCCACACACAGAACATAACTTATGTCTCCTCAGAAAAGAAACATGCATTGAACAGAATGTCTCATTACATAATTTATGTCTCATTAGGAGACACAACTCCTATTGGGTGATTCAATGGGGACTTTACTGCTCCCATTGGGTGATTCATTGGGGGCATGTTTATCGTTCAGGGAGTTGGCCCGCACCCTCCAGCCCGTCCACCACTATCCAACTGACAAAAAAAAATATAGCTGCCACTCGCTCCTGAAGTAGGGCATATCAATAACTTCTCCTGGTCCACACACACTGTCACTCAGGATCATGACCCCACAAACACACTGTTTCACCTCCCAGAGATAATTGTAACCCTCCATACACTCTGTTTCAGTATGAGTGTGTAATGTTTCCATAAAATATAAACTCAGGGATAGACTTAATAGCAACTCTTTTATTTAACTCTTCATCTCTTCAGTCACCTCACTAACTGTCTGTTTTCAACTGTCACTCCTCCACTTTCTGCTTCCTGATTCCCGCCCTTTCTCCTTAAAGAGAAAGAGATGCTTTGCTGTATGTTACAGAGGGCAAGCCTCAAACACCACTTTCTATTTGTTCCCTTAGCATATTGCTACGTTGCCTCAGCTGAAGAGCCACCGTGTGTTATATTGCTATGTTAGCTCAACTTAACCCTTTGAGTGCCAGAGGGGTACGCAACGCATTGCAAAGCAATGCGTTGCGTACCCCTCTGGCACTCAAAGGGTTAAGTAAGGAGGAGTTACTGCTCCCATTGGGTGATTCAATGGAGGAGTGATTTAAATCATGCAGGGAGTTGGCCTGCCCCCACTATCCAGCCCGCCCACCACTATCCAAGTAACTGAAAAAACAAAATGGCTGCCACTCACTCCTACACCACAGACACAAATCTGACAAAAAACACACACACTCAATCACTCACACTCTCACACTCAATCACTCACACTCTCACTCACTCACACTCTCAATCACTCACACTCAATCACTCATACTCTCACTCACTCACATTCAATCACTCACACTCTCACTCTCAATCACTCACTCTCACACTCACTCACTCTCACACTCACTCACTCACGCACTCACTCTCACACTCAATCACTCACACTCTCACACTTAATCACTCACACTCTCTCACTCACTCACTCTCACTCTCACTCACTCTCACACACTCACTCTCACTCAATCACACACTCTCACAGTCTCACAATAACACACTCTCACAATCACACACTCACACACACTAACACACACTCAATCACACTCTCACAGTCTCTCTCACACTCTCACAATCACACACTCTCACAATCACACACTCACACTCAGTCTCACACTTACACTCAGTCTCATACTCTCAGAGTTTCACACTCTCACAGTCTCACACTCTCACAGTCTCTCTCACAGTCTCTCTCACACTCTCACAATCACACACTCTCACAATCACACACTCACACTCAATCACACTCTCACAGTCTCACACTCTCACAGTCTCACACTCAATCAGTCTAACATTCAATCAGTCTCACACTCTCACATTCTCACAGCCTCTCTCACAATCACACATTCTCACAATCACAATCACACACTCACACTCAATCACACTCAATCACAGTCTCACACTCTCACAGTCTCACATTCTCACACTCTCACAGTCTCACACTCACAGTCTCACAGTCTCACTCAAACTCAATCACTCTCACACTCTCACAATCACACACTCTCACAATCACACACTTACACTCAATCACAGTCTCACAGTCTCACAGTCTCACTCACACTCTCACAGTCTCACTCACACTCAATCACTCTCACACTCAATCACAGTCTCACACTCAATCACAGTCTCACAGTCTCACTCAATCACTCTCACAGTCTCCCACTCTCACAGTCTCACAATCACACGCTCAATCACACTCTCACACTCTCACACAGTCTCACACTCTCACTCAATCACACTCTCACTCAATCACACTCTTACACTCTCACTCAATCACACTCTCACAGTCTCACAATCACACTCTCACAGTCTCACAATCACACACTCACACGCACACACTCAATCACACTCACTCAATCACACACTCAATCACACTCTAACACTCACTCACTCTCACCCACTCACTCACTCTCACCCACTCACTCACACCCATTCACTCTCATACACCCTCCCACTCACACTCACACACTCTCACTCAATCACACACACACTCACTATCACACTCACGCAATCACTCACATGCAGTCACTCACATGCAATCACTCACACGCAATCACTCAATCTCTCACTCAAATGCAATCACTCACACACAATCACACCCCGGGAGCCAGCACGATCCACCTTCCACCATAGTCTCACTCTCACTTATACCCCAGGAGCCAGCACGATCCACCTTCCACCATAGTATGTGCAATTACCACATGCATTTCAACTACATGAATGAATGCCACATTGGAGACATAAGTACAAATACAAACTCATTACAATGACACATAAGTTACCCCCTTATGACTCACTTCTGTGTGTGTGTGTCTCTGTGTGTGCCTGTGTGTTCCTCACTGTGTGTGTTGCATGTCTGTATCACACTCTATGTGTCTGCATGTTGTGCATTGCATGTATGTGTGTATGACTGTATCACTCTTTAGGCATCTCAGTGCATGCGTGTGCATTTGTGTGTGTGTCTCTGTGTGTTTGTCTTGCATCCTAGTGTGTGCATTAATTCCCTATATATCCTGACAGGCAACGCCGTCCCACATTGCTAGTAGTTACATATTTATATAGTAAGTTAGTTTGGAAAGACATAAGTTCGTCATGTTCAGCCATTACCACAGTATGTCTCAGAAAATGAAAAAAAAAAGTAATCCTTCCCAAATCCAAGATGGACGATAGTCTATTTACCAGAACTTTCTGTTTAGACTAATAAACACATAGTATAACCCTGTATGTCCCCTTCTACTAGAATGCAATGAATCTTCTCTTCTCCATTGCATCTGCCATCACTGCATCCCCATGCATAGAATTCCACAATTTAACAGACCTTACTGTAAAGAAAATATTTATCTGATGAAGTTGAAAACCCTTTCCTCTAGTCTTAAGGGGTGGACTCTAGTTATTTTATCAAGCCTTAGAATTAAAATGTTCCCTTAAGAGAGCATTGTATTGACCCAGAGCCATTTCTAGGGCAGCAGCCACACTGGGTTCCAGGCAGCAGGGGCATCCTTCCCTGAAACAGCAGTGTGTTTATAGGTGCAGGGGGCACCATTTCTTGAGCAAGTATCTTGGCTTCTCCTGCACAAATCTGCTCATGACTGGTATCATTGGAGAGGGGAGAGTGTTGGGGTTTATGGAGAGGGAGTGAAATATCCACTCCAAAAACTTGCATCCTGCACCTATCAAATCTACTTGATTTTCAGTCTCAGAGATGGTCACTGGTCCCTATAACTGCACAGAACAACAGAAACAGTGGCGTAACAATAGGGGTCGCAGAGGTCGCACCTGTGACCGGGTCCGTCACTCCAGGGGCGCGGCCATGCCCCGCGACCCCCTCGCCCGCAACAACTCCCACTATGGCCACCGGTTCTAGTAATACAGAGCGCTAGGAGATGACATTACTCTGCACTACTAGAGCGGCGCGCGGGAGCTTCAGTTGTAGAGATCTGTGCCGAAGGGACTGGAGGTAGGGGCATTGTGGAGATGAAGGGGGCATTGTGGAAGAGGTAATGTGGAGATGAAGGGGCATTGTGTAGATGGGGGCAATGTGGAGATGAAGGGGAAATTTGGTGGCCAATGCGGTTGAGGGGGTCTGGGCCAGTGTGGTCAGGGGGGTGGCCCATGGCAATTCTTTAACCAGGGCCCAGTGGCTTCTAGTTACGCCTCTGAACAGAAAGATATGGATGTGAATCGCTGTCTGTTGTTTATGCTTGGCTTCAGCATACTGCTGCAAGGTAAGATAGGGTTAATAACCAATAAACACAAAAACAACCACAGGAAACAGTCACCCAATTGGGGTGCAGAGCTTCCCTACTGTGACAAAAATCTTAGATTCAAGCACTGCAGGAGTTAATATGTTTAGGCTATGTGTCTATGTTAACCCCTAAAGTTTAGGGAGGTCAAAGCTACCTCTTTACAGTGCTTATTCAGTGTCAGATATCTTAGCTTACAGAACTGCATAAGTTAAAGGGATAGTAATACTTAAAATGTAAAAAAATATATGCTGCAGAGTTTATCCCACTGATTAAAAGAAGGGTGCTCTCACTGCTGAGAGATATTTTATTAAAAAATTATAACAGTTCAAACTTGAATTTTTTTAGGTGCAATATCACAGTGGCCTGAAAATTTACAGTGGCATACACCATCCTATGGACTGCTCGGGTCCGTAGACCATAAATCTCCATAGGATGGTGTAGCAACAGCGCCACTTTAAATTTTCAGGCCACTGTGATATTGTACCTAAAAATTTCAAGTTTGAGCTGTTATAATTTTTTAATAAAATATCTCTCAGCAGTGGGAGCATCCTTGTTTTATTCAGGGCCATGAACCCTACAACATATATTTTTTTACATCTTAAGTATTACTATCCCTTTAATACATTTAAGCAGTATACCTATGTTTCCAGCTATTTGATGACCGATTTCTTAGCTTACAGCATTACTGTCACCTAATGGGCACAGTAAGGACCTTCCAGATTTGCCACAGTTAATATGGATTTCCCCCTCAGGAAAATAACTTAAGCACTGTGGGAGTTAAAATGGTTACATCGTGTGTTACCATATTTCCCATGTAATGCTGTAAGCTTATAGATTTGCTATCTATCAAGTACTGTAAGGAGGTGGTTTGACTTTTCAGAACTGCAGGATTTAAGATGGATATACAGTCTAACAATATTAATTCCTGCAGTGCTGAATGCTAAGAGATCTTGCAGCCAGGGAGCATTATAAGGAGGTAGGTCTTTCTTTCCAGACTTGCACGGATCAATATGGTCAATTACAATGACAATATTGAACAGCTGGACAGAAGTAATTATTAATACACAAAGGCAATGACATGTATATATAAGATTAAATGCTCTCCATATATGTGTGCGTGTGTGTTCGTGAATAGGTCCGTTTGTCCTTGCTTGTGTGTGCTTGAACTGGTTTCCAGGCACAATCATTTCACTGATCATTTCTCCTGCCTGCCAGCATACCATTTTAACCCTTTGAGTGCCAGAGAGACATCTAAAGGTTACCGCAGACCTCTGCTGGTCTGAAATGATGAAATGCTGGTCTCACACAACGGTACAGTGCACTCTAGGAAAATCTACTAAGCTGAGAGAAGGCCCCCCAGTGAAGTAAAGCTTTCCAATTCTTATATTATTCTTATAATTCTCTTTTTAACCCTTTGAGTGCCAGTGGTGTACGCAACACATTGAAAAGCAATGCGTTGAGTACCCCTCTGGCACTCAAAGGGTTAAGAAAAAAAAGAGGTACTTTAGTGAATAAGCTCCACAGAGAATTATAGGATTTGAGAGATTTTTTTTCACTGGTTGTATGAAAACATTATGGGGGCTGGTGTGTGAGTTGGTTCCTTTTACACCATCCATTGATAGCTGGTATATTTGTTCCTTGGTTCTGGGGTATATGTTCACTGTGAAAACAGTGACTGGTATGCTTAGCTGGGAACTCTATGGATTTGCCTGGGAGATTCTAATATTTGCTGCTAATTACCAGATCTCTGGGGCAGAGGCTGATTATTTGGATGTGAGGCATTTCTAATGAAACTCTGCCCACTTTTCCTCCTTCCCAGTCTGTTCCTCTCATGCCCCGCCTACTTCTCCTCCTTCCCATTCTGTTCCTCCCACTCCTGCCCAATTCTTCTCTTTCCTCAGCCCATCATACTTTTTCTTCATTTTAAAAGCTCCTCCCCCACTTGTGATTAAGCCCTGCCCAATTTGGATGCAAATAATTTATTCTCCTCCCCCAGCGGCACCACAGGACTCCCCTCTCTGGGAAGTTCACAACGAGAAAATTTCCCAGGTATCCCGATATGGTATATTATGCCCAGCAGATCTTGGCCTAGGGGCTGGTGTGGACTAGGTTTATGGATTTAGATCAGTGTTTCTCAAACAGGATGCCATGTCACTTTTGGTGTGTCATGAACATCCACTTAGGTTGCCCCATTTTATCTATAAAGACTTTAAGAAAAATGTAACTGTACAGTTATCAGGGATCAAAATTTCCACTCTCCACTAGCCAATGGCGAGTGAAAATTTAGCCCTGGCGAGTAGAAATTCAGTCCTGGTGGGTATGTTTTGGCTTGCAGTGGTGAGTAACTTTTCAGGTCTGGCAAAGGACTTCAAATTATAAGCCCTGCAGTTATAATTGTATTTTTATAGAAATTGTTATACACATTATGTTTATTTTGGGTATTTTAATTGTGAGAGCTAAGAATAACTATATACTTATATATCTGTAACCTTCATTAAACCCTTGACAAATTACATAAGACGTTAGTTGTGCCCCAAAAATTCCAGACTATAGTAACATAGTAGATAAGGCTGAAAAAAGACATGCGTCCATCAAGTCCAGCCCATGCCAATAACACCCCTGTTGATCCAAAGGAAGGCAACAAAAAAGCTCTCTGGAGCAATTTCCAATGTAGTCCCAAGTGTGTGTGTGTGTGGGGGGAACTAAACCTTCCTGACTCCAACTGGTAGTCAAAAAGTTCCCCGGATCAATATCCTATTTGCTTTGAAGCCATCTGTCATAATTGTCAATATTGTTCTGTGCTAGATAGGCATCCATTGCTTTTTTGAATGCAGTTACATTATCTGCAAGCACAACATGCTGAGGCAAAGAATTCCATAGCCTTACCGCCCTTACTGTAAAGAATCCCTGCCTGTGTTTTAGTCAAAAGCGCCTTTCCTCAAGTCGTAATGGATGACCTCTTGTTCTTAGCTCAGCTATTTGCATAAATAATTCATTGGATAGTTCTTTGTATTGACCTATGTGTTAGGGGTGCCTTGAACAAAAGATTCAGAACAGAACCACTGATTTAAATGGTGGATTAGGTTATAAGTGCGGTGGGAAATGTGGAAAACAGGACATCTTTCAGTCGAGATTGCCATCCCCTTTATTAGATCACTAGTTGAACAGCCCGTTACACGGGCCACAGTGCCTCTGGCAGCTGGTCGCGGGGCAGTCACGCGCAGTAGAGACTGCCCGCGCCACTGCTGATACAGAGCTGGACTCTCCTTCGGAGCGCCCAGCTCTGTATCAGCCCCAGCACGGGCAGTTTGTACTGCGCATGACTGCCGCACGCGCAGCAGTGTCTACTGCGCATGTCGGGCGTTACACACAACTTAGCGAATTATTATATAGGATACTTCAGTCTGCAACAAAACCAGTAATGTAAAATATGTTTCTAATTCTCTTCCTTGGGTTTTTTTTAACCCTGTAATGAACTGTATAAACAAGAATTATCTTAAAGGGCAACTATCACTGAAACTATGCCTTATAGATAGGTCTACTCATCTGAAACCAGGCCTGCAAATGATGCACAAAGTTAATCAATGGGAAGCACAATGGAGGTCTCCCTCATTGGTCCCAAAAGAAGAGATTGAACTGCAAGACTGAAGTCTCGTAGTTAAGCATGATGCGAGTCCCCATAGATTCATTGGGTTTGATACAGTCGTTTTATAGAGATTGCACATGTAACCCCTGAAGGCTGAGAGCCACAAACTCCCATACTGCAGTCCATCTGAGGGGGTAAGATTTTTGACCCCCGAATGTCTGCACGGTACATAACCAGGCATTTTACTGTTTGCTCCTATCGGAGCAAACTTAGTAAAATGTGATTCTTTCGCTTTAAGGACCAGAAAGATGTGTGAATCATTCCTCTGCAATCAGTTGTACATGCCTTTGGTATTTAAAGGGATAGTAATACTTCATTTTATCTTTATTTTATTTTGTAGGCATTAAAAAAACATGAAGAACGATATAAGTCTTATCTCTCAAACCTTTATGGTTTGAGCGATATTCACAAGCAAAGTTTCCCCTCACTGACCAAAACGGTCAAGTCTGCCATCTAGCTTTCAGATTTGGAATCCGGTCCGCGGACTGGCTGTGGCTCTACAGCAGAGCCGAGATTGTGAGATATAAGAAGAACTACTTCATTCAAGTAGTCTACAAAGTGTGCCTGGTTTGGAAGCACACTTTTTAGACCCCTCCAATGAAAAAGTTATTTTTATATCTTGCGATCTCGGCTCTGCTGAAGAGTCAGCGGTTGATCTCTGGACCTGATTCCAAATCTGACAGCTAGATGACAGACATGACCATTTTGGTCAGTGAGGGGAAACTTTGCTTGTGAATATCTCTCAAACCATAAGGGTTTGAGAGATAAGACTTATATAGTCCTCCATGTTTTTATAATGCCTACAAAATAAAATAAAGATAAAACGAAGTATTACTATCACTTTAAAGGGTTAATAATTATATACAAAATAGCAGAACTGATTTTATACAGCACTGAAAACTAGATATATTTTACATGCAATATTAATCACATATTACACATTAAACTAGTATAATAAAAATTGGCTTGAGCGTCTCGGGTTGGGAAATACATTTCGGTTAATTTTTAACATCCTCTGAAAGTTAAAATTAAATCAAGAAGAAATGCAACAATTTATTTCATTTAGAAAATGCCAAAATAGAGCGGCTTTCACTCCATCTACCCATAATAATAGGCTTTTAAATGTGTTTAAAATGAAATACTTAAAGCACTTTCCTTTGCTATCTTTAGTAATGAAATGGAAAATGATGATTTCTTTCTATAAAAAACTATTAGGGCAAATTAACCTTGAATGGGTTCAGACATTTCAGATTGGACTGATCTATTGAATCATGTTTTATCTGAACGTAATCATTTATGTTTTGTACATTTTAATAAGCAATGAATGAAATCTCATAGAATCACAATAAAATGAGGGATAGGGACTTAGAATTATGTTTATAGTGGGCCTGTCACATTAAAGGGATAGTAATTTATTTAGAAAATGTTTTACCAGGAAGAATACATTGAGATTTCTCTAGTTTTCAATTATGTCCTGGGGGGAGATTCACTAAGCGGTGATAAAGAAGTGATAAAGTGGAGATGACTTCTCCAGTTTATCACTTCTCCAATTCCTATGTTATTCTATGGAGCCTATTCACTAAGATTTCTTCAACTTTGGAGATCTTAGTGAATAGATCCATAGACAAACAGAGGAATTGGACAAGTGATTATCTGGAGAAGTTATCTCCGCTTTATCACCTCCTTATCACCTCCTTATCACCTCTTTATCACCGCTTAGTGAATCTCCCCCCAGGAGTGTTTACAGCAAGAGTTGCATATTTGCACAAATACAGAGACATAATACATATATACATACACATGCTAAAAATGTTATATACAGTTCCATATTGTTTTTAGATATAAAGAAACAGTTATTTTTAAGGATTTTAGACTGGGAGAAGATCTGATTTTTCCAGGTAGGTTATTCCAGACTTTCGGAGCTCTGAAGTAGAAGGCAGATCGACCGGCTTCTTTCTTGTATTGTGGTATACTCAGTAGTGAGTTGTTAGAAGTGGAGCGGAGGTTATAGTTAGTATGGAGAGCTGGAGTGAACATACTGCTCAGGTAGTCTGGTAGTTTTCTAGAGAGGTGGTTATGAACCATGTAAGAGAGGTGAAGGGCACATCTAGATTTGAGTGTTAGCCAATTTAGTTCTTCGTACATATCACAATGATGGGTTGTGTAATTACATTGAAGGATAAAGCGGCATAAAGAGTGGCAATTTTAGAAAGATGGATTTGTGGCGCAAGAGCATATATTATGTCCCCATAGTCTATGATTGGCATTATCATCTGTTGTACAATACATTATTTAAAGTGATAGTAATGTTTCATAATAAAAGCGGCTCTAATTAATCTTCATAGTATTTGGACTTTGGAGAGTGTTAATCAATTCTGTCAGAGTTGTAGTTCAAGAGTAATTCAATGACAAAGTATCCCCCTCCCGCCCCTTTTACTGATGTAACACTGTTCAGCCAGATCAGAAGGGAGGTGCCCATCTAGACTGCAGAGAGGGACAATCTTCAATTAAGATACGGGAAAAACCTGAAAAACTTGTCAAGGGGGGCAGGGCTTTCATTGTTCTCGTAGGAAGAAGATTGTACCCTGCTGTTATCTGTCTGGTCTTACAACCAGATTCCACATCTGAGAAGAGATGTCTTACACTAGGTAAAAGGGGCGGGAGGGGAAACTTTGCTTGTGAATACCTCTCAAACCATAAAGGTCTGAGAGAAAAGATATATCGTTCTTCATGTTTTTTTAATGCCTACAAAATAAAATAAAGATAAAATGAAGTATTACTATCCCTTTAAACTTTCTTAGTATTAAAGGAGCAGTAATGTCCTATAAAAAATGCTTATACTTTTGTAGAGGTTAAAAAAATTAACTATATGCCGCAAATCCTATCTCTCAAACCGCTATGGTTTGAGAGATATTTGCATTCAAATTCCCCCCCCCTCCCTCCCCTTCTCCTCATAGCTGTAAAGCTGACAGCAGGAGATTCAAGTCGGCCGACTCGAGGAGGCTCTGCAGCAGAGCCAAAATCGCATTATTTAAAAATAACTACTTCATTGGAACGGTCTAGAAAGCGTGCTTGCAAACCAGGCACACTTTGTAGACTTTTCCAATTAAGTAATTATTTTCCAATATCTTTAATGTGGCTCTGCTGCAGAGCCACCATCTGGTCCCCAGACCAGGATCTCCTGCTGTCAGCACAGCACAGATGTCAAGAGAAGGGGAGGGAGGGGGAACTTTGAATGTGAATATCTCTCAAACCATAGTGGGATTTTCCTTTGCTTACTGAAATTTGTCCCTCGCCACGTTTCATCCAGACCTGCACGAGAGAATCATTGACGTGGCCAGAAGGTTTGGGAGGGGGATCCTTTCCACTTCAATTGCTTTTGAACTACAAATCTGTGAGTAAATATAAATAGCGAAATATGTTAAAAACTCAGAGATAAAGTTTAAATGATGTATTACTATCTCTTTAAGATAATCTTGATTAATTTTAAAGATAATTAAATGCTGTCTTTATGTTCAAGGCCCATTTTTATCAAAAGGTAGAGTAGGCAACTGCCTTGTGAATCAAATATTGAGGGAAGCCTCAGCTGTACCGGGCCACACCCACATTCTGAAAAGTGGGTGTGGCCATAGTAAACCCAATGTGCTTGCATCAGTTGTATACCCTTTACAGGCTATTATATAACCCCTTATATGCTCTAGAGATGTCCAAGGCATTGCACTGCAATATGTTGGCAATCACTCTATCACACAAGGGGTTAAAGCTATTTTTTGTTTTTGCCTGTTATAGGTCAGAGGTATATTCTGTGCCAGAAAAGAATGGATGAGACTGGGGGTTCATGTGAGGAACAGGGGTGTGTTCATGGGTGGAGCTAAGGCCTCTAAGAGTGCCTTGCCTATGGGTGCCTGGGATGTCAATCCAGCCCTGCAGACTCTGCCACAAAATCATAAAAGTTACTTTCTGAAAATCTATTTATTTTACATATAAATTTATAAGCGGATTTTAACTTGTGTTTAGGTGACATGTACACTTTAACCCCTTAATGACCACCTTATCAGAAGGGAGAGTGGCCGTTAAGGACCATGGCACTTTTTTGTTTTTGTCACAATTAATTCTAGGATGGCAGAGCAGCTTACAGAATTCAGTGATGTGCCAAGACCATCACTGATCCTTAATATCCATCCTGGCACGTCATATGTCATTAAGGTGTTAAAGCAACAGTGGTATTAGCTTGTATACATTAAAAAACATATTGTATGAGTCTTTTTGCTTAATAATGGAAGGATAATTCCACTACTGTGGGAAAATTTGTTCAAAAAGTTATAACAAATTATCGCAGAGTAGCATTGTTACTACCATATTCTATGGAGAACTGCAGCCAGTGGCTCATCTCTCCATTGAATTACATTATCAATAAGTGCCTGAATATCAGGTGAGTTGTAGATGAACTGTCTGGGCACAAGGTGGCACTGTTAATATAAAAAAACAGTTTAAACTGTAATAACTATGAAAATTAGCATGTAACTGCACAGAGTAACTTTGTTTTACTCAGAAGAAAATAAACTATGAGATACAACATTGTTTTTATAATAAAAGTTTACTACAGCTTTAATTATGCTTAGATTGGTAGATAGATAGATAGATAGATAGATAGATAGATAGATAGATAGATAGATAGATAGATATGCTTCTGAGAGTTAAATGTCCGTAACTCAATATCTATGCAGTGGAAAAAAAACATAAAAATTAATAGCAAGACTGTGTGGGCAAGCGAGTTGGCCAACACAAGGTCCACTGGATCTCCAAGTGGGGTTGACACTTAACTAGTATAATACTAGCAGGATAGTAAAACTTTCATTCGGAGCCAATGAGAAATCAATAGGATCACAGGTATATCTTTATACTAAAGTTGGCAACCCTATCCTAACCTGCTGGAATGGGGCAGCATGCAGAATATGGATATTATGGGGCAGCATGTCAAATGTGGATATTTTGGGGTATTATGTCAGATATTAATTTTATGGGGCAACATGTCAGATATGAATATAGTCGGGCAGCATGGGGAAACTTAAACATTGTGTGTTAACCCCACATACACTGACTGAAACCACCCCAGTCTTCTTCCCTTGCCCAGGCAGTGTCCATGAGGATATGTGGCTACCAGTAGGCAAGAGAACAAGGCTGGGGGTGTCAGTCAGTGTACATGGGGATCTGTGGCTACCGGAAGGCAAGGGAACAAGGCTGGGTGTGTCAGTCAGTGTACATGTGGATCAGTGGCTGCCAGGAGGCAAGGGAACAAGTCTGAGGGTGTCAGAAAGTGTACATGTGGATCTGTGGCTACCAGTAGGCAAAGGAACAAAGCTGGGGTATCAGACAGTATCCATGGGGATTTGTGGGTACCACTAGGCAAGGGAAAAAGGCTGGTGGCGTCAGACAGTGTACATGGGGATCTGTGGCTACTTGTGCGAAAGGGAACAAGTCTGGGAGCCAGGCAGTGTACATTTGGTTCTATGGCTACCAGTGGGCAAGGGAACAAGGCTGGGTGTGTCAGTCAGTGTACATGGGGATCTGTGACTACCAGAAGGCAAGGGAACAAGTCTGAGGGTGTCAGAAAGTGTACATGTGGATCTGTGGCTACCAGTAGGCAAAGGAACAAAGCTGGGGGTATCAGACAGTATCCATAGGGATTTGTGGGTACCACTAGGCAAGGGAAAAAGGCTGGTGGCGTCCGACAGTGTACATGGGGATCTGTGGCTACTTGTGCGAAAGGGAACAAGTCTGGGAGCCAGGCAGTGTACATTTGGTTCTATGGCTACCAGTGGGCAAGGGAACAAGGCTGGGGGACAGCTGGTAGCCACAAATCCCCATGGTCTCCTCTTGAACCCCAGACTTGTATTTTACAATAATATGATGTATTCCTTTTGAAGTAAGGCTACATTAACCTCTAAAGACATCATCGGTCCTTAAAGCAAAAACCTTGCGCCGGTCATAGCACATCATGTGGTCCTTAAGGGGCTAAAGAGGTGTCCAACTGATTGCTTTGGAATGCTTTTCACACATCTCTAGTAGTTAAAATCACTATTTAAATATTTGGAAATGTGATGAATTTTAATTTATCCACTATAGGGCATTTGGTATGAAATATGAAGGAGTGAAAAATACATATCTCTATGGCACTCAAAGGGTTAAGGGAGTGATGCTGTTCATGGTGCTGAAAGGATCCTCTCCACTTCCCTACTGACCAAGTGGGGCAGCAGAGACAATGCGCTCAGACTTCAGGCTTGTCATAGTGCCAGTGATGAGTGATGGAGGGCATTAGACAGAAGAGGCTGCTGTTGATGTTTAGTGCATGTGGAGAAGTGCCACATTAACTTATAAACACACCCCCATGAATACGATAATGGCTCATCATCCTGCATTTCCAGATGGAAATTACTTATTATGCTGCATTTTCAGGGAAAAAAAGCCATTGTCAACGTGATGAGTGAAAATTCGTAAACCTGTCAAAGGCATGTCGGATTGATATCGATATTCGTAGATTTTTGTTGGATTGATTGGGATATGATGTCGAAGAAACTTTAGTGCATACTGTCGATGTTCATGAAAGGTTCATGGCAGCACACCAAAACCAGCAAGGTGACTATAAAAACAAAATCCCATATAATAATTCACTAAATCGTGTGTAACGCCGCGCCATGTGCAGTAGACACTGCTGCGCGTGCTGCAGTCATGCGCAGTAAAGACTGCCCGTGCCACGGCTGATACAGAGCTGGGCGCTCCGAAGGAGCGTCCAGCTCTGTATCAGCCGTGGCGCGGGCAGTCTCTACTGCGCATGACTGCCTCGCGACCGGGTGGCAGTAGCACTGTGGCCCGTGTAACGGGCAGTTCAACTAGTTACTTATAATTTGGAGATTGTATACTGCCACACATAATAGCATTTCACGCTATTCTTAGCGCTTACTTATAGATGTGCCTTCGGCACTGCTCTGACAGGACATCGACATTATTAGCCCTCTTCTACCTTTAGTGCATCTCCCCCATTGTGTAGTAAGACTATAATGGGGCAAAGTGGGTTAACACTAAAGCAAAAATAAAAATCAATCCTGCACTGCTGCATACAAATTACACAAATGTGAAGCCTGTATAAAGCATATATTAACACCGTTGTGTTAATTAACTTTAAAAAAAAATGTGGATTTATTTGCATAGTTTGTCCAAAGTATGTTTAAGCATGTCATGGTCCCCCATTTTAAGAAGGTCAGATCCAGACCTAGGAACTCTCCAGATCTGCCCCGGCGACTCTGATTTTCAGATTTGATTACAGGTTCTCTGGCAACAGGCTGATTTCCACAACGTAGAGCTGTGGTAACCCCACCCACTTTCCCATACATTCTGCCCTCTGTCCAGGGGAGGGCTGGCCTGGGGGGCAGGGGGGAAATTGCCCCCTGGGCCTGTCATATATCTAGGATGATGGGCCACTGTGTTACTCAAGCTCCCGCTACACTACTGATATCATATAGCGTACAATTGAAATGGAGCTACACTAGTGATACCACAGAGCTGCAATCCAAATGGAGCTACTCAAGCGATACCACAGAGCTGCAATCCAAATGAAGATACACTAGTAGCATAACTTATTGCCTTTGTAAGCTCTACGGTTCCATGAATGTAGCTTTACTTAAATTGTAAGCTCTGTGGCATCAGTAATGTAGCTCCTTTTCAATTGTAAGCTCTGTGGTACCACTAGGGTAGTGCCATTTCAGTTCTAAGCTCTGTATATCACCAATGTAGCCCACTTCAGTTTAAAGCTAGGTGTTGGCACAGTATTTCACAACATTAATGCCAAAAGTGATTGGGCTGGGACAGTGGGCTGGAATGATAGTAATAATGAAACACTTAATTGCACTTGCCCCCCAGGCCACAAGTTGCCAGCCCTCCCCTGCCTCTGTCACCCGTTCCTCCCACTTTCCTTGCCACTTATAAGCAAACTCTGCCTCTAATTCCTCCAAATATAACAAAACATTTACCTCCACGTCCAACAGACCTTGAAAGATTGGACAATCTTTTAAAAAAAGCATATATCTGTTTAGTGTTTTCACTCTATATATTAGATACTGCCTTTATTTTCTTTATTCAAGGTTGCCTAGTATCGGAGAAGGGTCAGTGCTAGGATCATACTTCTATATGTCTCTGTCTGTGGTGGTGAAGGAGTGGTTGGATCCTTTAAGAGCCTAAGTCTGCAGAACCTTGTCATCCTATGGCAGATCTATTGTGGTATGGTTTAAAGCCATATTGCTATAAAAATTATCAGTCTGATTCTTCTGGAATGATTACTTATGGTCCTAAGATCCTCAAGCGACTGATTGTTAAAGCTCCCACAAATTCCCATTGGATAAAGAGAAATGATCATGTTTTACTAAGTCTAGTCCGCAAAATGGCTCAGTTATTTGGGGGGGGGGTCATTGGCTGGAAAGCGACCCAGAAGCTCTCAGCCACAAACATCCCATGTTGTATATCCTCCTTATACCCTCTTTCGAGCTTTCATATCCCATGTTGTATATCCTCCTTATACCCTCTTTCGAGCTTTCATATCCCATGTTGTATATCCTCCTTATACCCTCTTTCGAGCTTTCATATCCCATGTTGTATATCCTCCTTATACCCTCTTTCGAGCTTTCATGTCCAATACAGAATGTCTGTAACAGTAGTGAACAACCTGAAGAGCTGTAGTCCTGAACAGCTAGAGGGCTTCTGATTGCCCACCTCCAGAGGCGTAACTAGAAGCCTCTGGGCCCTGGTGCAAGAAGTGCCATCCCCCCCCACCACATTGGCACCCCTTGTCCACACTGACCCTCTCTGCAATGCCCCTCAATCTTCACATTGCCCCCATTCCTACCTCCCTGAAGCTCCCGCGCGGTCTTCTTAGTAATGCAGAGCGCTGGGAGATGATGTCATATCCCTGCGCTCTGCATTACTAGAGTGCCGGGGGAGATTGTGGGCACCAGGCAGAGGGGTCGCAGGGGGCGGCCGGGCCCCTGGAGTGACGGGCCCAGTCGCAGGTGCAACCCCTGCGACCTCTATAGTTACGCCACTGCCCACCCCTGTTGTATAGGGACAGCATAGTGCAGGACACAAGTCTGTACTGGGTTTAGTCGCTTCTGTTCCCCTGTTATTCTGCTGGGACCTCAACTTCATCAAAAGGTCTGCTGTGACACCAACAAATAAAGTTTAACTTATCAAAAACTTTTTCAGTGACAAACAAATGGATGTCACAAAATATGGGCAGTTTTTAATTCACTTTAAAATCAACTAAATTTTAGGGTGACAAGTCCTCTTTAACCCATAAGGAAGAGAGTGGTGTGCATCAAATTACATAGCAATGCGTTGCTGACCCTTCTGGTTTTTAAGGGGTTAATAGGATGACAGCTCTTATCTCTAAACATTTCCATGGATTTCTAAAATGTGGCCATGTTGCAGTTGAGCAGACTTGTCCCCTCCTGTGATTTAATGTCAACCCTTTGTTGGCAGAAGGGTCAGCAAGCCATGACTAGGTAATGTATTGCAGGACTGTCTGACAGCAAGGGTACTTCATGGAATATGAATTCATCACTTTCTCATGGGCATATAGAAGTCTTTGTCAGCATTTCCCTGTTAGGGATGTTAAACAATGTATCTGAGAGACAAGGATGACAAAGTAGTGTTGTGCTAGCAGGAGACTGTACTATGTCTCAAATTTGCCCTCATAAACACAAGGCCATGGCAACCCATCTACTTTAATAAAATCTAACCAGAGATGAGTTTTCAGCAAAATGATTTCATGCCAATGAAAACAAATAGCTGTTTTATCTAAATTCCTTCTAAGAAGGACATGTCTGCCCTTCAGTACAGGACACTTATGAAAACACATACTGTAGGGCTGTATTGGTTTCAATCAGCAGTTGGCAACCTTTAGCCCTCCAGATCATGAACTCAGATCAACCTTAGTTGGCCAACGGCCTGCTGAGGATGATGAGAGCTGTAATCCATTAATAGCAGATGGGGACAGGTTACCCACTCCTGAAGCATTCATTTTCCTTAAGTAGACTGTATTAAAGAGAAGATATGCCAACCTTGTTAACACCTTAGGGACTGTTGACATGCCAGGACTGTCACACTGGTCCCATCACTTATGAACAGTCCTGTCACACTCCATCCCAGAATTCAAATCTCTAAAATAAAAAAAAGCTCCGCAGTCTTTAACTCCCGCCCATGTGCTTGATCGGGAGGTTGTTAAGGGGATTAAAGGAACACCATCACCTAAAAATCAAATTAGATTATGTCATTTTAAATACTGTGTATTTCCATCTATAAACTGAAAAATTAGATTAAGAAAATCTAATCCTACACTTGCTTTTTGTGTTTAAATTGTCCTATACAGAAACAATTTTGTTAATCTTGTTTGTGCTGTTTGTTGTGAGACAAGGCCTAATGCAATTACTTTATTGGCATTAGTACTCAAGTTTTTGCAATCAAAAAGGCTATTACATTACGTTAGTCTGTTTACAGACAATACAGCAGTATCAGTTCTGAGTCACCTTTCAAGAATGCTATGGCAATGGGAGTCAGGACGCCCTGGAATAGGCAGGGATGGCACCTTCCACAATGCTTACGGGGTAGATTTAAAGGCAGGTGTTAAAATAGCCGGTAGGGTCAAAATGAATACCGGCTGAAAAACTAAAATGTCTAACGTGGTATTCAGAGGCCCTGCCAGCTAAAACCCCAAAGGATATTAAGCCACAAAAACAATCTTGTGGCTGAATGTCCGTTTTGTGTGTTTAGTTCTCAAAATGCAGTTAAAAACAGCAATATTGGGAAGTTTACAGTAAAAAACCAATTCACTATCGGTGCCTGACATACTGCCAAGCACCGATCATTAACTGATATGTCTGACACTTACCTGTTATCCACTGTCTGTCTCCTTCTGTCTTCTCTTCTTTCTTCAGTCTTCTTCCTGTAAAGAAACAAAGAGATTTAAGTATAATGTAGAAATAAGCATCAACCTTACACATTCTTTAACCCCTTGAGTGCCAGAGGTATACGCAACTGATTGCAAAGCAATGCGTTGAGTACCTCTCTGGTGCTCAAACGGGTTAAAGCATGTATTAACACTGTCCAGTTCAATAAGTATGCTGCCATTTAATACTATATGAGATCCAAATTGTGCCCAATAAATGTTGCTATATATGCATACCTGGGAGCTTTTGAAACAGGGCTACCCAGAGGGTAACCCTGTCAGTGCCCAGGGGGAGGAAAATGACGCAAATCGCGTCATAAAAGGGGTGGAGCTTAGTCGCAGGGGGCGGGGCAAAAAAAAAACACAAAACCCCCCTGCAAAATGGATGTAAGAGGGCGGGGAGTGGGAGGAGGCGGGCGGGATGGAGCACAAGTGGGCAGAGTTTCTACTTAAACTCTACCCACCCGGTGATTCACACATTGCCCCGGAGACCCGGTAATTCACTTTGAAATCCGGAGTCTCTGGGGCAAAGCCGGAGAGTTCCCAGGTATGTATATATGACATGCTAAAATAATGCCATGTTAAAAATATTCCTGCAAAATACTTAGCTTGATGTAAATTATTATCCGATTGCTTCCTGTCTCCGCCACTGTATGCAGCCGCGGAGCGGAGACAGCATCATGCAGCACAGATCCCCCCCTCCATCTTCCTCATGGGACTATGCCCATTACACTGTGAGGGGATTAGTAGCGAGCCTGCCTTTATATATGGGCAGTCTCACTGGCAACTCCCTCACAGCCATTGGCTGGGATGTGCTAACTCACATCCCAGACAATCAGCTCGGAGCAACTGTGCCCCATATTAATACACTGTGGAATTAGGTTTTTTTGTTTGCCCGTTAATAGCTGCATTAGTTGCCTAAAGATCCGATAAGGGACTTTACAGCCAAACAAACTGGGTCTTAACTTTTATGCAATAAAGTGAGTCCCACATTGGATTTTTACAGCTAACGCAGTCTTTTAAATGGCAACTTGGAGCATTTTGGGTTTTTTTCAAATGGGCCAAAACACACGTTAGTGTAGCGGCCGTATTAGTTGTTGAACTGCCGTTAGCAGTTCATTACATGGACCTTTAAATGGCTGACTACACGTTAAAACATCCAGAGGGGTTTTTTGTCCTAACACTTGCCTTTAAATCTACCCCCAAGAGTCAGAGAATGCAATGCATTGGATACCTCTTTGGCAATCAAAGGGTTAACAAGGCTAACATAGAGTATTTAAGTGTTTATAACCACAGAACATTTGTAAATGATAGTGTTCCTTCTATTGCACGTATACACAGCACACATTTGTGTACACGCACACAAGCAGGATCTTTATTGCTACTAATAAGCAGAATACATTTTTTACATCTGCAGGTTTGTACATTTCAGGAGAGGGCTGGCCCTCTCTTCTTTGCCTTTTTTATACAGGACTAATGAATGGGGTAAATGGAACTGAACTTTTCTGGGAACTGTGACAACTCCAGAATCACAAACAGCTTCCCCTGTTCCCCTGTTCTGTGCAACCACCACTGCAAATGACGTTTGACTTCTGGAGAGAGGGAGAGTTGTTGATCCAGGAGATCCGGATTCCCGTGCCACATCTGGATGATAAGTCTTTGGAGTTCCCTGGTATGCACCTGAAAGAAGGGCTCCACTTCTGTGGTAGACACTAGATGGCCCACAACCCTCATGTACTCCCGGACTGGAGCTGAGGCCATTTAAGAGCTTGGGACACATCCTGCATGACCTGCAAAATCTTGTCCTCCAGAAAGAACTTTCCCCAGTGGGTTATGGAACCTCAACCCCAGGAATATCAGTTCCTGGGAAGGAACTTGGGATGATTTTGACATGTTCAGGATCCTCACTGTATAAGGGTAAAAGACAAAGATTCTCCTCTTCAATTTGCACATGCACGGTGCGGTGGTGTTCCAGCTACCCACACACCAGCATCTATAGGGGGCATGACCAGAAGCTACTGGTCTGGTTCCAAGTGTTCCAAACCCAACTTGTATAGTGGCTAGCTTGCCATTTCCTCAAGCTAGCTTGCCACTTCCTCAAGAAACCCCTGAGGAAGTGGCAAGCTAGTCATGATACGCTTCTGGTTTGGAACACTTGGAACTTGTCCTCTATCATTCTGAGTAGCTCCCAGTCATGCTTCCTGTAGATGCCGGTGTGCGGATAGCTGGAATGCCACCACACCGTGCAGGTGCAAGTTGAAGAGGAGAATCTTTATGTCTTCTACCCTTATACAGTGAGGAGTTCTAAAGAAAACAGAGTGGCTGGAGGATAGCAAAATCGGAGGAATCTGAGAATGGAGAGTGAAGATGGGGATCCAGCACCAGACATTTTGGAGGCATACAGAACGAGGCTACAAGGACCGTTAGTCTACAGGCTCTTATACATAGTTGGTCTGGTAAGTGTAATTGTACTTCTTGTACAATTAAATAAAGAGCTAAAGGTTTAGTAATGCCCAAAAATATGGTTGATGTTTTTTGTTAGATTTTACAAAAATAACTTATTTGGAAAAAGTCTATGGTTTGAGAGATATCCTCCATTAAAGTTCCCCTCTCCCTCCCCTTCTCCTGACGCCAGCTGTAAGCTGACAGCAGGAGTTCCTGTCCGGGGACCAACAGGCTCTTCAGCAGAACTGCAATAGCGAGATTTAAAAATAAATACTTATTTGGAACGGTCTACAAAGTGTGCCTGGTTTCCAAGCACACTTTTTAGACCGTTCCAAAGAAGTAGTTCTTTTTAAATCACACTATTGTGGCTCTGCTGAAGAGCCTCCTTGTGTCAGCCTACACAGATCTCCTTCTGTCAGCTTTATAGCTCACATCAGAAGAAGAGGAACTTCAGTGGAGGATATCTCTCAAACCATAGTGGTTTGAGAGATATGACTTTTTCCAAATACGTTATTTTTGTAAAATCAAACATATAGCATCAATTTTATTTTGGGTATTACTAACCCTTTAAAATAATACTTTTAGATTGTATTCTCTTGCTCCCCTTATTCCAGATTCTGCAAGTTTGTGAGGGATAAGGTCCCAAAGTTGGGAAACTGCAGTTGACTAGTTCTATAAGTATTACAAGACTGGACTGGTTTATATTTCATCTGTTTCATCACCATTATACATCATTTCACCATCATCTTTTCATAATTTTCCATCCACTCATGGTTGCTACAGATAAGTACATTTGTAAATAATAACTGTTCTTTGGGACATTCATTACATATTGATTGTTGCATATTTTATCTTTTTAATCATTACTGTCATACATCATCCATTTTCATCATAATTTTTTCATTTCATAAGGACAAAGCTATTCAATACATTTGTTTGCATATTATGGTCAATAGTGTCTGTTAGTTCTTTGGACGATAGAGTTTCGATTTAGAGATTATAGCATTTAGATTTGAATCTCGATAGTCATCTTCTAGTTGATTGACACTGTGCGCAAGGGGTCTGATCAAGGGTTGTAGTACAGAAACTTGGTTTCCTATCAGGGTCTCAGATCAAACCTTTGTTTTTATTAGGTTTGATTAGAAACCTGAACCTCTCTCCCAAGGAGGTACTGGATCAAAAACCCTCTTGACCAGAAGAAAATGAGCCACTTTCTTGAACATCTGCAGCTTTTCCAGGCCTGTGGCAACTCTGGACTGGAAAAATCTGAAAGGAGGAAGGGACTTGAACCTCATTCTGTACCCTTCTGAAATAACCCACAAAACCCACTAGTTCGCAATAGAGTCTGCCCGCGTGCTTAGGAATTGGTGAGGATGTCTACCAGCAGGGGCCTGCGGACCAGGATTCCATGAGTCATGCGGAAGTTAGCTTGCCAGACCTGTTTTTTGCAGCAGTTCGCTTGGACTGCCACTGCTGCTTGGGCTTGGCGGGGGGAGCTAGGTAAAGGTCTGCTAAGCTTGCAGCCTCTGTGCCTCCGTGTGGTGGGGACAAAAAAGATGCAGTTTTCTCACCATAGTAGGGTGAGTGGACATCTGAGCTAATAGGGTGTGCTTGCCCCCAGTATCATTAATGATCTGCTTCAACTCAGGACCAAAAAGAGATTTGCCCTGAAAGGGCAAGGAAACCAGAGACTTCTTGGAAGATTGGTCCGTAGACCAAATCTTAAGCCACAAAGTGTGTCTCGCAGTAACAGAGAAGGCTGAGGCCTTGGCTGACAACCTGACGGCTTCAAACAGGGCATCAGACATATACATTTAGGCTTCTAACATGTTGGCTATGATGGCCAAAAGATCTTCCTTTGGGGCACCATCACAGACAGTGTCCATAAGTTGTTCTTCCCAGACTGAAATAGCTCTGTTAACCCAGGTAAAGGCAAAAAATGTAGAAGAAAATAAAGTTGTTCTTACCAAACAATACGTACAATTTTATGCAAAAAAACATTTTGGGGAATCTTTTTTAACCCCTTAGTGACCGGATGAGCGCGCATGCAGCCGGCACTTAATGCCCGTCAAACATTTTTTTTTCATTTTTTAAAGCGATTTCCGGGACGTACATGTACGTCCTCTGTCCACCGGGGACATCCTCTCAGGACGTACATATATGTCCTCGGGCAGTAAGGGGTTAAGCTCCTACCCAGTTTTAGCTGGCCTGAATTTAGCTGCCAGTAAGCTCTCCAGGTTTCTTCTCTAGTCGTGCTCCAATCTGTCCACGGTGTATAATAGTGTCCTCCTCCTGATGTTATTTTGGCAGTAGCAGGAGGGAACAGAGTGTATAAATAAGTCACAGAGTGGGGCAACTTTATGTGTACATATTATAAATTGATTATACCATCTGTGCACTAAACTTGATCCTGCTCTATTAAGACAAGGAGTAGGCAGGAGTTTAATGTTCACAGGGTATAATCAATTTATAATGCAAACACTGCGTTTAATGAGGAGACGGTGCAATCAATCTACAATACAAACATAAAAAAATGTGCCCCACTCTGTGACTAACTTAGCTTCCTTGGTTCTTCCTGCCACTTGCAAGATGACAGCAGGAAGGAGAAACTATTACACAGAGATAGACAGACAAATAATGTTTCTCTCCATGTCCTTAGTGCTGCCTGGACAGTTCAGTGACAGCACCACTTTACAAAGCACAAGTGTCTCCGCTGTGGTAAATAGGTTCTGAAGCTTTACATTTCTGTTTGGCTCCAAATTATTCAAATGTTCTCAGTCAGTACATGTGAATAATTTGAGACAGTGTCAGACAGAAATGTAAAGCATCAGAATCTATTTACTACCATGAAGACACTTGCACTTTGTGCAGTGTTGCTCTGTTCCATCACAGAGTGTGTGTGTAAATGTGTATATATATATATCTGTGTGTGTATATGTGTGTGTGCATGTGTGTATGTGTTATGCAAAAGGGATGGGGACCCAGCCTCAGAATTTGCTCCAGAGCCCTGCAGGGTCTAGCGATACCACTGATTTTGTGCAGTTTATACTTGAATTAGGCTGTCTATGAATCTAGTGGGTGGCAATGTTTGAATTTGCCGCCCACTTGATGTATTGGTTTTCCATGCTTGCTAAGTTCTGTATTCCAGTTGAGACATCCTGTTGTACAATGGCTTCTGCACACATACCTGGTAGGTCCAGAAAAAGAAGGGATGAAGTGGGCAGCAAATTCAAGCGTGCCGTCCACTCTGTAGGTAAGGGGATAAAAAGGAAGAGGGAAGGATATTGTGTTGTGTGATGCCCCATACCTTACAGCTGAATTGGAAGTAAATGATACCATCGCTTACTATTGAAATGGGGCAACATAAGTGATACAACAAAGCTTACACATATATTGGAGCTACAAAAGTGATATCACTGAGCATACAATTAAAATGGTGCCACACTAGTATTGTAGGTGAATTTCAGTTGTAAGCTCTGCAGTATCACAAGTGTAGCTACTTTTGATTGTAAGCTGTGCTGTATCACTAGTGTAGCTCTGTTTCAGTTGTAAGCTCTGTTATCGCTAGTGTATTGCCATTTCAATTGTAAGTTCTGTGGTATCACTAGTGCAGTTCCATTTCAATTGTAAGCTCTGTGGTATCACTAGTGCAGCTCCATTTCAATTGTAAGCTCTGTGGTATCACTAGTGCAGTTCCATTTCAATTGTAAGCTCTGTGGTATCACTAGTGCAGCTCCATTTCATTTGTAAGCGGTGGTTTCATTAGTGTAGCTTTATTTCAATCGAAAGCTATGTGGTATTACAATTGAAATAGAGATACACAAGTGATACCATAGAGTTAACAGTTGAAATGGAGGAGCTATACTGGAATTGTTGCTCCATTTCAATTGCAAGTTCTGTTCTATCACTTGCTTTACTTAATAACATTAATGTCAGTTAATAATTTAGCAAAAGGGGTTGGCAGGGACAGTGGGCTGCATTAATGTCTTAAGAGTAGGACATAAATGTGGTTGGGGCATAACTGGGGACAAGTTAAAGGGGCCCACAATCTCCATTTCCCTGGGGGCCCTGGGTGATGTCATTCTGCCAGGGGTTGATTCAACCTTTGAAACTTTTGGGAACATAGCAGCTACAGTGGCGAGAGTTTTTTTCGGCTACAGCATATGAATGGGTTAAGCTATGAATCCTAACTGGGAGCCACCACCTGCAAGCAGTCTCCTGACCTAGGAGACACATTGAGGGGAGATGCACTAAATGTTGATGTTCTGGTGATATGATTTTGTTGCTGTCTTCAAAGCACTTCGACTTTGATGTAGACACATCGCCATATGCACTAAAATGTAGAGATGCAATTGATGGAGAGGAGAAGGTCCCCATTAGCATACAAGTTTGTCAAACTGCTGTCGCTGTGAAAGGGATGCCCTGCCCTGCACAAACCCAGCAGTAGGACCAACCTGAGGTCTGAAAGCATTCTCCCTGCTTCCTCACTTGTTCAGTAGGGGAGTTAAACATAGTAACATAGTAGATAAGGCTGAAAAAAGACATGCGTCCATCAAGTACAGCCCATGCCAAAAACACCCCTGTTAATCCAAAGAAAGGCAAAAATAGCCTTCTGGAGCCATTTCCAATCTAGTCCCAAGTGTGTAGTCAAGTAGGAGAGGATACTTTCAGCACCACGAAGATCATCAACCTTAAACCTTTGAGTGCCATAGGGATGTGCATTGCGCACCCCTTTGGCACTCAAAGTGTTAAAAAAGCACACCAAGCAGTACACATTCATCCAGTCAGCTCTGTATCATATTTCATACACATACGTGTTGTGCACACCCAAGGGAACAAGGCTGGGTGTCAGGTAGCATCCTTGGGGTGGATGAGGAGGTAGTAGGGGAAGGAGGTGATTGCCTTTCTTGTCACCTCATTGATCACCTATCATATTGAATAGGTGATCAATGATAGGGGGACATCAGGAATGATCCTGATGCCCCCCACGAGGTCTGATTTTCTTTAAAAACAAAACAGCACATAGTGCAGGACTAGAGATCCTGCACCTAGTGTATTTTTTAAAATATTTACACAGGGAGCGATCGTGTATATGGGGCAGCATATGTCAAATATTAACCGTTTGAGTGCCAGAGGGGGTACACAATGCACTGCTAAGCAAAGCAATGATTTGCCTACCTTGCTGGCACTCATAAGGTTAACTGTGTGGGGGCAACAAATGTCGTATACCAACTGTGTGGTGCAGAGTATGTCGATTGATAATTGTGTGGGGCAGCATATGTTAAATATTAACTGTGTGGGGCAGCATGTTGAACGTAAGTATTGTGGGGCAACATGGGGAACATCACCATTGTGTGGTAGCCCCACATACACTCACTGACACCCCCAGCCTTATTTTCTTGCCCAGACAGTGTCCATACGCATTTGTGGCTACCAGTAGGCAAGAAAACAGGGCTGGGGGGTTAAACAGTGCACGTATATGGGGATCTGTGGCTACCAGTGGGCAACATCTGGGGGCCAGGCAGTGTACATGGGGTTCTGTAGCTACCATTGAGCAAGGGAACAAGGCTGGTAGCCACAAATCCCCATGATGCTGCCTGATCCTCAGCCTTGTTCCCTTGGGAGTTCACAACATGTGTGAGTTTGAAATATGGTACAGAGCTGTGGTGATGATTGCGCACTGCTTGGTGTGCTTTTTTAATGCTTTGAGTGCCACAGGCGTGTGCAATGCACATCTCTATGGCACTCAAAGGATTAAAGTCATTGTAATACATTGTAGTTAGAAATAAGTACGTCATATGAACTGTCTACAACGTGTGCCTGGTTTACAAGCACATGTTGTAGACCATTCAAATGAAGTATTTCTTTCTAACTAATGCGATTACAGCTCTTCTGAAGAGCCGCAGGATGGTCTGCAGACCGGGATCTCCTTCGCTAAGACAGAAACTTGATGTCAGTGCAAGGTGAGGGAAAGAGGAACTTTGAAAGCTTATATCTCTCAAACCACCGAGGTTTGAGAGATAGGACTGGGTGCAATTAATTTATTTTTTTAATATCTATATAATTAAAGTTAATTTTAACAATGTATTACTATCACTTTAAGGGAGTAATTCTGTTCGGGGTACTAAAAAGATCATCTCCACTCCATTACTGACCAAGTGAGGAAGCAGAGAGAATTCGCTGACTTCAGGGTTGTCTGCTGCTGGTGATGTGTGAGGGGAGAGCATCCCTTCCACATCGACAGCAGTTCTACAGCCCTCCATGCTTATGATTGATTGAGGGCTATTACTGCATAGGAAACTACAGGGAGATCCCATCTTTGCCACCTTCAGGTATGTGAAGTTGAGACTGAGCTCCGAAGCAGAGGCTACTGTCAGAGTTTAGTGCATGTGGAGAAGTGCCACATTAACATATAAACACACCCCCATGAATACAATAATGGCTCATTATCCTGCATTTCCATGTGGAAATCGGCCATTGTCAATGTGATGAATGAAAATTCATTAACCTTTCAAAGGCATGTCTGATTGATGTCAATGTGGGCAGATTTTTGTTGGATTGATGGGGATGTGATGTCAAAGACATTTTAGTGCATACTGTCAATGTGCCTTCGACAGGACATGAACATTATTAGCCATCTTCGATCTTTAGTGCATCCCCCCATTGAGTTTGCGTCATCCAGGTAAAGCAGAACACAGAGGCGTAACTAGAAGCCACGGGGCCCTGGTGCAAGAATTGACATGAGCCCTCCGACCACATTGACCACCTCCACATTGCCCCTCAATCTCCACATTGCCCCTTCCACAATGCCCCTCAATCTCCACATCACCCCTTCCACAATGCCCCCATTTCCACATTGCCCCTTCCACAATGCCCCCATCTCCCCAATGCCCCTTCCACATTGCCCCTAAATCTCCTACCTCCCTGGTGGTCCATTGGCAGAGGACAGGTCTGTGCCTCTTTCTGCACAGACCTCTTCTCCTGCGCGGTCCTCTTCAGTAATGCAGAGCGCTGGGAGATGATGTCATCTCCCAGTGCTCTGCATTACGAGCGTGACGATCTGCCGGAGGGAATACTGATCTCCCTCTGGCAGACCGGCACTCTCGTAAGTCAGAGCCCCAGTGCAGGCATCAGACAAGGGGGTCACAGGGGGACGCCGGGCCCCCGGAGTGACGGGCCCGGTCGCAGGTGCGACCCCTATAGTTACGCCACTGGCAGAACATTTTGATTATTTTATTTTCCCTATGGATCTCATATTATTTCTGAATTATGTACACAGATGGATAATCAGCCAGGCTTCAGACTTAAGCCCGTATTCAGCAAGGTAAATATGTGTAATTCTGGAGCAAACTAACTACGCAATGGGGGAAAATCTAAATTCCCTTCAAGTTAAATGGAGATATTAACTCTTTCAATGCTATAGAGGCCCCCAAATTCTTGATTTAGAGGCCTCTGTAGCATTCAACAGGTTAAAAGTCCCATTTAAATCAAAGGGAATTTATACAATGTTTATTTCTGTCTTATAAATGGTTTACTCCAAAACCGCACCTCTTTACCTTGATGAATAATGCCCTTAGAGACTAAATAAGAAGAGATGATATAGAGACGTATGCTTCAATCCACCGTCAAGTGCAAAAGTACACATGTTGCTCAGGTGATTTATGTAGTAACTCAGCAGTCATATTATGCTTCAGTTAGGTTAATCAAATTCTCTATGGATTTAGATGTGTATTTTTGGCATGTGAGGCAAGGACAACGTGCGCTCACCCAAGGGGTCAGACAAGTATTGAATATAAAATGAACCACTAATGCTCTTTCCTTGACAGGCCATCTTGGAAACATTCATTTTTGTCACTTTCAATTATGAATGTTCAAATCAATTGCAGCCTTTTCGCAGAGGGGCTTCAGAATGATTGGTAATTCAACACTTAGTGAAGCCTATGTTTCTGTAATTACTACTTTTATCCAAAACACCTTTTGCCTGACTCGTAAAATGGCTTTTTAGACTTCTACATCATGAAGAGGTTTTGTTAATTTCAAGGCTTCTATAGCTAGCAACAATTTAGGCCTCTCTCTCAGGAGTGAAAAAACTGTTGCAGCCCCCTGCAACAACAGTCCTGTCACCTTTGTAACCACAGTCACTTCTCTCCTGCTTTCCACCACCTATTGGAAAAAATTAGAGTGTGACTTACAGTTAGTCCATATGAGCATCAGCAAATATTACTGGTGTTGCCCATGTGATTGCCCGTTCATTGGAGGTTGCACTGAGCATTGCATCCTCCAAACCCTCTGGTTGAAATGTCTTACACCGGCCTATAGGCCACTATGCAGACATTCCTTACTAAACTGTGTTTCTAAGAACACAAAAAAGTTGCAGCTTGCTGGTCTTTGGTATGTTCATTCATATGAAAGGCTCCCAGCATAGGAGCAACGGTTGTCAGATCTATTGCGGCATCTCTGCATTGGTGTCACCCATGTGAAATAGGGGTGGGCAAAAGCTATTGCCGTGTTCCTGTGAGAAATCCCACAAAAACTCAGTTGTTGTCTGCTTTTTCCCAGGGAAATCCACTTTAAAACAAGCAATTAAAATCTTTGCATTTTTCACCCACTGGCCAAAATTCTTTGCCATTTTTTCAAAGGCTAGAAAGTTTCCACCCATTGATTTACGTGTTTTTCATCTTTCCACTATAAAAACGTGACATATTCCAGGAAGTGGAACACAATAATTGGAACACAAAAATTGAGGCAGGAGAGGCTCGTAGTGACTGCTATCACTGTGAGCAAGTTTAAAAATAATAGAAAGAGGAACTGGAAGGACCCTTATGTGTCCTGAAGAGGATGAGGAGGAAGTGAGCACTACAGAACCAATGCTGTCCAGTTCCCCTAAATCACCCCTAGGCATCTTGGGGAAATTAATGGAAAGGGAAGAAGAAAAGGGTAGTAGTGAGAGCAGGACAGGTCTGCTGCCTGTGCCTGCTGTCAGACGTGTTGCCCCTGCTGCCACTAGTGCTGTGCCTGCTGTCAGACGTGCTGCCCCTGCTACTGCTACCGCCATTGCTGTGCTTGCTGTCAGAGGTGCTTCCCCTGCTGCCACTAGTGCTGTGCCTGCTGCCACTGCTACCTCTGCTGCCACTAGTGCTGTGCCTGCTGCCAGTGCTACCTCTGCTGCCACTAGTGCTGTGTCTGCTGCCAAAGCTGCCCCCAGTGCTGTGCCTTCTAGCACCAGTACTGTGCCTGCTGTCTGACATGCTGCCCCTGTTGCAACCAGTGCTGAACCTGCTGCCAATGCTGAACCTGCTGCCACTAGTGCTGTGCCTGCTGCCAGTGCTACCTCTGCTGCCACTAGTGCTGTGCCTGCTGCCACTGCTGCCACCAGTGCTGTGCCTTATAGCACCAGTACTGCGCCTGCTGTCAGACATGCTGTCCCTGCTGCAACCAGTGCTGAGCCTGCTGCTAGTGCTGAACCTGCTGCCAGTGCTGTACCTGCTGCCACCAGTACTATGCCTGCTTTCAGATGTGCTACCCCTGCTGCCACCAGTGCTGTGCCTGCTGCCAGTGCTGAACCTGCTGCCACCAGTGCTGAACCTGCTGCTAGTGTGTCTTGTAATACTCAGGAGTGGGGGAAGGAGAAGATTATTCCAAGTGTGACAACAGGGGACCCTAAGTCTTACTTGTAATTCCCAAGCAGTACCACCAGTGCTAATACTACCACTACTACTACTAAGAAGGTCCAGCAGCTTGTTAGTGTTAGGAGTGAAGGAGGGGGTAATCAATATCCTCATATTATGATTGACTGTGAGGAGGAAGATCTGGGGCTGAACTTGATGTGGTTGGTGTTAGCAGTAGTAACAGTAATGGTGAAGCAGCTGATGGGAATAGTGCTAGGGAAGTGGTAGGGGAAGCATTTGAGAGCATCCAGACTAGCGATCAAGGGAACCCACATGATTCCTCTGGCCCTGGGAGTTCCCTTCCCTTCACGACAGTGTCCAAGTGGAACATGATCCTGAAGAAGCCAGAAATGATGATGGATATAAGGCGGAGAAATAATAATACCACCACAACCACCAGGAGAAAAGCTCAGCTACCTGGTCCTGGTGCTACTGCTGCCAGTCTGCCTTCTTCACGTCACCAAGAAATTGCAAGTGTGTCACATTGCTCGTCACCTCCTCCAACCAGCAGTGAGATGTCTGTAACAGAGCAGCAGCAGCACATAGGGTCTAGTTGTGGTGGTGAAGATGATGGTGGAGAAGCTGGGGTGGAAGAGACATTGATGGCCTTTTTAGTAGACACTGAGAAGGAATAGGAGATAGGGATGAGGATGGGCATCACCATCACCACCACCACTGAGCTTTTGGAATCTGCAACTGCTCCAATTCCTGCTGCTGCTGACTTGCAAGGTATCACAGTCTACCTTTGAGGCCTAAGCGATCCTGTGCTCTTACCTCTGTATGGCCGCCGGCCTGCATGGCCTCCAGCCACTTCCTCATTGCTAAAGTTATGTTACCGGCATTGACACGGACGCCTGTTTATGGGCCTATTCTGTTGGGCCTAATCAGGTCCCGCCTCCTTCTGCTGTTTTATAAACATCATTGAGGCTTGGACTTGTTGCCCTTTCGGGGTGTATCAGTGCGTTTCTTCAATGTTGCTCTCGTTTCACCCTTGCTTGGCTGCCGTATTTTCTCCTAATCGATCCTGTGGCTTTGTCTGACTGCCCAATCTGTGTATGATCCTGGCTTGTCCTACTACCAGCTCTGTTTTGACCTTGGCTGTGGCTGACTACCCGATTTGGCTCTCAACTGTGGCTTGTCTGACTTACGCTCTGTGCTGTCCTTCGCTCCAGTCTGACTACCACCTGTCTGGGCTAGTTGTGAGCACTCCATCGGTCTAGTGCAACTGCTACCTCCACGGTAGAGTTTCTGGTTGCCTCTCGCTCCGTCGCCTCCATCCTGTGCCACTGTATCCATTACCTCCTGAGCCTGTTCTGTAACCCTCCACTCTGTAGCCTACGTACAGTATTGCCTTCACATACTTACCGGTGTTGCGGCTGGCTACGTTCTTGCCTCCGTCCTTTTCCTACCTAGTAGTCTGGTTCCGTGACTCTTTCGGAGTACTAGTTACTCTCTGTCTTGCTCCTCCTACCACTCCATGGTAGAGTCACTACTTTGAGACATCTGTCTGCCTATCTCGTGTCTGGGAGTTTAGCTGTCACTCCAGTGATTAGGTTTCCTGGCGTTCCAGGTTTCCATTGGCTAGGTATAGAACCAAGCCTAGTTCTGCTCCCATCTATCTCTATAGGCAACTGAGAACCAGTTACAGTTCAGTGTCAGTCCTTGGGTAGTGGACCCAGCACTGTCCTCATGCCTGTTCCTACTAAGGTTGGGGAAGTGATTACTCTTGCTTATCTTAATAAACTGGTTAAACTTCACTGTACCTGTGTTGTGTGTATTAATTACTCTGGTGTCCATGACACAAGGGAATCAGGATGCTGAGGAGCAAACTAGTGTGCCACAGATCACCATGGACACAGTGGGAATGGGGTCAACAAGTGGTGTGGGACTAGGACAGGTTCCACTTGCCAGGGGCAGCAATACTCCTGGTCCTAGTTGCAGTGCTGATTCTGAGGCACTAGCAGCAACAGCAGCAACATCATCCTCTGCCCCAGACAGTGAAGGGGAATGTGGAGGAAAAGAAGAAAGAGGCCATTTTTCTCCACCTGTTCCCTGTCCCCTGAAGTCATGGGTGTGGGACTATTTATCTCTTGGGGCAAGCACAGTACAGTCGTCACCAATGACACTGTGCACAATTTGTGCAGTGAGAAGAAGAAAGGAGGTAACACACTTTGTTACAACCACCCTGATATCACACATGAAACACAGACACCATGACATTTACTCCAAACATGTTAAAGCCAAACACCCACCACAGAAATCAAGCACCACTGTTGCTGTACTCCCTGACTCTCCAGAAAGGCAACAAGAGGCAAGGCAAAGATCAAAGAGGAGGAAGAATAGAGCAACCCAGGCAGAGACTGGAAGTTCCATGATAAGTGAAACAACTAGCTCGCCATCACCTTCTTCCTCTAGGGTAACTACATCTTCTGCCAATCTACCTCCTTCATCGTTACCTCTCCCACCAAGTGATGTTAGGATGTGGCAGTTCGTGTCTACCCATTGCACACTTTGTAGTGCACTGACCACACATGGCAGTGTGGTGGATACAGTTGTACCCCAGGTGTTATTTTCTAACTACCACACACACACTGTCGTACAAATCAATGTCCTACAAATCAATGTTTCCTTAGGGCTTGTGCCAAACAAGTCTGAGTCCTACAAATCAATGATTCCTCAGGGCTTGTGCCTCTAACAACAAATCATCCTCTACAAAATACTCTGTCACAACAAGTATTAGTCTACACCAGTGGCAGCTCATGTCAAGGGGTTCCTGTCGCTATCACTTTGCATACAAATTTCTTATTTTATTTTATTTCTTTTTTATTAACTGTCACCCCAATACCAGTCAAGAAACGCCTCCAAAACAAATTCCCTGTTCAAGTGATTTATTCCCCACACTCCTCCCACTAACACAGGCACCCTCCTCAGACCCTTTTTATACCATGTCTTATGGGATTTTATTAACTACATAACGACCCATGACGGTCCTGGACCGTCATGGGTTGTTTTGCTTTAAGGACCCATGATGGTCCTGGACCGTCATGGGTTAAATGATAGCAGCGTGCCTCTGTGTACGCTGCTATAATTAATTCCCAGCTGAGATTGAACGCTCCGGGACGGAGCATTCAGTCTCAGCCACTTTCACAAGTGCCGGGTCATGGGATCACTGCAACAGCGATCCCATGTACCAGCATTGTGAAAGAATGAATGAGGCAGTGTTCTACGCTGCCTCTAGAGTCTCTTCTCAGCCATCTTTCCCTTGCTATCAAAGTAAGGGACAGAGAAGCAGAGAGGAGACACCTGGTGGACAAATAAAATACAGCAGCTGGGGATATTAACCCCTTCACTTCTGTGCTGGAGGCTGGCTAAATGCAGGTCCATTTTTGACCTGCTATCATTAATTCCCTGCTGACACTGAATGCTCCGGAACCGAACATTCAGTCTCAGCCACTTTCACAAGTGACATTTTCTTTAATTTTACTAAAATAAATGGTGGGCTATCCACATAAGTATGGTATCAAAAGAAAGCCCTATTTGTGCGTAAAAAAAGGTATATAATTTTCATGGGTAAAATAAAGTACTTAGAGGGAAAACACTGTTGAACAAAGACATAGTCAAAAAGGTCAGAATTGCTCCAGTCCTTAAAGAGATAGTAATACTTCGTTTTAACTTTATTTTATTTTGTAGGCATTAAAAAAACATGAAGAATGATATATGTCTTATCTCTGAAACCTTTATGGTTTAAGAGATATTCACAAACAAAGTATCCCTTCCCTGTTCAACCAGATCAGAAGGGAGGTGCCCAGGTAGACTGCAGAGAGGGACAATCTTCAATTAAGATAATGGAAAAAGCTGAAAAACTTGTCAAGGGGGGAAGGGCTTTCATTGTTTTCATACAAAGAAAATTGTCCCCTTCTGTTATCTGTCCTGTCATACAACCAGACTCACATCTGAGAAGAGATGGCGTACACTAGGTAAAAGGGGCGGGAGGGGAACTTTGCTTGTAAATATCTCATAAACCATAAAGGTTTGAGAGATAAGACTTATATCATTCTTCATGTTTTTTTAATGCCTACAAAATAAAATAAAGTTAAAACGAAGTATTACTATCCCTTTAAGTGAAATCCACCTCAGATTGTTCCGGTCCTTAAGGGGTTAATTGTATTTAGGATTTATTTTTTATTAACTGCCCTCAATCCCAGTAAACAACCCCCCAAAAAAAAATCCCTGGGAAATAAAATAATATTTGCTATGTGTTTTGTGTAATTTCAATATTCCCATTGATTTAAATAGAATGAGCTAGGCGAAAAAAACTGAAAAAAGCACTTTTTGTGGGAATTTATTCGCCAAGCGGGAAGTGCCATTAGTCACCAATTTCATTTTGAACCAAATATTTTCTTGCAACCCTAATGTGAAAAACACCTGAGGCGTGCATCACAGATATTTTATAATGCACTGTTTTGGTTTTTAAAAATGCATGAAGTACAATACATTGGATCGTATGAGGCTGTTCAGACGAGCATCAATAAGAGTGCACTATGCTGGCCAACATAGCTTGCTAAAGATTGCGTGTTGATACATTAATGCAAGTCACAACAGCACAATGGATTTCAATGGGCATGCATTAACATCACGTGTTCTATTTTTCATGTGTAGCTGAAGCTGTGTTTTGTCTCCTCTTCCGCTACCTTCCTCATTAATGCATAGGTGACACCACAAATGTAGTACAGACGTGCTGCAAAAAAAAAAAAACAGTAAGTTGCCAGATACAGTGTGAACTAAGCCTTATAGCTATTGTTTTTAACCCTTTGAGTGCTTTGCAATGTGTTGGCTATGCCTATGGCACTCAAGGGTTAATGGTCTGTTGAAAAAAAAATTCAAAACTAGTTGTATTGATGGAACAGGAGTCTAAAAGAAAGTAGAGCCAATTATTCACATGCAGTGCTATTTCTGTGTGTTCCTATATGCTTTTCTAAGTGTAGTATCCATAGAGAGCAATTCAGGGCCAACTGAGAATGATGGGAGTTGTAAGCCAAAAACAGCTGAATGTAAATTAGTTGCCCAGCCCTTGGCCTAGACGTATTCACAACAGTAAATATAGAAAAACCAGCACAAACTGAGATCTAAGTTTAGTATATGTATAGTTTATCTGTATAATAAATTATAATACAAAAACAAATAATAGCAGAAAATGTAAAACAGACATTTAAATGGGACAGTAATATTTCAATTTATCTTTATTTTATTTTGTAGGCATTAAAAAAACATGAAGAATGATATAAGTCTTATCTCTCAAACCTTTATGGTTTAAGAGATATTCACAAGCAAAGTTTCCCCCTCCTGCCCCTTTTTCCTAGTGTAAGACATCTCTTCTCAGATGTGGAATGCAGTCCATAGACCAGACAGATAACAGCAGGGGACAATCTTCTTCCTAAGAGAACAATGAAAGTCCTGCCCCCCCTTGACAAGTTTTTCAGGTTTTTCCCTTATCTTAATTGAAGATTGTCCCCCTCTGCAGTCTACCTGGGCACCTCCCTTCTGATCTGACTGAACAGTGTTACATCAGTAAAAGGGGTGGGAGGGGTATACTTTGTCATTGAATTACTCTTGAACTACAACTCTGACAGAATTGAAATAACACTCTCCATGGTCCAAATACTATGATGATTAATTAGAGCTGCTTTTATTATGAAACATTACTATCGCTTTAAATGGAATTATATTTAAAAGTAGTATGTGTTACATACAAAAAAGGAATAGTAAGACATTTCCAAGAATACGCCTATATGGCCTGGGACTAAAAGAGGTTAAATGTGATGGAGACAGTGATTGAAAATATATAGATCTTGCAAACAAAAATTAATTTATAATTATATTGCTTGAACGATTGGGGTACATAAATGAGAAACATACAGGACAGTTCTGCAAACCATTTTTATCAAGTTGCTTGATCTTATGACATAAGGGGGAGATTCAATAAGGTGTGATAAAGAGGATAAAGTGGAGATGACTTCTACAGTTTATCACTTCTCCAAGTCTTATGTTATTCTGGGAGCCTATGCACTAAGATCTCTTTTTTTTCTTTGCAGATGAGTAGGCTCCATAGAATAACATAGGAACTCGAGAAGTGATAAACTGGGGAAGTCATCTCCATTTTATCACCTCTTTATCACAGCTTAGTGAATCTCCCCCTAGGTATCTTTTAAAGGGATAGTAATATTTCATAATAAAAGCAGCTCCAATTAATCGTCATAGTATTTGGACTTTGGAGAGTGTTATTTCACTTCTGTTACAGTTGTAGTTCAAGAGTAATTCAATGACAAAGTATCCCCCTCCTGCCCCTTTTACTGATGTAACACTGCTCAGCCAGATCAGAAGGGAGGTGCCCAGGTAGACTGCAGAGAGGGATAATCTTCAATTAAGATAAGGGAAAAAACAGAAAAACTTGTCAAAGGGGGCAGGGTTTTCATTGTTCTCATAGGAAGAAGATTGTCCCCTTCTGTTATCTGTCTGGTTTTTGGACTGGATTCCACATCTGAGAAGAGATGGCTTACACTAGGTAAAAGGGGTGGGAGGGGAAAATTTGCTTGTGAATATCTATCAAACCATAAATGTTTGAGAGATACGACTTACATCATTCTTCATGGTTTTTTAATGCCTACAAAATAAAATAAAGATAAAATGAAGTATTACCATCCCTTTAAGCAAGCCCATTATGCTTACTTAAAAGATACCTAGGGGGAGATTCACTAAGATTCACCTGTGAGATAGCTTAGTGGTAGATGCCCTGACTGCAGAGTCTGCTCAGACCTCAAGCTTGCAGGGTCAACTCAGCCTTTCATCCTTCTGAGGTCGGTAAATGCGTACCATTGGTTGGGTAATAATATCTATTATTCAGCTGCCTATTTGGTTAATTCCAAGAGCGTGAGCTGAAAGCGCTTTGAGTCCCACTGGGAGAAAGGAGCTATATAAAACTAATTATTATTATTTTTAAAATATTTGTGTTTAGTAACCCTTAATATTAACACCCTCTCATTTATCAGCTGCTTAATGGAAAAATTCTTCATGGTATAGACCCTCCATAGGAGGATCTGGGTACCTTGTGTTCCGTTTTTGTCTCCTATGGTCTATGGTCTTCCTTCTTTTTATTGATTTTCATTTTGTTAATTCTCAGATCAACCTGTTTCATGGCTACTACACCCCTTTATTAGGATTGCTACAACAAGACGCCAAATTTGGCAGCTGAAACACATAACAGCTATTTGAGTGAATTGGAGTTGTCCTTTTGAAACTAAGGAATAATGCATAAGTGAATAGGGTTTCAGTCCAGCAGAGATGATTACTGTTTAAAACTTTGTGATTTAACTATTATTCTGAAAGCGGAACTACCACCCAACACAATCTTTAGCTTCACTACGTCCCCATCTGGCGACTAGCTGCTCAGTAGAGCTAGTCACCAGAATAATTACCTTATTTAATAGATTTCTGCTCTCTTCCCCAGCTGAGAGGCAGGACGGAGCGCGGACATCTTGCTATTGTGATGTCTGCGCACCTGCGCTGTCAGTCCCAGCCGGAGCCAAATGGCTCCTAGCAACACCTACTAGACCCGGCAGGGACTGACAGCAGAGGCGCACGGACGTCACAATGGCAAGATATCCGAGCTCCGTCCTGCCTGTCAGCCAGGGAAGAGAGCAGAAATCTAATAAATAAGGTAATTATTCTGGCGACTAGCGCTACTAAGCAGCTAGTCGCCAGATGGGGATTTAGTGAAGCTAAAGATGTGTCTGGTGGTAGTTCCGCTTTACATTATAAAAGCATGAGTTCCAAGATAATAGAAAATATCATACATTGGTGTATATGAACAATTAGACAACAGAAACTTTATTGTTACATTTGAACATTTTCATTCTGTGCATGCTGATGTTTACCATTAAGTTACATAAATATAAAGCTAAATATGAAAATAATCCTGCATTAACCAGAGTATTTATATACATTGGTGTATTTTTATATCACTTTGTATGGGTTGATTGGTTTATTATATTACTAGTAGTTTTGAATTACATTTCTTATATATTTCATTTTACTGGTCTATAGACGGAAATTACTAATTAAAGGGATATTAATGATTCACAAAAACAGCAGCTCCAATTAATCTTCATAGTATTTGGGCCATGGAGAGTGTTATTTTAATACCATCAGATTTGTGGTTCAAGAGTAATTGAATGATAAAGTATTCCCCTTCCACCCTTTAACCTTGTATAAGCCGCCTCCCCTCAGATGTGGAATCTGGTCTGTTGACTGGACAGATCACAGCAAAGGACAATCTTCTTACAGTGAGTATAAGGAAAACCCTGCTGTCCTCGACAGGTTTTCAGGTTTTTCCTTATGCTCACTGAAGATTGTCCCTCACTGTTATCCATTAGGACAGTCTTGCTGCTCTGAGGTGAGCAGTGTTACATCAGTAAAAGGGGCGGGAGAGGGATACTTTATCAATTAATCTTGAACTACAACTCTGACAGCATTGAAATAATACTCTCCATGGCCCAAATACAATGAAGAGTAATTGGAGCTGCTTTTATTGTGAAATGTTACTATCCCTTTAATTGCAATTTAATCAAAACACTATTGTTAGATATGATAAATATGAAAAACGTGTTGTGAGTACTATATCAAAACGGAGAACAGAATATCAAAAAAGTTTTTTTGTATTTACAGAAGAAAATATACAAAAAACCACAAATGAGAATATTGGGGGCATTATTATTATCAGATACGTACAAGCTGCTGGTAAAACATAGTATACATTGTTTCTGTTCCTACTTTTTTCTTTGTTTACCCAATATTGTTTTCATATATATTATATTACTTAAAGGGATAGTAATACTTAGTTTTATCTTTATTTTATTTTGTAAGCATTAAAAAAAACATGAAGAACGATTTAAGTCTTATCTCTCAAACCTTTATGGTATGAGAGATATTCACAAGCAAAGTTTCCCCTCCCGCCCCTTTTACCTAGTGTAAGCCATCTCTTCTCAGATGTGGAATGCAGCCCATAGACCAGATAGATAACGGCAAGGGACAATATTCTTCCTATGAGAACAATGAAAGCCCTGCCCCCTTGACAAGTTTTTCAGGTTTTTCTCTAATCTTAATTGAAGATTGTCCCTCTCTGCAGTCTACCTGGACACCTCCCTTCTGATCTGGCTGAGCAGTGTTACATCAGTAAAAGGGGCGGGAGGGGGATACTTTGCCATTGAATTACTCTTGAACTATAACTCTGACAGTATTTAAATAACACTCTCCAAAGTCCAAATATTATGATGATTAATTAGAGCTGCTTTTATTATGAAACATTGCTATCCCTTTAACTCAAGAATTCATCTCTTTATCTCTTTCTCATCATTTTAAAAGATACAGCTAATTCTTACTGGTATCTTGCTTAAAATTCACTGTATTAAAATGTATCAGAATATTTTTGGCATATAGATATTGATGTTCCTTTCTTTAATCAAACTCTCGGTGAGCACTGGTGCATTAAAGATTATATTTGCACATATCCACAGCAGCAGCAGCAGCAAATATTTCTCATTACTGATGTTCTAAAGTTTTGTCTCTCTCTGATCTGACTGTATGCGGGTTTCTGTACAATGGAAAATCTCCTCTCAGATTGACTGTATATAAACTGATAAATAAAACAGCCCCCATAAACCCAAGAGAGATTGTCTGGGACAGGAGAATTGATATGGTGCTGGACCAGTCCATGACTCAGGAATGTGGACATAACAAGTATAGCCTTACAATTTGGTTCCCTAGGCAGTTGCCTTCTCAGCCTAATTGGAAATCCACCCATGGTTCTTTTCACTAAACAGTCTGTAACTAAAATCACAATAATTAATGTGCGGAAAAAAATAATTGCTTAATACATTTTTCCATGCCATTGCCATGTCTCACAATAAAAATAAGAAGTAATGTGTAAAAGTAAAATGAATGATAAAATATTCAGTATTATAAACTGTTTTAACTCGTAAAAGACCAGAGGGACATGCAGTGCATTGCCTCATAATGCATTGTATATCCATCTGGTCTTTTCTCCTTAATTTCTAGAGCTCCAAGCCCATATCAGACATGGGCTTGGCCATGTGTACCTAAAACACCAAGCCCATATCAAGTACAGGTTTGGCAATTGCCCCCAGTCAATATCCCAAGAGGAAAGGAGGTTAAGCCAAGAATAAGTCCAGGGGGAGAGAGAGAGAGAAAGAAGGAGGAAGCCCCAGTGTACAAAATGAGAGAGAGAGACAGAGGATGGACTAGAGAGAAGGGGATAGAGAGAAAGAAAGATGGGAGAGAGAGAGTGAGGGAGAGAAGTAAGAGAGAGTTCAGTGGGCCTAAGAGTGATCTCGGTGAATTCAAATTGGAATCACCACTAAGGAAGAAGATTGAGAGAGCAACAACAGACCTGAGAGGAAACTAGTTCCCAAGGACTAGATGGTCAAAGGACCAATAGATGAAGAGGTGAGGCTGTGGTCTAAGGGACCAATAAAAGAAGAGCAGCATGCCTGAGAGAGGATTGGAGTCAGAGGGGTAACTAGAAGCCACCGGGCCCTGATGCAAAAATTGCCATAGGCCCCCCCAACCACATTGCCCCCCCATTGGCCATCTCCACATTGCCCCCAATCCCCACATTGCTTCCACAGGCATTGCCCCCAATCTCCATATTGCCTCCACAGACATTGACCCCAGTCTCCACATTGCCTTCACATATATTGGCCCAAATCTCCACATTGCCCCCCAATCTCCACATTGCCTCCACAGACATTGCCCCCAATCTCCACATTGCCTCCACAGAAATTGTCCCTACTGACCCCCCCCCCAGAATCCATCTCCTACCTCCCTGGTCAGGGACGTGCACAGACATTTTGGGGGGCAGGGGCTCAAATGAAACAGCTGCTTAACCTTTTGAGTGCCAGAAAGGCATCCAATGCATTACGCTACAATGCACTAGATATCTCTCTGACACTCAAATGGTTAATAGAAACATGCCCATATCACCATTTGAAATCTGAACATTCAAATGAACCCCAACACACAAACTAGTAGTATTCGGCTCCCAGCTGTTGAAGTAAAACTACCTCCATCATCAGTCAGAAAACCGATAGGCTGAGGATGATGGAAGCTGTAACCAGAACAGCTGAAGAACCATGTGCTGCCCACCCCTGACACTAAAGGGAAGAATTGGGAAAATGCAGGCATCTACCTGTCTTGAATTCCAAATTCGAGCCGCAGTGCTGCATTCTTCCCTGCAAAGAACAGGGAGGTGGAGGTGAGACACATGGGGAAAGTTGATGCCAGCACGTAAGATCTCCAGGCTGGTGTGGCATTATCTGAACAGCTGTGTCAGCGGTGCAACAGGTTGTTGTCAGTAACCAGCAGAGGAAACATTCCCTGGGGTAGCGCTAGTGTTGCAAAAGCTGGGGGAGGGTAGCATTCAGCAGAAACCCACTAAACAGCCGCTAACCTGCCCATCCCCTCTCGCCTCCTCACCAGATGCACCGCTGCCTCACTCTGTATCATGGTTTCTATTGCGTTCCTCTCCTCTTCCATCTTGACTTTTGCCAACGTGGACATTTTTGGGGGGGTTTGGATACTAATAGTGATGAGCGAGCATGCTCGGCTGAAGCTCGGTTCGGCTCGAGCATCGCTCTGCTCGGCACATGGCGGTACTCGTACGAGTACCGCATGTGCTCGCCCGCCATGTTCGGGTCTCCTCCCCGCACGTTTCGCGGCTGCAGCGCAGCCAATAAACGTGCGGGAAGGCTCTGACATCAGTGTAATGCCAGCAGCCATGTTGGCTGCTGGCATTACACTGATTGGCTAGCCAGAACCCGTGATCGGGTGCTGTATAGCACCTGACCAGCGAGTTCGGCTCAGTCTTAGTCAGGGAGAGATGAGGATAGGAAGGGAAAGTCAGTGTAGGGAGAAGAAAAGTGTGTTTCAACAACAAAAAGACCCAAAAGTCCTTTTTAGGACTATTGTGTGTGGGGGCAGCAGTTATATTTTGTTTTGGGGGGCAGAGTTTAAAAAAAAAAACGTCACATATTCCGTTCACTGTGCCTAGCCGCAGATTAGCAGCACATTCTGTTTAGTGTGCAAAGTTGCAGATTAGCAGCACATTCTGTTTAGTGTGCAAAGTTGCAGATTAGCAGCACATTCTTTTTAGTGTGCAAAGTTGCAGATTAGCAGCACATTCTGTTTAGTGTGCAAAGTTGCAGATTAGCAGCACATTCTTTTTAGTGTGCAAAGTTGCAGATTAGCAGCACATTCTGTTTAGTGTGCAAAGTGTAAAAAATAAAAGTCACATATTCCATTCACTGTGCCTAGCCGCAGATAAGCAGCACATTCTGTTTAGTGTGCAAAGTTGCAGATTAGCAGCACATTCTGTTTAGTGTGCAAAGTGTAAAAAATAAAAGTCACATATTCCATTCACTGTGCCTAGCCGCAGATAAGCAGCACATTCTGTTTAGTGTGCAAAGTTGCAGATTAGCAGCACATTCTGTTTAGTGTGCAAAGTGTAAAAAATAAAAGTCACATATTCCATTCACTGTGCCTAGCCGCAGATAAGCAGCACATTCTGTTTAGTGTGCAAAGTTGCAGATTAGCAGCACATTCTGTTTAGTGTGCAAAGTGTAAAAAATAAAAGTCACATATTCCATTCACTGTGCCTAGCCGCAGATAAGCAGCACATTCTGTTTAGTGTGCAAAGTTGCAGATTAGCAGCACATTCTGTTTAGTGTGGAAAGTTGCAGATTAGCAGCACATTCTGTTTAGTGTGCAAAGTGTAAAAAATAAAAGTCACATATTCCATTCACTGTGCCTAGCCGCAGATAAGCAGCACATTCTGTTTAGTGTGCAAAGTTGCAGATTAGCAGCACATTCTGTTTAGTGTGCAAAGTGTAAAAAATAAAAGGCACATATTCCATTCACTATGCCTAGCCGCAGATAAGCAGCACATTCTGTTTAGTGTGCAAAGTTGCAGATTAGCAGCACATTCTGTTTAGTGTGGAAAGTTGCAGATTAGCAGCACATTCTGTTTAGTGTGCAAAGTGTAAAAAATAAAAGTCACATATTCCATTCACTGTGCCTAGCCGCAGATAAGCAGCACATTCTGTTTAGTGTGCAAAGTTGCAGATTAGGAGCACATTCTGTTTAGTGTGCAAAGTGTAAAAAATAAAAGTCACATATTCCATTCACTGTGCCTAGCCGCAGATAAGCAGCACATTCTGTTTAGTGTGGAAAGTTGCAGATAAGCAGCACATTCTGTTTAGTGTGCAAAGTGTAAAAAATAAAAGTCACATATTCCATTCACTGTGCCTAGCCGCAGATAAGCAGCACATTCTGTTTAGTGTGCAAAGTTGCAGATTAGCAGCACATTCTGTTTAGTGTGGAAAGTTGCAGATTAGCAGCACATTCTGTTTAGTGTGCAAAGTGTAAAAAATAAAAGTCACATATTCCATTCACTGTGCCTAGCCGCAGATAAGCAGCACATTCTGTTTAGTGTGCAAAGTTGCAGATTAGCAGCACATTCTGTTTAGTGTGCAAAGTGTAAAAAATAAAAGTCACATATTCCATTCACTGTGCCTAGCCGCAGATAAGCAGCACATTCTGTTTAGTGTGCAAAGTTGCAGATTAGCAGCACATTCTGTTTAGTGTGCAAAGTTGCAGATTAGCAGCACATATTCCGTGTAATATGAAGAAGGCGGGTAAAAAGGGACGGGGAAGTGGACGTGATCCTGATAGTTCAGGGCGCGGGTCAGGACGCGTAGAAACTGTGCCTGGTGCCAGAGCACAAGAAAGAAAGACATCCACCATACCTAGCTTCATGTTTCAGTTTACAGGGCGTCGTAGGACATCACTCTCGAGGTCAGACCACTGCGAACAGGTGGTCGGTTGGATTTCAGGTGATACTGCTTCCAGTCGGTTAAGCACCACCCTGTCTTCCACCAAGTCCACTCTAAGTAGCCAAGAGTCTGGTCAACATAATCCTCACCCTGATCATCCTTCCTCCCACCATAGAGGGTCTGGTCAAAGAAGTGATCCCACACTGGGATATAGTGAGGAGCTCGTCTCATCACCAATCCTTCATTTGAACCTCTCTCCAAGCACGCTTGCAGAGGAACATGAAATCTTGTGCCCTGATTCACAACCTCTAGAGGGTACCCAATCACAAGAAGATGACAGAGGGGAACGGCATTTAAGGTCAAAGGAAGTGGATGATGATGATGATGAGACATAGTTGCCATCAAATCAACCACTATTACTGTCTCAAGACCTTGATGAGGAGGATGATATACAGTTGTCAATGACTGAGTATGTGGTGGGATCAAGAAATGAGGAGGATGATCAGAGTGAGGAAGTGGAGGAGGACTTGGTGGACGATGAGGTGACTGACCCCACCTGGGAAGGTGGAGAGCCGAGTGATGACAGCAGTCCTGAGGGTGAGCCATCTGCAGCACCGCAACAGGCTGGAAGAGGCAGTGGTGTGGCTAAAGAAAGAAGGCAGACCGCACCAAACCGGCCCGCAAATGTTCCACGGAGCACCCCTTTGCGTAAATCTCCCTTGCCAAGGGCTAGGTGTTCCGCGGTATGGCGTTTTTTTAAGGAAAGTGCGGACGACAAAAAAATTGTAATTTGCAACCTGTGCCACACCAGAATGAGCCGAGGCATGAACACTAGAAACCTCACCACCACCAGCATGATCCGACACATGGCATCCAAGCACCGTAATAAGTGGGAGGAACGCCCGGATCGCCAATCTGTGTCTGCAGGCCACACCACTGCCTCCTCTTCCCCTGTTTTCGGTGCCGGCCAATCGCCTGTCGAAGGCGCAGGCCCGCATACCTCCCGCCCTGCACCTGTACCATCTGAAGCACCATCAGCGACCACATCCACTTCCCTGTCCCAGCACAGCGTCCAAATGTCGTTACCCCAGGCATTTGAGCGCAAGCGAAAATACCCAGCCACCCACCCACAGGCCATAGCACTAACCTCACACCTTTCCAAATTACTGGCCATCGAAATGCTGCCATTTAGGCTTGTGGAGACTGAGTCCTTCCGCAGCCTGATGGCAGCAGCTGTCCCTCGGTACGCAGTCCCCAGCCGCCACTACTTTTCCCGGTGTGCCGTCCCCGCCTTACACCACCATGTGTCCCGTAACATCACCCGTGCCCTGACCAACGCAGTTACTGGGAAGGTCCACTTAACGACTGACACATGGACAAGTGCTTGTGGCCAGGGACGCTACATTTCCCTGACGGCACACTGGGTGAATGTCGTGGAGGCTGGGAGCGACTCGGACCCTGGGATGGCACAGGTGCTACCCACGCCGAGGATTGCGGGCCCTACCTCCATCAGGGTTTCCGCCAGCACCTACGTTATTGGCTCCTCCTCCTCCGTTTCCACCTCCGAATTCTCTGCGCGCAGCGCCACTCACCCATCAGCCGGTAGCTGGAAGCAGTGTAGCACTGCAGTGGGGAAGCGTCAACAGGCCGTGCTGAAGCTGATCTGCCTTGGGGACAAACAGCACACGGCCTCAGAGCTGTTGCAGGGGATTAGTCAACAGACCGAGCAGTGGTTCTCGCCACTCAACCTGCAACCAGGCATGGTTGTGTGTGATAATGGGCGTAACTTGGTGGTGGCTTTGGAGCTCGGCAAGCTCAAACACGTACCATGCCTAGCGCATGTATTTAATTTAGTGGTTCAGCGATTTCTAAAAACCTACCCCAATTTGCATGATCTCTTGACCAAGGTGCGCCGCGTGTGTGCACATTTCCGTAAGTCATCTACAGCTTCAGCCGGCCTGTTGAAGCTGCAGCAGCGCTTACAATTGCCAGCTCACCGGCTGCTGTGTGACGTGAGCACGCGCTGGAACTCCACCTTCCACATGTTGGCCCGGCTTTGTGAGCAGCAGAGGGCAGTAGTGGAGTACCAGCTGTTACACGGTCGTCGCCTCTCCATTCAACTTCCTCTAATCAGAAGTGAGGAGTGGGAATGGATGTCAGACCTCTGTGAGGTTTTACGCAATTTTGAGGAATCGACACAGATGGTGAGCGGCGATAACGCTATTATCAGTGTAACCATCCCACTTCTGTGTCTACTGAAACGCTCGCTGCTCACAATTAAAACCGACGCTTTGCATGTGGAAGAGGTGGAAATGCGGGAGGAAGAGCTTACACAAGGTGATAGCCAGAGCACCCTCACTTCGTCTTCTCATCGACAATTGGAGGAGGCGGAGGAGGAGGAGGAGGAAGACACGGTTGCCTCCGCTACAGAGGGTAGCCATGGAACTTTAGTTCCATCTCTTCAGCGTGGGTGGGCAGAAGAGGAGGAAGAGGATGAGGAGATTGAGAGTCATCCTCCTGGTGAGAACAGCGAAATCTTGCCTGTTGGTACTCTGGCACACATGGCTGACTTTATGTTAGGCTGCCTTTCCCGTGACCCACGCGTTATACGCATTTTAGACAACACGGATTACTGGGTGTTCACCCTTCTGGACCCCCGCTACAAAGAGAATTTCTCATCTCTCATTCCTCCAGTGGAGAGGACAAGCAAAATGGTGCAATACCAGAAGGTTCTTGTCGAAAAATTGCTCCAAAATTTTCCATCTGACAACGCTGGCGGCAGAGTACGTGCTACCTTGGCCAACCGAGAAGGGGAGAAAAGGGGAGCACACAGCAGTTCCGACAAAGGCAGGGCAACACTCCCCAAGGCGTGGGACACCTTCATGACACCCCGCCAGCACCCTCACCCTGATGCGGTGCGGTGGGGTGCTCGATCATCACTAGATACTAACCGTGTGCTTATTGGCTTCCGGCAGCTGAGGTTGAAGGTCAACGTTGCTTGCGCTGTTCCGCACCAAACAGCGGCCGCTGTAAAGTCAGCATGATTTCTTTCAATGCCACTTCATCCTCTCCCTGGGGTCATGCGCTTGAAGTTGCTACTGGTGCAGTTGGCATGTTGACTTATGCAAACATATGAATGTGGCACATAAGGACGTGGGCCTTCTCCAAGCACTGCTTCTAAAGATTGTAGGTGAGGGGAGGAGATGGCTCTCCTATTCACTTCTATTGCATGGGAATTATTCAAGCTGTGTCAGGCGCTGGCTACTCCTACTTCACCTGTCAGCAACCGGAACATTCGTAGGCATTGTGCTCTAAATGTGATGCAGAAACTGTACACAGTGCCATAGGGGTTAATAACAGCCGGCCCTTTTTTTTTTTTTTTTTTTTTTAAAGGGCACGAGGGCACTTTGGACAAAAAGGGCAGGTGCTCAAGCTCCCCTTGGTGTCTATGTGTGCATGTTCCTGTCCCTGGTGGTCCAACAGAATGACAGGAGAGGTTTGTGCCTCCTTCTGCACAGACTTCTATACAGCTGGAGTTCCTGTGAGGTCCTCTCTTCAATAATGCAGAGCACTGGGAGATGATGTAATCTCCCAACGCTCTGCATTATAGAGAGAGTGCCAAAGAGGGAACTCAGCTGCTAGAGGTCTGTGCCAAAAAAGGTACAGACCTTAGCATGTTGCGGGCACTGGGTGGGGGGTTCACAGGGGGTGGCTGCGCCCCTGGAGTGACTTGGCCTGTTCACAGGTGTGACCCCTGTGATCCCTATTGTTATTCCACTGACTGGAGTGGAAGCAGAAAGACGTGGAGACTCGCGCAAGCCACCAGATGTGAGGGGAAGAATGTGAAAAAGGTAAGATGGACAAACTGGACTATAAATCTACACCCTCACGTACCTAATCTGGAAGCAGCATAGGAGGCTGACAAATAGACAGTGAATCAGCAGAAGGAGTCAAAACTGGGCAGGAGAAAGTCTTGGGTGAAGCCTGGAGTTCAGAGGCACAGGTGCCAAACCGGAGAGCAGGTTCGTAGTTGGGTGGAATCTCTAGGTCAAGAGTGAATCAACAAACACCAAGGGTCAAGATGGAACAGAAGATCAATACATAATAAGAGAATATAACAAGTTCATAGAAAGAGTCGTACAGCATGCGAGGACGCAGTAAAAATGATCAGGGCCCAGTCACAGGCAAGAGGAGAAATGGGGCATGACTAAAACAACCAATAGCGTGAACAGTGACAGAAATACATAAGAGCCATCATGATTCAATTCTGAGTGGATTAGGTCTCCAAAATTAATCTTTGTAAGAGATTTCAAGTCCATAGAAGCAGACATGATTCCATGATTCCAAACTCTTCCCACTAAAGGATTCTCTGCTTTCTAAATATTGTACAGTAAGTTATGGATGTTTACTATTAACTGGTACTGTTACAGGAGTAGTCAATGACTCCAGATGTTGGCGATTACATCTCCCATTGACTGGTCAGGGATGATTGAAGTTTTCATCCCCGACATCCGGTGCCCCAAACATTGACTTCTTTAATATACCTTGTGGGAACGGATGGATGACTATCTGAATTTTACATAAACTTTGGACAAAATTCTTTGACCCTCCGAGTTCCAGAGGAGTACGCAACACATTGATTTGAAATGCGTTGCGTACCCCTCTTACACTCAGAGGGTTAAAGGGATAGTAATACTTAAGATGTAAAAAAAATATATGTTGTAGGGTTTATCCCCCTGAGTAAAATAAGGGTACTGCCACTGCTGAGACATATTTTATTAAAAAATTATAACAGCTCAAACTTGAATTTTTTAGGTGCAATATCACAGTGGCCTGAACATTTACAGTGGTGCTGTTGCTACACCAGACTATGGACTTCTCTGGTCTGTAGATCATAAATCTCCATAGGATGGTGTAACAACAGCACCACTGTAAATTTTCAGGCCACTGTGATATTGCACCTAAAAAATTCAAGTTTGAGCTGTTATAATTTTTTAGTAAAATATCTCTCAGCTGACAAACTCTAGAACATACCCACAGGATGGGACAAATTAAAATCACAAGAGGAAAGAATGGAAATGTCACGGTCAGCAGAGGATTATAGAAGAGAGATTTTTCATTAACAGTAAAAACGTATGAAATGATAAGCGAATGTGTGGAAGCCGATCTGCAAGTATTGCAGTGTAGTGTGGCCGATCTGCAAGTATTTATATCACAGTTTATTTTCTCACCAATTACATAATAATCGGTTTCCTCAAAAGTACTTTCTCAAGCAGTGGATTTTTCAAAAGTTATTACAACCTAAACGATATTTATTAAAATGTTGGTAACAGTAGCAACTTATTTCCAAAAGAGAATGTTTTCTATTATGCATTTTATGGAAGGGCTTGAGTCATAGACTATGGCTTAATTTGTAAGTAATAAGAACAGCACCACATGGTGATTACCAGGGCCGGACTGGCCCACTGGGATACCGGGAAATTTACCGTTGGGATGAGGCATCTGGGGCCGGGCTGTGCAGCCACTATGCCAAAAAATATTGGCTTAATTTAATTTCAGGGGCCTGAAGCCCCTTAACATTGCTCTGGACCGGGACCCTATCACTTTCCCTAAACTTCCTCCCACCACATGGGTAGGAGGAGAGGGACTAAGGAAGTGTGGTGCCTCAGATTTCCATAAGTGCCTGCTGGCTGCCACTGGACCCCAGCGAAGCCACCCTTCTACGTCAAAAAAGTAAGGAAACATGTGGGTGGCTAAAATATGTAAACTGTTACTTATATATATGTGTGTGTATGTGTGTCTGTGTACCTGTGTGTATATGAGTGTGTGCAAACCTGTGTGTGCGTGTCAGTGTGACTCTGTATGTCTTCCTGTGTGCCTGTGCACCTGTGTGTCTGTGTATGTATTCTTGGGTCTGTGGGTATATGAGTGTATGAGTGTGTATATATCTGGCTGTGTGTGTCAGTGTGTATGTGTGTCTGTGTATATGCACACACACTATCTAACATAATGAATTATAGGGCTGGCATACATTTTTTTCCCAGGGCTGCTTTGTATTTCCAGTCCGGCCCTGGTGATTACAAAAGAGAAATGCAGTTTAAAAGGGCAGTAAACCTTAATTATGAACTGGTAGATAAATAGATAGATAGATAGATAGATAGATAGATAGATAGATAGATAGATAGATAGATAGATAGATTTTTTCATTGAGTAAAATAGGAAAGCTCCCAATGCATGGAGTTTTTGAGTTCAAGATTGGTCACCAGTTGATGGTTTTGAGGATACAATGCTGTTTGAATCCTTCAGTGAATGACCAATCCAAGGGGCCATTGGCCATTAATATATGGTTGATGCCCACATGGACTGGCTTTGTGACACACCTTCTCCATTATAGCACCCCCATGTAAGATTAATTCTGGGGGAATGAATGACACCACAGGTAAGTAAACTCGGGCGGCATTATAGTCACTACAAAGCAGACCAGCCAGGTTGCCCTTGAAAACATAGTTTTAGTGTTGGCATGAACTGAACCCCTCTGGCACTCGAAGGGTTAAGTGTTATTACCTCTTTGAATGAGGCTGTTAAGCCTTTGAGTGCCACAATGGTTTGTAACGTATTGCTTCTCAACACGTTGCTCACCTCTCTGGCATTCACTGGGTTAAGCCCTTGAATGTAAATTTTAATCCCCATTTACATCATTTGGGGGGGGGAGGGTTTGACCATTTTATTTGCCCCTATGGTGTAATTAATTTGCCCCCCAGTTGTTCCAGTTCTTTTTAATACATCAGTGTCATTGCAGCACTTTGTATTCACACAAGAAGATAAAGAACTAATCCTATTCTTGATACCTCTTAAATAAGTGATATGACTAATAGTTTTACCTGGATGCTTAGCACAGGAAGAAATAATACAAGTTCTGTAGAAAAGGGCAAATATTCTCTAAGGGTTTAACTGCCATGGAGGCCTTTGATCTGGCTCATGTGCTGACAATCAGCTTCATGTCAGCGCCCTCATACCCCCCTTCTCCCTGCGCGGAGAAGCTTCAGACCTGACAGATTGGATCTCTTCAGCCAAACAAGTCTTGAAAGCAGTTTTCAAGACTAATTTGTGTGTGCAGACTGAGCCTACCTGACAGTGCAGACTGATAATATTCTGAGCAATTCTACTGGCTTATAGATTTTGTGATCAATGTCTGTTTTTTTCTTATATAGTAGCTGGATTGATACCCAGAATGTTCAGAGACATATGCATTAAGAAAAATGCAGTAATTCTGTGACAATGCACCATAATAAAATTTGATAGAATTACCACTTGGTTTTAAATGGGGGTTTAACCCACTGAATACAAGAGAGGTGGCTGGCGATTTGAGAAATTGTATTTATCCCCTATGGCATAGTACAGACCTCCAGCTTTTGGGAACTATAACAGCAAAAGACAGAACTGACAGCACTTATCGCCAGACTATAATATCCAGGATTCTGATGAGACACACTTGAAGACTGCTATTTAATTAGAATGTTAAGGGAGCATCGTACATTTAAAGGGACAGCTATTTGTTATGGGAAAAACATATTATAGGACTTTTAATTAGTAAAACAAGGGAACTGTTTTGAAATGCATCTTTCCAAAGTTATGACATTTAAAGTATTTTTACCTTAAACCTCTGCAGAGCATTGCATTACATACCCCTCTGGCAATCAAAGGGTTAGCATTTCCCCCTAGCTGCCAGACTTCAGATGCTTATTCTGTTGCATTATATTGGAGAGGTGAGTCACTACAATATAAAATGTGATATTCAAACAGAAAAAAACAAACCTGCATGCCTCCATACAAGTTTTGATGTGATAGTAACTGCTGAGTCACTTCCTGTCAGTTTGACATTTCAGGAAGTACGCTCCCTGGATCTCTTTTTTCCAGAGAGCATAACAGTTTTGAACTGCTATATATTTTGAATAAAACAACTGATAGTGGTGGGAGTGACCTTGTTATACTCAACAGGAAAACCCCTATAACATATAGCTTTTCATTAAAAAAAGTTACTTTCCAAGAGAATCTTCGTTTAGCTTTAGATAGTACGTAAATCCCATGGTAGCTAATTCTCCAAGTCAGACATTGGATCTCACTAACCAACCGCCTAGGTTACACCCCTAGGGGTCTCACAATCTTTGAACTGGCAATATCCAAGCCCCCCAATTCTATTAGACCCCTCTCGTTTTCCTACTCCACTCTCCTTTCTACTCATGCTCCTTCCAAACCTTACTTCCTCAGGGCCTGGGAACTAGAACTCTGTGTCAACCTTGATATGTCCCATTGGTCCTATACACTCCATCCGAACTACAGGCTCTCCCGCTCCTTCAGTATGAAGGAATGCACTACATATTCCTCTCCAGGTGGTAACTGAAACCTGTTAGAATAGCTCAATTCTCACAATCAGCTTCTACCCAGTGCTGGAGATGCAATACCAACATAGGCACTATGCTACACATATGGTGGTCGTGCCCTCTCATAGTGCCATACTGGTAAGAGATCTGCTCAAATATCTTATCAGCTCTCGAGGTTACTCTGCCTCTAGACCCCTTATTACTTTTATTTTCCTATAAAAGTAATTTGCCAATCAATCTCCCCGGTCGGCTTTGGTGCATCATAGTCCCCCCTTCTTATTGAAGCCAAATCACTGATTCCACAATGGTGGAAGTTGCAAGATCCCCCTGGGGGGAAAACAGACTCCCTGACTCTCATGGAAAGAGGTCATGCTATGTTCATCTCATCATTCGACCATCACCAATCCCTGTGGTCCAAGAGGTACAGATCACATCCAAATTACCGTAGCCCCAAGGACCGACATTTACAGCCCCAATAAATGCAGATACATCATGCCTCCCTGATATATATACACACTATTAGAGTTACTCGCCAGGTAGCGCCCTCTGTGGGAATTGAAGATTCGTGGCATTCAACTCAACAAATTGCATGACCAACATAACTTTAGATTATCTTTGAATCATAGTTTTATGAGTCTCCTCTGGCCGTGGACCTGGCCAACTGCACCTTTTTTACCTTTCCATCTCCCTTACCTCACCCCCTTTTTTTCCCTCACTCCCACTCCCTCTCTTCCATTCCCTTATCCTACAGTCAGTATTATCCTCTTCGAGCAGCTCACCTTTCATCTGGTTCCCATAACATCACACTTCCCTTAGCCCATGCATTCCCTCCATACAGCAGCTGAACTTGCATTGCAGACTCTGACTTCATTGTGATTCTGACTTCCTACTATCCATGATTCTATGTTTATGCTATTATAAATATCTCTATGCCATTGTATTAGTCATTTCTGCTGTACTTTTGTTTCGTTCCTCAGGAAGCCTCTTTGTTTCCATGTAATGCTCTAAATATTCAATACATTTTTTAAAGCTCAAAAAAAAAAGTTACTGCTCTTTTAAATAGGCATCTTAAATACAGTGCTTCTCAACATTTTTGTACAACTGGGGATCATTTTCCAGATTACTCCTGGTAATCAGCACAAATATCCTCAATAGAGAAAGGCACTTGCCATTTTAATATGTAAAATATATATATCTACTAGCGTAAAAGCCTGTGTACATGAGCCAAGGTCCGGTGAGGTAAAGAGGCCGGTCCTGCTCTGCGTACTGCCGCTGCCTCACTGACGGTGCACTCGATGCAGTCATGCACTGTAGAGACTGCCCGAACACACAGAATGCTCCCAGCACAGAACTCCCAGCATTCCGTGCTCCCAACATTCCATGCTTTTGGGCAGTCTCTACTGCACATGACTGCATCGGACAAACATGCTGGCCTTTTATATTACAGGAATGTTGAGGTTATCTTCCTGAGTAAAACAAGAGTATTCCCACTGTTGAGGGGTGTTTTATACTAAAGTTATTGCAGCTCAGACTTCCATTTTTTCAGGTGCAATATCTTAATGGCCTGACAATTTACAGTGGCGCTGTTGCTACACCAGTCTATAGAGAGCTCTAGACAATTGATCATAAACCTCCATAGTATGGTGTAACAACAGTGCCACTGCAACATTTCAGGCTATTCAGATACTGCATCTAAAACAAATCAAGTTTGAGCTGCAGTAACTTTTAGATAAAATACCTCTCAGCAGTGGGATTACTCTTGTTTTACTCAGGAGGATAAACCCTGCAATATATATTTTTTCCATATTAACCCTTTGAGTGCCAGAGGGGAGCGTTGCGTTCCCCACTGGCACTCAAAGGGTTAAGTGTTACTATCCTTTTAATATTCAAATGCTTGGATGTGTTGAGCATGAAGCTATTAGCAAGTGGCTCACTGATCCGCCTGCTATTCCTATGCCTATTGGCTGGATAGTTGAGGACTACACAATGTAAATAACCACAATGGGGCATATTTATAAAGCTGAAATGTAGACGTTATGGAAGAAAGCAACTGCACTATATATCTGTTCCTTCTTAGCAAACAGATACATTCTTATTCATTCTGACAGGGCTTTTAACATCTTGAATGCTTGGGAGTGGGCAATACGATGGAGACCTCGTACAGTCAGGGCCGGATTTACAATTAGGCAGAGTAGGCATCTGCCTACAGGCGCACCCCACAGAGGGGCGCTGTCATTTGGGATTTTTTTTTTTTTTAATTAGTTAGCCTGCAGTGTAAAGGAGGCGCTGCCGGCTGTGCATTACATTGAGTCCACTCCTCAGAACAGACAGTTCAATACTGCCGTGCCTCCGGTCCTCCCAGACAAACACACAGTGCAGCCTGCAGGGAGCCGCAGCCCTGCCCACCATGGCCCTGGACGAACAACGTGACATCCGACTCCTGAGCAGTGCTCCTGTGACTGAGTGGCAGGAGCTCTGCAGCCCGCTGCCCACAACACAGCCACAGTCAGTCCACAGAGGAGCTCAGCTGCCTGCACGGACAGTTATTTTAACCCCTACCTCTTAGCCCGAGGTAAGCCAGCGCCGTATGAGACACCCCGCTCCCAGACCCTGTTATTAAGGGTTCTGGCCTGTGTTCAGCCAGTAAGCAGTATTAGACATCAGCGTTTCAGTCACTGTCTGTCTCAGGAGCTTTGAAGTGAGTGACTGATGGCATCATACACAATTGAGACTATTTTGTGTGTCAAATATCCAATACTACACCAAATGAATATCTTTGTGTCTGGAAGATAGGAACCTCAACCAGCATATACCATATAGGGAATTTTAACTTTTATTCCATCATGGCAACAAAAATAAAAGTGAAAATTCCCTATGTGGTGTATGTTGGTTGAGGTTCCTATATTGCAAACATATTAATTTGGTGTAGTATTGGATATTTGACACACACAACAGTCTCAATTGCTTACTAGCAAAATAAAGTATAATACACTACAGACTGACCAATAGATGGGTGTGGTTAAGTTAGGGGCGTGGCTAGGGTGGGATCAAGGCGGGGCTAAGGGCGCCAGAGGGTACTATGCCTAGGGGCGCTTGAGATGTAAATCCGGCCCTGCGTACAGTCTTAAAGGGATAGTAATGTTCCACAATAAAAGCAACTTCAATTAATCTTCATGGTATTTGGGCCATGGAGAGTGTTATTTCAATACTGTCAGTGTTGTAGTTCAAGAATAATTGAATGATAAAGTATCCCCCTCCTGCCCCTTTTACTGATGTAACACTGCTCAGCTTAGAGGAACAAGACTGTCCGCATGGATCCCAGAGAGGGACAATCTTCAGTGAGCATAAGGGAAAAACCTGTCAAGGTGGGTACAGTTTTCATTGTTTTTACAGTAAGAAGATTGTCCCTTGCTGTGAGCTGTCTGGTCTGTGGACCAGATTCCACAACTGAACGGCGGTGGCTTACACTAGGTAAAAAATTTCTCTTGAACTACAGCTCTGACAGTATTGAAATAACACTCTCCACGGCCCAAATACTATGAAAATATTTGGAGTTGCTGTTTTTGTGAAACATTACTATCCCGTTAAAAAAATCTCCATTTAAATCAGTGGGGATTTGGTGGTGATGACTGTTTGCTTCAATATTGCACTGCTCTACTTTTATTCATATGGTACATACCTTCTTCTCTCTCTGTTCTGGACACCCATAATCTTCTACCAGCCATTGGTTAGTTGGGGATGAAGGGGGTTGTAGGCTCCAGCTGATGGTCTGACAGTTGGCTACCCCTGTGTAGTTTGTTGCCACTTTTACCTAGGTGGCACGAACAGTCATATTATCCCCCATTGTCTTGGCCCTTATCTATAACTAGTATGAAAGCCAGTGTACACGGGCTAAAGTGCCACCCAGAGGCCCCGGCAGTGAGCCGTTCAGAGCGCCCCACTCCGGAACAGCCATTTGGCCAGTCTCTACTGAGCATGCCTGCATTGTTCCGGCAATCTCTACTGCGCATGTGCGGTTACGCACACAGGGAGCTTCACAGGCTAGCATTTTATTATTATACAGATTCTAGACGTGTTGGGGTATATGTATATATAATTTATTCCTTAAAAGGTTCTTATTAGAGTGGGGAGAATGTATAAAATAGAACGTGTAAAACTGGTACAAAACAGCATAAGGATGTATATAAACATTTAGCGCTATTTTCACTAAACAATAATGCCAATCAGTTGACTTTTTGAACAGTGGAGTAGAAATGGTTGTGACCCAAATATGAATAGTGCCACAACATATTTATAAAGAACTTGACTGCTGAGGCTGGGCACAGGCCCCTATGATTATACCCCTTCCACCCAAAAACGACACAGGACACCTGCTTGGGACGAAGAGGCCACAGCTTTATTTAACAGAACAGTAACATTATGCCAGCCCCAACCACTAGCCGAGGGCACAAATTAACCCAAACAACAAGAGTCTCTGCCCTCCCCATGCTGTTAGCCAGTGGGTGAGAGTCTAACTCCCCAAAGCCCTGTTGAGCAAGTACCACTTTCTTCCTTCTCTAGTGAGGACCCATCTGCCAACTCACGAACCTGCTGTGACACAAAACAAAACCAAGACAAATAGGGAGGGGGGGCAGGACAATTAAAACTTTGGCTATATCCCTAAAATTGAGGCCACTGGTTATGTGAGCCGCCTCCAAGCCACAGGTATATATTGCACTGGTTCCCCTACCCATCCCTTAATCGCTAGAGCCAATACTCACCACCATAATTTAAAATATTTGGGACTCAACATGCCCTCAGCATTCAAAACCTCCCACCCCTTCAGTCCTGGAAGGATACCTTGCAGAGACAAAAATAAAGGACATTTTAGTGGTTAAATTTTAAAGCCATATAGAGTCTATTCATAAAGGAAGTATATATTTCATTATGTTTTTGCAAAAGAAAACTCTCATTAGTATATTTTTCACAGATAGAGACACATTTAGAAAGTTGATGTTACGTCTTCAGAAATATGACTCACCATTGCTAATATTAGCTGCAATTCTTAATCATACCCATAAGAATGGTGTATATACATCCTCCCCTATGTTTGCAAGAACTAATAATAAATTCACTGTTTAGCAAAAGTTGAATTGGTGCTGTTAGATATTTACATCTGTGTTAAATATTGATAAAAAAATTTGTATGGAGTCGCTAATCCAGTTTTGTGGAAAAATATTCTCAAACCATCAGTTTGCTATTTTCAAACAATTACAGTTTTAATGCTCATAATGCTGTCTGATACATTTATACACATGCCTATTTGGTCCTTATTCATCAAGATAAATAGGTGCCATTCTGGAGCAAATCAACTGCACTATGCGTTTGAAATTAAATGTCCACAAATTTCCAATCATTTAAAGGAGCAGTAAACTTTTATTTATGAAAACACATATTTTATAGAGCTTTTCCTGATGAGTAAAACATGGTCACTCTCATCGCTGTCAGATGTTTTATTCAACATTTATAGCAGTTCAAATAACCAGGAAGTGAATTTACTTCCTGATAGTTCTAACTGACAGGAAGTGACAGACAGTTTTTATCACATTCTCTGGAGAACTGTATGTCTCTGACTTTCCTCTCCATTAGAATCTAATAGGGAAAACTAATTAGAATTTGACCACTAGAGGGCACTGCTAATGTAAAAAAATATGGGTTTAAACCGTAATAACTCTGGAAATAAAAATCTCTCAGCTGTGGCAGTACCCTTATTTTACTCAGTAGGAAAATCCCTACAATATATATTTTTTTCATTAAAAAATTTACTGCTCCTTTAAATGGGGCTAATCCTTGAATGCCAGAGAGATCTCCCGCGTATTCTATTTAAGGGTAAACACCATTTAGGCCAGTGAGATAGCTCAGTGGTAATTTGGTAAATTCCCTGATTGTAGAGCCTGCTGAAAACTTAAGGTTGCAGGTTTGATTCCCAGCAGGGTCTACTCAGCCCTTTATCCTTTCAAGGTCGATAAATGAGTACCATTGATTGTTGGGAAATAATAACATCTATTATTCAGCTGCTGATTTGGTTAATTCCGAGAGCATGCACTGAAAGTGCTTTGAGTCCCACTGGGAGAAAGGTGCTATATAAATAGTAGTTATTATTATTATATAACTATGGGAATTTTCATTTCTCTCCTATGGTACATTTGGTTTGTTCCAGAACTGTACCTGTTTATTTTGATGAATAAGGACCAATGCGTTTATAATTAGAGAGAAGGGGGATAGAGGTCCTTCCTTGGACATTCAGGAAGGAGAGGGTACGGCTACAGGCATGGACCCCTCCTTTTGGCAATATTGTGCCTTCAATGGGTCCTTTACTGGTTGCGAAATGTTGTGGGCTAGGAGACTCACATTGTTTATAATTTATTGCCCTTGCATCTGCCTGCACACTTTTTATTCTGTGGGCAGCCACTCTGGGAATTGGTGTCAATTTGATCTTTTATCAATTTGTTTACCCAAACAGCAGGATCCATGATCAGCTGCAGTTCCTGTGGACAATTCAGTTATTTTAGTGTGGGAGTATGTTAGGAGTGGTGAACGCATGGCGCAGTGCGCTAGTGGTAGCCAAGATTTAGTGCAGGTTTTGCATGCAGTCCCAGACATTTTAGATACAGGCTCCTTCTTTGTTGCACCATTACATGGCGCATTGGTTTGTTCGGGCACGGGCCAAGTTTGTAGTTCAGCCCCTTTTTGGATCTATGTTTCTTCTGATATTAGGGGAAAAAATTGGCATGGTGAATTTGTTGGCATTCTGTCTCTGGTTCAGCCTGATAAGGAGACAGTCAACAGACCTACTCCTCTTGTGGAAGCTTCTGGCGACTACAAGAAGAAAGTGCCTCTAACTTTTGGTAATTGGTTGCAAGGTTTTTCCATTTTTGCTAGGATCATGTGTGAGAAGTCTCTGGATAAAGCCCCTTACCTGTTTTGCTATTTAGATTTGATTGGGGGGAGCTGTAAATTTTATGGGTGTTTTATACTGGTTCTGTTATGATGAGCACTTTCATCAGGTGACGTTTGACAGACAGGACGTCAGCCTTTGGTTTCTGCTGATCACCCTGCATAGGCCTTTGATGGCTTTTCAATTACAGCCATTGCCACTGGTATGCCTCATCCCAATTCAAGAGGATGCTATCACTGCAAACTGTGTGGTGTTTCAAAAAGGGAAAGCAAGGAGTTAACAAGACTGATGTTAAGAATGGTTGAAAAGCTGATGACCATAGCCGGGAACTCTTCGGATTTGCCCTGGAGACTCCAGATTTTGCTGTTGATTACCGGGCCACCGGGGCAGAGGCTGATGTGCGGAGTTTCTAATGAAACTCTGCCCGCTTCTGCTAGTTCCCCTGTATTTTCCTCAAAGTTACTTACACTTTCTAAGTCCCGCCCCCCACTCGCGATTAAGTCCCACTCCTTTTGAAGCGAATTGTGTCATTTATATTCCCCGGTGCCACACAGGACTCTCCTCTCAGGAGAGTCCACCAGAAAAAGTTTCCACATATGATGATGATGATGCCAGTGAGTAAGTTAAGGACGGAGCCATGCCAAAGTCGGTATCTCAATCTTAGGCATGTCGCGATCCTGAAGGAGGGTGTTAAGGATAGTTTTTGGATCCCCTTTGTTCTCTTTGAGGGTGTTTTTATGTCTGATAATCTTAAACTGGTTGGAGGCAACAAGGTTCTCATTTGGACTTATGGTAGTAGTAGAGCTCGCCTGGATAGCTGACCCTTTTGAATCTCCTCCTTTCCAGAATTGCAGGTGGGGCTGAGTAGGTAGGTGGATGAAAGGTCCACTTTAAGTCTGCTGCTATAGGAACATGCTTAGAGAAACTTAACAATTTCAATGGAAATCAATAGCAGGAATACCACCTGGTGAACAAAATATAAAATTACACTGTAAATAAGAAAAGGAAATTAAAATAATTAAAAATAAGCTTACTCTCCTAGCCATGAAAGTACACTTGTTTTGCTCAACAGGTAAAGCACTGCAATATATATCTTCCATAATTAAATATTAGTTTACTATGCAATTCCTTCTAGTGAAGATGGTGCTAACACAAAACAACAATCACAACTAACTGAACAGCTCGTACATTTGCACAAAGGTTAAATAATAAGATTAAAGCAAAGAGAGATATCAATTAAAATGTAAGCATTAGGCAAACTAGTTTCCTTGCAGTCTGCTTTAAAACAACAGTAACACATAAACATGATTCATTCCTGCTAGCATCTGTGAAATTACTATATTTAATTTCTTACATATGATCTGTGGGAGCAGCTATTCCTGCTTTGTCCAGGGCACCTTGACTCCTAGTTCCACCGCAATCTCAAAAGTGTTTGAGAAACAATAGTGCTTTGTTGTCTGTAAATCAGCTGAGATAAGGTAATAGTCTTTCTGAATAAAAGAGAAGTGAATTCCAATCTCGGTATATTAACTGAATTAATTCTTATCTCTCATTACAAACAAGCCAAACAAAATTATCCAAATGGTGTCCAAATAGGAAAAGGACAATTTACACATGCACTAAATAAAGCAAGTTTAGGACTAGATTTTAGGTTAACTGACATAATGAGTTTCTGATTTAACACCTTGGATACTAGAAATGTTTCCATCCCATTTCAAAGCAAAGCATTGAAAATGTTTTTTATCATCAAAGGGGTTAAAAATGAATGAGCAACCAAGGGTTAAAAAGTCTTACATAAAATCCAAGTTTACAGTCTATGGACCATATGTACAAAACAAACTTTGTGCAATTTTGGGGCAAATCAATTACACCACAGGGAACATATCAAAGTTTCTTGATTTTCCATTGATTTAAATCTAGCAATTAACCACCCTCTGAGTGCCAGAGACTTAGCCAAACTGGGTTTGTTTACATTAGAGAAAAGGCGCTTTCGACTAAAACAAAGGCAGGGATTCTTTACAGTAAGGGCAGTAAGGCTATGGAATTCTTTGCCTCGGGATGTTGTGCTTGCAGATAATACAACGGCATTCAAAAAAAACAATGGATGCCTATCTAGCACAAAACAATATTGACAATTATGACAGATGGCTTCAAAGCAAATAGGATATTGATCCGGGGAACTATTTGACTACCAATTGGAGTCAGGAAGGAATATTTCCCCCACACACACACACATACTTGGGACTAGATTGGAAATGGCTTCAGTGGGATTTTTTGCCTTCCTCTGGATCAACAGGGGTGTTTTTGACATGGGCTAGACTTGATGGACTCATGTCTTTTTTCAGCCTTATCTACTTTGTTACTATGTTAGAGAAGAGAAGTCTAAGGGGTGATATGATTACCATTTATGCATATATTCAAGATCAATACAAAGAACTATCCAGTGAGTTATTTATGCAAAGAGCTGAGGTCATCCATTAAGACTAGAGGAGAGGTTCTTTTGCTAAAACAAAGGCATGTATTTTTTACAGTAAGGGCGGTAAAGGTATGGAATTCTTTGCTTCGGGATGTTATATTTGCAGATAATGTAACTGCTTTCAAAAAAGCAATGGATGCCCATCTAGCACAGAACAATATTGAGAATTATGACAGATGGCTTCAGTGCAGATAGGATGTTGATCCAGAGAAATGTCTGACTGCCATTTGGAGAAAGGAAGGATTTTTTTACCCACTTGGGGCTTAATTGGAAATGGCTTCAGGGTTTTTTTTTTTGCCTTCCTCTGGATCAACAGGGGTGTTTCTGGCATGGGCTGGACTTGATGAACACGTCTTTTTTCAGCTTTGTCAACTATGTAACTATGCATTGCATAACAATGTGATGGGTACCTCTCTGGTACTGAAAGGGTTAAAGGGATAGTAATACTTCATTTTAACTTTATTTTATTTTGTAGGCATTAAAAAAACATGAAGAATGATATAAGTCTTATCTCTCAAACCTTTATGGTTTAAGAGATATTCACAAGCAAAGTTTCCCCCTCCCACCCCTTTTAGTGATGTAACACTTTTCAGCCAGGGCAGAAGGGAGCTGCCCAGGTAGACTGCAGAGAGGGACAATCTTCAATTAAGATAAGGGAAAAACCTGAAAAGCTTGTCAAGGGGGGCAGGGCTTTCATTGTTTTCATAGGAATAAGAGTGTCCCCTTCTGTTATCTGTCCAGTCTATGGACTGCATTCCACATCTGAGAAGAGATTGTTTACAGTAGGTAAAAGGGGCGGGAGGGGGAAACTTTGCTTGTGAATATCTCATAAACCATAAAGGTTTGAGAGATAAGACTTATATCATTCTTCGTGTTTTTTTAATGCCTACAAAATAAAATTAAGTTAAAACGAAGTATTACTATCCCTTTAACATATTGCAAGGCAATGCGTTGCAGACTTCTCTAGCATTCAAGCCATTAACACTTTGACTGCCAGAGAGGTACACAACATATTGCAAAGCAATGTGTTGCATTCCCCCTCCGGCACTCAAGGGGTTAAAAGCCCAACTGAAATCACTGGGAATTCTTATTTGCTCCCTATGAATTACACCACTTTACGTTGTACATATAGCACTGCATTGCAATTCAGTTTCCTTAAAAAAAAGTATGAAATGGCAATAATAGTAAAAAGTATGTCTTTGCATGATTTAAATAGAGTAATTGGCAGTTTTTCTTAAGAGTATATGCAAATCAATCCCAGAGAATTAATTATGCATTCATATCTGATGTAATAATTTTTAACACATTTATAAATCTAATGTAATTGATCCTGGTTTTAATGCTGAGATAGTGCTGCTGAGAAGGGTTTCCAGGCAACTAAACTTCCCCCTAAATGTGAAACCATTACACAGAACAGATCCCTGCACTGATCCCTATATATATATATATATATATATATATATATATATATATATATATATATATATATATATATATAACAAGGACTAGAGAGGTTTGTTTTGTTTTAATTGGGGCTGCATATGTGTAGTAGGTATTGGGGGATATTTTCTTTTACTTCTCTAAGTGACCTGACATCAGGACTATTTTATTCATAAAAAAAAATATTTACATGGAGGTTACCCCTCCATTACTGGTGCAGCAAACAGGCACGTGCACACACAGACACCAAGGGGGGCTCGAGCACCTGCCCTTTTTGTCCAAAGTGCCCTCGTACCCTTTTAACAAAAAAAAAATCAGTTGCCTCGCTGCCTGCACTAACCCCCCTACTGCCCAGTCAGGTCTGTGCATCCTTCAGGACAGACCTGTAGATGCTGCGTTCCCTCGTCGGCTCTTTAGTATTACAGAGCGCTGGGAGATGACATCATCTCCCAGCGCTCTGCATGAAGAGAAGACCACGCGGGAGCTCCAGCAGCTACAGGTCTGTGCCAAAGAAGGCACATACAGACCTCTCCTGCCGCTGGACCACCAGGGAAGAGGTAGGAAATGATAGGGTAATATGGATCTGATGGGGTTCAAGATGGAGATGATGGCAATGCAGAGATGATGGCAATGAGGGGATGATGGAGCAATGTATGTGAGAGTAAGTTGGAGCTGATGGCAATATGGCGCTGATGGGGGGCAATATGGAGATGATGGGGGGCAATGTGGAGATTAGGAGCATCGTGGAGGTGTCCAGTGGAGACGGCCAATGGGGGGGGAGCTTCAGATTTCTGTGCCTACAGGCTCCTGAGATGTAAATTATTTTCTTTTTTTAAAATATATATATTTTGAATAAATAATTATGAGAAGTGCCCTTTTTTTTCATTTGTGCCCCTGCCCCCCAAAATGTCTGTGCACGTCCCTGGCAGCAAGATCTATGCAATCCAGCAACAGAGGAGTTAACCTTGAATCGTGGAATGTGGAGAGGGTGAATGGGGCATAAGGGATCAGGCAAGGGACCTGGCAGTTTCCCCTGCCTGATCCAGGCCAAGGGAATCAACTAGTGCCTGGCCTCTTCCCTTGGGCTTATTGGGGGAGATTTATAAATCTCTAGTTATAAAGAAACTGTCTGTAAAGTTGTCACAGTGCAACATAAGGATACGTATAAACGTTTACCAACACTTTCGCTCAGTACTACCGCCAGTCAGTCAACTTTTTTGGAAGGTAAAGTAGAAATAGTTTTATCCAAATAAGATTTGTCTCAATGTATTTATAATAATGTTCGCTAATTACACCAAAAATAAAGGCAGTTTTAGTGATTCAATCTTAGTGACCTGTTCCTAAACTCTTAAGGACCAGTGAAATGTCAGGGCTGTCACTGCTGTCCTTGCCTAAAGGGCCAGTTATGGTCCTGGCACATTGCTTATTTTTCACTCATAGCACTCCTGCGGGAGCACTGTGAGTAGCAGTGGGGTCTGAAATTGACCACTTCAAGACTGGAGCAGTCACTATCAGACCCCCATTCGGCTAGCCGGCAGACATGATCAGTTACATGTGCTGAAGCGCTGAACTTCCCTATCTGATCCTTAAAGGAAACCCCGGAACCACTGGTCCTTAAGGGGTTAATGGAAGTATATAGTGACAGCTAATGTGAAAAACTATTCACAGTTGCCACATCTGTCCATCAGAATATATCGACCAAACTAAAAACAGTCATTCAGGAGTTACTTTCTGATGCAATGTAATATAGTACAACGTGTTACTTATTTCTAAAGACATAAGACGAGATGTATAAAAAGCCATCCTAGCGTATGTTTAAGAATTGTTGCTAAAATTCACGATAGGTCATATTCATACCTGGCAACTTTGCCTTCTGGAGTTCCCAGAGGGGACTCCTGTGGTACCGATGGGAGAGATAAATGATGTGTTGTGTCAAAAAGGGGCATGGCTTGCTCACCAGTGGGGGAGGGGCTTAATGACCATGCCACAAAAGTGGGCGGAAGTGGGAGGAACTGGGTAGGGAAGGAGGAAAAGTGTGGGGGATATGGAAGGAACAGAAGTGGGCAGAGTTTCATAAGAAACTCCCATCACTGGAGAATTCATGTCTGTCCCTGAAGACTCAGTAATCAGATGCACAAACCTGAGTCTCCGGGTCAGATCTGGAGACTTCCCACGTATGATCATATTTATAAACAAGTAAGATCATGTTTATAAATACTTCTGTCTGAAAATATTATGTGAAAATTTCCAACTGGGTATACTTTTTCGCATTAATAACTGTCCCTATATACTTCCAGTAAGAGCAGCTTATACCGGGTGTTAAAGTGGATGTATCACCTATGCACAACATCCTCTAAATAGTTAGGTGACACATCCAATAGCATTAAAACCTTATTACTATTATTTTTTAAGCTTCCATTTGGTTTAAATATAACTTACAAAAGTATCTGCTGCAGCCACTTCCAGGTGACTGCAGTTCTCTGTGGTTCTCCGCGGTTACAGAGCTCTGCCTCTGCTCCCCTCCCTCCTCCACATTAAAATGTTATTATTATTTTTTTTTAAGCTTCCGTTTGGTTTAAATGTGACTTATAAAAGTCTGGGCTGCAGCCACTTCCGTATAGACTGCAGCCTGACACTCTGCCTCTGCTCTCCTCCTTCCTCCGATGACAGAGGTGTCTGTCAGTAAACTGGAGAGGTCTCGTTGGCAGAGATCGATATCTATCCAATGAGAGCGCTCCAGCTTACAGACAGAAGCCTTCGTCATCAGAGGAAGGAGGAGAGCTGAGGCAGAGCGTCAGGCTGCAGTCTATAAGGAAGTGGCTGCAGCCCAGACTTTTATAAGTCACATTTAAACCAAACGGAAGCTTAAAAAGAAATAATAACATTTTAATGCTATTGGATGTATCACCTAACTATTTAGAGAATGTTTTGCATAGGGGATGCATCCACTTTAAGATCTAATTACGAAAACTGCCAGTATTTTGGCTCAATTAGTGAATTTCTTTATGAATACATTGCGCCACAATTCTTATTTGCACAAGACCATTTCTACTCCACTTATAGGGATAGTAATACTTAGTTTTATCTTTATTTTATTTTGTAGGCATTAAAAAAACATGAAGAACGATATAAGTCTTATCTCTCAAACATTTATGGTTTGAGAGATATTCACAAGCAAAGTTTCCCCTCCCACTCCTTTTACCTAGTGTAAGCCATCTCTTCTCAGATGTGGAATCCAGTCCATAGACCAGACAGATAACAGCAGTGGACGATCTTCTTCCTGTGAGAACAATGAAAGCCCTGCCCCCCTTGACAAGTTTTTCAGCTTTTTCCCTTATCTTAATTGAAGATTGTCCCTCTCTGCAATCTACCTGGGCACCTCCCTTCTGCTCTGGCTGAGCAGTGTTACATCAGTAAAAGGGGCAGGAGGGGGACACTTTGTCATTGAATTACTCTTGAACTACAGCTCTGACAGAATTGAAATAACACTCTCCAAAGTCCAAATACTATGATGATTAATTAGAGCTGCTTTTATTATGAAACATTACTATCCCTTTAAAAAAAAACTAGACTGGCTTTAGTGACAATTTCGCTAAACATTTATACATGTCCTTATGTCGCTTAGCGACAATTTTACAGGCACGTTCTTTAGAACTCCAGTTTTCTAAATCTCCCCCATAATTTCTTTTTAACCCTGTGAATGAGATAGGATTATGAAAAAGTGTTGCAAAGCAATGAATCAAGCTGCTCTCTGACACTCAAAGGGTTTACAGTGCCTGGATTGGAAGAGACTCTTAGAATGTGAAAATGCTTTATTAAAGGGACACTAATGCCCCATAAAAATGTATTTTTGTTTTGTAGATTAAAAAAAAAATTAATTCTGTACTGCAAATCCAATCTCTCAAACCTTTACGGTTTGAGAGATATTCAGTCCTACAGTTCTCCTGACGTTTGCCTGAAGTTCGACTGAAGTTCACCTTCTCCTGATGTCAGCTGTAAGCTGTCAGCAGGAGTCCCTGGTCTGGGGACCGACAGGCAGCTCTTCAGCAGAGCCGCAACAGGGAGATTTTAAAATAAATACTTAATTGGAACGCTCTACAAAGTGTGCTTGGTTTGCAAGCACACTTTTTAGATTATTCCAAAGAAGTATTTCTTTTTTAAATCACGCTATTTCGGCTGTGTTGAAGAGCCGCCTCGTGTTGGCTGACACAGATCTCCTGCTGTCAGCTTTACACCTGACATCAGATGAGAGAGAACTTTAGTGGCGAATATCTCTCAAACCATAAAGGTTTGACAGATGGGATTTACTGCACATAATTTATGTTTCTTTATTCTACAAAACAAATATTTTTATGGGACATTACTGTCCCTTTAAAGTAACTTTTTTAACCCTTTGTGTACCAGAGGGGTAGGCAACACATGCATTGCTTACCCATCTGGCACTCAAAGGTTTATTAGATTTTTCTCATTAGCATACCAAAAACATTCCTAAACCAGGAGCTGCTCCTCAAGGTTATTATAAAAAAAGCTACTTAAAGGGATAGTAATACTTAAAATGTAAAAAAAAATATGTTGTAGGGTTTATCCCCCTGAGTAAAACAAGAGTACTCCCACTGCTGAAAGGTGTTTCATTCAAAGTTATTAATTTTCAAAGTTGAATTTTTTAGGTGCAATATCACAGTGGCCTGAAATTGTACAGTGGCGCTGTTGTTACACGATCCTATGGACAGCTCTGGTCAATTGACCATAAATCTCCATAGGATCGTGTAGCAACAGCGCCACTGTACAATTTCAGGCCACTGTGATATTGCACCTAAAAAATTCAACTTTGAAAATTAATAACTTTTGAATGAAACACCTTTCAGCAGTGGGAGTACTCTTGTTTTACTCAGGGGGATAAACCCTACAACATATTTTTTTTTACATTTTAAGTATTACTATCCCTTTAAAAGACTGATGTGCTTGATAGCAGTCAGCAGGCTAAGCTTGGTCTCCATCCTGCCAGGAATATCTTGTTCAGTATATTCTGGAGTCATCTACATTTAGCCATAGGGAATTAAAAGGACATAAACAGCATTTCTAGTGATACAAAAAGTGAACCGATTGATTTTATGGTTTGCCTTGTAAATCAAAAATGAAGAGCTACAGGCGGAAAGACAAATTGGCACAAACCAACTGCATAGAGGACAATTAAAAATCTTATTGATTGAAATGGGGCTTTCAACCCCTTCAATGTTAGAGGTATCCTATCTCCCTATTGGAGTGTAAGAATAAAGACAACATTCTGCACCATAGGAATCCTATATAATAGAATGTTTGTCCGATGCAGTCATGTACAGTAGAGACTGCCCAAACGCAAAGAATGCTGGGAGTTCTGTGCTGGGAGCATTCTGTGCGTTCAGGCAGTCTCTACAGTGCAGGACTGCATTGTGTGCGTAGCCTGTGAGGCGGCGGCAGTACGCAGAGCAGGACCGGCCTTTTAACATCACCTGGACGTTGGCCCGTTTACACAGGCTTTTACACTAGTCAAATATAATCCACCTTTTTAAGTGCCGGACAAGTATCCAAAGTATTGCAAAGCAATGTCTTGGCTACCCCCTGACACTGGAATTGTTAAATGGAAATTTTAACCCTCTTCCATGTTAGCACATTCTCGAACACATCATCTGGATGCTGCCACTATTTAACCTTATCAAATGACAAATAACCGAGAAGATGTCTCGGAACATATTCAGTAGGCTAAAGAAATGCAGTTCAGGATTAGACCAACTGTATCACAGGGATTTGAAACAATTCCAGTTAATTTTAGTGGGGTCTAACCCCTTGAATGCTGGAGAGGCCTTCAAAGCTATGTAAAATAAAATAAGTGACCGCTGGAAAAGCAATAATAAATATATAGTATTGTATAATCATAATATTAACCCCTTAAGGACCCATGATGGTCCAGGAATTCCGGACTAGCCACGCAGATGCACACCATTCGGGGAGTCTGGAATCTGATGTCCCAATATGTCATGTCTCTCTTACACCCTCACTCCTTTGTCTGCTTCATTTTTGGCTTCTTGCTGTGTCTCTGGCTTTGACTGTGTCCCTATGCTCATGCACCCATTTCCTGTTGTGGTGTGCATGCACGATGCTGGCGGACCGCTTCCCCTTTTCCTTTCTATGGTCCGGCCAGCATCCACGTCTCTCTCTCAGTTTCACTTCCGGTTGGGGGCCTTCTTAATCTGCTTCTTTGCTCTTCTAGATGTGTTATTATAGCTTCTAGGCTGCATGTAATTGCGAATCCAGTATCCTTGTTTCTGCCCTCCAGTGTATGACCCGGACTGTGTTTGGACCTTGCCACTGCCTTCTCTTGTGCTGCCTGTCTGCCTGTGTATGATCCGGATTGTTCTGACCCAGCCTCTGCCTGCTCCTGTGTTGCCAGCCCTCCAGTGTATGACCCGGACTGTGTTTCTGACTTTGCTTCCACCTTCTCCAGTACTGCCAGTCTGCCTGTGTATGATCCGGACCGTCTGACCCAGCCTCTGCCTGCTCCTGTTGCCTGTCTTCCTGTGTGTGACCCGGATCATCTTGACCTTGTCTCTGCCTGTTCCTGTATCTCTTGCCTGCCAGCATATGACCCGGACCACTACTGGCCTCGCCTCAGTCTGCCCCAGTGAATGTAACCTGTTGTTCCAGTTGTGGGGGATCTACCTGTTCCAGTGCCCTGAGTGAGTACCTCTGTTCCTGTTTGGAGTGTTTGTCTATTCTCCCTAGGGATTACGTAATATAGTTTGTCTAGGTTGGGGTTATCCGGGGTCACCCTGCAGCTCCTCTGCTGGGGACCACAACATCTTGCTTCGTGGCCAGCACCTATAGGCAGCTCAGCCACAGCACAGCTCTGGTCTAGGCAACACACGCCCCCCAGCACCGTTCCCATGCCTCACACCCCAGCCTCTTACTCAGTAATCCCTTGTTAGAGGAATCCCCTGTTCCACCCTCCAGGTACTCCTCATTCTCCTGGCCGTCCCAACCGTGGGTAGTTTGACACACTAGTAGAAAAGGATGCTTTCTATGTTCTTCCTATATATAAATGTTGATTGAAGTAAATCCTCTATTATGAGATTCTATATAACAGGTGAAGAGATAACGATAGTGCCTGACTGGCAAGAAAACCAGACAAGCTATATCGGCATGTGGGGAATAAGGTGCTATCCTTTACAAGTGAGTCATTATCTCTTCACCTGTTATATAGGATTAGTGATGAGCGAGCACCCCAATGCTCGGGTGTTCGGGTGCTCTGACCGAGCACCCCCGGAGGCTCGAGTGCTCGGCCGAGCACCCGAGCCCCATTGAAGTCAATGGGAGGACTCGAGCATTACACCAGGCACCCCCTGCTCTGATGAGGGGAGAGTGCCTGGTCCATAGGAAAAGGGCAGAAAATGATGGAAACACCACAGAAATGGTTAAGGGACAGCATAGGGAGGATGTCTGGATGCATCTTGGACTCCAACATCGCTGCTGGGAACGATCTTTCGCCCGTAGTACGCCATTTTTACAGACTGACCGTAAAACACACAAAAAGGAAGATAAAAACTACTTTAGGCGAAAAATTGTTACCAAACAGTATTTGCTGTATATTTACTTGTATATCATCTGCAAATTCTGCAAAAAATGTCATCGATTTTTCTGAACTGAGGCCATGATTAAGAGGGAAACGTGCGTAAAGGCAAATTCTCCCAAAAATTTCCTCGATTTTTCTGAACTGGGGCCATGATTAAGAGGGAAACGTGCGCAGAGGCAAATTCTCCCAAAAATGTCCTTGATTTTTCTGAACTGAGGCCATGATTAAGAGGGAAACGTGCGCAAAGGCAAATTCTCCCAAAAATTTCCTCGATTTTTCTGAACTGGGGCCATGATTAAGAGGGAAACGTGCGCTGAGCCGACCATCTAAAACATTATGGGTGAGGGTCTGCTGCGGAGCTGACCATCCTAAACATTATATGCGAAGGCCCGCTAGTGAGCTGACGCTATAAAACATTATATGAGAGGGCCCGCTAGAGAGCTGACCCAATAAAACATTATATAAGAAGGCCCGCTGGTGAGCTGACCTATACAAAAAGTTGTCAAACAGGGCCCGCTGGTGAGCTGGCCCTATATAAAAATTATATCACAGGGCCCGCTGGTGAGCTGGCCCTATATAAAAATTATATCCCAGGGTATATGGAAGAGAGTCAACCATATACCCGTTTTTTGGGTGGAAGGGGTGAATGGGAATACAGAGTATTCCCATCATTGTAAATAACATATATAAAGTCACTTTATGTTCCCCCGGGGCTTTCCTCCAGTGGAGTGGAGAAGTCAGGGGAAATCCAGGCCTTGTTAACCTATCAGCATTTTCGGTGGAAAGGCGGATACGCTTATCTGTTATGATGCCACCAGCAGCACTAAATACCCGCTCAGACAGAACGCTGGCGGCAGGGCAGGCCAGCACCTCCAAGGCGTAGAGTGCCAGTTCATACCACGTGTCCAGCTTGGACACCCAGTAGTTGTAAGGCACAGAGGGATCATTGAGGACGCTGACACGGTCTGCTACGTACTCCTTCACCATCTTCCAAAACTTTTCCCTCCTTGTGACACTAGGCTGCGCATCAGGGTGAGGGTGCTGGCGGGGTGTCATGAAGGTGTCCCACGCCTTGGAGAGTGTTGCCCTGCCTTTCTCGGAACTGCTGTGTGCTCCCCTTTTCTCCCCTTCTCGGTTGGCCAAGGTAGCACGTACTCTGCTGCCAGCGTTGTCAGATGGAAAATTTTGGAGCAATTTTTCGACAAGAACCTTCTGGTATTGCACCATTTTGCTTGTCCTCTCCACCGGAGGAATGAGAGATGAGAAATTCTCTTTGTAGCGGGGGTCCAGAAGGGTGAACACCCAGTAATCCGTGTTGTCTAAAATGCGTATAACGCGTGGGTCACGGGAAAGGCAGCCTAACATAAAGTCAGCCATGTGTGCCAGAGTACCAACAGGCAAGATTTCGCTGTCCTCACCAGGAGGATGACTCTCAATCTCCTCATCCTCTTCCTCCTCTTCTGCCCACCCACGCTGAAGAGATGGAACTAAAGTTCCATGGCTACCCTCTGTAGCGGAGGCAACCGTGTCTTCCTCCTCCTCCTCCTCCTCCGCCTCCTCCAATTGTCGCTGAGAAGACGAAGTGAGGGTGCTCTGGCTATCACCTTGTGTAAGCTCTTCCTCCCGCACTTCCACATGCAAAGCGTCAGTTTTAATTGTGAGCAGCGAGCGTTTCAGTAGACACAGAAGTGGGATGGTTACACTGATAATAGCGTTATCGCCGCTCACCATCTGTGTCGATTCCTCAAAATTGCGTAAAACCTCACAGAGGTCTGACATCCATTCCCACTCCTCACTTCTGATTACAGGAAGTTGAACGGAGAGGCGACGACCGTGTAACAGCTGGTACTCCACTACTGCCCTCTGCTGCTCACAAAGCCGGGCCAACATGTGGAAGGTGGAGTTCCAGCGCGTGCTCACGTCACACAGCAGCCGGTGAGCTGGCAATTGTAAGCGCTGCTGCAGCTTCAACAGGCCGGCTGAAGCTGTAGATGACTTACGGAAATGTGCACACACGCGGCGCACCTTGGTCAAGAGATCATGCAAATTGGGGTAGGTTTTTAGAAATCGCTGAACCACTAAATTAAATACATGCGCTAGGCATGGTACATGTGTGAGCTTGCCGAGCTCCAAAGCCGCCACCAAGTTACGCCCATTATCACACACAACCATGCCTGGTTGCAGGTTGAGTGGCGAGAGCCACTGCTCGGTCTGGTGACTAATCCCCTGCAACAGCTCTGAGGCCGTGTGCTGTTTGTCCCCAAGGCAGATCAGCTTCAGCACGGCCTGTTGACGCTTCCCCACTGCAGTGCTACACTGCTTCCAGCTACCGGCTGATGGGTGAGTGGCGCTGCGCGCAGAGAATTCGGAGGTGGAAACGGAGGAGGAGGAGCCAATAACGTAGGTGCTGGTGGAAACCCTGATGGAGGTAGGGCCCGCAATCCTCGGCGTGGGTAGCACCTGTGCCATCCCAGGGTCCGAGTCGCTCCCAGCCTCCACGACATTCACCCAGTGTGCCGTCAGGGAAATGTAGCGTCCCTGGCCACAAGCACTTGTCCATGTGTCAGTTGTTAAGTGGACCTTCCCAGTAACTGCGTTGGTCAGGGCACGGGTGATGTTACGGGACACATGGTGGTGTAAGGCGGGGACGGCACACCGGGAAAAGTAGTGGCGGCTGGGGACTGCGTACCGAGGGACAGCTGCTGCCATCAGGCTGCGGAAGGACTCAGTCTCCACAAGCCTAAATGGCAGCATTTCGATGGCCAGTAATTTGGAAAGGTGTGAGGTTAGTGCTATGGCCTGTGGGTGGGTGGCTGGGTATTTTCGCTTGCGCTCAAATGCCTGGGGTAACGACATTTGGACGCTGTGCTGGGACAGGGAAGTGGATGTGGTCAATGATGGTGCTTCAGATGGTACAGGTGCAGGGCGGGAGGTATGCGGGCCTGCGCCTTCGACAGGCGATTGGCCGGCACCGAAAACAGGGGAAGAGGAGGCAGTGGTGTGGCCTGCAGACACAGATTGGCGATCCGGGCGTTCCTCCCACTTATTACGGTGCTTGGATGCCATGTGTCGGATCATGCTGGTGGTGGTGAGGTTTCTAGTGTTCATGCCTCGGCTCATTCTGGTGTTGCACAGGTTGCAAACTACAATTCTTTTGTCGTCCGCACTTTCCTTAAAAAAACGCCATACCGCGGAACACCTACCCCTTGGCAAGGGAGATTTACGCAAGGGGGTGCTCCGTGGAACATTTGCGGGCCGGTTTGGTGCGGTCCGCCTTCTTTCTGTAGCCACACCACTGCCTCTTCCAGCCTGTTGCGGTGCTGCAGATGGCTCACCCTCAGGACTGCTGTCATCGCTCGGCTCTACACCTTCCCAGGTGGGGTCAGTCACCTCATCGTCCACCAAGACCTCCTCCACTTCCTCACTCTGATCATCCTCCTCATGTCTTGATCCCACCACATACTCAGTCATTGACAACTGTATATCATCCTCCTCATCAAGGTCTTGAGACAGTAATAGTGGTTGATTTAATGGCAACTGTGTCTCATCATCATCATCATCCACTTCCTTTGACCTTAAATGCCGTTCACCTCTGTCATCTTCTTGTGATTGGGTACCCTCTAGAGGTTGTGAATCAGGGCACAAGATGTCATGTTCCTCTGCAAGCGTGCTTGGAGAGAGGTTCAAATTAAGGATTGGTGATGAGACGAGCTCCTCACTATATCCCAGTGTGGGATCACTTCTTTGACCAGATCCTCTATGGTGGGAGGAAGGATGATCAGGTGAGGATTATGTTGACCAGACTCTTGGCTACTGAGAGTGGACTTGGTGGAAGACAGGGTGGTGCTTAACCGACTGGAAGCAGTATCAGCTGACATCCAACCGACCACCTGTTCGCAGTGGTCGGACCTCGAGAGTGATGTCCTGCGACGCCCTGTAAACTGAGACATGAAGCTAGGTATGGTGGATGTCTTTCTGTCTTGTGCTCTGGCACCAGGCACAGTTTCTACGCGTCCTGACCCGCGCCCTGAACTATCAGGATCACGTCCACTTCCCCGTCCCTTTTTACCCGCCTTCTTCATATTACACGGAATATGTGCTGCAAATCTGCAACTTTGCACAGTAAACAGAATGTTCTTCTTAACTGCGGCTACGCACAGTGAATGGAATATGTGACTTTGATATTTTACAGTTTGAACACTTAACAGAATGTTCTCCTAATCTGAAACTTTGCACAGTAAACAGAATGTTCTCCTTAACTGCGGCTACGCACAGTGAATGGAATATGTGACTTTGATATTTTACAGTTTGAACACTTAACAGAATGTTCTCCTAATCTGAAACTTTGCACAGTAAACAGAATGTTCTCCTTAACTGCGGCTACGCACAGTGAATGGAATATGTGACTTTGATATTTTACAGTTTGAACACTTAACAGAATGTTCTCCTAATCTGAAACTTTGCACAGTAAACAGAATGTTCTTCTTAACTGCGGCTACGCACAGTGAATGGAATATGTGACTTTGATATTTTACAGTTTGAACACTTAACAGAATGTTCTCCTAATATGCAACTTTGCACAGTAAACAGAATGTTCTTCTTAACTGCGGCTACGCACAGTGAATGGAATATGTGACTTTGATATTTTACAGTTTGAACACTTAACAGAATGTTCTCCTAATCTGAAACTTTGCACAGTAAACAGAATGTTCTTCTTAACTGCGGCTACGCACAGTGAATGGAATATGTGACTTTGATATTTTACAGTTTGAACACTTAACAGAATGTTCTCCTAATCTGAAACTTTGCACAGTAAACAGAATGTTCTTCTTAACTGCGGCTACGCACAGTGAATGGAATATGTGACTTTGATATTTTACAGTTTGAACACTTAACAGAATGTTCTCCTAATCTGAAACTTTGCACAGTAAACAGAATGTTCTCCTTAACTGCGGTTACGCACAGTGAATGGAATATGTGACTTTGATATTTTACAGTTTGAACACTTAACAGAATGTTCTCCTAATCTGAAACTTTGCACAGTAAACAGAATGTTCTCCTTAACTGCGGCTACGCACAGTGAATGGAATATGTGACTTTGATATTTTACAGTTTGAACACTTAACAGAATGTTCTCCTAATCTGAAACTTTGCACAGTAAACAGAATGTTCTCCTTAACTGCGGCTACGCACAGTGAATGGAATATGTGACTTTGATATTTTACAGTTTGAACACTTAACAGAATGTTCTCCTAATCTGAAACTTTGCACAGTAAACAGAATGTTCTTCTTAACTGCGGCTACGCACAGTGAATGGAATATGTGACTTTGATATTTTACAGTTTGAACACTTAACAGAATGTTCTCCTAATCTGAAACTTTGCACAGTAAACAGAATGTTCTCCTTAACTGCGGCTACGCACAGTGAATGGAATATGTGACTTTGATATTTTACAGTTTGAACACTTAACAGAATGTTCTCCTAATCTGAAACTTTGCACAGTAAACAGAATGTTCTCCTTAACTGCGGCTACGCACAGTGAATGGAATATGTGACTTTGATATTTTACAGTTTGAACACTTAACAGAATGTTCTCCTAATCTGAAACTTTGCACAGTAAACAGAATGTTCTTCTTAACTGCGGCTACGCACAGTGAATGGAATATGTGACTTTGATATTTTACAGTTTGAACACTTAACAGAATGTTCTCCTAATCTGAAACTTTGCACAGTAAACAGAATGTTCTTCTTAACTGCGGCTACGCACAGTGAATGGAATATGTGACTTTGATATTTTACAGTTTGAACACTTAACAGAATGTTCTCCTAATCTGAAACTTTGCACAGTAAACAGAATGTTCTTCTTAACTGCGGCTACGCACAGTGAATGGAATATGTGACTTTGATATTTTACAGTTTGAACACTTAACAGAATGTTCTCCTAATATGCAACTTTGCACAGTAAACAGAATGTTCTTCTTAACTGCGGCTACGCACAGTGAATGGAATATGTGACTTTGATATTTTACAGTTTGAACACTTAACAGAATGTTCTCCTAATATGCAACTTTGCACAGTAAAGAGAATGTTCTTCTTAACTGCGGCTACGCACAGTGAATGGAATATGTGACTTTGATATTTTACAGTTTGAACACTTAACAGAATGTTCTCCTAATCTGAAACTTTGCACAGTAAATAGAATGTTCTTCTTAACTGCGGCTACGCACAGTGAATGGAATATGTGACTTTGATATTTTACAGTTTGAACACTTAACAGAATGTTCTCCTAATCTGAAACTTTGCACACTAAAAAGAATGTGCTGCTAATCTGCAACTTTGCACACTGAACAGAATGTGCTCTAATCTGCAACTTTGCACACTAAAAAGAATGTGCTGCTAATCTGCAACTTTGCACACTGAACAGAATGTGCTCTAATCTGCAACTTTGCACACTAAACAGAATGTGCTGCTAATCTGCGGCTAGGCACAGTGAACAGAATATGTGAAGTTTTTTTTTTTATATCTCTGCCCCCCCAAACAAAATAAACTGCTGCCCCCACACACAGTAGTCCTAAAAAGGACTTTTGGGTCTTTTTTTTTTTTTAAATAGTTTTTTTTCTCCCTACACTGACTTTCCCTTCCTATCCTCATCTCTCCCTGGCTAAGACTGAGCCGAACTCGCTGGTCAGGTGCTATACAGCACCTGATCACGGGTTCTGGCCAGCCAATCAGTGTAATGCCAGCAGCCAACATGGCTGCTGGCATTACACTGATGTCAGAGCCTCCCTGCACGTTTATTGGCTGCGCAGCAGCCGCGAAACGTGCGGGGAGGAGACCCGAACATGGCGGGCGAGCACATGCGGTACTCGTACGAGTACCGCCATGTGCCGAGCAGAGCGATGCTCGAGCCGAACCGAGCTTCGGCCGAGCATGCTCGCTCATCACTATATAGGATCTCATAATAGAGAAACTGAGACCTATTGTTTACAATTTTTGGGGTTATCTAGCTCTGAGGTATTAGGGATAGTTTATTTTGTTAACTGGCCACTGATAGCGAATTAGGTAGAAAGATATATGTTGAACATCTAAATAGGATAGCTAGAGAAAATAATATATAATATCTAATCCATTTTTTATACTCTGAGGGTAGTTCAGGGAGTAATGTGGCTGAGATTTTTAAATAAGGTAGTTAGAGATGGGAGGATTTAAATCTCTTCCCATGATTTGTGTAATAAACTATATGGGATTGTAGTGGTATATTTTCCAAAATATTAATTTTTATTATTTTGCAAACTCAACATATTTTGTAATATTCTGTACCTGGAGATTCCACTGTACCCAAATTGGGGCCTTATAGGGGGCTACATGCCATTGTTTAGACCCATAAAATAGGTAGAAGGTGGTTAATCTGGCTCAACATGGTTTTGTCGTTATCTCCGTTTGAACGCCTGATTGGCTGATGGCAATCTGGCATATCAGAGAGGTGTGAATGTGTAAATTGTCAAACCATTTTTTGGGGGGATATATCAATGTGTTAAATATCCTGATTTAATATACATGGGTGGAGATAGCATAAGGGTGATCAAGATGGGTCCTGTTAGTCCCAAGGGGTGATTAGATTCTAATCACTATGGCAACTGGGTCCAAAGGATGCCAGAAGAAAGCAGAGTTATTTTGAATAGACTCTTCCTTCCGGTTAACTGGAGTTCATAGCACATCCGGCCTTTGGAACACAAAATTTTCGCCTGCCGTGAGGCTTCTAAAGGAGGGACAATGTGGAACCTGTAGGCAACCGTAACTATAAAAGAACAATTGTAAAGCATGTTGACTATCACCTCTGACAAAGTTACATAGTAACAAAACGCGTTAGGTGTTTTATCCAGATTTTAGTACATTTTTGCATGGCTAATTTTAATAAAATGTCCAGTTTAAATACAAGAGGATTACCTGTTTGATTGCTGCTTGATCGCTCATTGGGAACCCGGTATTGAGAATTGGGAACCTGGTAGCAGAGAAAGGTGTATCCTGTTTGTGCCAATATACTCAGAGGCTGGATTAGCCTCGATTTCTAGTGAGTACCAACCCTGAGGGGGACTTCAATCAAATTTATATAAAAGGAACTGTGCTTGTGTTTATAAAGGGTTGCTCTTAGATACACTTGGACCCAAGCAGAACTGCGGAAAAAAAGGGCAGAAGATCGAGTGAAATCATCGTCTGCTAATAAGATTAAAATTGGAGAATTGGTGACTGTGAACATTTATTGTATAGCGCTCCACGTGCTGGCAAAGGGGGTACCTATATTTTATAGGATATTACCCTCTAGCTTATGCGTGTGTGTTTTGGAAAGTGGGAAGGACAAGTTGGAGAGTGACCAGAACTGGCAGTGAAGTGGGCAGAGTTACTAGGGAACTCACAGAACTCTGACAATCAGCCTCTGTCCCCGGAGACCCAGTATTTAGCCCCTTAAGGACATTGACGTGCCAGGACCGTCAAGGCGGTATGGTACTTAAGGACCAATGACGGTCCTGGCACGGCATGGAGTCCAGGGCTCCCGGCGCGGCTGCACGCTGCTCCGGAAGCCCTGAACCCGAATAAAAAAAAAAAAAAGCCCCGTGGTCCTCAAGTGCCGGCCGTGCGTGCGCGCGCCAGTCCTTAAGGGGGTAAAGGGACACTAATGTCCCATAAAAAAATATTCTTGTTTAATGGAGGTTAAAAAATTAAATTATGTTGCCCAAATCCTTTATAGGCGAATATCTCTCAAACCGTAAAGGTTTGAGAGATGTTCGCCTATAAAATTCCTCCCTCCCTCCCTTTCTGCTGATGTCAGTGCTGTGCTGACAGCAGGAGATCCCGGTCCTGGGACCAGCCGGCAGTTCTACAGCAGAGCTGAAATCGCGCTATTTAAAAACAATTACTTCATTGGAAAGGTCTACAAAGTGTGCCTGGTTTGCAAACAAACTTTGTAGACCGTTCCAGTGAAGTAGTTCTTTTTAAATAACGCGATTTTGGCTCTGCTGAAGAGCCTCTCCTAGTCGGCCGACTCGAATCTCCTGCTGTCAGCTGTAAACAGGGAAACTTTACAGGCAAATAAATGTTTGAGAGACAGGATTTGTGCCACATAATTTATTTTTTAACCTCTACAAAACAAGAATAATTTTTTATGGGACATTACTGTCCCTTTAAGTATAAAAACAGAGTATCTGAAGTGTTCCCGGTATGGAAATGGATTGGGGACCTTTCTGTCTTTAAGCCCAATTTAAATCAAATAGAATGTTAACCCCCTCCCCCCTGTGGTGCAGTTGGCACCTCTTTAGTTTGATGTGACTGCATAATATTGGCAAGTAAATAACACTCCAATCATTTGTGGATTTATTTTCCCTTAAAATCATTGTGAAGAGATAATCAGATATATTCACTCCTTTCCAAACCACAAATAAAAATAATTTAGACAAGGTCAGTTGATTATTATGCATTAGAAAAAGAAAATGTTTCCAGTGAGTTAATGGATAGCTTTATATATTATGGAAATACATTTAGTGCAATATCTATCCTGCTAAGTAGAACAAGTATACTCCCAATGCTGGAGATGATTTGTTCAAAAGTTATTGTATCTCATTTTTGCAATTTTTGGGTGACATACTTCCATGGGCAAAATTTGACAGTAGTGCTGTTGCTGCAGCTGCCTATGGAGGGTTTTTTACATTGGCAAAAGCTGTTCATAGCTACAGCAACAGCACCACCATCAGGACTTTTTTCTCCAATGTACGATAATTACACTGCGCATCGTTGTGATTTATTTAAAGAACTAACTTGGCTAGCCCTTGAATTCAAACATATCCTTCACTTTTCTTTCCTTATCTGTAACCTGGAAAGCTACTAGTCTACCTGATCAGTATGCTCACTCCAGTTCTCCATCCATACATCCTATAACCAGCACTCCACCACCGCTCCACTGTCAACAACTCACTAACTATTCCACACTAGCTGAGCAGCATGCTCACTCCAGCTCTCCATAATAACTATAACCTCTGCTCCACTGCTATCAATTCACTAACCATTCCACAATATAACCTCCACTGCCAGCAGCTCACCAATGATCCACACTACTTGACCAGTATGCTCACTCCAGCTCTCCATACTTCCTAAAAATCCACTCAACTGCTAGCAACTCACTGTCTATTCCACAGTACCTGAGCAGCAGTATGCTCACTATAGCTCTCCATACATCGTATAACCTCCAGTCCACTGCTAGCAACTCACTGTCTATTCCACAGTACCTGAGCAGTGGTATGCTCACTCTAGCTCTCCATACATTGTATAACCTCCAGTCCACTACCAGTAACTCACTGACTATTCCACACTACTTGAGCAGAATTATGCTCACTCTAGCTCTCCATACATTGTCTAACCTCCAGTACACTACCAGTAATTCACTGACTATTCCACACTACCTGAGAAGTATCCTTACTTCAACTCCCTACACTTCCTATAACCTCTGCTCCACTGTCAGCAACTCACTGACTATTCCAAACTACCTGAGCAGTATGCTCACTCCAACTCCCCACACTTCCTATAACTACTGCTCCACTGTCAGTAACTCACTGACTATTCCATACTACCTGAGCAGTATGCTCACTCCAACTCCCCACACTTCCTATAACCTCTGCTCCACTGTCAGTAACACACTGACTATTCCATACTACCTGAGCAGTATGCTCAGTCCAACTCTCCATACTTCCTATAACCACTGCTCCACTGCCAACAAGTCAGTAACTTTTCAAAACTACAAGTAAGAAGCGAGTGAATCTGTCTTCTACTGTAGAGCTCTGAAAGCCTGGTATAACCTACAGGAAAAAATCATTATCTTCTCACATTTTAAAATCCCTAAAAATAACTACTTTTTTGTATTTAAAGACAACATATAATTCTATTTGAAGGATAATATATTCTAATAAAGAGGTCATGAAACACCAATTCTGCAGCTCTGGCACACACACCCATTGGCGGCAGTAAGCAGGTTCAACTATGGGGCCTGATTTGGCCCTCCTGGCCACTCCTGTCAAAATCTCCGCAAGGACATGCAGGGGCTACAGTGTACACACGCATACACACACACACACACAATATGCACACATGCAATACACACAACACTCACAGTACACACACAATACATGCAATGCATGCCCACAATACAAGCAGCACACACAATGTACACTATATACACACAAGACAATAACACACATGCAATCACACACACACACACAATACGCATGTAATACATGCACAAAGCAGTGCGCACAACGCAATACACTATACAAAATACGCAAATTGCTATAAGTAAAAAGCAATACACTATATGCAAAACGCTATGCACAATATGCAAAATGCGATGCACAAAATGCTATGCACTAAACGCTATATGCAATATGCAAAACATTACCCTATTAATGAATCCCTGATCAATTTAACCCTTTGAATGACAAAGGGGTTGCCAATGTATTGCTTTGCAAAGTGTTGGCTACCATTCTGGTACTCTAAGGATTAATCTGGGAAGAAAATCCTTATTGGCCATTATGAATCAATTGTGTGTGTATTGATCCTGCAGAATTAAAGTAGACCTGTTGCCTTCACAGCTTTAGTATCTTTAAATGTATTTATTTAAACTGCCTATAACTTCTGCTTTTTGTTTTACAAACAGGTTAATCATTTTAGAGATATTTAATTTAATATTTGAGGAATCAAACCTCTGCAGAGCTTTGTTCTCAGACTTGGTCAGATAAAGCTTCATAATCAGTTTCTGACGTATCCAGAAAATCAACTCTCTCGACCTATCAATTTCCACCAGAGGGGCGGGATAAATTACCTGAGAGGAATAATCATACAGTTTATTTCCAGAGGGAAGCTACCATTGAGAGGAGAACTTGTAAAGGTGATAAGTCCTCTTTAATCTTTATTTTGCCCATGGAGGCAGGCTTGATTCTGTCATACATACACACATACTCTTACTACACACAACTTTCTTCCAAAGACCTCTAAAGCATTCAAGTGGTTAAAATTTCTATTTAAAGGGACAGTAATGTACCATAAACATTTTTCTACAGTTTAAAAAAAAATACATTATGTGGCACAAATCCCATCTCTCAAACCACTATGGTTTGAGAGATATTTGCATGTAAAATTCCCCCCTCCCTCCCCTTCTCCTGACGTCAGTGCTCTGCTGACAGCAGGAGATCCCGGTCCTGGGACCAGCTGGCGGTTCTGAAGCAGAGCCAAAATAGCGATATTTAAAAGTAATTACTTCATTGGAACTGTCTACAAAGTGTGCCTCATTTGCAAGCACACTTTTTAGACCGTTCCAGTGAAGTAGTTATTTTTAAATAATTTTGGCTCTGCTGAAGAGCCTCTCATAGTCGGCCGACTCAAATCTCCTGCTGTCAGCTGTAAACAGGGAAACTTTACAGGCAAATAAAGGTTTGAGAGATAGGATTTGTGCCACATAATTTATATTTTAACCTCTACAAAACAAGAATAACTTTTTATGCCTCGTTTGCAAGCACACTTTGTAGACCATTCCAACGAAGTAGTTCATTTTAAATAAAGCGATTTTGCTCTGCAGAAGAGCCTCCTCAAGTCGGCCGACTCAAATCTCCTGCTGTCAGTTTTACAGCTAACATCAGGAGAAGGGGAGGGGGGGACTTTAGATGTGAATATCTCTCAAACCATAAAGTTTTGAGAGATAGGATTTGTGCCACATAATTTATTTTTTTAAACTCTACAAAACAAGAAACATTTTTTATGGGATCTTACTGTTACTTTAATGTGGATCTTTCACCTTATTTCAAGTTTATGTATTTGAAAATTGCATTTAAAATCTGCCAATATGTCATGCTAACCAAAAATCCAGCAGATGTTACACTTTAAAGCGGAACTAACACCCCTGCAAGATGTAGCCTCAATTAGAGGGCTACAATCTGTGATAACTCGCTGTGTAATTATTTTTTCTTAAAAAAAACGTTTATTAAAGAGTAATCCGTTAATTCCAAAAAGTACCTGGTGACGTCTTCCCCCCTGAAAAGCGCATTGCGCATGTCAGCACGGAGCCAATCGGCTCTCTTGTAACTCCTCCCGGCTACACAAAAACACCTACGTCATCAGCTTTAGATTCTCGGACCAGCAGGAGAACATAAAGCTGATGATGTAGGTGTTTTCGTGTAGCCAGGAGGAGTTACAAGAGAGCCGATTGACTCCGTGCTGACATGCGCAATGCGCTTTTCTGGGGGGAAGACGTCACCAGGTACTTTTTGGAATTAGCGGATTACTCTTTAATAACACGTTTTTTTAAAAAAATAATTACACAGCGAGTTATCACGGATTGTAACCCTCAAATTGAGGCTACATCTTGCAGGAGTGTTAGTTCCGCTTTCATTTCTGGGCAAAGTGAAAGTGAACATTTCCTGGTACCACACATAGCATTATTAGCATACAAAACTTCACTGAAACCTTCATTAGCATATGACTGAAAAAGTTTAATTAGCGTATGAAAAGTTTCTGGTACAGGACACTTACTGTTTCTGTTACCTGTGGTGCAATTAGTTTGCAATAGAATTGCTCGCTTTTTGTGTGTATATGGCCACTAATATTTCCTTCAGTCTCCAGAATCTTCTGGTACTTATCAGGTGGCGTAACTCAGAACATAGCAGCAGTCAAAGGGCCACACGCAGAGAGAGAGAGACTATTAGCAATTCTGAATCACACCAGCTGTAATATAGCTGAGAAATCAAAAATCCAATTGATTTAAGTGGTGATTTTAACCCTTTAAATGCTAGTCAGGTCTCCATCTCTTTGCTTCGTAATGCTTTGGAGACCTCTATAGCAATTAAGGGGTTAAAATCACCACTTAAATCACTGGGGGGGTGGCTAGTTTCCCGCGATGGTACAGATGGTTTGCTTCCGAATTTTTCATCTTTAACTTACAAAATACATGTCATGGGGTCCTGTATTCACCTGGTAGGAAGCACTTGGAAATATTTTTTTAAACTAATACAATTTTCCTCTTTTTGCAGTGTGGACATTGGGGACAATTTATCAAGTTCTGTGAGGGAGAATGTGAGTCGTTCCACTCATAACTCTCATTCACATTGACAGGACCTCTGGCAGGTCATCTACTTTGATATAGTGAGGGGAGACAAACGCTATATTTAAGGTGTTATTTCTTGAGTAGAGATTTTACCCTAGAAAACAGAGCACTAAGGAGAACATTCATTATACCTTCTTATTATCACATGCAAAGATCTTCAGACAAACTCTAATAATAAAGCTCTTCAGAGCAACTTAATCCACAGCCCTGTGAATTCTGTATACACTTCACAAACATAGAATTTGAATTTGATGGTAGATAAGAACCAACTGGCCCATTGAATCTGCGCATTTTTCTATCTAATTAAAAAGCTCATAGTTCTTTTGTTTGTAGAGTAGACGGATATATCCATCCCAAAGTAACGCTAACACCAAAAAAATTGAATTGGTTAAAGGGATAGTAACACTTAATATGTAAAAAAATAGATATTGTAGAGTTTATCATCCAGAGTAAAACAAGGGTACTCCCACTGCTAAAAGGTGTTTTATTAAAAAACTAGTTGAACCACCCGTTACAAGGGCCACAGTGCCACTGCCACCCGGTCGAGGGACAGTCACGCGCAGTAGAGACTGCCCGCGCCACGGCTGATACAGAGCTGAACGCTCCTTCGGAGCGCCCAGCTCTGTATCAGCCGCAGCGTGGGAAGTCTCTACTGTGCATGACTGCAGCACAATTTAGCAAATTATTATATAGGATTATTACGACTCAGACTTGAAATTTTTTTGGTGCAGTATCTCAATGACCTGAAACTCTACAGTGGAGCTGTTGCTACACCATCCTATGGAAGTTTATGATAAACTTACCAGAGCTGTCCACAGGATGGTGTAGCAACAGCGCCACTGTAAACTTTCAGGCCATTGAGATACTGCACTTTAAAAATTCAGTTTGCGCTGCAATTACTTTTGAAAAAAACACCTGTCAGCAATGGGAGTACCCTTATTTTACTCAGGAGGATAAACACTACATCATGTTTTTATACTGTTTTAGCCTCAAAACCACTTCTGGTGTGAAGCTATTCCATAAAACTAGGAGAGGAGAGAAAGGAGAGTGCACAAATACACTGTAGTATTTAAAGGGATAGTAATACTTCGTTTTACCTTTATTTTATTTTGTAGGCATTAAAAAAACATGAAGAACGAAATAAGTCTTATCTCTCAAACCTTTATGGTTTGAGAGATATTCACAAGCAAAGTTTCCCTTCCCGTCCCTTTTACCTAGTGTAAGCCATCTCTTCTCAGATGTGGAATCCAGTCCATAGACCAGACAGATAACAGAAGGGGACAATCTTATTCCTATGAGAACAATGAAAGCCCTGCCCCCTTGAGTTTTTCAGCTTTTTCCCTTATCTTAATTGAAGATTGTCCCTCTCTGCAGTCTACCTGGGCACCTCCCTTCTGATCTGGCTGAACAGTGTTACATCAGTAAAAGGGGTGGGAGGGGGAGACTTTGTCATTGAATTACTCTTGAACTACAACTCTGACAGAATTGAAATAACACTCTCCAAAGTCCAAATACTATGATGATTAATTAGAGCTGCTTTTATTATGAAACATTACTATCACTTTAAGAATACATTTACTAAAACAGTCATTAAAAACTTTCCGGTAAGTACAGTACTCACATTTTCATGAGGCAGAACTTGCCTCTCAAGTTATCTTGCCTCCTTCACACACAATTGAATACCGGTTGTCTTATCTTTCTTGACTCGGATACTGGTTAGCATTGCTCAACTCAATGGACATCTGCCTTTTGTGTCTGAGAAATGGTCCTTGGAGTTTCTATTTAGCTGATGTGTTGCATGGGATGTAATCCAGTAAGGATATTATTAAAATTCATATGAGTAAACAGGCAAGATACATTCAAAAATGTATGGGGAAAATTGGCATTACCATATTCTCTTTCCTTACTGTGAGAACAAGACAAAGAAAGAGCATGGACACCCCTGTACAGAATATCTTGAAAGAACACCACCACTGGACACACCATTTGATTGGTTAATCACAAAATCAGTAGATAAGGCATCACATTGGTGTCTCCCAACCTAAACAACTCTGGGTTATTAAACTGTCCCAGTCACAGTTTGTTGGGTCCCCCTGCTTGAAAGATACTGGCTGCACTAGAATGAACATGTCCTCACAAACAGCACAACATATATGGAAAAAGAAAAAACAAGAATGCCCCTAATAATACTATACCTCATATAGATAAATGCTAGATAAAAAAATAAAATTTTGCAGACTTATATATTATGTTGGCCATCATGGAAATGCATCCAGAATACTGACAACAGAGTGTACAGAGAAACCTGTCTCTGCTCGGTTTGGCTGCACAGCTCCAGGAACATACAGCTCTCCAAAGTACTGCTAATTTAATTTTATTAATAACAATAAAATAATAAAATTGCCCATGATTAAGCATTTTTCATTATATCAAAGACACAGGCTTTTCCGTATATGTTTCCTTATTGTATTACTTCCAATGCATGTACGTCAGTTCAGTAAAAATGCTGAAGACCATTATTCAGTCCAATAGACAGATGTCCATTGAGGTGAACAATAAAGCTTATCAATAACAGCATGACTATAGATGAAACAGCTAGTATACAGCCTCTAGGAAATGTGAATGAGATACTTTGAGAGTTTTTGAAGACAGTGTTATTAAGATTATTCTGAAACACTCAGTATGTTGGTCTACTCTCCACTCTCTCACAGTCTATACTGGGATCCATAATGGGCTGGAGGATAGAAGCAGCCCAGTGACATTTCTTATAACATGTACAGATGGCGGTCCATCCACATCATATGGTGATATATTTTGTAACTAGTTGAAGAGCCCGTTACACGGGCCACAGTGCCACTGGCAGCCGGGAGCGGGGCTGCCGTGGCACTGGCAGTCTCTACTGCGCATGACTGCAGCACGCACATCAGTCTCTACCGCGCATGACTGCGGCGTTACGCAAATTTTAGCAAATTATTATATAGGATGTCTGTTTAAGTTTATTCTTAAATGAACACACACCATGTCTGGGTACCATCTGTATACCTTGTACTTTGTATTAAATGTATGTATCATACTTTTCTTTAAGAAGTTTTTCCTTATATTTCCACCCTCACATTTTAGCTCACGTCCTCTTGCTCTACTATTCATTACAATCTTGAAAATGGATCTCTCCTTAACTTTATTAAATCCCTTAATCTTTTAAAGATCAGAGGGGTGTACAGTGCATTGGGAATCAATGTGTTACACAACTCTCTGCTACTTCAAAGGTTAATCATATCACCCCTCTTCCTTCTACCACCAGGCAATAAATATAAAGGTCTACGAGAGAAAGAATTGTTTTTCAGTGGTGAAAATGCCAGTTCTTATTTATAATTGAGTAAGTGTACCACTGAAACAGTTAAAGGGATAGTAATACTTAAAATGAAAAAAAAATATGTTGTAGTGTTTACAAGGGTACTCCCACTGCTGAAAGGTGTTTTATTCAAAAATTATTACAGCTCAAAGTTGAATTTTTTAGGTGCAATATCACAGTGGCCTGAAATTGTACAGTGGTGCTGTTGCTACACCATCCTATGGACAGCTCTGGTCCCGGGACCATAAATCTCCATAGGATGGTGTAGCAACAGCGCCACTGTACCATTTCAGGTCACTGTGATATTGCACCTAAAAAAATCAACTTTGAGCTGTAATAACTTTTGGATAAAACACCTTTCAGCAGTGGGAGTACCCTTGTTTTACTCAGGGGGATAAACCCTACAACATATTTTTTTTTACATTTTAATTATTACTATCCCTATAAGAGCACCTTATACCTGTCCTTATCATTCTGGTAAAATTATGTCAGTAAATTGTCACAGTTGGTGACTTTTCTTTATAAATTCGCTGCACAAAAATCCTTCCCAGATTTATCATTATTTTTACAGAAACACCACTACCCAGCGTTCAGGCTTCCAAAACTGCAGCGGGTTTATATTTAAATGCCAAATTCAGTTTAAGGCAACTTTTACGCCATATTTTTCATAACGCCAGGTCTATAAATCTCCTTCTATGAGTCTTTCCTGGTTTGTTTTGTTATTTAGCCAAGTCACAATTTTAGTGGGCCATCAATGAATAGTCCTTAACTTACTGATGTCTTTCTGGACGTATGGGGGTTATGCACTAAGGCATGATAAAGAGGTGATAAAGCAGAGATGACTTCTCCAGTGAAATGACTCCTCCAGTTCCTATGTTATTGGACACAGCCTATGCACTAAGATCTCCAAAGTTGGTGAGATCTTAGTGCACAGGCTATATAGAATAACATAGAACATGAAGAAGTGATATCACTGGAGAAGTCATCTCCACTTTATCACCTCTTTATCACACCTTAGTGCATCTTACCATGGTCTCCAAAACTGTACACCACACTCTACGTCAGGCAAGATTAGTGATCTGTAAAGTGGGGTTAGGACCTCTCTTTTGTTGGTGCTAATGTCTTTTCCTATACATTACATCAAGTATTGTTTCCTTACAAGTTAGCTCATTAAACAGTTATCTAAGTTTCTCAACCAATCATTGAGGTTATGGTGAGCAAAAAAGTGAAAAAAATTCCTCCACCGTACAGAGTACATTACCTATATTATACACCTCTGTGTACAGTTACATTTCTGAAACAGATCAGAAACTCTATCTCCATCAAAGAATATAATGCAATGTTTTGATTGTACTCCAGAACTCCACATTGGAAGCCTAAATTAACACCTTAAGGACCCATGACGAGCCAAGACCATTATGAGTAAACTTGCATTAAGGACCCATGGTGGTCCTGGCACATTATGGAATTCAGGGACCCCGTGCTGCTGCACACTTCTCCGGGACCCCTGAATCCATTTCTCAAAAATGTTCTCCTCAAACTGAAAATGGAGAAAAATGGTACTTTCTGCTTGGTAAAAAATATCCCGTGAAAAGTGAATTTTTTTACCGCTCTTTCCTACTTTTTTTTGCCTAGTTCATTGCATTGAAATCAATGGGAAGAAAACATTTTCTCCAACTCCACAAAAGTTTTCTGCAGACATATAAAAGGGTGTCAGGCTCTCACAGCATACTATTCTGTGTTTTGTTGGTGCTAATGCCTTTTCCTATACATTACATCAAGTATTGTTTCCTTACAAGTTATCTCATTAAACAGTTATCTAAGTTTCTCAACCAATCATTGAGGTTATGGTAAGCAAAAAAGCGAAAAAAATTCCTCCACCGTACACTGCACACTGCTCCAGGACCCCTGAATCCATTTCTCAAAACTTTTCACCTCAAACTGAAATCGGAGAAAAATGGCATTTTCCGCTTGGTGAGAAATATCCCACAAAAAGTGAATTTTTTTACCGCTTTTTCACACTTTTTTCACCTAGCTCATTGCATTGAAATCAATGGGAAGAAAACATTTTCTTCACCACACGAAAGTTTTCTGCAGCCATATAAAAGGCTCTCACAGCAAACCATTGTGTGTTTGTGAGAGGAGAGAGCAGCATGTTTGCGAACTAGAGAAGATAGGCAAATAAAGGGGAATTGAAGCTTAGTTCAGGGAGTCATTTAGATAGGACATTTGTTCTCTGTAGTAGCGGAGTCTGGGGGCACAATGGGGGAGAAGAAGGGAGGAAGGAGGTTGACCCAAAATACCCCAAAATTTGGTGTGACTGACTTGCAAGACACAGGCAGCTGGGGTCGAAATTGCTTGCTGATTTTACTTTTATTGACTCTGTGCTGGGGAAGTCTAGGGAAAGAAGTTGTTGATTTTGTTTTTTAGTTATATATATATTTTTGGGGGGACTAACTGTGATACGATAGGGTGGACAACTTAAAAAAATGAATTAATTAATAAAAAACAAATAATTAAACAAAAAAATATATTAGACAGCTGACTGGGAGCTCTGTGACTGAGAAAGACTTGATAGACAGCAGACGACATTGAGAATTTTGTCGAGGGCCAAGGCAAGACATTTCACTCCATCAGTTGTGTACTGTAGAGAATAAAACACACACAGTAGTTAAGTAATGTCTATCAAATGCACAAGTGGGAGGGGGAAAGGTGGAAGAAGTGGAGGGATGTGGGAGTAAAGTGTTAGTGCAAACACTGACTGCAGCAATCGTTGAGGCAGCATATGCAATAAATGATGATGATCCCTCTTATCCCGGGGTGGATGCAGTCTGTCAAGGTCCCACCAATTACACCATGCAAGTCCCCCACCACCACTAACATACACATCTGCCACATTGTAAGTTGTACTTTATTTTTTTTAATCACTTGACATCATCATGAATATGTGCCAGTGTCACTTAAGCAGGACATAAGTGTTTTAGGGAAAGGACAAATGCACTCTGCATGCTAACACATTTTGTAAGGTATATGTTTCTGTAGGACTCACAACTTTACTTCCAGCTACTTATTTCTCCACTACAGCCCTCAGAAGAAGTAATATTGTGCTGGGAAATGTTGCACCATATTAAACATGGGAAAACATGTGTTGGAATAGGAGAAAAATGTGTTAGAATTGGAGAAAATATGTTAGAATAGGAGAAAAAGTGTTGAATATGTGAAAAATTTATTAGAATATGTGAAAAATGTGATAGGATAGAAGAATAATGTGTTGGAATAGGTGAAAAATTTGCTGGAATAGGAAAAAAAATTTGCATTGGAGAAAAAGCGAAATGTTTCGAGAAAAAAGAGAAAAATCGTCCGTTTACCGAAAGAAGTCATGCAGGAAATTTTTCTCACTTTTCGCCCACCCCTAACTATGACATCATAATGTCAATACCTGTTGGCTTCATGTAAAGGAGAATTATTGAGCTGGTTTACTCCGTGCTGGAAACAAAGTATTAAAACATCACAATGTCAATGCCTGTTGGCTTCATGTAAAGGAGAAGTTTGGTGCTTGTTTTCTCTGTGTTGGAAACACAGTAATACAACATCAAAATGTCAATGCCTATTGGATTCATATAAAGGAGAATTATTGGGCTGGTTTACAACGTGTTGGAAACAGTATTATAACATCACAATGTCAGTGCCTATTGTTCTGATTTCCTCCGTGTTGGAAACAAGAGATATGACATCATAATGTAAATGCCTAATGGCTTTGTGCAAAAGAGAATTATTGTGCTGGTTTACTCCGTCTTAGAAACACAGATGTATGACATCATAATGCCAATGCCTAATGTCTTCAGCTAAAGGAGAATTATTACTCTCGGTTCCTTCTTACTTGAGACACAGTAATTTGACATCATAATGTTAATGCCTGTTAGATTCATATAAAGGAGAATTATTGTGCTGATCTACTCTGTGTTGGAAACAAGCGCTATAATATCATAATATCAAAACATATTGGCTAAATTTAAAGGAGAATTATTGTGCTGGTTTACTCTGTGTTGGGAAAAACAGTATTATGAAATCACAATGTCAATGTCTATTGGCTTCTTGTAAAGGAAGATTATTGTGCTGGTTTACTCCGTATTGGAAACACAGTATTATGACATCACAATGTCAAAGCCTGTTAGCTTCATGTAAAGGAGAATTATTGTGCTGGTTTACTCTGTGTTGGAAACACAGTATTATGATATCACAATGTCAATGCCTATTGGATTCATGTAAAGGAGAATTATTGTTCTGATGTACTTTGTGTTGGAAACAAGCGCTATGACATCATAATGTCAATGCCTATTGGCTTTGTATAAAGGACAATTATTGTGGTGGTTCACTCTGTCTTAGAAACAAAGAGCTATGACATCATAATGGCAATGCCTAATGTCTTCAGGTAAAGGAGAATTATTACTCTGGTTTCCTCCTTGCTCGAGACACAGTGCAATTACATAATAAATGTCAATGCCTGTTGGCTTCAAGTAAAGGAAAATTATTGTGCTGGTTTACTCCGTGTTGGATACACAGTATTATGATATCACAATGTGAATGCTTTTTGGCTTCATGTAAAGTAGAATTGTTGTGCTGGTTTACTCCGTGTTGGAAACACAGTATTATAACATCACAATGTGAATGCCTACTAGCTTCATGTAAACGAGAATTATTGTGCTGGTTTACTCCATGTTGGATACACAGTATTATGATATCACAATGTCAATGCCTATTGGTTTCATGAAAAGATTTATTGTGCTGATTTACTCCATGATGGAAACCCAGTATTATGGCATCACAATGTCAATGCCAATTGGCTTCATGTAAAGGAGAATTATTACATTGGTTTCCTTCTTGCAAGAGATCTATTACTATGACATCACAATGTCAACGCCTATTGTTTTCATGTAAAGGAGAATTTTTGAGATGGTTTACTCTGTGTTGGAATCACAGTATATTGACTTCACAACACCAATACCTATTGGCTTCATGTAAAGGACAATTATTATGCTAGTTTCCTTCTCACTCAAGATATAGTACCATGAAATCATAATGTCAATGCCTGTTGGTTTCATGTGAAGGAGAAATATTTTAGTGGTTTAATCCGTGTTGGAAACACAGTATTAAGAAACCAAAATGTTAATGCCTGCTGACTTCATGTAAAGGAGAATTATCATGCTGGTTTGCTCTGTGTTGGAATCACAGTATTATGTCATCAACAAGTCAGTGCCTATTGGCTTCATGTAAAGGAGAATTTTTCTGATGGTTTACTCTGTGTTTTAAATCACAGTATTATGGCATGACAATATCTATTCCTGTTGGTTTCATGTAAAAGAGAAAAAATTTACTTGCTTAATCTGTCTAAAAAACACAGTATTATGATATCACAGTGTTAAAGCCTACTGTTTTCATGTAAAAGAGAATTATCGTACTGTTCTTTGTTGGAAACACAGTATTATGACATCACAATATCAGCACCTAATAGTTTCATGTAAAGGAGTATTATTGTGCTTTTTTCTGCGTTTTGGAAACAAAGTATTATGACATCACAATGTCAATGCCTATTGGCTTCATATAAAGGAGAATTATTACACTGGTTTCCGTCTTTCCCAAGATATAGTGCTATGACATCATAATGTCAATGCCTGTCGGCTTCATGTAAAGGAGAAATATTGTACTGGTTTAATCCATATTGAATACACAGTATTACAACATCACAATGTTAATGCCTACTGGCTTCATGTAAAGGAGAATTATTGTGCTGGTTTATTCTGTGTTGGAAACACAGTATTATGACATCACAATGTTAATGCCTATTGGCTTCATGTAAAGGAGTATTATTGTGCTTTTTTCTGTGTTTGTAAACACAGTATTATGACATCACAATGTTAATGCCTACTGGCTACATGTAAAGGAGAATTATGGTACTGGTTTATTCTCTGTTGGAAACACAGTATTATGACAACACAATGGCATTCCCTATTGGTTTCTTGTAAAGCAGAATGTTTGTGCTCATCTACTCCATGTTGGAAACACAGTATTATGACATCACAATGTCAATGCCTATTGGCTACATGTAAAGCAGAATTATTGTGCTAGTTTACTCTGTGATGGATACACAGTATTATGTCATCAAAATGTCAGTGCATATTGGCTTCATGTAAACGAGATTTATTTTGCTGCTTTACTCCATTATGGAAATACAGTATTGTGGCATCACCATGTCAATGCTTATTAGCTTCATGTAAAGGAGAATTATTACACTGGTTTCCTTATTGCTCAAGATATAGAACTATGACATCATAATGTCAATGTTGGCTTCATGTTAAGGAGAAATATTGTACTGGTTTAATCAGTGTTGGAAACATAGTATTATGACTTCACAATGTTAATGCCTACTACCATCAAGTAAAGGATAATTATCGTGCTGCTTTACTCTATGTTGGAAACACACTATTATAACATCACAACGTCAATGCCTACATTTTAGACCATTCCAATGAAGGGATTCCGTGTAAGTAACGAGATCTCAGCACTTCTCAAGAGCCACCGTGTCGACCAACACGAATCTCCTGCTGACAGCTTTACAGCTGTCAGTAGGAAACAGCAAACTTTAAACGCCCATATCTCTTAAACCATAGCGGTTTGCGAGATACGGTTTTTTGCATTTAGATCAGCTTTTTAAGCTCTTCTACATGCAAAAAACCTTTTTTTTAGACATTACTAACACTTTAATGCCTACTACCATCAAGTAAAGGAAAATTATCGTGCTGCTTTACTCTATATTGGAAACACACTATTATAACATCACAATGTCAATGCCTATTGGCTTCAGTTAAAGGAGTATTTTTGTGATAGTTTTCTCTATGTTGGAAACAAAGTATTATGTAAATATAGTATTATAACATAACTATGTCAATACCTATTGTCTTCATATAATAAGAATTATTGTGGTGGTTTACGCCATGTTAGAAAAACAGTATTCTGACATCACAATGTCAATACCTATTGGCTTCATATGAAGGAGAATTATGGTGCCGGTTAACTCCGTGCCAGAAACAAAGTATTATGACATCAGAATGTCAATCCCTCTTGGCTTCATGTAAAGGAGAATTTTTGTGATATTTAGTCCGTGTTGGAAACACAGTATTATGACATCACAATGTCAATGCCTATTGGCTTCATATAAAGGAGAATTATTCTGCTGGTATACTCCTTTTTGGATACACAGTATTATGACATCACAATGTCAATACCTATTGGCTTCATGTAAAGGAGAATTTCTACGCTACTTTCCTTCTTTCTCAAGATATAGTACTATGACATAATGTCAAAACCTGTTGGCTTCATGTAAAGGATATTTATTATAATGGTTTACTCCGTGTGGGAAACACAATATTATGACATCACAATATTAATGCCTATTGGCTTCATTTAAAAGAGAATTTTTATTCTAGTTTCCTTCTTTCTCAAGGTATAGTACTATGACATCATAATGTCAAAGCCTGTTGGCTTCATGGAAGCAGAAAAATTATACTGGTTTAATCTGTTTTGGAAACACAGTATTATGACATCACAAAGTTAATGCATACTGGCTTCAAGTAATGAAGAATTATCGTGATGGTTTACTCTGAGTTGGAATCACAGTATTATGGCATCACAATGTCAATGCCTGTTGGCTTCATGTAAAGGAAATTTATTACACTGGTTAACTTCCTGCTCAAGATATAGTACTATGACATTATAATGTCAAAGCCTGTTGGCTTCATGGAAAGAGAAAAATTGTACTAGTTTAATCCGTGTTGGAAACACAGTATTATGACATCCCAATGTTAATGCCTACTGGCTTCATGTAAAGGAGAATTATCGTGAAGGTTTACTCTGTGTTGGAATCACAGTATTATGACATCACAATGTCAATCCCTATTGGCTTCATGTAAAGGAGATTTATTATATTGGTTTACTCCATGTGGGAAACACATTATTATGACATCTCAATATCAATGCCTATTGGCTTCATTTAAAAGAGAATTTTTCCTCTAGTTTCCTTCTTTCTCAAGGTATAGTACTATGACATCATAATGTCAAAGCTTGTTGGCTTCATGGAAGCAGAAACATTATACTGGTTTAATCTGTGTTGGAAACACAGTATTATGGCATCACAAAGTTAATGCCTACTGGCTTCAAGTAATGAAGAATTATCGTGATGGTTTACTCTGAGTTGGAATCACAGTATTATGACATCACAATGTTAATGCCTATTGGCTACATGTAAAGGAGAATTATGGTACTGGTTTATTCTCTGTTGGAAACACAGTATTATGACAACACAATGGCAATCCCTATTGGATTCATGTAAAGCAGAATTTTTGTGCTCATCTACTCCGTGTTGGAAACACAGTATTATGACATCACAATGTCAATGCCTATTGGCTACATGTAAAGCAGAATTATTGTGCTAGTTTACTCCGTGATGGATACACAGTATTATGTCATCAAAATGTCAGTGCATATTGGCTTCATGTAAACGACATTTATTTTGCTGCTTTACTCCATTATGGAAATACAGTATTGTGGCATCACCATGTCAATGCCTATTAGCTTCATGTAAAGGAGAATTATTACACTGGTTTCCTTATTGCTCACGATATAGAACTATGACATCATAATGTCAATGCCTGTTGGCTTCATGTTAAGGAGAAATATTGTACTGGTTTAATCAGTGTTGGAAACATAGTATTATGACTTCACAATGTTAATGCCTACTACCATCAAGTAAAGGATAATTATCGTGCTGCTTTACTCTATGTTGGAAACACACTATTATAACAACACAACGTCAATGCCTACGTTTTAGACCATTCCAATGAAGGGATTCTGTGTAAGTAACAAGATCTCGGCACTTCTCAAGAGCCACCATGTCGACCGACACGAATTTCCTGCTGACAGCTTTACAGCTGTCAGTAGGAAACAGCAGACTTTAAACACCCGTATCTCTTAAACCATAGCGGTTTGAGAGATACATTTTTTTGCATTTAGATCAGCTTTTTAAGCTCTTCTAAATGCAAAAAAAACTTTTTTTAGACATTACTAACACTTTAATGTCTATTACCATCAATAAAGGAAAATTATCGTGCTGCTTTACTCTATGTTGGAAACACACTATTATAACATCACAACGTCAATGCCTATTGGCTTCAGGTAAAGGAGAATTTTTGTGATAGTTTTCTCTATGTTGGAAACAAAGTATTATGTAAATACAGTATTATGACATAACTATGTCAATGCCTATTGTCTTCATATAATAAGAATTATTGTGGTGGTATCACACTGCCTGTGATTCCTGTCACTCTCTGTTGTGGATGTCACTGATTTGCTGACTGAGTTTGACCCGCCTCCTGATGACCTTTTTATACCTGGCTATCTCTTATGTCAGTTGCCCTTTCGTGGTGTTCCTGAGCCAGTGTGCTTTTGCTGTGTTTCTGTATTCTGAGTTCCTGTGTACCGATTCGGCTTGTCCTGAACATTCTCCAGAGTTCCTGCCTGTGCATGACCCGGCTCGTCTGCGGACCACCCTTGGATCTTGACCCGGCTAGTTTGACGTTCCTGTCTGTGTATGACCCGGCTCGTCTACGGACCACCCTTGGATCCTGACCCGGCTAGTTTGACGTCCCTGCCTGTGTATGACACGGTCCGGCTGACTTCCTGCTCTGAAGATCGACTTCCAGCTTGTTCCAGTGACCTGCGTTCCAGTTGTCGTCGCCACGACATTTTCCAGTCTCTGATGCCCACGAGTGTGCCATTGCCTAGCCTGGTGATTCCTTCGATAGTGCTGTGCCTCGTTCTAGTGCAGAGCTATGTGTATTCTGTGGGCCTTCCTCTCCTTGCAGAGCCTGAGCGTAGCGTTGAAGCCTCGAGTAACGTTACAGAGCCTTGAAGTAGCGCTGAAGCCTCAAGTAAACGTGCATTTTAACTCTTGCAGTGCTGCCTCTTATTCACTCTCTCTATCTCCTGTACGAGCCTTGTTACAAGTGATACTGCTGCTGAGTTGGCCGCTCTCCGTCGGCAACTCTAGTCTAACGTTGCAGAGTGTTCACAAAGCTTGGGCCGTTTGGGCGCTTACAGGCTCTCCGGTGTTGGTTACCGACGAGATCATATACCCAGAGTGTTGGCAGAAAGGCTTCAGTGTTGGCTATCCGGTACTACGCCCGCGGGGGCTAGTGGCTCTGGCTCTAGTATTACTGCATTCGATTACGCCTGAGGAGGCTATTAGCTCTTGCATTGCAGGCCGGTTTCCATACAGCCCCAAGGGGCTATTCGCACTTGCACATACTTAAGCAGTTCCTGTAGCTACGCCCGTGGGGGCTAAGTTGTTACCCAGTCTGCTTATCATCTACCACCTTGGCAAGGCAACTCGTTCCTCAGCACCTGATGAACTTCGTCTGTACAGCACAGTCTATTTAACATCAAGGGCGTGTCAAACTTCCACATCTGAGACTGAGTATAATTTGGACTTTAACCCCTTTGGGGTCCATATCATCCTAGTGCATACTGACTTGCATTTATGTCCTTAATACTATTTTCATTGTATTACCTCAGTTTACATTATCTGTGTATTACCTACCGCCTCTAGAGGGCGTAAGTGTCATCATTCACTTTAATAAAGTGTGTTTTATTTTCACTTATTGGTCTGAGTGTCTTAAAAACCGTAACAGGTGGTTTACGCCATGTTAGAAAAGCAGTATTCTGAAATCACAATGTCAATACCTATTGGCTTCATATGAAGGAGAATTATGGTGCCGGTTAACTCCGTGCCAGAAACAAAGTATTATGACATCAGAATGTCAATCCCTCTTGGCTTCATGTAAAGGAGAATTTTTGTGATATTTAGTCCGTGTTGGAAACACAGTATTATGACATCACAATGTCAATGCCTATTGGCTTCATATAAAGGAGAATTATTCTGCTGGTATACTCCTTTTTGGATACACAGTATTATGACATCACAATGTCAATACCTATTGGCTTCATGTAAAGGAGAATTTCTACGCTACTTTCCTTCTTTCTCAAGATATAGTACTATGACATAATGTCAAAACCTGTTGGCTTCATGTAAAGGAGATTTATTATAATGGTTTACTCCGTGTGGGAAACACAATATTATGACATCACAATATTAATGCCTATTGGCTTCATTTAAAAGAGAATTTTTATTCTAGTTTCCTTCTTTCTCAAGGTATAGTACTATGACATCATAATGTCAAAGCCTCTTGGCTTCATGGAAGCAGAAAAATTATACTGGTTTAATCTGTTTTGGAAACACAGTATTATGACATCACAAAGTTAATGCATACTGGCTTCAAGTAATGAAGAATTATCGTGATGGTTTACTCTGAGTTGGAATCACAGTATTATGGCATCACAATGTCAATGCCTGTTGGCTTCATGTAAAGGAAATTTATTACACTGGTTAACTTCCTGCTCAAGATATAGTACTATGACATTATAATGTCAAAGCCTGTTGGCTTCATGGAAAGAGAAAAATTGTACTAGTTTAATCCGTGTTGGAAACACAGTATTATGACATCACAATGCTAATGCCTACTGGCTTCATGTAAAGCAGAATTATCGTGAAGGTTTACTCTGTGTTGGAATCACAGTATTATGACATCACAATGTCAATGCCTATTGGCTTCATGTAAAGGAGATTTATTATAATGGTTTACTCCATGTGGGAAACACATTATTATGACATCTCAATATCAATGCCTATTGGCTTCATTTAAAAGATAATTTTTCCTCTAGTTTCCTTCTTTCTCAAAGTATAGTACTATGACATCATAATGTCAAAGCTTGTTGGCTTCATGGAAGCAGAAACATTATACTGGTTTAATCTGTGTTGGAAACACAGTATTATGGCATCACAAAGTTAATGCCTACTGGCTTCAAGTAATGAAGAATTATCGTGATGGTTTACTCTGAGTTGGAATCACAGTATTATGACATCACAATGTTAATGCCTATTGGCTACATGTAAAGGAGAATTATGGTACTGGTTTATTCTCTGTTGGAAACACAGTATTATGACAACACAATGGCAATCCCTATTGGATTCATGTAAAGCAGAATTTTTGTGCTCATCTACTCCGTGTTGGAAACACAGTATTATGACATCACAATGTCAATGCCTATTGGCTACATGTAAAGCAGAATTATTGTGCTAGTTTACTCCGTGATGGATACACAGTATTATGTCATCAAAATGTCAGTGCATATTGGCTTCATGTAAACGACATTTATTTTGCTGCTTTACTCCATTATGGAAATACAGTATTGTGGCATCACCATGTCAATACCTATTAGCTTCATGTAAAGGAGAATTATTACACTGGTTTCCTTATTGCTCACGATATATAGAACTATGACATCATAATGTCAATGCCTGTTGGCTTCATGTTAAGGAGAAATATTGTACTGGTTTAATCAGTGTTGGAAACATATTATTATGACTTCACAATGTTAATGCCTACTACCATCAAGTAAAGGATAATTATCGTGCTGCTTTACTCTATGTTGGAAACACACTATTATAACAACACAACATCAATGCCTACGTTTTAGACCATTCCAATGAAGGGATTCTGTGTAAGTAACAAGATCTCGGCACTTCTCAAGAGCCACTGTGTCGACAGACACGAATTTCCTGCTGACAGCTTTACAGCTGTCAGTAGGAAACAGCAGACTTTAAACACCCGTATCTCTTAAACCATAGCGTTTTGAGAGATACGTTTTTTTGCATTTAGATCAGCTTTTTAAGCTCTTCTAAATGCAAAAAAAACTTTTTTTTAGACATTACTAACACTTTAATGTCTACTACCATCAATAAAGGAAAATTATCGTGCTGCTTTACTCTATGTTGGAAACACACTATTATAACATCACAACGTCAATGCCTATTGGCTTCAGGTAAAGGAGAATTTTTGTGATAGTTTTCTCTATGTTGGAAACAAAGTATTATGTAAATACAGTATTATGACATAACTATGTCAATGCCTATTGTCTTCATATAATAAGAATTATTGTGGTGGTTTACGCCATGTTAGAAAAGCAGTATTCTGAAATCACAATGTCAATACCTATTGGCTTCATATGAAGGAGAATTATGGTGCCGGTTAACTCCGTGCCAGAAACAAAGTATTATGACATCAGAATGTCAATCCCTCTTGGCTTCATGTAAAGGAGAATTTTTGTGATATTTAGTCCGTGTTGGAAACACAGTATTATGACATCACAATGTCAATGCCTATTGGCTTCATATAAAGGAGAATTATTCTGCTGGTTTACTCCTTTTTGGATACACAGTATTATGACATCACAATGTCAATACCTATTGGCTTCATGTAAAGGAGAATTTCTACGCTACTTTCCTTCTTTCTCAACATATAGTACTATGACATAATGTCAAAACCTGTTGCCTTCATGTAAAGGAGATTTATTATAATGGTTTAATCCGTGTGGGAAACACAGTATTATGACATCACAATATCAATGCCTATTGGCTTCATTTAAAAGAGAATTTTTATTCTAGTTTCCTTCTTTCTCAAGGTATAGTACTATGACATCATAATGTCAAAGCCTGTTGGCTTCATGGAAGCAGAAAAATTATACTGGTTTAATCTGTTTTCGAAACACAGTATTATGACATCACAAATTTAATGCATACTGGCTTCAAGTAATGAAGAATTATCGTGATGGTTTACTCTGAGTTGGAATCAAAGTATTAAGGCATCACAATGTCAATGCCTATTGGCTTCATGTAAAGGAAATTTATTACACTGGTTAACTTCCTGCTCAAGATATAGTACTATGACATTATAATGTCAAAGCCTGTTGGCTTCTTGGAAAGAGAAAAATTGTACTAGTTTAATCCATGTTGGAAACACAGTATTATGACATCACAATGTTAATGTCTACTGGCTTCATGTAATGGAGAATTATCGTGAAGGTTTACTCTGTGTTGGAATCACAGTATTATGACATCACAATGTCAATGCCTATTGGCTTCATGTAAAGGAAATGTATTACAATGGTTAACTTCCTGCTAAAGATATAGTACTATGACATCATAATGTCAAAGCCTGTTGGCTTCATGGAAAGAGAAAAATTATACTGGTTTAATCTGTTTTGGAAACACAGTATTATGACATCACAAAGTTAATGCATACTGGCTTCAAGTAATGAAGAATTATCGTGATGGTTTACTCTGAGTTGGAATCACAGTATTATGACATCACAATGTCAATGCCTATTGGTTTCATGTAAAGGAAATTTATTACACTGTTTAACTTCCTGCTCAAGATATAGTACTATGACATCATAATGTCAAAGCCTGTTGGCTTCATGGAAAGAGAAAAATTGTACTAGTTTAATCCGTGTTGGAAACACATTATTATGACATCACAATGTTAATGCCTACTGGCTTCACGTAAAGGAGAATTATCGTGAAGGTTTACTCTGTGTTGGAATCACAGTATTATGACATCACAATGTCAATGCCTATTGGCTTCATGTAAAGGAGATTTATTATAATGGTTTACTCCATGTGGGAAACACAGTATTATGACAACTCAGTATCAATGCCTATTGGCTTCATTTAAAAGAGAATTTTTCCTCTAGTTTCCTTCTTTCTCAAGGTATAGTACTATGACATCATAATGTCAAAGCTTGTTGGCTTCATGGAAGCAGAAACATTATACTGGTTTAATCTGTGTTGGAAACACAGTATTATGACATCACAAAGTTAATGCCTACTGGCTTCAAGTAATGAAGAATTATCGTGATGGTTTACTCTGAGTTGGAATCACAGTATTATGCCATCACAATGTCAATGCCTATTGGCTTCATGTAAAGGAGATTTATTACACTGGTTAACTTTCTGCTCAAGATATAGTACTATGACATCATAATGTCAAAACCTGTTGGCTTCATGTAAAGGAAAAATATTGTACTGGTTTAATACATGTTGGAAACAATGTATTATAACTTCACAATGTTAATGAATGCAAACTTCATGTAAAGGAGAAATATCATTCTGGCTTAATCTCAGTTGGAATCACAGTATTATGACATCACAATATTAATGCCTATTGGCTTCATGTAAAGGAGAGTTATTACACTACTTTCCCTCTTGCTCAAGATATACTACTATGATATCATAATGTCAAAGCCTGTTGGAAGGAGAAATATTGTACTAGTTTAATCCATGTTGGAAACACAGTATATGACATCACAATCTTAATGCCTTCTATTTTCATGTAAGGGAGAATTATCGTGCTGGTTTGTTCTGTGATGTGACATGTTAATGCCTAGGGGCTTCATCAAAAGGAGAATTATAGTGCTGGTTTAGTCTGTGTTGGAATCAAGCTATTATGATATCACAATGTCAATGCCTATTGTCATTATGTATAGGAGAATTTTTGTGATGTTTTACTCTGTGTTGGAATCTCAGTATTATGACATCACAATGTCAAAGCCTATTGGCTTCATGTTAAGGAGAAACATGATGCTTGTTTACTCCATGTTAGAAACATAGTATTATAACTTCACAATGTCAGTGACTCTTGGCTACATGTAAAGGAGAATTTTTGTGATGGTTTATTCCATGTTGGAAACACAGTATTATGACATAACAATATCAACACCTAATTGTGTCATATAAAGGAAAATTATTGTGCTTTTTTACTGCATTTTTGAAATACAGTATTATGACATCACAATGTCAATGCGTATTGGCTTCAAATAAAGGAGAATTATTACACTGGTTAACTTCTCGTTCAAAATACAGTGCTATGACATAATGTCAATGCCTTTTAGCTTCATGTAAAAGAGAAATACTGTACTGGTTTAATCCATGTTGGAAACATAGTATTATGACATCACAATGTTAATGCCTTCTATCTTCATGTAAGGGAGAATTATCGTGCTGGTTTATTCTGCGATGAGAACACGGTATTATTACATCACAATGTCAATGCCTATTGGCTTCATGTAAAGGAGATTTTTTGTAATGTTTTACTCTGAGTTGGAATCACAGTATTATGACATCACAATGTCAATGCCTATTGGCTTCATGTAAAGGAGATTTATTACACTGGTTAACTTTCTGCTCAAGATATAGTACTATGACATCATAATGTCAAAACCTGTTGGCTTCATGTAAAGGAAAAATATTGTACTGGTTTAATACATGTTGGAAACAATGTATTATAACTTCACAATGTTAATGAATGCAAACTTCATGTAAAGGAGAAATATAATTCTGGCTTAATCTCAGTTGGAATCACAGTATTATGACATCACAATATTAATGCCTATTGGCTTCATGTAAAGGAGAGTTATTACACTACTTTCCCTCTTGCTCAAGATATACTACTATGATATCATAATGTCAAAGCCTGTTGGAAGGAGAAATATTGTACTAGTTTAATCCATGTTGGAAACACAGTATATGACATCACAATCTTAATGCCTTCTATTTTCATTTAAGGGAGAATTATCGTGCTGGTTTGTTCTGTGATGTGACATGTTAATGCCTAGGGGCTTCATCAAAAGGAGAATTATAGTGCTGGTTTAGTCTGTGATGGAATCAAGCTATTATGATATCACAATGTCAATGCCTATTGTCATTATGTACAGGAGAATGTTTGTGATGTTTTACTCTGTGTTGGAATCTCAGTATTATGACATCACAATGTCAAAGCCTATTGGCTTCATGTTAAGGAGAAACATGATGCTTGTTTACTCCATGTTAGAAACATAGTATTATAACTTCACAATGTCAGTGACTCTTGGCTACATGTAAAGGAGAATTTTTGTGATGGTTTATTCCATGTTGGAAACACAGTATTATGACATAACAATATCAACACCTAATTGTGTCATATAAAGGAAAATTATTGTGCTTTTTTACTGCATTTTTGAAATACAGTATTATGACATCACAATGTCAATGCGTATTGGCTTCAAATAAAGGAGAATTATTACACTGGTTAACTTCTCGTTCAAAATACAGTGCTATGACATAATGTCAATGCCTTTTAGCTTCATGTAAAAGAGAAATACTGTACTGGTTTAATCCATGTTGGAAACATAGTATTATGACATCACAATGTTAATGCCTTTATCTTCATGTAAGGGAGAATTATCGTGCTGGTTTATTCTGCGATGAGAACACGGTATTATTACATCACAATGTCAATGCCTATTGGCTTCATGTAAAGGAGATTTTTTTTAATGTTTTACTCTATGTTGGAGTCACAGTATTATGATATCACAATATCAATGCCTGTTGACTTCATGTAAACGAGAAAAGCTGTACTGGTTTCATCCATTAATTTCATTATGACATCAAAATTGTTAATGCCTGCTGGCTTCATATACAGGAGATTTATCATGCTGGTGTACTCTGTGTTGGATACACAACATTATGACATCACAATGTCAATGTCTATTGACTTCATGTAAAGGAGAATTATTGGTTTACTCCATGCTGGATACACAGTATTATGACACCACAATGTCAAAACCTATTGTCTTCATCTAAAGGAGATTTATAATAATGGTTTACTCCGTGTGGGAAACACAATATTATGACATCACAATATCAATGCCTATTAGTTTCATTTAAAGGAGAATTTTTACGCTAGTTTCCTTCTTTCTCAAGATATAGTAGTATGACATCATAATGTCAAAGCATGTTGGATTCATGGAAGGAGAAACATTATACTTGTTTAATCTGTGTTAGAAACACAGTATTATGACATCACAATATTAATGCCTACTGGATTCATGTAATGGAGAATTATCTTCATGGTTTACTCTGTGTTGGAATCACAGTATTATGATATCACAATGTCAATGCCTATTGGCTTCATGTAAAGGAAATTTATTACAGTGGTTAACTTCTTGCTCAATATATACTACTATGACATCATAATATCAAATCCTGTTGGCTTCATGTAAAGGAGAAATATTGTGCTGATTTAATACATGTTGTAAACAAAGTATTATGACATAACAATGTCAATGCCTATTGACTTTATGTGAAGGGGACTTTTTACACTGGTTAACTTCCTGCTCAAGATATAGTACTATGACATCATAATGTCAAAGGCTGTTGGCTTCATTTAAAAGAGAAATATTGTGCTGGTTTACTCCTTGTTGGATACACAGTATTAAGACATCACAATGTCAATACCTGTTGTCTTCATAAAAAGGAGATTTCTTATAATGGTTTGCTTCGTGTGGGAAACACAGTATTATGACATCACAATATCAATGCCTATTGGCTTCATTTAAAAGAGAATTTTTACCCTAGTTTCCTTCTTTCTCAAGGTATAGTACTATGACATCATAATGTCAAAGCCTGTTGGCTTCATGGAAACAGAAATATTATACTGTTTTAATCTGTTTTGGAAACACAATATTATGACATCACAAAGTTAATGCCTACTGTCTTCAAGTAATGAAGAATTGTCGTGATGGTTTACTCTGAGTTTGAATCACAGCATTATGACATCACAATGTCAATGCCTATTGGCTTCATGCAAAGGAGATTTAGTACACTGGTTAACTTCTTGCTCAAGATATAGTACTATGACATCATAATGTCAAAGCCTATTGACTTCATGTAAAGGAGAAATATTTTACTGGTTTAATATATGTTGGAAACAATGTATTATGACATCACAATGTTAATGCCTGCTAACTTTATGTAAAGGAGAAATATCATGCTGGCTTAATCTCAGTTGGAATCACAGTATTATATCATTACATTATGAATGCCTATTGGCTTCATGTAAAGGATAATTATTATGCTAGCTTCCCTTCTGCTCAAGATATAGTACTATGACATCATAATGTCAAAGTCTGTTGGAAGGAGAAATATTGTACTGTTTTAATCCATGTTGGAAACACAGTATTATGACATCACCAAGTTAATGCCTACTGTCTTCAAGTAATGAAGAATTGTTGTGATGGTTTACTCTGAGTTTGAATCACAGCATTATGACATCACAATATCAATGCCTATTAGTTTCATTTAAAGGAGAATTTTTACGCTAGTTTCCTTCTTTCTCAAGATATAGTAGTATGACATCATAATGTCAAAGCATGTTGGATTCATGGAAGGAGAAACATTATACTTGTTTAATCTGTGTTGGAAACACAGTATTATGACATCACAATATTAATGCCTACTGGATTCATGTAATGGAGAATTATCTTCATGGTTTACTCTGTGTTGGAATCACAGTATTATGATATCACAATGTCAATGCCTATTGGCTTCATGTAAAGGAAATTTATTACAGTGGTTAACTTCTTGCTCAATATATACTACTATGACATCATAATATCAAATCCTGTTGGCTTCATGTAAAGGAGAAATATTGTGCTGATTTAATACATGTTGTAAACAAAGTATTATGACATAACAATGTCAATGCCTATTGACTTTATGTGAAGGGGACTTTTTACACTGGTTAACTTCCTGCTCAAGATATAGTACTATGACATCAAAATGTCAAAGGCTGTTGGCTTCATTTAAAAGAGAAATATTGTGCTGGTTTACTCCTTGTTGGATACACAGTATTAAGACATCACAATGTCAATACCTGTTGTCTTCATAAAAAGGAGATTTCTTATAATGGTTTGCTTCGTGTGGGAAACACAGTATTATGACATCACAATATCAATGCCTATTGGCTTCATTTAAAAGAGAATTTTTACCCTAGTTTCCTTCTTTCTCAAGGTATAGTACTATGACATCATAATGTCAAAGCCTGTTGGCTTCATGGAAACAGAAATATTATACTGTTTTAATCTGTTTTGGAAACACAATATTATGACATCACAAAGTTAATGCCTACTGTCTTCAAGTAATGAAGAATTGTCGTGATGGTTTACTCTGAGTTTGAATCACAGCATTATGACATCACAATGTCAATGCCTATTGGCTTCATGCAAAGGAGATTTAGTACACTGGTTAACTTCCTGCTCAAGATATAGTACTATGACATCATAATATCAAAGCCTATTGACTTCATCTAAAGGAGAAATAGTTTACTGGTTTAATACATGTTGGAAACAATGTATTATGACATCACAATGTTAATGCCTGCTAACTTCATGTAAAGGAGAAATATCATGCTGGCTTAATCTCAGTTGGAATCACAGTATTCTGTCATCACAATATGAATGCCTATTGGCTTCAGGTAAAGGAGAATTATTATGCTAGCTTTCCTTCTGCTCAAGATATAGTACTATGACATCATAATGTCAAAGCCTGTTGGAAGGAGAAATATTGTACTGCTTTAATCCATGTTTAAAACACAGTATTATGACATCACAATGTTAATGCCTTCAGTCTTCATGTAAGGGTTTCCTCTGTGTTGGATACACAGTATTATGACATCACAATGCCAATACCAATTGGCTTCATGTAAAGGAGATTTATTTCACTGGTTAACTTCTTGCTCAAGATATAGTACTATGACATCATAATGTCAAAGACTGTTAGCTTTAAGTAAAGGAGAAGTAATGTACTGGTTCAACATATGTTGGAAACACTGTATTATGACATCACAATGTTAAAGCCTACTGACTTCATGTGAAGGAGAAATATCTTGCTAGCTTAATATCTGTTGGAATCACAGCATTATGACATCACAATGTTAATGCCTGATAACTTCATGTAAAGGAGAAATATCATGCTGGCTTAATCTCAGTTGGAATCACAGTATTATGTCATCATAATATGAATGCCTATTGGCTTCATGTAAAGGAGAATTATTATGCTAGCTTCCCTTCTGCTCAAGATATAGTACTATGACATCATAATGTCAAAGCCTGTTGGAAGGAGAAATATTGTACTGCTTTAATCCATGTTGGAAACACAGTATTATGACACCACAATGCCAATGCCAATTGGCTTCATGTAAAGGAGATTTATTTCACTGGTGAACTTCTTGCTCAAGATATAGTACTATGACATCATAATGTCAAAGACTGTTAGCTTTAAGTAAAGGAGAAATAATGTACTGGTTAAACACATGTTGGAAACACTGTATTATGACATCACAATGTTAAAGCCTACTGACTTCATGTGAAGGAGAAATATCTTGCTGGCTTGATCTCTGTTGGAATCACAGTATTATGACATCACAATGTCAATGCCTATTGGCTTCATGTAAAGGAGATTTATTTCACTGGTTAACTTCTTGCTCAAGATATAGCACTATGACATCATAATGTCAAAGCCTGTTGGCTTCATGTAAAGGAGAAATATTGTACTGGTTTAATACATATTGGAAACACTGTATTATGGCATCACAATGTTAATACTTGTTGACTTCATGTAAAGGAGGAATATCATGTTGGCTTAATCTCAGTTGGAATCACAGTATTATGACATCACAATATCAACGCATATTGGCTTCATGTAAAGGAGATTTATTTCACTGGTTAACTTCTTGCTCAAGATATAGCACTATGACATCATAATGTCAAAGCCTGTTGGCTTCATGTAAAGGAGAATATTGTACTGGTTTAATACCTGTTGGAAACACTGTAATATGGCATCACAATGTTAATGCCTGTTGACTTCATGTAAAGGAGGAATATCATGTTGGCTTAATCTCAGTTGGAATCACAGTATTATGACATCACAGTATGAATGCCTATTGGCTTCATGTAAAGGAGAATTATTATGCTAGCTTCCCTTCTGCTCAAGATATAGTACTATGACATCATAATGTCAAAGCCTGTTGGAAGGAGAAATATTGTACTGCTTTAATCCATGTTGGAAACACAGTATTATGACATCACAATGTTAATGCCTTCAGTCTTCATGTAAGGGTTTCCTCTGTGTTGGATACACAGTATTATGACATCACAATGCCAATGCCAATTGGCTTCATGTAAAGGAGATTTATTTCACTGGTGAACTTCTTGCTCAAGATATAGTACTATGACATCATAATGTCAAAGACTATTAGCTTTAAGTAAAGGAGAAATAATGTACTGGTTAAACACATGTTGGAAACACTGTATTATGACATCACAATGTTAAAGCCTACTGACTTCATGTGAAGGAGAAATATCTTGCTGGCTTAATCTCTGTTGGAATCACAGTATTATGACATCACAATGTCAATGCCTATTGGCTTCATGTAAAGGAGATTTATTTCACTGGTTAACTTCTTGCTCAAGATATAGCACTATGACATCATAATGTCAAAGCCTGTTGGCTTCATGTAAAGGAGAAATATTGTACTGTTTAATACATATTGGAAACACTGTATTATCACATCACAATGTTAATGCCTTCAGTCTTCATGTAAGGGTTTCCTCTGTGTTGGAATCATAGTATTATGACATCACAATGTCAATGCCTATTGGCTTCATGTAAAGGAGATTTATTTCACTGGTTATCTTTTTACTCAAGATATAGCACTATGACATCATAATGTCAAAGCCTGTTGGCTTCATGTAAAGGAGAAATATTGTACTGTTTAATACATATTGGAAACACTGTATTATCACATCACAATGTTAATGCCTTCAGTCTTCATGTAAGGGTTTCCTCTGTGTTGGAATCATAGTATTATGACATCACAATGTCAATGCCTATTGGCTTCATGTAAAGGAGATTTATTTCACTGGTTATCTTTTTACTCAAGATATAGCACTATGACATCATAATGTCAAAGCCTGTTGGCTTCATGTAAAGGAGAAATATTGTACTGGTTTAATACATATTGGAAACACTGTATTATGGCATCACAATGTTAATGCTTGTTGAATTCATGTAAAGGAGGAATATCATGTTGGCTTAATCTCAGTTGGAATCACAGTATTATGACATCACAGTATGAATGCCTATTGGCTTCATGTAAAGGAGAATTATTATGCTAGCTTCCCTTCTGCTCAAGATATAGTACTATGACATCATAATGTCAAAGCCTGTTGGAAGGAGAAATATTGTACTGCTTTAATCCATGTTGGAAACACAGTATTATGACATCACAATGTTAATGCCTTCAGTCTTCATGTAAGGGTTTCCTCTGTGTTGGATACACAGTATTATGACATCACAATGCCAAGGTCCAATTGGCTTCATGTAAAGGAGATTTATTTCACTGGTGAACTTCTTGCTCAAGATATAGTACTATGACATCATAATGTCAAAGACTGTTAGCTTTAAGTAAAGGAGAAATAATGTACTGGTTAAACACATGTTGGAAACACTGTATTATGACATCACAATGTTAAAGCCTACTGACTTCATGTGAAGGAGAAATATCCTGCTGGCTTAATCTCTGTTGGAATCACAGTATTATGACATCACAATGTTAATGCCTGATAACTTCATGTAAAGGAGAAATATCATGCTGGCTTAATCTCACTTGGAATCACAGTATTACGTCATCACAATATGAATGCCTATTGGCTTCATGTAAAGGATAATTATTATGCTAGCTTCCCTTCTGCTCAAGATATAGTACTATGACATCATAATGTCAAAGCCTGTTGGAAGGAGAAATATTGTACTGCTTTAATCCATGTTGGAAACACAGTATTATGACATCACAATGTTAATGCCTTCAGTCTTCATGTAAGGGTTTCCTCTGTGTTGGATACACAGTATTATGACATCACAATGCCAATGCCAATTGGCTTCATGTAAAGGAGATTTATTTCACTGGTTAACTTCTTGCTCAAGATATAGTACTATGACATCATAATGTCAAAGACTGTTAGCTTTAAGTAAAGGAGAAATAATGTACTGGTTAAACACATGTTGGAAACACTGTATTATGACATCACAATGTTAAAGCCTACTGACTTCATGTGAAGGAGAAATATCCTGCTGGCTTAATCTCTGTTGGAATCACAGTATTATGACATCACAATGTTAATGCCTGCTAACTTCATGTAAAGGAGAAATATCATGCTGGCTTAATCTCACTTGGAATCACAGTATTATGTCATCACAATATGAATGCCTATTGGCTTCATGTAAAGGAGAATTATTATGCTAGCTTCCCTTCTGCTCAAGATATAGTACTATGACATCATAATGTCAAAGCCTGTTGGAAGGAGAAATATTGTACTGCTTTAATCCATGTTGGAAACACAGTATTATGACATCACAATGTTAATGCCTTCAGTCTTCATGTAAGGGTTTCCTCTGTGTTGGATACACAGTATTATGACATCACAATGCCAATGCCAATTGGCTTCATGTAAAGGAGATTTATTTCACTGGTTAACTTCTTGCTCAAGATATAGTACTATGACATCATAATGCCAAAGACTGTTAGCTTTAAGTAAAGGAGAAATAATGTACTGGTTAAACACATGTTGGAAACACTGTATTATGACATCACAATGTTAAAGCCTACTGACTTCATGTGAAGGAGAAATATCCTGCTGGCTTAATCTCTGTTGGAATCACAGTATTATGACATCACAATGTTAATGCCTGATAACTTCATGTAAAGGAGAAATATCATGCTGGCTTAATCTCACTTGGAATCACAGTATTACGTCATCACAATATGAATGCCTATTGGCTTCATGTAAAGGATAATTATTATGCTAGCTTCCCTTCTGCTCAAGATATAGTACTATGACATAATGTCAAAGCCTGTTGGAAGGAGAAATATTGTACTGCTTTAATCCATGTTGGAAACACAGTATTATGACATCACAATGTTAATGCCTTCAGTCTTCATGTAAGGGTTTCCTCTGTGTTGGATACACAGTATTATGACATCACAATGCCAATGCCAATTGGCTTCATGTAAAGGAGATTTATTTCACTGGTTAACTTCTTGCTCAAGATATAGTACTATGACATCATAATGTCAAAGACTGTTAGCTTTAAGTAAAGGAGAAATAATGTACTGGTTAAACACATGTTGGAAACACTGTATTATGACATCACAATGTTAAAGCCTACTGACTTCATGTGAAGGAGAAATATCCTGCTGGCTTAATCTCTGTTGGAATCACAGTATTATGACATCACAATGTTAATGCCTGCTAACTTCATGTAAAGGAGAAATATCATGCTGGCTTAATCTCAGTTGGAATCACAGTATTATGTCATCATAATATGAATGCCTATTGGCTTCAGGTAAAGGAGAATTATTATGCTAGCTTCCCTTCTGCTCAAGATATAGTACTATGACATCATAATGTCAAAGCCTGTTGGAAGGAGAAATATTGTACTGCTTTAATCCATGTTGGAAACACAGTATTATGACATCACAATGTTAATGCCTTCAGTCTTCATGTAAGGGTTTCCTCTGTGTTGGATACACAGTATTATGACATCACAATGCCAATGCCAATTGGCTTCATGTAAAGGAGATTTATTTCACTGGTGAACTTCTTGCTCAAGATATAGTACTATGACATCATAATGTCAAAGACTATTAGCTTTAAGTAAAGGAGAAATAATGTACTGGTTAAACACATGTTGGAAACACTGTATTATGACATCACAATGTTAAAGCCTACTGACTTCATGTGAAGGAGAAATATCTTGCTGGCTTAATCTCTGTTGGAATCACAGTATTATGACATCACAATGTCAATGCCTATTGGCTTCATGTAAAGGAGATTTATTTCACTGGTTAACTTCTTGCTCAAGATATAGCACTATGACATCATAATGTCAAAGCCTGTTGGCTTCATGTAAAGGAGAAATATTGTACTAGTTTAATACATATTGGAAACACGGTATTATGGCATCACAATGTTAATACTTGTTGACTTCATGTAAAGAAGGAATATCATGTTGGCTTAATCTCAGTTGGAATCACAGTATTATGACATCACAATATCAATGCCTATTGGCTTCATGTAAAGGAGATTTATTTCACTGGTTAACTTCTTGCTCAAGATATAGCACTATGACATCATAATGTCAATGCCTGTTGGCTTCATGTAAAGGAGAAATATTGTACTGGTTTAATACATGTTGGAAACACTGTATTATGGCATCACAATGTTAATGCCTGTTGACTTCATGTAAAGGAGGAATATCATGTTGGCTTAATCTCAGTTGGAATCACAGTATAATGAAATCACAATAGCAATGCCTATTGGCTTCATGTAAAAATTAATTATTATGTTAGTTTCCTTCTTGCTCAAGATCCATTCATCCATTCATTTCATTATGACATCAAAATTGTTAATGCCTACTGGCTTCATATACAGGAGATTTATTGTGCTGGTGTACACCGTGTTGGATACACAGTATTATGACATCATAATGTCAATACCTATTAGCTTCAGGAAAAGGAGATTTCTTATAATGGTTTACTCCGTGTGGGAAACACAGTATTATGACATCACAATATCAATGCCTATTGGCTTCATGTAAAGGAGAATTTTTATGCTAGTTTCCTTCTTTCTCAAGATATAGTATTATGGCATCATAATGTCAAAGCCTGTTGGCTTCATGGAAGGAGAAAAGTTGTATGGGTTTAATCCGTGTTGGAAACACAGTATTATGACATCACAGTGTTAATGCCTACTGGCTTTATGTAAAAAATAATTATTGTGCTGGTTTCCTCTGTGTTGGATACACAGTATTATAACATCGCAATGTCAATGCCTATTGGCTTCATGTAAAAAAGAATTATTGTGCTGCTTTCCTCTGTGTTGGATACACAGTATTATAACATTGCAATGTCAATGCCTATTGGCTTCATGTAAAGGATATTTCTTATAATGGTTTACTCCGTGTGGGAAACACAATATTATGACATCACAATGTCAATGCCTATTGGCTTCATATATAGGACTGGTTAACTTCTTGCTCAAGATATAGTACTATGACATCATAATGTCAAAGCCTGTTGGCTTCATGTAAAGGAGGAATATTGTACTGGTTTAATACATGTTGGAAACACTGTATTATGGCATCACAATGTTATTGCCTGGTGACTTCATTTAAAGGAGAAATATCATGGTGGCTTAATCTCAGTTGGAATTACAGTATTATGACATCACAATATCAATGTCTATTGGCTTCATGTAAAGGAGAATTGTTACGTTAGTTTGCTTCTTGCTCAAGCTATAGTACTATGACATCATAATGTCAAAGCCTGTTGGAAGGAAAAATATTGTACTGGTTTAATCCATGTTAGAAACACAGTAGTATGACATCACAATGTTAACGCCTTCTATCTTCATGTAAGGGACAATTATCATGCTGGTTTACTCTATGATGGGCATGTTAATGCCTAGGGACTTCATCTAAAGAAGAATTATAGTGCTGGTTTACTCTGTGTTGGAATCACACTATTATGATATCACAATTTCAGTACCTATTGTCTTTATATAAAGGAGATTTTTTGTGATGTTTTACTCTGTGTTGGAATCTCAGTATTATGACATCACAATGTCAAAGCCTATTGGCTTCATGTTAAGGAGAAATATGATGCTTGTTTACTCCATGTTAGAAACATAGTATTATAACAATACAATGTCAATGACTCTTGGATTCATGTAAGGAGAAATTTTGTGATGGTTTATTGCATGATGGAAACACAGAAATATGACATAACAATATCAACACCTAATTGACTCATATAAAGGAGAATTATTGTGCTTTTTTACTGCATTTTTGAAACACAGTATTATGACATCAGAGTGTCAATGCCTATTGGCTTCAATTAAAGGAGAATTATTACACTTGTTAACTTCTTGCTCAAGATACAGTACTATGACATCATAATGTCAATACCTGTTGGCTTCATGTAAAGAGAAATATTGTACTGGTTTAATCCATGTGGGATACACAATATTATGACATCACAATGTTTATGCCTTCTATTTTCATGTAAGGTGAATTATCGTGCTGGTTTATTCTGCGATGGGAACACAGTATTATGACATCACAATGTCAATGCCTATTGGCTTCACGTAAAGGAGAATTTTGTGATGTTTTACTCTGTTGGAATCACAGTATTGTGACATCACAATAGCAATACCTGTTGGCTTCATGTAAAGGAGAAAAGCTGTACTGGTTTCATCCATTCATTTCATTATGACATCAAAAATGTCAATACCTATTGGCTTCATTCATGGAAAGGAGAGTTATTACACTTTTTTACTTCTTGCTCAAGATATAGTACTATGACATCATAAGGTCAATGTCTGTTGGCTTCATGTAAAGGAGAAATATTGTACTGGTTTAATACATGTTGGAACACAGTATTATCACATCACAATGTTAATGCCTTATGACTTCATGTAAAGGAGAATTATCATTTTTGCGTACTCTCTGTTGGATTCACAGTATTATGATATCACAATATCAATGCCTATTGGCTTCATGTAAAGGAGAATTCTTACGCTAGTTTCCTTCTTATTCAAGATAAAGTACTATGACTTCATATTGTCAATGCCTTTTGGCTTCATGTATAGGAGAAATATTGTACTGGTTTAATCCATGTTGGAAACACAGTATTATGACATCACAATGTTAATGAATGCTGGCTTCATGTAAAGGAGAATTATCGTGCTGCATTACTCTGTGTTGGAATCACAGTGTCATGACATCACAAAGTCATTTCCTATTGGCTTCATATAAAGGAGAATTTTTGTGATGATTTATTCTGTGTTGGAATCACATTATTATGACATCACAATATCAATGACTGTTGGCTTCATGTAAAGGAGAAAAATAGCTGGTTTAATCCATGATAGAAACACAGTACTATGACATCAAAATTTTAATGCCTACTGGCTTCATATACAAGAGATTTATAGTGCTGGTGTACTCCATGTTGGATACACAGCTTATCACATCAAAATGTCAATGCCTATTGGCTTCATGTAAAGGAGAATTATTGTGCTGGTTTTCTCCTTGTTGGATACACAGTATTATGACATCACAATGTCAATACCTATTGGCTTCATGCAAAGGAGATTTATTATTATCGTTTACACCGTGTGGGAAACACAGTATTATGACATCACAATATCAATGCCTATTGGATTCATGTAAAGGAGAATTATTACGCTAGTTTCTTTCTTGCTCAAGATATAGAACTATGACATCATAATGTCAATGCCTGTTGGCTTCATGTAAAGGAGAAATATTGTACTTGTTTAATACATCTTGGAAACACAGTATAATGACATCACAATGTTAATGCCTGCTGACTTCATGTAAAGGAGAATTATAATGCTGGCTTACTCTCTGTTGGAATCACAGCATTATGATATCACAATATCACTGACTGTTGGCTTTGTGTAAAGGAGAATTATTATGCTAGTTTCCTTCTTGCTCAAGATAAAGTACTATGACTTCATACTGTCAATGCCTATTGACTTCATGTAAAGAAAAATTATTGTGAGAGTTTACTTCTTGTTGTATATACATTATTATGACATCACAATGTCAATACCTATTGGCTTCATGTAAAGGAGATTTATTATTATGGTTTACTCTGTGTGGGAAACACAGTATTATGACATCATAATAACCATGCGTATTGGACTCATGTAAAGGAGAATTATTACGCTAGTTTCCTTCTTGCTCAAGATATAGTACTATGACATAATAATGTCAATGCCTGTTAGCTTCATGTAAAAGAGAAATATTGTACTGGTTTAATCCATGTTGGAAACACAGTATTATGAAATCACAATGTTAATGCCTATGGCGTCATGTAAAAGAGAATTTTTGTGATGTTTTACTCTGTGTTGAAATCACAGCATTATGCCATCACAATACCAATGCCTGTTGGATTCATGTAAAAGTGAAAAACTGTACTGGTTTAATCAGTGATAGAAACACAGTATTATGACATCAAAATGTTAATGCCTACTGGCTTCATATACAGGAGATTTATCGTGCTGGTGTACTCCGTGTTGGATACACAGCATTATGACATCACAATGTCAATGCCTATTGGCTTTGGTAAAGGAGAATTATTGTGCTGGTTTACTCCGTGTTGGATACACAGTATTATGACATCACAATGTCAATACCTATTGGCTTCATGTAAAGGAGATTTATTATGCTGGTTTACTCGATGTGGGAAAAACAGTATTATAACATCACAGTGTCACAATATCAAAGCCTCTTGTCTGCATGTGAAAGAGAAATATGATGCTTGGTTACTCCGTGTTAGAAACACAGTATTATGACACCACAATGTAAATGCCTATTGGTTTCATGTAAAGGAGTATTTTTGTGATGTTTTACTCTGTGTTGGAATCACAGTATTATGACATAACAATATCAATGCCTGTTGGCTTCATGTAAACGAGATAAACTGTACTTGTTTAATCCGTGATAGAAACACAGTATTATGACATCAAAATGTTAATGCCTCTGGCTTCTTATACAGGAGATTTATTGTGCTGGTTTACTCCATGTTGGAAACACAGTATTATGACGTCACAATGTAAATGCCTATTGTCTTCATGTAAAGGAGAGTTGTTATTATTATGGTTTACTCCATGTGGAAAACACAGTATTATGACATCACAATATCAATGCCTTTTGGATTCATGTAAAGGAGAATTATTACGCTCGTTTTCTTCTTGCTTAAGGTATAGTACTTTGACATCATAATGTCAATGCCTGTTGGCTTCATGTAAAAGAGAAATATTGTACTGGTTAAATCCATGTTAGAAACATGGTATTATGAAATCACAATGTTAATGCCTGCTGACTTCATGTAAAGTAGAATTCTAATGCTGGCTTACTCTCAATTGGAATCACAGTATTATGACATCACAATGTCAATGCCTATTGGCTTCATGTAAAGGAGAATTTTTGTGCTGGTGTACTCCTTGTGTCAAGCACAGTATTATGACATCACAATGTCAATGCCTATTGGCTTCATGTAAAGGAGAATTTTGTACTGGTTTACTCTGTGTTGGAAACACAGTATTATGACATCACAATGTCAATGCCTATTGGCTTCATGTAAAGGAGAATTTTTTGTGCTGGTTTACTCTGTGTTGGAAACACAGTATTATGACATCACAATGTCAATGCCTTTTGGCTTCATGTAAAGGAGATTTATTCTGCTGGTTTATTCCATTGTGGAAACACATTATTATGACTAGGGATAGGTGAAAAAGTTTGTCTCAAACTGAAATCTGCGAATAATGGCACTTCCCACTTGGCGAATTTCCTGCGAAAAGTGACGTTTTTTTCACCTAGCTCATTCCATTGATATCAATAGGATCATTGAATTTACGCACAACACATAGCAAATATTATTTTATTTCCCAAAGGCATAGTATAAAGGAGACATGACGGTGCCTGTATTTGTTTTTGGCTGGGTTTGTTTACTGGGGTTGTGGGTAGTTAATAAAAAAATAATAATAATAAACTTAAAAAAAAAACATATATGACATGGTATAAAAGGGGTCTGAGGAGGGTGCCTGTGCTGGTGGATTGAGTCTGGCAAAAAAAATCAGTTGAACAGTGAATTTTTTGGGGTGGTTTGTTGACCGGTATTGGGGAGACAGTTATTAAAAAATATAAATAAATACAATAAAGTAAGAAATTTGTACATAATGTTACAGAGACAGGAACCCCCTGACTTAAGCTGCCACTGGGGTGGACTGATACTTGATCTGATAGTGTATTTTGTAGAGGATGATTTGTTAGATTTGTTGTTAGAGGCACAAGCCCTGAAGAAACATTGATTTGTATGACTTAGGCTTGTTAGAAACAAACCCCCAAGAATATTTTTTATTTGTAGGACTTCATTTTTTTATATATATTTTTTTTAAAAGCACAAGCTCTGTGGAAAAAATGCACTGCTTAGTGCCTGCAGGTCATGTTGGACAGTGACCACTGTCCATTGTCAAATGTACTCCTGAGTCCATAATTGCAGAATCTGCAACTGCTTTTCTTGCTGCTGCAGAGTTGTTTAAGCAGCAGATGATAAGACAGCTAAAAGGGAATGGGATCAGCAATAGCAGTAACATGGGTGATGATGGATGATGAAGGTTCCACTTGCCACAACTAGCTCCAGTGATGTGCCTGAGGCAGTAGCAGAATAATAAGTAGCCCACAGTCTATGTGGAGAAAAGAAGAAGGTGTCATGGTTTTCAGGCAAAGAAGGACAGACACAATCGTAAAATATAAATAACCACCTTTATTTATAATGTACAGCAAATAATAATATAGCCCACACAACCCCAGAATTCAGGATGATAGGACCCAGGCTACTGCGAGATACCGGAGACTAGCCCCGAAGTGCTGATGAAACAACAGAGGGGATAGTACTGATACACCAGTCTCCACTCCGGGTAACGTGACCAGAGAAAACCAGGAGCAAGAACAGGCCTGAACCACGGAACACCGAGACTGATGGTCAGGCACCGTAGGAGCATACTGAGCAAGTAGTCAGCCAGAGCCACAGGTCAGACAAGCCGGGGACTGCATGGAGCGATAGTCAGCAAGAGCTAGAGGTCAGACAACCGGGGACTACAAAGAGCGAGTTAGTCAGCCAGAGCCACAGGGCAGAACGAATGTGGGTAATCAGACAAGCTGGGGTCATACCCGGAGCGAGTTAATCAGCCAGAGCCACAGGTCAGAACCAATGTGGATAGTTAGACAAGCCGGGGTCATACACGGAGCGGATTCTCAGATAAAGCACGGGTCACATCAGAGCACAAGAGACACTAGCGGAAACACCACGTAAGTGCAATGACTCCCAGGCCCAGGGAGGTTCATCAAGGAGCAGTAGGAGGCGGGACCCAATTAGGCCACCCAGAATAGGCCCATAAACAGGCATCCATGCTAGTGCCTGTACCTGATGTCAGCAATGAGGAAGTGGCCGGTGGCCATGCTGACAGGCAGCCATACAGAGGTAGGATGCACAGGAAAACTTAGCCTTTAAGGGAGACTGTGATAGTACCACTCCCCTTAATGACCTCTCCACCGCAGAAGAGGACCAGCACTAGAGGCAGTGTGGGAGTGGAATTCACAGAGAAGGGCTGGTGCATGTAGAGCTCTCTATCATGGTGCCCGTGTTCCTGCGCTGACGGCGACATTGTTACTGTGCATAATTTCTATGCTGCCTTCCCATTAGCCTGACATCCTTGCTCCACCCAGGGCTTGCCTTTTTATATCCTGTCACATCTATTCTATGGCGCCCTTTCGTGGTGTATCTGAGTCTGATGTTTTGTTACTGTGTTGCTGTTCGTGTATGACCCAGCCTGCCTGACGACATTCCTGTATTTCCTGTGTACTGCTCCGTTACCGACTGATCTGGCTGAAACCCGCTCCATTGCTGAACTGATCTGGCTGAGTACCAGCTCCATTGCTGAACTGATCTGGCTGAGAACCTGCTCCTTTACTGACTGATCTGGCGGAGAACCCGCTCCGTTGCTGAACTGATCTGGCTGAGTACCCACTCCGTTGCTGAACTGATCTGGCTGAGAACCTGCTCCGATATCGACTGATCTGGCTGAGAACCCGCTCTGTTGCTGAACTGATCTGGCTGAGAACCTGCTCCGTTACCAACTGATCTGGCTGAGAACCCGCTCCGTTGCTGAACTGATCTGGCTGAGAACCTGCTCCTTTACCGACTGATCTGGCTGAGAACCCGCTCTGTTGCTGAACTGATCTGGCTGAGAACCTGCTCCGTTACAGACTGATCTGGCTGAGAACCCGCTCTGTTGCTAAACTGATCTGGCTGAGAACCCGCTTTGTTGCTGTACTGCTCTGGCTGAGAACCCCTCCGTTGTTCAACGGATCTGACTAAGAGCCCTCTCTGTGCTAGTCTGCCTGGCTTTTGAGCCTTGCCTGTGCTCCTGACCAGTCTGTGCTTCCGTTCGTTTGTAAACCAGTCCCGGCTGAGCCATTGTCCCGTTGCCATCCGTGTATGGCTGTGCCTCCTCCGTTGTCCTACTGGCCAGCATTACATTCGATGGATACCGGTTGCCTTGTTGGGGTGCGCCTCGTGTTGCTAATCTTATTTTGTCGACCGTAGGCATAGCATTTGTGCTATAGCCACTTACTCCTACCTCCTGTGGCGATGTGTACATGCGAAGTACCAGTACAGTGCTAGCAAGTGCTGACTGAGTTATTCTGATCTCTCTTAGTCTCCCTCTGCGCTAATTGCTGGGCTCACTCCCTGTGGTAGTTCCTATGTATCTCTGGGCGTCTCCTGTTAACTAGTTCAGTGCCTAGACTGTCTAGGCAATCCTTGTGCTCCTTCATGTTGCAGTGCCTGGGTTAGGGCCAGAACTTGCATTGGCATGCAGTTTCTGGTGTGTGGAGACCCTGAGCTCAAATCCCTGTCTAGTGGCCATCGGGCCTAGAGCCAGCATTTGCGCTTGTTCCGCTGTCCTGTGAGGGGACACCTGTGGCTTTCCAGTGTTCGCCTACAATCCACCCCTAGCGCTCTAGGGTTTACCATTTGTAAGTGGTGGCCTCGGTCACCCTGGGATCCCTGTCTCGTGGTCAGTGTTGCCTCGTTGCCTCTTTGGGTTCTGTGTCACCCAGGCGTCTGGGTCTCGTGCCAATTACCATCTCCAGGACTTTCTGCCATCCTCTGTCCTGCTGTCAGCCAGGGTCCAGTAGCGTGATCTCTCCAGGTTCTCTAGAGGAGGGTTGCCTGCCTTTGATACCTCCTGTTCCTGTATCCCATCTCAGTCATTCTGTTCACAGTCATTGCTTTATTGACTATATATCCATTATGTAGTGTTTTTTCGTGTTGTGGGCCTGAGGCCTTATTCCTTGTATGCACTTTACTCAATAAAGTCATTTTAACCTTACTGTTCTGTCTGAGTGTTCCTCAAAAGCCGTGACACTCTCTTAGTGACCCAGGAACGCTCCTCCATATCCTTTCCAATGAACTAGATATTGTACTTGGTCTCTGACCCTGCGAGTGTCCAAAATGCTTTGTACCTCATACTCCTCATGGTCCCCCACTTAGACAGGTCTGGAACGGACAGGAGCAGTTATATATCTGTTACAGACCAATGGTTTCAGTAGCAAAACATGGAAAGCATTAGAGATGCGCATATTAGCAGGGAGTTCAAGTGCATAAGTTACAAGGTCAATCCTATGGAGAACCCGAAAGGGACCCACAAATTGGGGAGCCAGCTTTTTACAAGGCACCTGGAGATGGAGATTGCGGGAGGACAGCCATACTCTCTCTCCCACCTGTAACCTACGGTCTGCTTGTCTCTTATAACGCAACATGGAATTCTGCAGGGATCTCTGAACCCATACTCATGTGGAGCAGAGCGCCCTCAAGTGCTCCTCCAGAGCAGGAATATTCTGAGCCTTGAAAGACTCTGGCAACAATGAAGGTTGGAACCCATTGTTAAGCAGAAAGGGTGAGTTCCGAGAGGAGGAACTGACTGCACTGTTTCTAGCCAGCTCTGCCCACAGTAACATGTTCACCCAATTGTCATGATGATCTGAGATAAAACAATGGAGGAACTGTTCCAATGCCTGATTATACCTTTCTGCAGCACCATTAGACTCTGGATGATAAGCCATGGAGAACGAGAGCTGGATGCCCATCTGACCACAGAATGCTCTCCAAAAATGCAAGAGAAACTGGTTCCCATGATCTGAGACTACCACATTGGGTATACTGTGGAGACGACCACCTCCTTGGAAAAGATTTCAGCCAACTCCTTGGAGGAAGGTAGTCATTTGAGTTGTACAAAATGGGCCATCATATAAAATCTATCCACAATCATGAGGATGACCATGAAACCCTCTGAGACAGGCAAGTCTACCATAAAGTCGATGGATACGTTCGAACAAAGCCACTCCCCACTAGGGTTCTTGGTCCGAGCACATGTGGAACAGGCGGCAACAAATGCGGAACAATCTGCTCTCAGGCTGGGCCACCAAAAGAGTCTAGTCATAGACCATATTAATTGTTCTCTCCCAATGTGCCCTGCAGCCTTCAAGGAGTGGTAAGTCTCAAGCTCAGTGGTACGGAGGGATTCAGACACAAAACATTTTCCATTAGGCTTATCCGCCGGGACTGAAGTTTGAGCAGCCAAAATCTCCTCCCCCAACGGATATATAATACTGGTACGTGTCGTAGCCAAGATCCGGTTAGCAGGAATGATAGGTACCGGAAGAGATTCCTCCTGGGATTCAGCCCCAAATTGTTGAGAAAGAGGATCTGGTCTAATATTTTTTTTCCAGTGAGGTAAGAGACCACAAAATTAAACCTTGAGAGGAAAAGGGCCCATCTGGCCTAACGTGGAGACAACCTCTTCGCCTCTGACAGATATGTTAGGTTCTTGTGGTCTGTTAGTATCAGGATAGAGACTGTAGTACCCTGCAACAGATATCGCCATTCTTTCAGGGCAAGAATGATGGCGAGTAACTACCAGTCGCCTACATTGTATAAACTCTCAGTCTTAGACAGTTTCTTAGAGAAGCAATGGTTTCCCAGGGCCCGCGTGCTGGGACAATAAGGTGCCCACTCCAGACTTTGAAGTGTCGACCTCCAGGTTGAAAGGAAGGGTGGGATTCAGGTGAGACAATATCGGAGCTTTGGCAAAAGCCGACTTCAAGTCCTCAAATGCCTGCAGGGCCTCAGGTGACCAGTCTGAAGGATTAGCTCCCTTCTGAGTCATGTCCGTGAGAGGTTTGACTACGGTGGAGAAGTTTCGAATGAACTTCCTATAGTAGTTTGTGAAGCCCAGGAACCTCTGTATGGACTTTAGTCCCACTGGAAGTGGCCACTGTAATATGGCATACAGTTTTTTTTGGATCCATGGCTAGGCCAGAGCATGAAATAACAAATCCTAGGAATTTAACCTGGGATTTGTGAAATTCACACTTTTCTAGCTTGCAAAACAACTTGTTCTCCCTGAACAGTTGTAGGACCCAGTCTACATCTGCTCTATGTGCCTCCAAGGTAGGAGAATGGATGAGTATATCATCCAGATATACCACAACACAACTCTGTAGTAGGTCTCTCTACACATCATTAAAGAATTCCTGGAAGACAACGGGTGCGTTGCACAATCCGAAGTGCATTGCCAAATATTCATAGTGCCCGCTCTGAGTATTAAACTGTTTCTTCCACTCATGGCTTTCTTTTATTTGTCCCAAATTGTACGCTGCCCTCAAGTCAAGTTTTGTAAAAATAGCAGAGCCTTTGATACGATCAAATAGCTCTGTGATCAACAGAATCGGATAGGAGTTCTTTACCATCAGTTTATTCAGACCCCTGAAATCGATGCATGGTCTGAGTTCCCCATCTCTTTTCTTAACAAAAAAGAAACCTGCACCTGCAGGTGAGGAGGACTTCCAGATAATGCTCCTAGATAAAGTGTCAACCACATAATCATAAGAGATACTAATGGAAACACCACATAAGGCCAGTGACTCCAAGGCCCAGGGAGGTTTATAAAGGAGCAAAAGGAGGCGGGACCCAATTAGGCCACCCAGAATAGGCCCATAAACGGGCGTCTGTGTTAGTGCCTGTACCTGATGTCAGCAATGAGGAAGTGGCCAGAGGCCATGCCAGCCGGCGGACATAAAGAGGTAGGAAGCACAGGAAAACTTTAAGTGAGACTGTGATAGAAGGTGGCCTTTAATTCTTCTCCACCTGCTCATCCTCCAAAATCATGGGTGTGTTGTTATTAGAATATACATTTTTCCCTTGAGAGCAGGCACTGTGGATCTCATTGGAAACTGCAATGTGAACAGTGTGTGTGTGTGGTAAATGACATCTGGGAGCACAAGTGTATCCAAACACCATGACACCAGAATGCAAATACTGCCGCTGTCACTATACCCCTTGTCCAGAACCCGTTAAGGACACATGACAACTTGCTGACAGTTTAATAGTAATGATGAACCCTCCCTGCCAGCATCTTAGCATATTCTGCGGGATGGAATCTCCTCAGATGATGCCCTGGTGTCTATTCTCCTTCACCACACTGGCATGTGTGGTCAGTGCACCACACAGTTTGCAATGGGTGGAGATGAACTGGCACATCCTAAAATCAACAGAGTGGCTATCATTTGGTGGGGGAGGTAATGATGAACGTTGTTACCTTAGAGGAAGAAGGTGATAGTGATGGCGAGCTAGTTGTTTCGCTTGTCATGGAACTTCCAGTCCCTCCTGGGTTACTCTATTCTTCCTCCTCTTTGATCTCCGCCTCACTGCTGTTGCCTTTGTGGAGAGTCAGGGGGTACAGCAACAGAGGTGCTTTATTTTTGTGGTGGGTCTTTGTCTTTAACATGTTTGACATAAATGTCATGGTGTCTATTTTCCATGTGTGATATCAGGGAGGTTGTGCCAAGGCGAGTTCCCTCCTTTCCCCTTCTCACAGACTTGTCACAAATTGTGCACAGTGCCATTGGTGATGACTGCACTATGCTTGCCCCAAGAGAAAAATAGTCCCGAACCCATGACTTCAGGGGGGAGGGATAGGGAACAGGTGGAGAAGAATGGCCTCTTTTTTCTTGTCCTCCACATTCCTCTTCTCTGTCTGTGCTGGCAGTGGATGATGTTGCTAGTGTTGCTGCTACTGCCTCAGATTCAGCACTGCAGCTAGGACCAGGAGTATTGCTTCTGCTGGCAAGTGGAATCTGTCCTAGTCCCTCATCACTTGTTGACCCCGTTACCACTGTGTCAACGGTGGTCTGTGGCACACTAGCTTGCTCCTCAGCATCCTGCTGCCCTTCAGCAGAAGAAGAAATTAGAGCAGTTGCAAATTCTGCAAATTCCAGAAGCTCAATGCTAGTTGTGGTGGTGGTGGTGATGTCCATCCTCATCCCTGTCTCCCATTCCTTCTCAGTTTCTGATAAAAAGGCCATCAATGTCTCTTCCACCCCAGCTTCTCCAGCACCACCACCACTACTCCCTACGTGCTGCGGCACTATTACAGACATCTCACTGTTGCTAGGAGGATGTGACAAGCAGTGTGACAGAGGGTCCCCTAATGTCACACTTCTTTTTACTTGAAAAAGGCAGCCTGGTAGCAGTAGCAGCAGGCACAGGCAGCTGATCTGTGCTCCTGCTGGTGGTGGTAGTATGAATTATGTGCCTGCTCTCCCCCAACACCAGTTCTGACCTCTTCAGGATTATGTTCCATTTGGACACTGTAGTGAAGGGAAGGACTCCCAAAGCCAGAGGAATGGTGTGGGCTCCCTTGACCGCTAGTCTGGACGTTTTCAAATGCTTCCCCTACCACTCCCCTAACACTAGTCCCAGCGGCTGCTTAACCATTAATGTTACTACTACTACTAACGCCTTGCACATCAAGTTCAGCCCCAGAGTCTTCCTCCTCACAGTCACTAGTAATATGATGATTACCCCCTCCTTCACTCCTAACACTAACAAGCTGCTGGACCTTCTTAGTACTAGCACTGGTAGGACTGCTTTGGGATGGCAAGTGTGACTTAGAATCTCCTGTTGTCACACTTGGCATCATCTTTCCATTAAATTCCACAAGATCCCTAGGGGTGGTTTAGGGGGCCTGGACAGCATTGCTTCATTAGTGCTCACTTCTTCCTCCTCAGACTCAGTGGACACATAAGGGTCCTTCCAGAAGAAGAATTTTGGCCAATGGGCTAAAAATTGAAAAATTAAATTGCTGGATTTAAAGCAGATTTTCCCATAAAAAAGCGGACAACAACATGGTTTTTGTGGAATTTCTCACGGGAACATGGTGAGAGATTTCGTCCATCCCTAGTCCTTAACTGCTGGCCACGCAGCCGTTAAGGGGTTAAGGGATCAGTGTTATATGGGTTTGGGATTAAAAATCTATTGCATTGTGTGTGTCATCGTGTTGAAATCTGAAAGTACGATGGAAACATTGGGGAGATTCACTAATTGGTGATAAAGAGGTGATAAAGTGGAGATGACTTCTCCATTTTATCACTTCTCCAGTTCCTATGTTATTCTATGGAGCCTACGCACCAAGATTTCTTCAGCTTTGGAGATTTTAGTGCATAGGCTCCATAGAATAACACAGGAACCGGAGAAGTAATATCACTGTACAAGTCATCTCCACTTTGTCACCTCTTTATCACCGCTTAGTGAATCTCCCAGTTGAATCTTGAGATTCTTTGCTTAGGATAATTTAAATAAAGATAATTAGATATAGGTTTACACACATGTAATATACAGGTACCTTATGTGGATCTTTTCTTTTTTTTTTTTTTTTTTCTTTTTGCCATCCACAAAAAATCATCTGTAATGAAACCAAGCAACCTGAGTTTCTTTAGCAGCTTTAAGACCACAAACCTTTTAATCCTCTACTGTCTGAGAGATGCTCTCCTCCAAAGTTATCATAGCTTACATTTTTTTTTTTTATAGTAACCCTTTAACCCTTCAAAGCAATGATTTTGACACCCTTCTGGCACTCAAAGAATAAAGGAATTATTTATACTGGGCTTATATTGCCTCTTCTCTTGCAGCCTCCAATGTACAAAACATTGCACACCATCCTGGTCTTCAAAGGGTTAACCTTTCTGTACTCTTTTGCACCATGCAGAACAGATAAATCCTTGGCATTCAGGAAGGGATTTCCAGAGGCCACGTGGTCTCTTTTCATATGAACCGTTTAATCCCATAGCTGCAAATCTATAAATTAAACCAATTTTCTCTTCCCTTTCTCAATTGACATTATCCTTGGTAAGATTAATCCTCCATGGAGCCAGCTGATGTTCAATCAGTAAATATTAAAATGTGCTTTCCATGTAAAATCTCGCTCCAAGCCATATATTTCTTACTGGCTCCTGAGCTCTCTACATGCGTCTACATGAAAAAGAATGCAACACAAACCATAAGAATGCACTACACTGATTTTATCATCTGAGAGTCTAGCAAAGGATTTGTTTAGTACATTCGTATTATGCAGGAAAGTATCATTTATATGGAGATTCACACTGAAATACTATACAAATCTGTGGAGGATACTTACAATATCCATTAGCTTCTTGCCAAATACTGTAATGCAGATTTCTAAATCATAACAGGCTTTATACAAAAAGATAAATAGGTGCAACTGTGGAACACAACAAATGTACCACAGAGGGGAATACAACTCCCCATCGATTTAAAAGGGACTTTAACCCCCTGAATGCTGGAGAGGTCCCAAGGACATTGCTTTGCAAAGCAATGAAGAACTACTAGAATTCAAGGGATTAGTAGCCTGCTTTAACCCTTTGAATGCCAGAGGAGGTACGCAACGCACTGCAAAGCGTTCAGTACCCTCTGGCACTCAAAGGGTTAACTAAAGAAAATTTAGAGATTTTTTATTTCTCCCCTAAGGTAGATACACCTTTCTAAAGTTACCTCTTCTTGGCTGTTTGAACGAAGTCAGCACTCTAGCTGACAGCTGCTTGCAAACCAGACACACTTTGTAGACTGTTCCAATGAAGCATTAATGTTTAGATCACGCGTTTTCGGGTCCGCTAATGAGCCTCCATCAGGTCAAATGACCGGATTCTGCAGCTGTCAGGCTAGAGAGCTGACTTCAAACAGCCAAGAAGAGGTAACTTTAGCAAGGTATATCTCTCAGACCGTAAAGATTTGAGAGATAAGCCTTACATCGTTTTTCATATTTTTTTTATGCCTACAATATAAAATAAACATAAAATTAAGTATTACTATCCCTTTAAGAGAAACTTTCATTTGTTTTAATCAGGAGGGTAAACCCTACAATATATATTTTATTATATTTGAAGTGGTACTATCCCTTTAAGAAGTTGGAATAGGTAAATTTCTGGATATGTGAGTAATTATGCAGCTTAATCTGACCGAGTCAGTGAACCTAGCTCTGCTGAAATTAAATTCCCCAATTACTAAATCAAAAATCTCCTGACTGCAAGACAAAAAGCATAAGTTATAGGTAATTTAAATAGATACATTTAAACTTTTACATTGCATTGCATTGCATACCCCTTGGTACTCAAAGGGTTCATGAGACTAAAAGCTGTGTAGGTTACCGGTTCGCTTTAAGAATCTTTCAATATGTCTTCTCTAAAATGTCTGCATGAGAGTAATTCTGGGGCAAACCAACTGCATCATAGGGGATGAATAGCATTCCCTTTTATTTAATGTGGACTTTTAACCCCTTTAAATCTTTTGCAAAGTCTTGGAGACCCCTAGCATTCAGTAATTTAAAGCGGAACTACCACCCCTTGCAATCATGGCCCCAAATAATTACCCATCTGGCGACTAGCTGCTCAATTGCGCTAGTCACCAGAATTATTACCGCGTTCATGAGAATTATACACTGTTCCCGGACTGACAGGCGGGAAGGAGTGCAGGCATATTTCCATAGTGACGTCTGTGCGCCTGCGCTGTCAGTCCCAGCCGGCTCTAGGAGGCGTTGCTAGGAGACGCATAGTACCGGCAGACGTCACTATGGAAAGATGTCTGCACAGGTTCCTGCCTGTCAGTCCAGGAGCAGTGGATAAATCTCATGAATGCGGTAACAATTCTGGCGACTAGCGCTAATGAGCAGATAGTCGTCAGATGGGTAATTTTTTGGGGCCATGTTTGTAAGGAGTGGTAGTTCCACTTCAAAGGTCCCACTTAAATCAATGCAAATGTATGGTTTACTCCAGAATTACTTATCCGGTGCATTCTGCATAAGGACCACAGCAACCTGAGGTTGTTCATTCTAATCAATCTGCATTCATTACATGTGCAGACTGAACATAATCACCCTGATTTACTAAGAATAACTGGATTAATTATGGAATACCAACTGTCCCATAGGGGACATATAAAAAATCTTCAGTGTCTGATTGACTGAAATGGGACTTTTAACCCCTTGAATTCTAGAAAACTCTCTGGCATTGAAGAGGGTTGAAAACCCCATTTAACCCTTTGAGTGCCAGGGCTCTGCATTGCGTTAGACACCCCTCTGGCACCCAAAGGATTTGATCCATTTTTATTGTTCCATATAGTGCAGTTTCCCAATAATTGCTTCAGTTCCTCATAGTACATCAGCATCAGAATATCTTGGTTTAGCTTCACATTTGTCATGGTAATTTAGACCTAGATTACATTGCAGCTGATAATTATCACTGGTTTCCCATTGAAGTCTGTGGAAAAATGTGTAGCTGAAACTCTTAACCTCTTGGGGGGAGATTCACTAAGTGGTGATAAAGTGGCGATGACTTCTCCTATCACTTCTCCAATTCCTATGTTATTCTATGGAGCCTATGCACTAAGATTTCTTTAGAATAAGACTGGCACTGGAGAAGACATCTCCACTTTATAACCTCTGTATCACCGCTTAGCTAATCTCCCCCATTGATTGCAATGTAATCCATGCCTTACGTCCTCGTGTGCACTATACTATTCTGATCATTACGTTTTGAGAGAAAAAAAATTATGTAAAATAAATTCTAGGACAGAGGAACTCAGGCTATTTTCAGTATCATTAGTTGTGATTTTGCATTGATTTACTTGTGTTACCTTCATTTTTAGCAAAGGTAATTTAGTCAATTTATTGCTTGCATTAGGGCTATGCTTTGGCACATCTCAGCCTTTCACAAATCTGACCTCGCTGATGCTAAATCATTACTTTTTTGCATAATTGAAACTCTTAACAAGGCTCATAGCACAACATCTCAGCCAAACCAGGAATTCTATCATAGTGCACGACATAAAAACTTATGGTTAAGGCTGCATTTAATATAATCAAAATATAAAACAGATTTCACTCATATTTTGGAGTCAATAGAAATGGAATATTAAAATAAAGAGTAAGGTGAAGTAATGGTTTATGTGCTTAAAGCAAATTATGTTTTATTTGGTTGAAAGCTACTTTGGAAATATGTGATTCAGTCCTCTATTTCTTCTGGTTGCCGTGGTTCATTGAAAAATATGTCACAGGTAAAATGGATATATCTCTTCAAAAGAAACAAAGTCACTTTTTATTGGGAGACTCACCCTATGCTGACATTCTGGTAGAAATCACACCACTGGTTCTCGACCAGGGAAACGTGGATACCAGCTTACGGAGCCTCACTTTTTCTATGAAGAATTTGAAAAAAATGTTATAATTGCGTTTTCTATATGGTTATTGAAATTAGTGTGTACAATATGCTCTTTGTTGTCATACTGACTGTGAGATTTATAAATAACTATATATTACATATCTTTCAGTAAGTCCTTGAGATATAATACATAAAATGCTAGGGGTGGTCATAGATATTCCCGACTTTATGCTAAGGGCGTGTTAATGAAAAAACAATGAGGACCACTGAATTACACCAATGTAAAGACTAAGAAAAGGTCATTTGGAGCAAATCATGTAGGCATGAACATTGAAATCTCTAACCCTGAGAAATTGACCCTCCACCCCAAGATCCTAATATTTAGGTCAAAACTCTGAATATCAGTGTCAAAACCTGAGAGTTTACAACCTAGGGATGATCATCCTCAACTAACTGATGGCTGGTTTGGGGTGGTGGGAGTTGCAGTTTCCAATGTAAAGGCTAGGACCTAATTTGCTTTAAAAGGATTGTAATGTCTTAATTACATAAAAAGTCATATTGTACAGCATAAACTAAGAAATCCATCGATTCTATTCCTATCCCTCAAACTTTTATGGTTTGAGAGACAGAGCATTCTAAAGTCCTCCCCTCCCTCCCCTTCTCCTGACGTCAGCTTTAAGCTGACAGCAGGAGTTCCTAGTCTGGAGACCGACAGGAGGCTCTTCAGCAGAGCCACAACAGCGCAATTTAAAAATAAATTCTTCAGTGGAATGGTCTATAAAGTGTGCTTGGTTTGAAAGCACACTTTTTAGCCTGTTCCAAAGAAGTATTTATTTTTAAATCACGCTATTGCGGCTCTGCTGAAGAGCCTCTTCATGTAGGCCAACACAGATCTCCTTCTGTCAGCTTTACAGCTGACATCAGGGAGGTGGGAACTTTAGAACGTTCTATCTCTTAAACCAGAAAGGTTTGAGAGATAGGAATAGCATTGATGAATTTCTTATTTTATGCTGTACGATATGATTTTTTATGTAAGACATTACAAACCCTTTATACAAGACTATTGGCCATATTTAGATGTCAAAAGAGCAAAAATTCTGAGGCAAACCAACTCACCTGGGGACTAATAAAAATCCATAAAGCTCCTATTTTTTTGAGACTTCTTTAGCATTGAGCAGTTTAAAAGTCCCATTTCAATTAACGGGAATAGTTAATTGCTTCTTATGGTGTCATTGGTTTCCACCACATTTGCTTGCCTATTTCTTTCTCCATATTATATATTTGTATCATAGTTTTTACTGGACTAACATCAGGGCCGGATTTACATCTCAGGAGCCTGTAGGCACAGAAATCTGAAGCGCCCTTCCCCCCAGCCATCTCCACTGGACACCTCCACAATGCTCCGAATCTCCACATTGCACCATCATCTCACATTGCCCCCCATCAGCTCCAAGTTGCCCCCATCAGCTCCATGTTACCCTCACATTGCCGCCAGAAGCCCCAACTTGCCCCCATCAGCTCCACATTGCCCCCACCATCTCCAACTTACCCCCCATCAGCTCCACATTGCCTCCACCATCTCCATATTGCCCTCACATTGCCCCCATCAGCTCCAACTTGCCCCCCATCAGCTCCACATTGCCCCACCCCATCAGCTCCAACTTGCCCCCCATAAGCTCCACATTGCCCCCACCATCTCCATATTGCCCTCACATTGCCCCCATCAGCTCCAACTTGCCCCCCATAAGCTCCACATTGCCCCCCACCCCATCAGCTCCAACTTGCCCCCCATAAGCTCCACATTGCCCCCACCATCTCCATATTGGCCTCCATCTGTTCCAACTTGCCCCCAATTAGCTCCACATTGCCCCCACCATCTCCATGTTGCCCTCACATTGCCCCCCTTCAGCTCCAACTTGCCCCCACCATCTCCATGTTGCCCTCACATTGCCTCCCCCATTGTCTGTTTCCTACCTCCCCCGTTGTCTGTTTCCTACCTCCCTGGCAGGAGATCTGTCATCTGTGCCTTCTTTGGCACAGACCTGTAGCTGCTGGAGCTCCCGCGCGGTCTCCTATTCAGGAATGCAGAGAGCAGGGAGATGATGTCATCTCCCAGTGCTCTGCAGTCCTAAAGAGCGGACAAGGGAGCTCAGCACCTACAGGACTGTGCTAAAAGAGGCACAGACCTGTCCTGCCAGGGAGGTAGGAAACAGACAACGGGGGGGGGCAAGTGAGGGCAACATGGAGCGGGTGCCGGGTGGGGGGATTATTGTTCTGCCACTGTGCAGCCAGCAAGGCTAATTTAAAAAAAAAAAAAAAAAAAATTAAAAAAGCGATCCCAATGACAGGCGCCCCTCTGTGTGGTGCGCCTGTAGGCAGATGCCTACTCTGCCTTATTGTAAATCCGGCCCTCACTAACATTCAGGAAAAGCTTTGGAGAGTAACAGCTTCCTTTTTCAAGTCAAAAGCATTGTGTGCCTGTGTGTGTCCTGGACTAACATTCAGTTTTCAGGTCAAGTTTTCAGAAGTACCAACCTTTTTTCAAAAGTCAAAAAGTATTGTGTGTCTGTGTGTATGCCTGTATGTGTGTGTGCGCGTATGTGTGTATGTGTCTTGACCCTATCATTAATACCAAGCCTAACCGTTCTTTTATTGGGCTATTTTCATGGAGTTCTGTGCTAATGTCACTGCATCTCCATGATAATTAACCACAAACACAATTCATGTTCTTTCATCTGTTTTCTCCAATCTCTGGGGTGTAGGAATGCACCACTGCAGGGAAACTGACAGTGATGAAGACCAAGTTGTCTACATCTTGTTATCACAAGAAGTAGCTCTCGTAGCAGACAAAAGGAACTCCCCAAACCGCCCACCAACTCATTGATCTTCCTTTGGAACAAGCAGCATTAAAGGGGAACTGTCACCTCCAGTAAACGGCTTCTTATATAAATCTTTAATGGCAATATATTTTCAATACGGATTTTTTATTTTTGAATGCATTATTAACGGAGATATCACTCTTTAATGGAAGCGCGTGACATCACTTCAGGATAGGCTGTGGTACAGTTCTATTCCACAGCCTGTAAATCTCCTCCTCTTCCCCTCCCCAGTTGTTCCCCATTACACTCTCCTCCTCTGATGGAGGAATCCAGCGTGTGAGCTGGATCACTCTGATTCCTCTGTCAGAGGAGGAGGAGGTAATGGGGAACGACTGGGGAGGGGATGAGGCTGAGATTTTCAATCCAGATTATTTTTTTTCAATGCAGTATTAGCGGAGATATTGGCTTTTTAATGGAAAGGCGTGATGTCACTTCAGGATAGGCTTCTGTACAGCTCTGTACCACAACCTGTCAATCTCAGCCTCTTCCCCTCCTCAGTTGTTCCCCATTACCAACTCCTCCTCTGATGGAGGAATCAAGTGTGTGAGCTGGATTGCTCTGTTTCCTCCATCAGAGGAGGAGGAGGTAACAGGGAACAACTGGGGAGGGGAAGTGGCTGAGATTAACAAGTTGTGGTACAGAGCTGTACCACAGCCTGTCCTGAAGTGACGTCCCGCACTTCCATTAAAAAGCGATATCTCCGTTAATACTGCATTAAAAAAACAAATCAGAATTGAAAATGTATTGCCAACAAAGATTTTTTATGAGAAGCAGTTTACAAGAGGTGACAGTTCCCCTTTCAGGGGAGGCTTTTTATCATACGTAATTTGGTTAATTAGCTTTAGGCAGGCATAGGGATTTAATGAAGATTCCAGCACCTGATTTAGGATGTAATTCAAGTTTTTCTTTTCTTTATGTGTAACGGTTTGTACGACACTCAGACACAGTAGGTTAGAATAAAACGCAGTTTTATTAAAAGACACAATGAAAATACCCTTAGCGGGCTATAGCGTATCACAGTGTAATAGACAGGAAAATATAGGTCATAGTCATATGCCCACACAGGCCCAGTATACAATCAGTTGGATGGTACAGATACTGTCACAGGTCAGGCATAACAAGGCAACCTCAGCACAGCATGGGTTAAAGTCCAATGATATAATCAGTCTCTGATGTGGTGTGTTTGGCAACACCCAGTATGATGGTTAACGGCTATCAGGAGACTGTGGTGCGTGAATGGAGACAAGCACCTAGATCTGCAGTGCAGGGCTGAGACTTATACCCTCTGCCGTAGCAGTAATGGAGGCCACAATACTCTGCTAGAGCTGAACGGACTTGAGCCACAGGCACCTGACCGGTGCAGTAACGGAGGCAACAGTACTCTGCAAGAGCTAGTTAAGTTGAGCCAATGGCACCCGACCGGTGCCCTCACGGAGGCAACAGTACTCTGCAAGAGCTGATGGAAATGAGCCAATGGCACCCTGCAGGTGCAGTAACGTAGGCAACAGTATTCTGCAAGAGCTGAATGGAACGCAACCACGGGCACACTGCCTGAGCAGTAACGGAAGCAAAAATAGCTCTGCAGGAATTAACAGAAGGCTCAGTGGTAACGGAGGCAAAAGTGCTCTGCAAGAGTTAATGGAAGGCTCAGTGGTAACGGAGGCAACAGTGCTCTGCAAGAGTTAACGGAAGGCTCAGTGGTAACGGAGGCAACAGTGCTCTGCAAGAGTTAACGGAAGGCTCAGCAGTAACGGAGGCAACAAGCTCTGCAAGAGTTAATGGAAGGCTCAGCAGTAACGGAGGTAACAATAGCACTGCAAGAGTTAACGGGAGGCTCAGCAGTAATGGAGGCAACAGTGGTTCTCTGTCTGGCAGGGCCAGACTAAGCGGAAGTCAGAATGTCGCCCAGGTGACATGATGAGCAGGAACTGGAGAGCTGGGCCGGATCTTAGTGTAGGAACATCAGACAAGCCGGGTCAGGTCATGGAGCAGGAACGTCAGCCAGGCCGGGTCGAAACACGGAGCAGGAACCAGAAGCGGAGTAGTCAGACGGGCCAAGACGGTACACAGGAACACAGAAACACAGTAAGCACTGGTACGGGAACACCACGAAAGGGCACCAGACAGGTGCCAGAGGCCCAGTATAAAAAGGCCATACTGGGTGGGCCAAACCAAGCTCAGCCAATGGGAGTGCAACACACAGAGACTGACAGGAGAAAGCACGGGCACTGTGATAGTATGTCTCTCATTAACCCATTGAATGCCCAAAAAATGGTCAGTGCATCCATAAGCATAGAAACTTTGGGGGAACAAGCTGGGAAAATCCCTCTAGATTTAACCTTTTAAATTCCAGGTAGGTATCCGACGCTTTGCAACACAATGTGCTGGACAACTCCCTTGCAATCAAAGGGTTACGAGGGAAGGACCAGTGTTTTTGAACATAGATAGACATACTGATTACCTTACTGTTTCTGCTTCATTCCAAGTATCTATAACAGGGGAAATTATTAGCTCCCCAGCTATTGAAAAAAACAAAACCTGTCCCATTTTTACAATTAACCCTTTGAGTGCCAGAGAGATATCCAACACACTTAAAGGGTTAGAGCTGCAGGTAAGGCTATCTCCCTAGCCCCACTCACACTGGATTTCCAGATCTGGATGTCAAAGGGGCTAAAAATGCAGCGTTGAGGCAGGTGAGATTTCCTGAGTGCCGGCCTCTAGGGTAAAGCTGTTGGTCTTTTAATTTAAAACAATATTTCTGGGGTTTTTTCCCTCAGGTATTTGGCATGGAGCTCAGTGTGTTAGTGTGAGATATGCTGCCTACCATGCTCTGCTTATCATGGAAACAGGTACAGATGACATCTTCCAGATCTGGCAGCCTCTGAGATATATAAAATGTAAGCTTTTACTTGACTTTAAGGAAAGGGAACCAAAAGTAACAGCAAAATCACATAAAACATGTCATAAATCTCTGAGGAGCTGAGATATCAAGGAAGAAGTCTGTAGCTGTTTCTGTGATAAGGAAGGCATGGAGCCCCGTGAAGGGATAACTCAGGTTCATGATGATGTCAGATTTGATTTCCAGAAAGGTCTTACACGTTGTAAATGCTCTTGTACAATAAGTGATTTAAAGGGATAGTAATACTTTGTTTTATCTTTATTTTATTTTGTAGGCATTACAAAAAATATGAAGAACGATGTAAGTCTTATCTCTCAAACCTTTATGGTTTGAGAGATATTCACAAGCAAAATTTCCCCTCCCGCCCCTTTTACCTAGTGTAAGCCATCTCTTCTCAGATGTGGAATGCAGTCCATAGACCAGACAGATAACAGAAGGGGACAATCTTCTTCCTATGAGAACAATGAAAGCCCCCCCCCCCTTGACAAGTTTTTCAGGTTTTTCCCTTATCTTAATTGAAGATTGTCCCTCTCTGCAGTCTACCTGGGCACCTCCCTTCTGCTCTAGCTAAGCAGTGTTACATCAGTAAAAGGGGCGGGAGGGGGACACTTTGTCATTCAATTGCTCTTGAACTACAACTCTGACAGAATTGAAATAACACTCTCCAAGGCCCAAATACTATGACGATTAATTAGAGCTGCTTTTATTATGAAACGTTACTATCCCTTTAATAGCTATTAGTCTTAAAGGAGCAGTAAACTTTTTTATTAAAATATAAACAAATATCATTCATTCCCTAATTCCTTAAAGTGAGCAAAAAAAAAAGGTAAATTATTTATCCTGTCTCCTATATGTATTCTAAGTATCTGGGGGTTTACAACAAGCGATTAATGTTTGGGGTGGTTAGTAGACATCCATTTTATAGCTATTAGTCTACACCTAAAGAAAAGGAGTTCACACAGTTGGATGAGTTGGTTGTAGCTCAGGTCTTTCCTAGCTAGAACACCAATAAATATGTTTTAGGTTCTAGATCTACATGATTTCCCCTAACTAGTTTTATTTAACTAACAATTCTACAAAACAGCAGTTTTGGAACATTCCCACCAAATATATATAAGATCACAACAGCCCTGATTATGTATGAATGTAGCAGCAATGCTCCATTGGCATTAGCCACCAGCACCGCTAGAAACACTTCAGGGTATGCATTAGATTGTATGATCGCCACAGTATACACCTGCGCACAGACTCCTCCATTGTTAGGACGCCAACAAGACACTTATGGTCTGGAAAACAGTGTCAATTTATATCATTTCCTTTGCTCCTTTCTCAATACAAAGTGTTAAACAGGTTATGGAGGTTTTACAGTTACAACACAAATTGTAGATGATATAACAGAAAAGAGATTTTTCCCTACCTTGTTGTTTAATTAATAATATTTACTTTTATTTGTGCGAATTTAAATCAATGTAAAATAAAGTGCCAAGGAAAGCAACACTCCCTAAAATGCTCATAGACTCTCCGTTGTCTAGCACTTGGTGCACAAGGCATTCATTTTTAGCATAAGTTGGTTAGTAAATTTGTGTTAGGCAAATCGATTACAGCAGCTGTTTTTCACTGAATTGTTTTATTCATCCTATTGTCTGTCCATAAATGACATTCAAGTGGTACAATAGAAGAACCACCAGTATGAGTCATGGTACTACATTATAAAATCCAATTTAACCATGTGCAGGGGTCACATCTACCAGAAGAAATTGATGACCATGTTGACACAATTTCAGTAAGTAAATTGTCATTGTCTTGTTAAAAAATTCACCTTTGTCTTCTGATTTCATTGCTTCCAATGTCTTTGTCCTTGGTCTTTAAAATGAGCCATCAACATCCTCTTGCGGTTTTGCTTTGGAAAGGGAAGTAATGTTCACTTGTTCATTTCTATATAATATTATTTTAAAATGTTTACAAATATTCATTGTAGATCAGCGTGGATAGCCTGAGACTCTCCAGCTGTTATGGGCTACAACTTCTATTCAGTATATTATTTTGAAATGTTCATAAATATTTACCCAGTGGGAAACATGAGCTGTTGCAGAATAAAATTCCCATTAACCCCTGCCAGCCATTTGCTCAACACGGTCATAGGTAATAGATTAAATACATTTTGTCACAAGATCTATTTGAAGGCATGTGAAAGTAATAGCCTTTTACTATGTACAACTATACACAGGCTAATTTAAAGGGATAGTAACTCCCCAAAAAATGTGAAGCCAAATGCTAGGAATCATCAAAACATACTTAATTCCCGTATTTCCATCTCTCAAACTGTTATGGTTTGAGAGATGTAAGAAAAGAAAGACCTCAGCTCCCTCCCCTTTCTGCCTGATGAGCTGTAAAGCTGTCAGAGGCAGAATCTGGTCGATCGACTTACGGCGGCTCTTCAGTAGCGCTGTCATCTACATATCTCGGTATAATTGCTTCATCGGAATGGTCTACAACATGCGCTTGCAAGCCAGGCACACATTTTAGACCATTCCGATTAAGTAATTATACCGAGATATGTAGATGACAGCGCTACTGGTCCCGGAAGCAGGATCTCATGATGTCTGCTACACAGCGGACGCATGAGAAGGGGGAGGGAGCGGAGGTCTTTCTTTTCTTACATCTCTCAAACCATAACGGTTTGAGAGATGGGGATATGGGAGTTAAGTATGTTTTGATGATTCCTTGCATTTGGCTTCACACTTTTTTTTGGGGGGGTTACTATCCATTTAAATATTCTACACTATTAAAGGAACAGTATCACTTCCTAACACATAGCTGATTTTCAGCCAAGTCATGCCAGGCCAGTGACCAGTGTTCTGGTACTTTGTCCACCAAGAATGTCAATTTTCTTTTTTCAGAAAATCACCCCAGTCCATTTACCTTAATCTGAGCACCATGGCCACTATCAACACATTCTGCATGGATTGGTTCCTGAAAATGATTAACCCTTTGAGTGCCAGAGGGGTACGCAAAGCAATGCGTTGCGTATCCCTCTGGCACTCAAAGGGTTAAGTAATTAGTACTGGATATCATGTGTATGAGTTCAGCATTGGCGTTTTTGTTCCTGGAGTCCAACAATAAAGAAATCTTCTGTGTAATCAATATACTCATAACTGATCGATGTTGTCCTAAGATTAAGATACATTGGGGGTTATTATATGAGCTAATTGTGGCCCTTTAAGAACAGCATTCTTTTTTTTTTCAAACACATAGACCCACATTTTTCTATTTCTTTCTCTTTGTATCTTTCTCTCTTTTTTGTCTCTTTCTCTATTTTTCTTTCTCTCCCCATCTCTCTTTGTTTATTTCTATCTTCCTTCCAAGAAATAGTACCTTCTAGTAATGAAACCTCAGTGACATCAATAAGAATGTCTCTCTTAAAGGGATAGTGATGTTTCCAAATAAAACCAGCTCCAATTAATCTTCATAGTATTTGGGCCATGGAGAGAGTTATTTCAATACTGTCAGAGTTGTAGTTCAAGAATGATTAAATGATTAAGTATCCCCCTCCCGCCCCTTTTACTGATGTAACACTGCTCAGCTCAGAGCAGCAGGGTGGTGTCGTAGAGGATTGTAGAGAGGGACAATCTTCAATTAACATAAGGGAAAAACCTGAAAAACCTGTCAGTGGGGGCAGGGTTTTCAATGTTCTCACAGTAAGAAGATTGTCCCTTGCTGTGAGCTGTCTGGTCTGTGTTTTTTTAACCCGTTGACTGCTATATAGATCTTCAATGCATTACGTTGCAATGCATTTAAAAACTCTCTAGCACTCAAGGGGGGAGATGCACTAAGCGGTGATAAAGAGGTGATAATGTGGAGATGAGTTCTCCAATTATATCACTTCTCCAGTTCCTGTGTTATTGTATTGAGCCTGTTCACTAAGATCTCCAAAGTTAAAGAAATCTTAGTACATTGGCTCCATAGAATAATGTAGGAACTGGAGAAGTGATATCACTGGAGAAGTCATCTCCATTTTATTACCTTTTTATCACTTCTTTATCACAGCTTCATGACTCTCCCTCAAGGTGTTAAAAAGACTATTGCTTATAAACAACTTTGGTGGTTTTGACAGAGCTTTCTGAATAAACTATATGTTATATTAATCCCTTAAAGGGATAGTAATGTTTCATAATAAAAGCAGCTCTAATTAATCATCATAGTATTTGGGCCTTGGAGAGTGTTATTTCAATTCTGTCAAAGTTGTAGTTCAAGAGTAATTGAATGATAAGGTATCCCCCTGCCTCCCCTTTTACTGATGTAACACTGTTCAGCCAGAGCAGAAGGGAGGTGCCCAGGTAGATTGCAGAGAGGGACAATCTTCAATTAAAATAAGGGAAAAACCTGAAAAACCTGTCAGTGGGGGCAGGGCTTTAATTGTTCTCACAGTAAGAAGATTGTCCCTTGCTGTGAGCTGTCTGGTCTGTGGACTGCATTCCACATCTGAGGCAAGGTGGCTTACACTAGGTAAAAGGGGAGGGGGGGACCTTTATCATTCAGTTACTCTTGAACTACAACTCTGACAGTATTGAAATAACACTTTCTATGGCTTCAATACTATGAAGATTAATTGGAGCTGCTGTTTTTCTGAAACATTACTATCCCTGTAACTTCTTTTGGAGCAGTTATTTTGTCTAAGGTCCCCCTGCTACAGATCTATTGTTGTCTTCTTGTACTTACTTTCTCTTTAGTTCTGTTGTTGATCCGGACGCAGGGGAGGCAAGTCTAATGGCCCATGTGAGTGCCTGATAGCATTACTTACTGGAACAGGGGCGACCATTCAGTGGAGGCTGCAATGACAATATCAACCTCCATTAACACTCATGTGAATAGTCTGTCAGCAGCAACATAGGGCTCCATGTAGACCTTCCTTACTGCATATTTTGCTACATTCCTCTATCACAGTAAAAATGCCACATGCTGGACTTTTCATATGTTCAAATGAGGCGATAGTCTCCAGTGTTAAAGGCATCATAGCCCAGCACAGGACCTTTCACAAAGAATGACACAACTGATACAGCATTACCATGTTGGTGTTGGTGTGGCATATGTGAAACTAGCCTAAGAAATACTCTACCTTTTCTTTGTATATCCTATAATATAAAAGGCCATATATATGTTTGTCTGATGCAGTCATGCACAGTAGAGACTCCCCAAATGCACACAATGCATTCATGGTTAATTCCAGTCGAGAAGCTCTGCCTGTGTAGTTATCCAGTAGGTATAATCCAGGCCCTTTCATTAGACATAACAGCACCACAGGCCAGTCGGCAGTCCACTCTGCCCCCAGAGCACAGCAAGAGCCGATACAAGTAAGCCAGACACTGTCTGTCAATGGTAGGTCCCAGGGCTTACCAAGCAGGCATAGGCTCAGCTCCTCCAGCCACACATATGCAAGACTCCGACAAGAAGCACACCCCGAAGGCAGCACAGCAGTCCAGCACCTCATCAAGTGAGTCCCCAAACTCACTGATCCACTGTACGTCACGGTGTAGATGGGTAGTAGGAACAGGCCCAGTATCGAGCGTGCCCAGTGGCCAGAGGCCGCACTACAGACTGGGGCTCACCACACTATGTAGGCCGCAATCCACAAGCCCATCAATACGGTCCCAGAGTTCTGAGTTTTAGCTTATGTGGAGAGCACAGTGCAGGGAACACAACAAAGGTCAAATAAAAATAAAAAGTAAAAAGGAACAGATGGGTATAGATTTGCTAGGATAGAATGCTGGGAGGTGAGCTGTTGCCTTTAAGCACTTTGGCCCGAGTACACGGGCTTTTAAACTAGTTTTATATATATATATATATATATATATATATATATATATATATATATATATATAAATGTTTGTGTGTGTCTGTGACCATTAGGGTCCTTACAAACAAAGAAAAAGTAGAGAAAACCTGGCATAAAACCAGCTGTACCATATTGATGACAAAAAAGCCTTAGATTTCATTGTAGTTTATACGTTTATCAAGGGTTTTATTTACAAATTTTTCTTAGACTTCAATGGGAATCTGTTAGATAAAACCATTAATAGTGCTTATCAACTGCAATGTTATCTAGACAGAAGATTCCCCAAGTATCCATTGATTTTAAATGGAGATTTTAACTCCCACAATGCATTGGAGATATTTCTAGAATTCATGGTACTAGAAGACAACAGGGCCTTTTTTTACTTTTGCCCTGTGATTCTGTTGGTTTGCCCCAGAATTGATCCAGTTCCTTTGTGCATATGGACTTTAGTATAATAATGCAGAGGGATGAACTGAGCCCTGCAAACGGAGCTGTGTGATATATAAACTTTGCCTTATTATGTACTGTCAGGGCCGAATTTACATCTCAGGTCCCCCTGGCAAAGCACTCTAGGAGCTCTTAGCTCCACCCATGATCACGCCCTCACTCTTCGCATGACCCTGCCCCCAGTCCCATCCACTGTTTTCTGGGACAGAAAATACTCTTTGCCTATAATAAGCAAGTTAAAAAAAAAAATTTTTAACCCCTTAGTTGCTAAAGAGATATCCAAAGCATTGCTCTGCAATGCTTTGGAGATCTCTCTAGCATCCAAGGGGTTAAATAATAGCCTGAAAAAGGGTACAAAACTGGCACAGGGACATTGAGATTGCTTTGGCCACACCCACAGTTCAGAATGTGGGTGTGGCCCGCACAGCTGAGGCACCACTCTTCCAAATTTGGAGCTCTAGGCAGTTGCCTACTCTGCCTATTGGAAAATCCGCCTAGCCTCGCTAACTGTACAGACACAGATATGCTGATAAAATAAAATATTGGTTTGAGAGGGGCTTGGGGCTTTCATTATCATGAATGTTAGGCAGGGTTCTAACACATTGCTTTGCAAAACACAAGAGACCTTTCACTGGGTTAAAAGTTCTGCTTAAATCAAAAGGGATCTGGGGAAGGTTTATGTGTTCCCTATAGTGCGTTTTTTTGATCTAGAACTTGCACAGTTCTTGTTAGTGCAACATGCTATTGATGATGATGTGATAGTTAGTGTACAGAAGCTGGAGAAGCACAGGTTAGCAAACATTGGATTACAGCTCTCAGTGGGTATTAAGTGAGAACGTTCCTGATAATCCTTTGTTGTTCTAAGGGGCTGAGTTATCAAGCACAGATAATCTGATATCTCAGCCCCCATAGCATGACATAGGATTTAGAGAGAGATTTGAAGATTACCCAGTATGATAACTGTAGGCTATTTCCTTATCCATATACAAGCTTTCCAAAGCCACAAACAAAGTCATCACAGCAAAAATATGCATGTGCATGCTTGGTGACAAGCATGGATAATGTAAAGAATGTTTGACTAGTGAAGCACAATAAATACCTGAATATAATATATATATATATATATATATATATATATATATATATATATATATATATATATATACACATATATATTTATAGATAGATATATAGATAAATAGATAGATATGGAATTGTCAGCAAACAAAGGTCTATGATGTAACTGAAAGAGTAAAACACCTGAAATGGAAATGGGCAGGCCACAAAGCAAGAAGACCTGACTGGTATGGATTCCACTCGATACTAAACACCCATGAAGAAGACCAAAACCAAGATGGGTAGATGAAATTACCAAATTTTGTTTGAGTCTTGTTGGGGAGGCCTTCATCCTGCAGTGGATTGACAATGGCCTAAGATGATGATGAATATATATATATATATATATATATATATATATATATATATATATATATTCTATATAATCCACCAGTTGTATGTTTTTTCGATGCAGTCATGCGCAGTGGAGACTGCCCGAATGCAGGCCACAGATGCAGTCATGTGCAGTAGACACTGCAGACCAGACATGCGCAGTAGAGACTACCCAAACACAGCGAATGCAGGAATCTGCTGGTACATGCCTTCATGCACTTTGGCCCATGTGCATGGGGCTTTTACACTAATATAGATAGATAGATGAATAGATAGATAGATAGATAGATAGATAGATAGATAGATAGATAGATAATATCAAGAAAATGAAACTATGTTCATGTAGGAATGAGCACTCACGGTGCTTGCAGAGTTGCGTTTATTGTCAACGTTTCGGCCAAATAAAGTTTAATTTCTTGGCTTATATTTTGTATTTGGATGTACAGCGCTAACGCAATTTTGCATCACTATTGACATTATTCAGGAGTGCCCATTCTTTCACTTTTGTGGAAGGTCCCGTGTAGCGGACCAAAACGTTGCCGTTTTTTTCTATGCTGCTAATATTGTATTCCACAATGGTGTAATTTGTTAAGATATTTTATATACAAGAATTGAAGATTTGATACTTACAAAGCCATGAGTGCGTTTTTTTACACACACACACACATATATATATATATATATATATATATATATATATATATATATATATATAATCGGCACCCACGTAACCTATTGGACCCTGGTAATAACCTGGGTGCCTTGAATTAAAATATGTAGTATTGAAGGTAAAAGAATATGCAATTACTGGCTAAGTATAAAAACATGTCAAATATTTTTAAATACACACATATATAGCACCATATGGAGAAAAGTAAGCAGCAAATTTCAGACACTGTCCAGCCTCACAAAGTTCCAGAACAGTGAACCGAAACGCACCTGCTCTATGAGAACAGGAATGCTCTGACCAGTAAAAAAAATAAAATGTGGTTGGTTTTACGTGATGTGTTAGTAGAAACTGACTCTCTACCACTCAAATATACACCAACTGGTAATGGTCAGTGGATCTTGATACACAATAGGACTGAGGGTGCAGCATAATCTTGCCAGCAGCCTAGTTGGTTAAAGGTACCTTCAGTTGTGAACCTATATTCAGGGCATACTTTTAAACAAGGACAACATAGTGGATCTACTCATTGCCACTAGGATTATTGTTAACCTAGTATATAATTGTCTCTTCATGCCAACTAACTAATAACGATTCTCCACTAGGACAGGGATACATTTTCAGGTCCCTCATACTCAAACATTATTGTTCATGACATTATCTTTAGCTTCATCCAATTTGCTTTGAACTGTGCTTCCCTCCAAACATTATGGATCTGCTGCACTTTAGATTGGTGTCATTATGATTTGTATTTTTTCCATAGAGTACTTGCCAGCAGCCATGCTCATTAACATGCTTCTGATAGCTTTAACTGTCTATTGAATATACATATGGCCTTTCATTTACACTCATATTTTGACACTGTCTTATGGGTTCTATTTGTCCGATTCCTTAATTCGAATAGGGAGTCAATTGTGAGCTACTGTCATGTTGTGGCCCTGGTCCATATGCGCTTCTACCCTAACCATGGAACTCAGCAGCCGATTCATGCCTTAGGGATACTGATCAGACAAATGGACATGTGATGACTGCAGTTCGATAGTGGCCCTGCTAAATCTCCTGCCCATTGCTGGGTTTGTGGACATCAGTGGTAGACATCTAGCACTACACTGTAACCAGTATTATCTATCTTACATTACTACATCATGTTGCTCTTTCATGGGGTGTCCGTTATCTTGCCATGGCCTGCTATGATCTCTGATGCATGGCACAGACTACAGCCACGGACATCTCTAATATAACCTTAATCTTCTACATTGTATCTCTCACCTAGGACTTCCTCCTCTATCTCACCCACCTATGTATGTGTCGCTACATGCTTATTATTTGTTGGGGTGTTGTCTGCAGGAGGCACTGCGATGGCTGGTCTGGTCTCCTGCACACCGTTCAGCATCCACAGACAATGCTACTCTTATTTATATTGTTCTTGTCCCTCTGGCATCCTCTATATAAATTCATAACCCTACATCCATATCTCCCCAAGCTTCTCTTGATGACACTTGCTGGCTGCGTTGCCTTGTGCTGGTACCATCTCTGGAACATCATGATGCAGATCCCAGCAATGGTATGACTAGTTAGAAGGCCAGTATTCATCAGAGGATTCTGCTTATCCACCTGGGAGAGAAGGTTTTTGCCAGTCTATATCACCTTCACCACAATACTTGATATTCATTTCTTTTATTATACACACTATCTTGTGCTGGCTGCTTTACAATGTTCCAGTCTGATCTCCTGTAAAGCATGTACTGGCAATTCTATATTGACACATATAATATTTATTAAGTAGTATGTTCCAAGTCAGATTCACTTAGGGGGTAATTATCCCACTGCCATTGTATGCTGAATGCTTATTCCTAGCTCCAGTCTCTCCTGTGCCATGTCTATAAGTATCCAGTTGTGGGTTTCTCCTGTTACAGTGATTGTTTGCATTATTAATTACTTTCTTGTGATGATGACAACTTAATCTTTACATCCTGCTAAGCACAATTGAAGCTAATACACCTTTTATTTTTATGTTTATTTAAAAGTCTGTTTTCTACTATTTGGTTTACTGTTGCTAATTAATTATTAAAGGAATAGTAATGTTTTAAAATAAAAGCAGCTTCAATTAATCTTCATAGTATTTGGGCCATGGAGAGTGTTATTTCAATACTGTCAGAGTTGTAGTTCTAGAGTAATCCTGCCTTTTTTACTGATGTAACACTGCTCACCTCAGAGCAGAAAGGTGATGTCCAGATGGCTTGCAGAGAGGGACAATTATTATTATTATTATTATTATTAGCATAAGGGAAAACCTGTCAAGGGGGCAGGGTTTTCATTGTTCTCACAGTAAGCAGATTGTCCCTTGCTGTGAGCTGTTTGGTCTTAAGACCAGATTCCACATCTGAGGGGAGGTGGCTTACAGTAGGTAAAAGGGGCGGGAGGGAATACTATGCCATTCAATTACTCTTGAACTACAACTCTGACAGTATTGAAATAACACTCTGCATGGCCCAAACACTATGAAGATTAACTGGAGCTGCTTTTATTTTGAAGCATTTCTATCCCTTTAACTGTTATGACATCACTCACAATACCTAGACCCCAGTTTTGGTGCCTACTCCTTTTATGAAAGGTATTTAGGAAAGGACTATAGCACTTTTAGTTTACATTACAACATCTTCTTCAGGATAATCGAAACGTTGATCAAAAACTTTTTCTCACTTTTTCACCGCATTTGGAGGTCCTGAGAGTGCATTTCTCATCGTATATATTTTCAGAACGGCTCTTTTGCTGTGTCTCATAAGAAGTTAATTTTACATTGTGCAAGAAGCTATTATGCCATAAATAAAAATAGACTTGAAAAAAACGTATTTTGCGAATATAAGAAACATTGATGTCGTTTGTGAAAGTTTCAATTATTTTTAAAAGCCCTGAATCGCCCAACTAAAACATCTCAAAAATTATATAAGAACATATATTTCCTGAAAATAGACTAACTTTCAAATCAGAAAAGTTTCTACCAACATAAAATGAGAGAAGGGAATTTGGTTAAAAACAGGGTTTTTTTAGACAGGCTTCAGGAATTTACACTAAAGTTAGAATTTAATGTACAATATCTCATGCAAGCTTAACAGACAAAGAAAGTATGAAATATGTATGTCACAAATCTCCTGAGTACACTGGTACCTAATAGGTATAAATGCATAAATGTATTTCCTTACCTGGGGCCCCATAATACAATTTTAATTGCCATTTTCATGGACATAACGAAAGTGCATTAACATAATTTGAAAGAATAATTATCCTGTAACATTAAAATAATCCCCTAAAAGCATACATTATCTGAAAACAGATATCCCACTGCATCAAATGAAGGGTTAGTTGATTTTCTACCCCTAGCTTTGTGTGCACAGATGTTTCCAGAAGATGATGATAAAGGAAACAAGAAGAATTTTTTACCTTTACACCCCTTCAAAATACTGAAATATTTGAAAACTAGGCAATGTCCTACTGTATTCATTAGCTACTGTTCTTCTAAGGAAAATAGCAGCCCATTGGTATGAAATTACACATTGTAGGAAGTGTCATAATCACAAAACTATGCCAAGTGCAACCTAATTTTACTTACATTTTTTAAATATGACTTGCATGTACTAACATGGTTGTAAAAACTATAGGTAGACAGAACAAACAATTTTGGAAAGAAAATAAACCACCACATTATATGAGGGATCACTTGCCTTTCTGCCCCTAACCTAGTGTGCACAAATGTTTCCAGAAGATGTCGCTAAAGGAAATATATATACCAGATTGGAGGAAAAGAAACCCCCAACATAACAAAAACCCACTAGTGAGGCACTCAAACCAGAAAAAGAGTAGAGGGTGACATTTAGACTAATAATCCAAATGAGTACAGCATATACTCTCCAATACAATAAATAAATCCTTAAATATATACCCTAAACACGGAAATATTATATTATATATATCCCACTGAGCTGAGGCCTGAGCAGTAAAATTGAATCATGAAAAAACTCATATTGTAGGATTTTTCTTGCTGAGTAAAACAGAGTTTCTTGCAAAGTATCAACGGTGTTCAACTAGGGAAGAGTATGACAAGTACAGCCAGGAAGCAGCCAGGAAACAGCACAGACATCTTTGCATAGTGATTTCTGAGCTCCTGCGCTGTCAGTCCCTTCTGGTGCCGTGCGGCTCCTAGCAACACCTCCTAGAGCAGAATGGGAGTGACAGCGCAGACACACAGAGGTCACTACGCAAAGATGTCTGCGCTGTTTCCTGCGTATCAGTCCCAGGATCAGTAGGAATTCTCATGAACGCTGTAATAATTCCGGCAACTAGCGCTACTGAGCAGCTAGTCACCAGATGGGTAATTATTTGGGGGCAAGTTTAGAAGGGGTGGTAGTTCTGCTTTAATGTGCCATGCTTTCAACTCCCTCTCCTCATTTTCTTCTTTTGTTTTTTTTTTGTTAATTAGTAAATGAGAAATAAAATTGCTAAATAACAGCTTCCCATTTATCTTCCTATGGCCAGAAAATCCTAATGACCCCTATGAATGTTTCTCTTGTGCCTTTTCTCAAGAGACAACATCTTCAATCAGTCCTGGAAGTCATGGGGATGGAGGCTGACATGAAGTTTCTGCAGTTTTTTTTTTTAACCAAAAAAGGCAGAGTGCATGAACTTACTTAACCCTTTAAGGACCAGAGGGCAGCTTTTGTCATGCTGGCAACTATCAAGTCTGTCTCCATGCCATCCCATCCAGAACTGATAGAAGACATTGGGGGGTTATGCACTAAGAGGTGATAAAGAGGTGATAGAGTGGAGATGACTTCTCCAATGATATCCCTCCAATTCCCATGTTATTCTATGGCGTCTATGCACTAAGATCTCGAAATTGGGAGATATTGGTAGTTTCCCTTTAAACCTACAGCCTTGTAAAAATTATGCTCATGGCGCCATCTGGTGGAGTGCATTTGTTCTCTTTAGTGTAATGATGGAATCAGTATACACTGTGTATTTAGCTTGAACAAAGCAAGTTTAAATAATTAAGAAAATTATATTGAGAAACAGAGGACTCTACCTCTAGGCTTAGTTCACAGAATCATTTGCACAACAGTTTTTTTATACATTTAAAATGGTTTAGAAATACGTTTGTGTTTGGGGATGAGTAGTTTTGTTTTTGGGAGTCTTATTTTTCTGCATGTTACTGAGGCAGGAATTGGAGGTGATGACACAAGGCATCTTCAATGCAGCTTCAACTCCACATGAGAAATAGGAAACGTGACATTAAGGTGCATTTATTGAAATACATTGTACACTTAGGCACAAGAGCAAAATTCATAGTGGTCATTAGGATTTTCTGGCCATAGAAAATTAAGTGGAGGTTATTATGAGATGGTATACTTGTCCTTTAAATTGGACCACTGTTATTTATTTTATCTGTAATATTTTCTAAGAAATAACTGTATGAAACAGTTCAGCCCCAGTTTATAATTGCTTACTTAATATTTAGAATTCTGTGGTACTAACAAGCTAACACCTTCCAGCTAATTTGATGTCTAGTACACAGTCTTCGGAGACCTGTGATTAAACTGGTGGAATTAATTTCCAAAAATAATCAAATTCAGAAACCACTGCACAATCGCCGATGATCCAGAAATCACTATGATTAACTCTGAAAGAATACAGAAGCTGTTTTGTACACGCCAAGAGTGTTTTCAAACAGAATGGTAGGTTAACCCCTCAATGACTGCCCTATCCAGAGCGTAGGTGGGCGTTAAGGACCACAGAACTTTTTTTTTTTGCTCATTTAATTCTGGGATGGATTCCATGACATGCCAGGACCATCACTGGTCCTTAAGTGCTGGGACCGGCGTGACTGTCCTGGCACGTCATGGGGCTTTAAAGCAGAACTAACACCGCTAACAAACGTTGTCTGTAATAATTCCCTATCTGGCGACTAGCTGCTTAGTAGCGCTAGTCGCCAGAATTATTACCTCTTCATGGAGAAATTTTAAGTGATCCTCGGCTGACAGGCAGGACGGAGCACGGACATCTTGCCCTAGTGACGTCCGCGCGCCTGTGCTGTCAGTCCCAGATGGCTGTAGCAGGCGTTGCTAGGAGCCATTCGGCTCCGGAAGGGACTGACAGCGCAGGCGCGCGGACGTCACTAGGGCAAGATGTCCGCGCTCCGTTCTGCCTGTCAGCCGAGGATCACTTAAAATTTCTCCATGAAGAGGTAATAATTCTGGCGAGTAGCGATACTAAGCAGCTAGTCGCCAGATAGGAAATTATTACAGACAACGTTTGTTAGCGGTGTTAGTTCTGCTTTAAGGGGTTAAGGTGGAAATTGTATGGCACATTAAGGGAGAAGTAACACCTCCTAATTATTAATACAACTATTTACCTGGCTATGGCCAAAAACTTCTAATGACCCTATGAATTTTGTCCTTGTGCCCTGATTCAAGAGACAACATCTTCAATCTGTCCTGGATGTCATGTCATTGGAGGCTGACGTGACGGTTCAGTTTTGAGCTGCAATATCTTTTGAATAAAACATCCCTCAGTTATGATACACTTGTATTACTCAGAAGGATAAGACTTACAATGTATATTTTTTACATAATAAGTATTATTATCCCTTTAAAGGGCTGATGAAAAGGAATAAATTAGTGGTTACCTGTATATAACTTTTTTAAGTAAAGGGGAGGTGACTCCTCCTAATAATCATCCCCCACTTACCTTACAATGTCAAGAAAATCCTAATGGTCCCTAAGTTCGTATAACCACATTTTTAAGTGTTAGCATACCTGGGAACTCTCTGGATCTGACCCACAGACTCTGGTCTCTAGATATCACGGTGCCCGTGATTGGCTGCAGTTACTTGTCTGTCACCAGTAGGGGGCTTCTATTGGCTGTCTGCAGATAGCCCGCCTCTTATTGACTATTTAAACCTGGATTGGGCACCCTTTGAGTGCCCTTTCGTGTTGTTTCTGACCTTCTTGCTATCACTATGCTAGTGATAGCTGGGCCTCTGTTCCAGTGTTCCTGAGTTCCTGATCTCATGTGTTCCTGAGTTCCTGATCTCTACTGTTCCAGTGTTTCCTGCATGCTGAAGTACTTCCAGTCCTGGTTCCGGCCTAGTCTCTGGTGTTGCAGTTCCTGCTGAACTTCTCTGCTGTTTTCTGACCTGACTGATCGTTGCTGGTTCCTGTCATCTCATCACCTGTCTTCAGTATCCTGGCGACCTTCTGCCTGGTCGCGTTGGTGACATTGCTACAATTCCGTGTTGGTCCCAGCGTGCGGACGCTGGTTTGCTCCCAAGCCTTGCGGCTATACAAACTCGCTTGTTACACCAGTGTGCGGTCACTGGTTTGCTCCAAAGCCTATCAGCTATACAAATCTGTGTTGGTCCCAGCGTGCGGACGCTGGTTTGCTCCTAAGCCTTGCGGCTATACAAACTCGCCTGTTACACCAGTGTGCGGTCACTGGTTTGCTCCAAAGCCTATCAGCTATACAAATCTGTGTTGGTCCCAGCGTGCGGACGCTGGTTTGCTCCTAAGCCTTGCGGCTATACAAACTCACTTGTTACACCAGTGTGCGGTCACTGGTTTGCTCCAAAGCCTTTCAGCTATACAAATCTGTGTTGGTCCCAGCGTGCGGACGCTGGTTTGCTCCTAGCCTTGCGGCTATACAAACTCACTTGTTACACCAGTGTGCGGTCACTGGTTTGCTCCAAAGCCTTTCAGCTATACAAATCTGTGTTGGTCCCAGCGTGCGGACGCTGGTTTGCTCCTAAGCCTTGCGGCTATACAACTCGCTTGTTACACCAGTGTGCGGTCACTGGTTTGCTCCAAAGCCTATCAGCTATACAAATCTGTGTTGGTCCCAGCGTGCGGACGCTGGTTTGCTCCTAAGCCTTGCGGCTATACTACTCGTTTGTTACTCCAGTGTGCGGTCACTGGTTTGCTCGCTAAGCCTAACGGCTATACTATTCAGTGTTGGTCCCAGCGTGCGGACGCTGGTTTGCTCCAAAGCCTTGCTGCTTAACGATTCTGCTAATTTGCCAGTTCCATCTGACTGCTGCTATTATCTCTGGGCTGCCCTGCCCGGTATTGGTAAGGCCGGTAGAACCTTTTGCCACATTCCATCTGAGGTTGCCTTACCCGGTATTGGCAGGGCCGGTAGAGCCTACATTGTGTATCTATTGAGGCTGCCTTGCCCGGTAATTTGGTAAGGCCGGTAAACCGTTATGCTATTCCATCTGCAGGTTGCCTTACCCGGTATTGGCAAGGCCGGTAGAGCCTAAAGACTGTCCCGTCCGGTATATTGACAGGACCGGTAGAGTCTGCCTTCTGTCTGTGCTATATTCTGTATATATATATTATGTATGTTATTGCCATCCTAAGTTATCATTTATTATTTCAATAAAATTGATTTTTTTTTTTTACCTAAACTTGTGTCTGAGAGTCATATAAACCGTGACAGTACGAAAGGGCCATGACCTCAGACAGCAAGGGTGAAGGTAACGCACAGAATATCCATTGGAGGATGGATGTGCTCGAGCAACGTTTGGATCAGTTGGCAGTTGCAATTCAAACGATCCTTGAACGCACGGTACCTGCTGCCCAATCTAGCTCTAGCCCGGTGGTCTCGCCAAGTCAGACACCGGAAAGTGATACCAGACCCCTAGGGGGTACTGTTAAAGGGTTAACGGCTTCTGCACCCTTGCCGCTAAGATATGATGGTGACCCTAGTCTCTGCAGAGGGTTCATCAATCAACTCGAAATCTTTATGGAATTGACGGCACACGCATTTCCCAATGATCGTAGTAAAGTGGGGTTCACGATATCACTGCTCACTGGCAGAGCATTGGCTTGGGCTAACCCCTTGTGGGAGAATGCTAAACCTTGTACTAAGAACTTTAGTGAATTTGTGCATTCCTTTCGAAGAGTGTTTGAGCCTCCTGGTAGAACCACCTCTGCTGCCAAACGCCTTATGGAGATACAACAGGGCAGGCGTACAGTGGGCGACTATGCCATCGAATTCCGCACATTGGCAGCAGAGGTAGGTTGGAATAACGAGGCATTATTGGCAGCCTTCTCTCAAGGCCTGAATGACCACATTAAAGACGAAATCGCTGCTAAAGATCTACCTATTGATCTAGATGATTACATTGAGTATGTTATGATAATTGACTCCAGAATACGTGAGAGATCAATTGCCAGAGATCGTAAGTTACGGTCAAAAAATAATGAGCCTAGTAGCATGTTTTGCCCACCCATCCCTCCCTTGGCATTGAAGTCTAGTGAACCAGTACGGGAGACAAGTGAACCTATGGAAATAGGCTTCACTAGACTATCCAAGGCAGAGAGACTATATCGCAAAAAACAAGGGTTATGTTTATACTGCGGTAAAAAAGGGCACTTGCTAAATTCCTGTCCGGTACGTCCGGGAAACGCACACACCTAGGGTATCTTGGGGGACAGGCCCTAGGTGGTGTACAATTGTCCCCAGTGTCGGGCATAATGAAACCCACCATACAGGTGGTATTGTCTTGGGCACAACGCTCTGTGGAGGTTTTGGCCTTGGTTGACTCCGGTGCAGCAGGGTATTTTATGGATAATACCTTTGCTGAATTGCACGGAGTTCCACGCATTGAAAGAGAAAACCCCTTGACTATTGAAGCGATTGATGGTAGACCCTTAGAACCGCCTCAGGTTATATTTGAAACTATGCCATTGTCTATGACTATTGGGGCACTTCACAGAGAAGAGCAGCAGTTTCAACTGATTAATTCCCCGCACCATGCGGTGATATTGGGATTTCCGTGGTTACAGTTACATAACCCACAATTCGATTGGAAAAAGTGTGAAATTGCTGCTTGGTCCCAGTTTTGTATGGACAAGTGCGTCATCCAGCCTATTAAGGTCATGTGCACCTCCTCTGCTATGCCGGATGTGTACCAACAGTTTGGCGATGTTTTTAGCAAAGGAGAGGCTAGTATGCTACCCCAGCATAGACCTTATGATTGTTGCATTGAATTGCAGCCTGGTGCAGTACCTCCGAAAGGACGCACTTATCCATTATCTTGTGATGAAAATAAGGCTATGGAGGATTACATTTCTGATGCCCTTGCTAGAGGGATCATACGTAAATCTACCTCTCCAGCTGGGGCTGGGTTCTTTTTTGTAAAAAAGAAAAATGGCGAATTACGACCATGCATTGACTACCGGGGCTTGAATAAACTAATGGCAAAAAACGCATACCCAATACCACTCATCACCGAGCTTTTTGACAGGCTTAAGGGCGCTTCGATATTTACCAAGTTGGACCTACGGGCCGCTTACAATCTGGTTCGCATTCGAGCAGGTGATGAGTGGAAAACTGCCTTTAATACTCGAGCTGGGCACTACGAGTATCTAGTAATGCCTTTTGGGCTGTGTAATGCACCCGCAGTTTTCCAGGAACTGATAAATGATGTTCTGAGAGATATGTTACAGACATGTGTTGTGGTGTACCTCGACGATATACTGATTTACTCCCAAAACATGGCACAGCACATCAAAGATGTATCCGCAGTATTGCTACGACTCCGTGAGAACAAATTATTTTGTAAAATGGAAAAATGTGAGTTTCATAGAACCAGTGTGCCATTCTTGGGGTTCATAATTGGCAATGATGGCATTGCCATGGACAAAGAAAAGTTGTCAGCTGTCCTACAATGGCCAAAACCCAAGGGTCTTAAAGCCATACAGCGTTTCCTGGGTTTCGCTAATTATTATAGGAGGTTTATTAAGAACTTTTCTTCCATTGTCAAACCTCTGTCCGATCTTACGCACAAGGGTGCTAATCCTTCTTGTTGGCCGGTATCTGCTGAGAAAGCCTTTGAGAATTTGAAGCTGGCATTTGCTGCGGCTCCTGTGTTATCCCACCCCAATCCTTTACTTCCATTTACGTTAGAGGTTGATGCCTCAGATATTGGGGTCGGGGCAGTACTTTCGCAGCGACACGAGAAAGGTGGAACTCTCAGACCTTGTGGGTTTTTCTCTAAAAAATTGACTGTCACTCAAAGCCACTATGAGATAGGTGACAGAGAATTATTGGCCATTATCCTTGCTCTTAAGGAATGGCGTCATTTGCTTGAAGGTACTAAGAATCCTGTCTTAATCCTAACAGATCATAAGAATCTGACCTATCTCTCGGAGGCCAAGAGATTGTCCTCTCGTCAGGCCAGGTGGGCACTGTTCCTGTCTCGATTTAATTTCATTGTATCATATTTACCAGGGTCAAAAAATATCAGGGCTGATGCACTGTCAAGACAATTTGAGGCCGACAGTGACAGAGTGGAAGCACCAGCTCCTATCATCCAACCTGATAGAATACTGGCTACTATACGCACGAGTATCACTTCTCCTCTAGGGGAGGAGATCCTGGCCTCTCAGGGGTCCGCTCCCCATGAAACCCCAGTGGGCAAATGTTTTGTCGCTGAATCATTTCGTACTAGGCTGCTCGAAACCTACCATTCCTCTAAGGCTGCGGGACATATTGGTAGAGACCAATTGTTATGGTCCCTTTCTCAGTTATTTTGGTGGCCTTCCATGAGACACGATTGTGCCGAATTTACGAATGCCTGTGCCACCTGCGCCCGCGCTAAGACCCCGAGACATCTCCCTGTGGGCTTGCTTCAACCGGTGCCTAATGGCGAACGCCCCTGGTCTCATGTTTCCATTGATTTTATGGGAGAGTTGCCTATGTCGAAGGGGTACTCCTTTATATTCATGGTGGTGGACAGGTTTTCTAAAATGGCTCATTTCGTGCCCCTCCGTGGTCTTCCTTCAGCGAAGGAATTGGCAATGGTGTTCGCCAGAGAAGTATTCCGGTTGCATGGAGTGCCTAGGGTACTGGTGTCTGACAGGGGGAGCCAGTTTGTGTCTAGATTTTGGAGGGCATTTTGCCAACAGATGGGCATACAGCTGTCCTTCTCCTCTGCCTACCATCCCCAGACCAATGGAGCCGCTGAACGTGCTAATCAGGGCTTGGAACAATTTCTCCGTTGTTTCGTTACTGACCATCATGATAATTGGTCCGACTTGTTGCCTTGGGCAGAGTTCGCCAGGAACTGTGCGGTCAATTCTTCATCTGGGAGCTCTCCGTTTCTGATTAATTATGGGTTCCAGCCCTGTTTGCTTCCAGACTCATTTCAGACGCAACAGATTCCAGCTCTGGATGAGCATATCGAGCAACTCCGTTCCACATGGGCACAAGTTCAGAGGGCACTTGGTCAGTCATTTCAGCGTCATCAGCGCCATGCTAATCGCAGAAGGCTTCCAGCGGTTTCCTTTCAGGTTGGGGATAGAGTATGGCTTTCCTCCAGAAATCTCAAGCTGCAGGTTCCGTCTAATAAGTTGGCTCCTCGGTTTATTGGTCCATACAGAGTTATTCGCAAAATTAACCCTGTCTCCTATGCACTAGACCTACCTGCATCCATGCGTATCCATAATGTGTTCCATGTGTCCCTTCTTAAGCCTCTGGTTTGCAATCGCTATACTACCACACCTGTGGTGCCAGGACCTGTTGAGGTCGAGGGCCAGGAGGAGTACGAGGTTCAGAGCATTATTGATTCCCGTAGGCTTAGAGGAAGGGTACAGTACCTGGTACATTGGAAAGGGTATGGTCCTGAGGATCGATCATGGGTGGATAGTACGGACCTTCATGCACCTAGGTTAACTAGGGCCTTTCATGCCAATTACCCGCAGAAACCTAAACCCTATTCTAGGAGAGGGGGTCTTTGAAAGGGGGGTACTATCACGGTGCCCGTGATTGGCTGCAGTTACTTGTCTGTCACCAGTAGGGGGCTTCTATTGGCTGTCTGCAGATAGCCCGCCTCTTATTGACTATTTAAACCTGGATTGGGCACCCTTTGAGTGCCCTTTCGTGTTGTTTCTGACCTTCTTGCTATCACTATGCTAGTGATAGCTGGGCCTCTGTTCCAGTGTTCCTGAGTTCCTGATCTCATGTGTTCCTGAGTTCCTGATCTCTACTGTTCCAGTGTTTCCTGCATGCTGAAGTACTTCCAGTCCTGGTTCCGGCCTAGTCTCTGGTGTTGCAGTTCCTGCTGAACTTCTCTGCTGTTTTCTGACCTGACTGATCGTTGCTGGTTCCTGTCATCTCATCACCTGTCTTCAGTATCCTGGCGACCTTCTGCCTGGTCGCGTTGGTGACATTGCTACAATTCCGTGTTGGTCCCAGCGTGCGGACGCTGGTTTTCTCCCAAGCCTTGCGGCTATACAAACTCACTTGTTACACCAGTGTGCGGTCACTGGTTTGCTCCAAAGCCTTTCAGCTATACAAATCTGTGTTGGTCCCAGCGTGCGGACGCTGGTTTGCTCCTAGCCTTGCGGCTATACAAACTCACTTGTTACACCAGTGTGCGGTCACTGGTTTGCTCCAAAGCCTTTCAGCTATACAAATCTGTGTTGGTCCCAGCGTGCGGACGCTGGTTTGCTCCTAAGCCTTGCGGCTATACAACTCGCTTGTTACACCAGTGTGCGGTCACTGGTTTGCTCCAAAGCCTATCAGCTATACAAATCTGTGTTGGTCCCAGCGTGCGGACGCTGGTTTGCTCCTAAGCCTTGCGGCTATACTACTCGTTTGTTACTCCAGTGTGCGGTCACTGGTTTGCTCGCTAAGCCTAACGGCTATACTATTCAGTGTTGGTCCCAGCGTGCGGACGCTGGTTTGCTCCAAAGCCTTGCTGCTTAACGATTCTGCTAATTTGCCAGTTCCATCTGACTGCTGCTATTATCTCTGGGCTGCCCTGCCCGGTATTGGTAAGGCCGGTAGAACCTTTTGCCATATTCCATCTGAGGTTGCCTTACCCGGTATTGGCAGGGCCGGTAGAGCCTACATTGTGTATCTATTGAGGCTGCCTTGCCCGGTAATTTGGTAAGGCCGGTAAACCGTTATGCTATTCCATCTGCAGGTTGCCTTACCCGGTATTGGCAAGGCCGGTAGAGCCTAAAGACTGTCCTGTCCGGTATATTGACAGGACCGGTAGAGTCTGCCTTCTGTCTGTGCTATATTCTGTATATATATATTATGTATGTTATTGCCATCCTAAGTTATCATTTATTATTTCAATAAAATTGATTTTTTTTTTTACCTAAACTTGTGTCTGAGAGTCATATAAACCGTGACACTAGACTTAATTACCAGGTGTCCGGTGACAGAAGCTGAGTCTCAGGGCTTGGTGAGATCACTTGTAACTCTGCCCACTTCATTCCCAGTTCACTGTACCCTGTTCTTCCTACTCCCCTCCAATTTTAAGAGCAAACCCCGACTCTCCTCCTCTCAATCCTGCACATACCAATCAAGCCCCACCCACTTTATGACAGATTGTATTCACTTGATACTCCCAACCTCCACATCTTAAAGGACCTTTAGAGAATTGGATCAAGAAGGCTCCAAGGTATGGATGTTAGTGTTCCATTAAATTAGGCTTTTAGCCAATTAAATGTTACAGAAATCTACAATGGCCCTGCAATATAGGGAAACATAAAATTGATCATATTACCACTGATATAAATGAGGCTTGCAACACCTTGAATGCTGGAGAAACCTACCAGTCATTGTGCATCAATGAGATGGAAACCTCTCTAGAATTTATGTCTATCATGAAGCTGGCATTCCCTAGAGTTGTTCCACTCTCTTTGTGCACGTGGTCCCATGCTTCTGCTCTTGCTAATGACTAGGGATGAGCGAAAATTTTCGTCTCAAACTGAAATTGGAGGATATTGGCACTTTCCGTTTGCAAAAAATTTCCAGCGAAAAGTGCAGTTTTTTTGCATTTTTCCACCTTTTCCGCCCATTGAAATCAATGGGAAGAAAAATATTTCTACACCACACAAATGTTTTCTGCAGCCATATAAAAGGCTGTCAGACGCTCACAGCAGCCATTCTGTGTTTGTGAGAGGAGAGAACAGCATGCTTTTTAGCTAGAGGAGATAGGCAAATAAAGGGGAATTGAAGCTTTGTTTAGGAAGTCATTTAGGTATTAGGTGAGTCTGGGGGCTCTCTAGGGAATAAGAAGGGAGGAAGGAGGTTGACCCCCAAATACTCCAAACTTCCATGTGACTGTCAGGCAAGACACAGGCAACCTATTTTCTTGCTGATCTTGCTGTTATTGTCCCTGTGCTGGGTGTGGAAGTCTGGGGAAAGACATTGTTAATTTTCTTTTTCAGTTATAATTTTTTTTTGGACAGACTTTGTTAAGACAACAGGGTGGACAACTTAAAAAAAATAAAATAAAAAAAAGTAAAAAAGAATAAAAAACTAAATATCTTAGGTGACAGTGACAGACAGCTGACTGGGCTTAGGCAAGGCATCATATAGCTCCATCAGTTGTGTTGTGCACTGTACAGTAAAAAAACACAGTGTAGTTGCAGAATGTCCAGCAAACGCACAAGGGGAAGGGGATGGGTGGAGCAGTGTAGGGATGTGAGCATAAAATAGTAGTCCAAAAACCTACTGCAGCAATGGTTGTTATAGCGTGTGCAATCAATGATGATGATCCCTTTACTCCGAGGGAGGATGCAGTTTGTCAAGGTCCCAGAAAAACTAGGTCCAGCACCACCAGTGCCAGTAGAAATATAGAATCATATAAGAAGAACAGTGAAGACGACAACAAGTCACATTCAAGTGTTGATGATGCTGGTAACAGCATAATAGAGGAAGGTGTAGCAGCTGAACTGCCTGCTGCATCAGACAGTAAGACACCAAAACACCTGTCCTCAAAGTAGTAGTGAATTTGGTTATAGTAAAAAGAAATTATTTGAGACCTCAAAAGCTTAGAGAAATATAAAGGTAGTAGTGGGCAAGAACTGTCAGGTGATGCTGATGCTGCTGAGGGTGACCTAATGATGACTGATGATGATGCAGATCTAGAATATATCTCTCAAGCATCCTTCTCTTGTTCAGATACAGATGAAGTTGAGAGTGAGGATGATGACAGGGCTATAAGGTTAGCAGCCAGTCAAAGGCTGTATTTTCCGTCACTTTTAAGGAGCACTGTGCCTGTCTATAAACTGTTTGAGAAAGTCATTGGAAAGTCTGACCCTGGACAGATACAGATGTCAAAAGGCACACAGTCACCCTATCAGTCATCATCAGCATCATTGCCTCTTCAAGTCCAAGTCCCACTCAGACACACACACACCTGTTTTGAATACCCAGCAACAGCAACACAGGTTAACATCCACAGTGTTAGATATGATGAGTACCTCTGGTGCTGCTGCCGTAAGCGATGCACCTTTGACATCTAGTAGTAGTGGCAGTAGAATTACATCAACATCTAGCTCCAGTGGTAGTAGCAGCAGAAACCACACATGACAGACAAAGCCAGGGCAAATATATTAACAGCACCACAGATGAGGAGGTGGAGGACAGATGGAACCACTGCTATGACTGATAAGTAATGTGTGTCAATAATCTGAGGAGGAGGACAGAGTATGACAATGGTAAAAATACATACACAAATCACACTATGCCAGTCCCCCACCACCACCACTAAAATACAAATCTACCATATTGTAGGTTGTACTTTATTTTTTTTTATTACTTGATATCATCCTGAATATATGCCAGTGTCACTTAAGCAAAAAAAAGTGTTGTGGGCAAAGGACAAATGCATTCTGCATGCTAACACATTTTTCAAGCCATATTTTGCTGTAGGACTCACAACTTTTACTTTCAGCCACTTATTTCTAAACTTCAGCCCTCAGAAGAAGTAATATTACAGTGGGAAATGTAGTATCTATACGAAATATAGGCGAAAAATGTGTTCTAATAGGTGGAAAATGTGTTAACATAAACCAGTGTTTCTCAACCCCTGTCCTCAGGACCCACTAACAGGCCAGGACTTAGGGATTTCTCTGCTAGAGCACAGGTGTGTTGATCAGAGGCTCATTCACATTGATTAACTCACCTGTGCTCTAACAAGGAAATCATCAAATCCTGGCCTGTTAGTGGGTCCTGAGGACAGGAGTTGAGAAACACTGACATAGGCAAAAAGGAGGATATTTTTGCATAGGCGGAAAGGTGAAATTTTTCGCGGGAAAAGCAAAACAGTCGGCAAGTTTTCGTGAAATTTTGTGGAGCCGAGGATGAGAGTATCCAAATGATGAGTTTTGTGTCATATTGAGGTTGGGGTTTAGTCAGGTTGGTGTGGGTCAGTGGAAGAAAAGAGGCATTTGCCATGAAATAATTAGGAAACTGGGTGGGATGAGGCGGGAATGAGCTGGACAGACTAGAAAGTCTAAACCCCTTGAAATGGAACCCAGCACTATGTAATGTTGTAGAATCAGAACAAACGCCTCATTCACAGGTGAGATGACTCGGTTGGTTAATGTACCAGCTGCAGAATCAGTTCAAACCACAAGTTCACGGGTTCTAGTCCCAGCAAGGTCAACTCAGCCTTTCACCCCTCTGAGATAGATAAAATGAGCCCAGGGCATACTTAAAAATGAAAGACAATCGCAATGTATTCTTCCTGGTAAACATCACGTTTAAGAGAAGCAGTTCTGGACTAAACCATAGGAGGAAATAATTTAAATCTCCGTTGATATAAATGTGTCTTTTAACACATTGGAGACATTCTTGTAAACACTCTGAATCTGCCCAGAAGACTACCAGGTCCCCAGGGATAGAGTTTGAATCGCTGATGGTGATGAGATTTCTCCAAAACTCTGCCACTTCTCCTCTTTTCCACCCTGTTCCTCCCACTGTCCCACCTAATTCTCTTCCTTTCCACACTGTCCTGCCCACTTCCCGCCTACTTTATGACACAAGTCTGATAAGCCATGCCCACCAGACTAAGCCCCACCCCATTTATGGTGCAAATCACGTCAATTACATCCCCTGGTCAGCAGCACATGAGCCCTCTCTGGGGGCTCAAGAGAAGGAAGTTCCTAGGTATGAGTGGAGACCTCTGTAGCATTCAAGGGTTTAATGCAATGCATTAGATATCACTCTGGCACTTAAAGGTCTGAAAGCTCCATTTAAATCAATGAGACTTTGTGGCATTTTAATTTCTCCCCTATGGTGCTGTTGGTTTGCTCCACAACTGTTCACTTAAAGAGATAGCTATACTTAAAATGTAAAAAATATATATATTAGGGTTTATCATCTTGAGTATAATGAGGGTTCTCCCAAATCTGAGAGATTTTTTGTTCAAAAGTTATCACAGCTCAAACTTTACATTTTTAGGTGCAGTATCTCAATGGCCTGAAAATGTACAGTGGCACTGTTGCTACACCATCCTATGGAGATTTGTAAACTGGTAAACTGACCAGAGCTATCCATAGGATGGTGTAACTACAGGGCCACTGGAATATTTTAAGCCATTAAGATACAACACCTAAATCTCACGCTCAAGTTTGAGCTGTGATAACTTTTGAATAAAGCACCTTTCAGCAGAGGGAGCACCCTCATTTTACTCAGGAGTATAAACCCTGCAATATATATTTTTTTACATCTTAAGTGTTACTATCCCTTTAACTTGATGAATACGACCCAAAATGTTTCTTCTCTGCAAAGGGATTTAGCCATATTGAGAAACTGGTCAGGTAAACAACAGATGCATTTCAACAAAGATAAGCGGTAGGTGATAAATTTGGGAAGTGAAAACAGACATATTATACACTCAGTCTAACCATTTACATTTTGTGGTGTTTTATGGGGGTCAGAGGGTAATAGGTAGCAGGTCAGTGGCTGTAATGACGTTACATAAACCAATAATTAGTTTTAGCTAAGAGTCCTATACTCGATAATCTATTAATTTAAATTATTTAAAATTGAAATATAAATTGATCTTTTAGTAAATTACTTGTTTTTTTAACAAAGGAAAGCAGATCCTAACATGGCAAATACATATTTATAATGTCTTATATCAGGAATGGTAAACTGAGGCCTCCAGGTGTTCTGGACTACAATTTCCATTATCACTAACCAGCTGATGAGATGATACTTGTAGTCCTGAGCAGCTAGAGACATTCACTTGTCCCATTAATGCCCTTTGTAGTGAATTTTGAATAATAAAAATGTATACATTGGTAGTTACCATTAAAACACACAGACATAAAAATTATGCTCATGGCGCCATCTGGTGGACTGCATTTGTTATGTTATTTGTAATAATGCAGTCAGTATACACAGTTACTGTGTATTTAGCTTTAACAAAGCAAATCTAAGTAATTAAGAAAATTATATTGACAAACAGTGGACTCTGCCTTTAGGCTCAGTTCACAGACGCATTTGCATAACATTGTGGTTTTTTTGTTTTTTGCAGCATGACAATCATGTGAAAGAAGATACACATTTAACATGGTTTAGAAATAATATGTTTGTGCTTGGGGGTGAGTAGTTTTGTTTTTTGGAGTCTTATTTTTCTGCATGTTACTGAGGCAGGAATTGGAAGTAATGACACGAGGCATCTTCAATACAGCGTCAACTCCACATGAGAAATAGGAAACGTGACATTAAAGGGCTAGTAATGTCTACTTAAAGGGATAGTAATACTTCGTTTTATCTTTATTTTATTTTGTAGGCATTAAAAAAACATGAAGAATGATATAAGTCTTATCTCTCAAACCTTTATAGTTTATGAGATATTCACAAGCAAAGTTTCCCCTCCCGCCCCTTTTACCTAGTGTAAGCCATCTCTTCTCAGATGTGGAATGCAGTCCATAGACCAGACAGGTAACAGAAGGGGACACTCTTATTCCTATGAAAACAATGAAATCTCTGCCCCCTTGACAAGCTTTTCAGGTTTTTCCCTTATCTTAATTGAAGATTGTCCCTCTCTGCAGTCTACCTGTGCACCTCCCTTCTGCTCTGGCTGAGCAGTGTTACATCAGTAAAAGGGGCGGGAGGGGGATATTTTGTCATTGAATTACTCTGGAACTACAACTCTGACAGAATTGAAATAACACTCTCCAAAGTCCAAATACTATGATGATTAATTAGAGCTGCTTTTATTATGAAACATCACTATCCCTTTAAAAGTATTTGGTTGAGTCTTCTTAATATTAAAAGTAAGAGATTGCCCTATATTTAAGTGCTTATTTTTAAAAGTTACGCAGAGATTTAGATCTACCGCCCGCACCTTTCATGCACATCACTGCTGCAGCTCTTTCTGGTCCGGACGGCTACAGCGAGGGACAAACTTCAGTAAGCAAAGGGAAATCCTGCCCTTCTTCATCAAGGGGACAGGATTTCTCTTATACCTACTGAATGAAGTTTGTCCCTCGCTGCATCCGTCAAGTCACATGACACAAATAGAGAATCCATGGGAGGCTGCCAGAAAGGGGAGGGTGGGGAATCTTTATCTTTGCATAACTTTTGAACTACACAACAGTAAGCACTTAAATACATCGCAATCTCTTAGTTTTAATATAAAGAGGACTCAACCAAATACTTTTAAGTAGACATTACTATCAATTTAAGGTGCATTTATTGAATTCCATTGTAGAGTGTGTTAGCCCATTATTGCACAAAATCTTCAGCAAGCTTCATTGGCCTGAATAGTGCACTACAATTAAAGGGGAACTCTCACCTCTATTAATGTTGTCTTCATCTGAATGTTCCCTTGGAGTGAATCTGTAATCCTTTATTTTTTTTAATATAATGCTTTATTGCCTGAGATATTGCCATGTAAAATTAAGCCGGTGACGTCAATTCTGTACAGACTGCTGTACAGCTCTGTACCGCAGCCTGTCAATCTTCGTCTGTTCCCCTCTCCAAGTATTGCCTCCTTATCTCCTCCTCTGATGAGAGGGGATTCTGTCATGTGACCTGGCACACTGTCTTGCAAATACACCTCCAGGTCATTGTATAGGTACAGAGTGAGCACGTTCATGTGGCAGTCCTCTTGCTGAACTAAAAATAGCAACAGAGGCAAGTGGACTGATCGTTCATTGTGATCATTGGCCAGTAATTCCTTCCTTGTATAAGTAAAAATAAAATTGCCAGGTATGTCAATAAATGTTTTATTTTAGTATAGACATTGCCAAAATGTAATACCCAGAGATGTGTTCCCATTTGCAGGGTACATCTCTGGCACTAAGAGAGTTATGTTTTGGCGATGCAAGCAGACTGCCACTTTTTATAAAGGACTGAGCACATGAGCGTGCTCAGTCTGTGTCTGTACAATGACCTTGACGCAAATATTCCACCTACATGCATGTCATCCAGAAGGCATCAATTTGGAATGGAACATAAGTCATATTGTTTAATTTTAGGAGTTTTATTATTATTTTGATAACTTGTATCCCTTTACATTTCTGATTTCGTTAAATTCTTGCTGGCCGTTTTTCTGTTTAAGTCATGGGGTTATGAAGGTGAGATGCCAGTTTTTTGGGAACAACAACTTAATTTTTGCTTATTTTATTTTATATTGTTTTAATAGTTTTCAGTTTTCCACTTTGGTTCGATTTGCGTGAGTCTCCGTGTGCATGTACATTATGCATATATGGGGTGTACTCATGTCTGTCAAGATCAGGTGCGTCTACATTTATATATATATTTTAATTTTTTTTTTTTTTTTTTTATTATTTTTTTGGGGGGGGATTATCCGAGCATATAGGGAGGAAGTTTCTTCCTTTTTTTGGCTTTCATAATGATCTCTCTGGTACAATCATTTTTTTATAATGGGTTTATCAGCTGTTTGTTTTCCTTTAACTTGCATCCTATTCATCGCTCCTACATGTTTGGCAGTTGGGAGGTTAAAGCCCGGATCCTCTACTCAGTATGCTGGGTTCCGGTTTTGATCTCGCAACGAGGCTCATCTCAACAGGTGTTACTTTGTTTAACATACTAGTTACAAAGCCCATATACATGGGCTGATCCAGAGTGGGGAGCTCCGGATGGCTTACAGCTGGGGAAGCAGCGGAGGCGCTGGGTGACATTAAAGCAATCATATGTTCCTGTACATACCCTGAATTGCAGTCACCAGAATTGCAGGCTAATGTCATGGGACTTACGCTTGCAAATTTGTACATCCCACCCCCATGCTTGATCATTCACCGAATTGGAAATATGTGGTATTGCCTAAAACAGGCTTGGTGAATAAGTTCCAGGTGCAGACTTCAGATTTCAGAAAACCAAACATTTGCATCCAGTTTTATACATATTTATTTATTTTCTTGTCCTAAGTGCACCAAATACAATACAAGCAGCTGTTCAATGTTGTGTATATGAAACAACAGTGCACTCTGGTGGAGAAACTATGTATAAAACAGTGAAAAATACAAAGGAAAATGTAAAAGGTCTGGAAGGCAGCTGTACGAATTTAAAAAAATAAATAAATAACTGAAACACAAAAGATGTGCCATTCTAGATCTAAAAATCATATTTTCTTATATAAAGTAGCATATTTCATAGATCTGACCATTTAAGGACATTGCACACCCTCTGGCCCTTTAAGCTTTCCAAGACGGCCTGTATTTTTATCCTCTAAGTCCTGGTAGAAAAAATGTGCCCAACCTCCCTGAAACTTGCAGCAGAAAATGTCACAGAGCATCTGATATCTGACCCCTCCAATAACCAGTATAGAAGTATACAGCGTGCACTGGAGCTGAACATTACAAATAGAAAGCATAGCATTGCATTTTATCACACAGGATTAGTGCACCCCTTTGGTACTTAAAGAGTTATTGCTACGTATAAGGGATATTTTCCCCCTGTGATTCTTCGCCTGCTGTTGGACTTCAGATCTCATCGTCATGGGGATTATAGTATCTGTAACTGAAGCTGGAGAGGCACTGGTTGAACATCCATTATGCAAAGCAGTATCACGTCTCCAGTGATATCACTTCTCCAGTTCCTATGTTATTCTATGGAGCCAGTGCGCTAAAGTTTCTCGATCTCTGGTGATCTTAGTGCATAAGTTCTATAGAATAACGTAGGAGAAGTCGTCTCTTCTTTATCACCTTCTTATCAATCCTTATTGTATAACCCCCTTGGAGTACCAAGGGAAAGCCCAATCCACTGCCACTCAGAAGATTAATGTGGATTTACTTATTGAGTGCTAGCAGCAAAGTTCCTTAGAAGACCAGTCTGATATAAAGAGCAAGGGGTTTAATAGGGAAAACCCAAATGTCCAGGGTCTAGATGCACTAAAGGTCGATGTGGTGTCAGTATGATCTTGTCGATGTGTTCGAATCACTCCGACAATTCAATCTGCACACACATCGACATATTCACCAAAATTGCTGGATGGAAGGGGAGGGTTGGAGAAGGTCCCTATTAGCATACAGTTTTCTGAAGTGCTGTTGATGTGGAAGGGATCTCCTCCCCTCACACATCTCCAACACTACGACAATTCTGAAGTTGAACAGCATTCTCTCTGTGCTTCCCTACTTGGCAAGTAGGGGATTAAAGAGAAAGGCTTTCAGCACCAAGGACAGCATTGAATGCCATGTGCATTGCTCACCCCATGGCAATCAAAGGGTTAAAATAAACAAAAATAGTACACCAAGCACTACACAATTATCCCCTAACCAATTTATCATATGTTATACATGTTGTGCACTCACAGGGGAACAAGACTGGGGGTCACGCAGCATCTGTGGGGATTTGTGGCTACCACTTGCCCCCCGGCCTTGTTCCCTTGCCCAGTGGTAGCCATAAAACCCCAAACACACTGCTTGGCCTCCACACTTGTTCCCTTGACCACTGGTAACCACATATCCCCATGTACACTGTCTGACCCTCTTCAGCCTTTTCCCCTTGCCCACTGCTAGCCACAAATCCCCATGGCCACTGCCTGGGTAAGGGAAAAAGGCTGGGGGTATCAGGCAATGTGTATGGGGCTAACACACAATGGTGTTGTTCCCCACATTATTGAAATGTGACATAGAGTGCCCCACTTAAACATATCCCCCCCCTTAGTATTTCGGTATATATTGCATATATTCCACATACTAACTCCATTCGTCTTTCACCTCTTTATTCAACAGGAACTGCCATTTATTCAACAGAACCTGTCCTTTATTTGACACTTAACCCTCTGAGTACCAGAGAGGTAGGAAAGCATTGCTTAGCAATGTGTTTCCTACCCCTCTGATTGTCAAAGGGTTAATAGGCAAGGTATGGGTTTTTATTTAAATATATTTTTAAATTTATTTAAAAAAAAATCAGACCTCAAGGGGGTATCATGACCCCTCATTACACCACCCTAGCATGGGGGCGACAATTGCCCATTTTTTAAATAAAGTACAAATAACCTATGTTTAACATAGGTTATATTCATTTTTTATAATTAAATAAGACTTCCAGACGTTGAGGGGGGCACTAGGACCCCTCCTGATAGCCCACCTATCATGGATCATCTATCCAAAAGCATAGATGATCCATGGGGCGACCCCAAAGGCATTTTCTGCCTTCTTGATCCAGGAGTGGCTGTAAAAGTCGCTGCAGTAACAAGCGCTTGTGGAATGAATTAACCCTGTCACCGGGTCATTTTTAGAAAGCGCATCTCTGGGCTTTCATCAATGAGTCAGTCACCAGGTCTGACCCTGGTAACGGATACAATGATGAGAGAGCAGCGCTGTATTTTCTAAGAATGACCCGGTGACAAGGTTCATTCATTCCACAATCGCTTATTACCGAAGCGGCTTTTACTGCCACTCCTGTATCAAGAAAATACCTTTGGGGTCACCCCATGGATCATCTATCCTTTTGGATAGATGATGCATGATAGGGGGGCCATCAGTTGGGTTCCCCTGTTGGGCGCAAAATGCTTGTATGGCAACAGACCAGCCAAGGGGGAACTATCCACCTGCTTGATTCCCTTTAAGCAAAAGAGGGAAAAGAAGAGAAAATGAGGCAACATCAATAATGTTATGTTTAAAATGCTCTAATATAATGTTTGAAATTGAGTGATGTGAAAATAATATGTTAATGAATATCACCATTTGAAATCATCCGGGACTGGATGGTTCATTGGAAATGTGTCCGACAATGTTTGGAAAGGCAACCAGAAGTTGGCTGAGTAATGCAGATTTTCCTCCAATGACCTTTATCACCTGTTTTACATGCAAACACGAGCTGGCAACTCAGAAAAATTACAGGCAGTCTGCCAGGGCCCCTGAAATGTGACTATTACAGGCAGTTGGATATAGACACAGTTTTTACTATAGGAAGCCTGGTGTGAAAAACAAATTAAAGAACTTCAGTCAACTGCCTTCATATATGCATCCACGTCACGTAAACAGAACTGCCAGCGCTGATTGACAATAATTGGCTTCATTGTCATACTGAAAGTCAAAAGATGAAAAGAATTCGAACACAAAGGGCTGTAGGCAACAATAACAAGCAAACACAATTCTGGAGCAATCCAACTGCATCATAGGAGATAAAACTTCCCCAACATTCTCAATGATTCAAATGGGGATTTTAACCCCTTGAATGCTAAACAGTTATCCAACACATTGCAAATCAATACATTGGACAGTTATCTAGCATTAAGGGGCTTAAAGGGACACTAATGTCCCATAAAAAAATTATACTTGTTTTGTAGAGGTTTAAAAAAAAGTTATTTGGCACAAATCCTATCTCTCAAACCTTTACGGTTTGAGAGATATTCGTATGTAAAGTTCCCCCCTCCCTCCCCTTCTCCTGATGTCAGCATCTAGCTGACCGCAGGAGATCCCGGTCTGGGGACCAGCCAGAGGTTCTGCAGCAGAGCCGAAATCGCATTATTTAAAAAAAATTACTTAGTTGGAAAGGTCTACAAAGTGTGCCTGGTTTGCAAGCACACTTTGTAAACAGTTCCAATGAAGTAGTTATTTTTAACCCCTTAACGACATGTGACGTACTATGACCGTCACGGTCCTTGAAATACTCAAGAACCGATGACGGTCATAGTACGTCACGTACTTTTTACTTACAGCGCTCTTTTGAGCCGGTCGGCTCAAAAGGGACTGACAGCGCAGGCGCACGGACGTCACTGTGAAGAGACGTCCGTGCTTCCTGTTCCAGTGACCGTCCGAAAAAGGCAGAAATCTTCAGAACCGGGTAATATTTCTGGCGACTAGCGCTACTAAGCAGCTAGTCGCCAGATGAAGAATCAGTCCAGGTTAAGTTTTTAAGGGGTGGTAGTTCCCCTTTAAGGACCGGTGCTGGTCCTGCCACAACATGGAATTCAGGGATGGCAAAGCGGCTGCATGCCACTCTGCCATCCCAGAATCTGTTAGGCAAAAGAAAAAAAAGTCCATGGTCCTTAAAGGCCACTCTTCTGCCAGATCAGATGGCCATTAAGGAGTTAAAGGAGCAGTAAAGTTATTAATGTAAACCTATATGTTACAGGGATTTTCCTGCTGAGTAAAACAAGGGTACTCCCACCAGTTGAAGTTGTATTATTCAAAAGTTAGAACACCTGTTAAAACCTGTTATACTCTCTAGAAACAAAGCTCATTTCCTGAAACTTCAAACTGACCGGAAGGGATAAACAGGCTTTTTTCATGACAACCTATATGTTATTGAGCTTTTCTCACTGAGTAAAACAAGGGTACCCCCATCAAATTATCAGGAATTGAGTTCAAGCTCAACAGCATGGCTCAGCAGTTTCTATCACATTCTATGGACAACTGTTTGTAGGTGACTCGCCTCTCCTTTTGAATGTAACAATAAATTATTGGAATCTGATCACTTAAACTGTAATAACTCAGAAAATATACATCTCTATGAAAGTGAGTGCTGAGCCAAAGATCCAAATCCAGGGGTGCCACCTGTGTTGTGAAGACCTGAAGACACTGGAACCCCCACCATGCTCTGCGCTCCACTGCAGATCGAACCACCATCCATAGAAGTCCCCACGGCCATACCACTTTGAGTTGTCTCTGCTGGAACCACCATCAAAGCCCGCTCAACTGGATCTATCGCCTCAACCAACACTGGAATTGACCAATCATGGTTGTCATCCTGCTTCTGAAGACTCCACCCAGCTGAGGAGCACCAGAAGGAAAGCTGCCCCATAGCCATAGAAGGGCTGGGTGTGAAAACCAGTCCAGAACCAGAAGTTTCAGGCTGCTCCATGTTCTTAGTCTGCCCACCAAACACTGGAGACTCATGCGAGGTCACTTCTGGGGTATGACGGTGCCTGAGTATTAGTGTTCCACCCTCGTAAAGCAGAGCTAACCAAGCTAGGCCCAGAACTGGAAGGACTGCCTTCAGAGCCATCTGTCAGAATTAATTTGCTCATATTTAGGGGGAATGTAAGGGTTAACCAGGTGCCAGCACTCCGTCCAGCTCTGTCTAGGGGTATAAAGTGTATTACCTTGCAGGAAGTATTACTTAGCCAAAAATCACAGAGAGTTTCTTCTTTTATTATGAAAATAAAGATTTATTTACTCTGAGTAAGATGGTCATTCCTCACAGGGTTACAACAGGCACACAGAAGAAGATGTAACAAGATGTTTCCACAAGATGTAATCCAAAGATGTAACCAAAAGCTGTAACAATTTGTTTAGCTAAGTGATGGCCTTCTTATAGGCAGATTCTGGACATTTGATCTGTATGTCCTTGCTCAGAGCAGCTTCCCCCATAAGGCCTGACCAAACAAAGAACACAATAGATCCTGTTTGTTCAGGTCCAATAGGAGCTATATGTTTTATGATTGAGGGGCTGTTAGTTTACATACAATCAAAGATGTCTGTGATCTCAGGCCGTCATCTAGCAATCTTCCTCAAGGTTCATTCTATACCATGTAGCTACCACCTGTCAAACCAGCCCTTGTTTGGTCAGTTGATATGGGGTTGACAACAAATATACCTCCTGCCAAACAAGTACCTATTTGGACAGCTGATATGAGCATGACAAACAAATAACTTTATGGCATGTAGATACCATCTGCCAAACAAGTCTTTGCTTGGGTTGCTGACAAGGGCGTGATAAACAAAGAATGAAGGAAGACAATGGCCTGTCCCCCCAAAGGTCAGATTGACCTGAACGAGCATCCCCCCATGATCACAACAGTATCAGCTATGTCTACATCTATCAAATTATTACATAATTATACGATTCACATGTCCACACAATACACCTAGTTCTCCGGACTACAATACTAACACTCAGGACTACAATACTACTAACACTCAGGACTACAATACTAACACTTAGGACTGCAATACACCTAGTGCTCAGGACTCAATACTACTAACACTCAGGACTACAATACCCCTAGTGCTCAGGATTACAATACAGCTAGTGCTCAGGACTACAGTACTACTAATTCTCAGGACTACAATACACCTAGTGCTCAGGACTATAGTGCAGCTAGTGCACTATAAATCACAGAGGGAGAGAGAGATCTTGCCATTTAGAATCTAGTGCCAAAGACAGAGACACCCTCCCTTTAGAATCATGGTGGAGGCTGGCTAGAGCTATATAAGGAGAGACCTGCAATTTGGAATTATGGAAATGGCTGGCTAGAGCCAAAGAGAGAGAATCCCACCTGTGAATGTAAAATGTACCCATTATAGACAACAGCAGAGTTCAAATGCAAAAACACCTGCTTTATTAAGTCCTTCTGTTAAAAAAATTAAGAGCCAATTATTCCAAGGGCATAATTCCCCGTTAAAAATAAGAGGTCATTATTATACAATTTACAACCGATGTTAGACTGAGCACGAAATATGTATGGAAATTTACATATGGATTCTGTCATAACTAATATCTACCAGTATTTCATTTAATTAATGATAGCAAGTGATATTGGCACTACTTCTGTGAGAGCAGTGGGAACCAGTATTTAGTTACAGTGCATGATCTATGCATAACAGTTAAGATGGATGAAATGTATTGCCCATCTGTTTGCTCTTATTTAGAGAAAAATATTGCAATATGCTGTCCTTGTAAGTAATGGATATGCAATTAATGGTTTATCGTGGGTGTTTTCTATATTATTATTGCCATATGTTGTTATTTCTACTGCACCGAACAGCTTGGATCCCATGTTTGTGTATCAATGCATTTGTCATTCAAATTTACTTTATATCCAAGTGTATAGGATATTATGGGCTGTATTCAGGAAGCAGAAGATGAGCAATTCCAGAGCAGATCAACTGCAAGACACAGGACAAAAACATTTCCCAGAATTCCCATTGATTCACTTGGGGCTTTAACCCTTTGAGTGCCAGAGGGGTACGCAACGCATAGGGTTCAAAGGGTCAAAGGGTTAAAACCCTTGAATGCTAAAGAGGTCTCCTACTCATTGGTTTGCATTGCATTTTAGACTTTTCTGGCATTCAAGGGGTTAAACCCCCCATTTAATGCAATGGAAATTTTTATCTACCTACACAGCCGTTTTGCTTGACCCAGAATTGCTCTCCTTTAGCTAACGTGCGGTATATTGTTTTTTAATGTTAATAAGTATATGTATATTTTGGAACAGTTTTTTATTAGTATATTTATATGTTATTAACCCTTTGGATGCTTGAGGGGTCTCCATAGAATGTAATCAATAAAAAATTGGCAATTCTGAAAAAGACAAAAAAAAAGTTGAGAGATTCTATTGGTAAAGAAAATCGTAGATTTCGTTGTAGAATAGAAGGGTGAAAACATTGAAAATTTGCTATCAACCTGTAAGTTACAGATAAAGAAATCTCCAGCCATTGTAATTTAGGGTCATTCCCATACCTGGGGACACTACTGATCTGCCTCAGAGACTCCAGTTCCAGGGAGAGATGCTGTTACTCCAGCTTTGGTGAGTTTCCTATGAAACTCTGCCCACTTCTCCTCCTTTTCACCTTCTTCCATCCACTTCCCTACCCACTTCTCCTCCTTCCCACTCTGTTCTGCTCACTTCCCATACACAGTGACAATAAGCCCTGCCCACCTTATTAGACCCCACCCCTTTATGATGCAAATCGATTCATTTTCATACCCCTGGTCACAGCACATAGGCCCTCTTGGGGGCTCAGAGGATGAAGTTCCCAGGTATGGTCATTCCAGTGTGGGAATGCTAAACACTTCAGGCCAGATTTAAAGGTTTGCGCTAAAGCATAAGGTAGGGCCTAACTGAATACCAACCGACATAATAAAATGTCTAAGTCGGTATTTAATGGCCCTACCAGCTAAAAGCACAACGAACTTGGTTACAATGGTCTTGTAGCCAAACGTCTTTTTTGTCTACTTTAAGTTCCCAAAACGCCACTAAATAGCAGAAATAGTGGGAACTTAACAGTAAAAAAAGCTATCGGTGCTGACATACTGCCAAGCACCGATCATTAATTTACATGTATTACACTTACCTGTTATCCACTGTCTGTCTCCTTCTGTCTTCATTCTATATTCTCTTCTTTTTTCTGTATTGTATCTTCTTTCTTCTCTTCATTTTTCTTTCTTCTATCTGTAAAAAAACATAATAGTATAAATATAAGTTTGCAGAAATATTGCGGACAATAATACATTGTTTAGCCCCTTGAGTGCCAGAGGGGTACACAATGCTTTGCAAAGCAATGCATTGTGACCTCTCTGGGGCTCAAAGGGTTAAACGATGTATTAGTGACCGGTTCCATAGACATATGCCGCCATTATTTAAGGTACAAATAAGCCATTATAGTAGGTCAAAGTTGTGCAGTATATGTCCCAAAATCTTATATAATAATTCGCTAAGGATGTTTGTCAGAAGCCATCATGCGCAGTAGAGACGGCTGTGAGAGCTGCAATCATGTGCAGTACAGACTGCCCACGCCGTGGCTGATACTCAGCAGGGAGCTCCAAATTCAGACCAGAGTCCTCTCTGCGCACCTTCCTGGGACCGCTTGGTCCCAGGAAGGTGCGCAAAGAGGACTATGGTCTGAATTCAGAGCTCACCGCTCCATATCAGCAGCAGCGGGGGCAGTCTCTACTGCACAAGACTGGAGCGCAGCCAATGACAAGACAGGATCCGGCTGGTTGTTGGGTGTCACTGTGGCCCATGTAAACAGGCTTTTCAACTAGTTTAATAGTATAAGACTTAGCTTAATAATCTGTGTCTGCCACTGTGTGCGACTGCAGAGGTGGCGGCAACTGAGACAGTACTGTGTGCCACAGACCACCCCGTCCTGTCCCTCACAGGCCGATGCCTGTTCCAGTCCATTAAATGGCAACTTGTAGCATTTTTTTATTCTTAGTGAGCCAAAACTCATCTAAAATTAGCGGCCGTCAGGGTTTTTTTGCAGGCATTTTTTCATAGCATAGGTCATTAAATCGCTTACAGTGCTTGAAAAAACGCCGGCACCTGTTTTGTTTTTTTTTGTATCGGCTTCCTTTAAATCTGGCCCTTCATGTTTTCCACTATTACTCACGAGTCAACTACATTTCAAACAAAGGCAACAGTGGTGAAATTTGAGACTGAGGGAGATTCACTAAGGTGATATTAAAGGGATAGTAATACTTCGTTTTATCTTTATTTTATTTTGTAGGCATTAAAAAAACATGAAGAACAATATAAGTCTTATTTCTCAAACCTTTATGGTTTAAGAGATATTCACAAGCAAAGTATCCCCCCCCGTTCAGCCAGATCAGAAGGGAGGTGCCCAGGTAGACTGCAGAGAGGGACAATCTTCAATTAAGATAAGGGAAAAATCTGAAAAAACTTGTCAAGGGGGGAAGGGCTTTCATTGTTTTCATACAAAGAAGATTGTCCCCTGCTGTTATCTGTCTGGTCTTACAACCAGATTCACATCTGAGAAGAAATGGCTTACACTAGGAAAAAGGGGCAGGAGGGGAAACTTTGCTTGTGAATAAAGCAGAGATTACTTTTCCAGTGTGATAAACTCTCCAATTCATGTGTCATTCTATGGAGTCTATGTACTTTCTCTGCAAATATCTTAGACTCCAAAGAATAACCTATAAACTGAAAAGTGTCTCACAGTGGACAAGTTATCTTCTTTTTATCATTCCTTAGAGAGTAACCTCCAAGGTCTTTTATGAACTTCAATTCTGTTTATGTTAGACATTTATTAAACTGTACATGTGGAAAGCAGAATATAGTGTGGATAACAGTAACAATTAGGAAGAGGATTGGCAAGCAAAAAAAGGCAAAAAGCCGAACAGGGCTTCCCACATCATAGTAAGATAGGTAATGAGGCTGAAAAAAGAAGTGTCTATCAAGCTAAACATTTGCAGTGTTCCCTCATTGATCCAGAGGAAGGCCAAGTGAGTAAAGTTCTTCCTGACTCAAAAAAGGCAGTTGGACATTTCCCTGTATCAACAACCTATTTCTTCCTATCACGGTACCCGTGATCTTCCTCTGTTACTCTTTGCTGTGGTGCGCTCCCATTGGCTGAGCTTGTTTGGCCGCCCATTATGGCCTTTTTATACCTGGCCTTTGGCACCTGTCAGGTGCCCTTTCGTGGTGTTTCTGAGCCAGTGTCGCTGTTCCAGTGTTCCTGCTTCCTGTGTACCGATTTGGCCTGTCTGACTACGCTCCTTGTTTCCTGCTCCGTGATCTGACCCGGCCTGGCTGACATTCCTGCTTCGTGACCTGATCCGGCTTGTCTGAGAATCCTGCTCCGTGACTGACCTGGCCTGGCTGACGTTCCTGCTTCGTGACCTGATCCGGCTTGTCTGAGAATCCTGCTCCGTGACTGACCCGGCCTGGCTGACGTTCCTGCTTCGTGGCCTGACCCAGCTTGTCTGAGTATCCTGTTCCGTGATTGACCCGGCCTGGCTGACTTCCTGCTCCGTGACCTGAACCGGCTCGTTACCGACCCTGCCTCTGTTCCTGCCGTTTGCTGCTTGGTGTCACCTAGGCGACATTCTGAATTCCGCTGTGCTGTGGCAGGGCTGATCGTGTCATTGCCTCCTGTGTACTGGGCCTCTCCGTTTCCTCTGCTGAGCCTGCTTACTCCGTTTACTCCTGAGAGCATCGTGCAGTACGTTAACACTTGCAGAGCCGTGCCTCTGTTCACTGAGCCTCCGTTAACACTTGCAGAGCTGTTGTCTCTGTTCCCCGAGCCTCCTTTAACACTTGCAGAGCCGTTGTCTCCGTTCACTGAGCCTCCAGTAACACTTGCAGAGCCGTTGTTTCAGTTCACTGAGCCTCCATTAACACTTGCAGAGCCGTTACCTTGAGTCTTCCGCTACACTTGCCGAGCCTAGGTTATCTTGCAGTGCCTATGTAGGTGGCTGTGGCTCTTTCAGTTTCTCTTGCAGTGTAGTCGGTCTCCGTTACCGCGCCCGCGGGAGGCGCCATTGGCTCTAGCTTTAGCAGTGTTATTAGTCTCCGTTACTATGCCTGTGGGGGCTATTGACTCTAGCAATCCTCGCTCTTGCAGTGTATTTAGTCTCCGTTGCAACGCCCGTGGGGGCTTGTGGCTCGATTATCCTCTGCTCTTGCAGTACACTTGCTCTCCGTTTATGCACCGGTGGCTCTAGCTCATCTAATCTAGCAGAGTATTTGGCCTCAGTTCCTGTTCAGCATAAGCAGTAGTCTCTGTTCAATAAGACTGCAGGTGTTTTCTCATCTAGCACCACTTACTGTTCCATTACCACCTTATGGGCGTGTCAAACATACCACAACAGAGACTAATTGATTTACATGAACTTTAACCATTGAGTACCCTTATGTTTCTATGCCTGTCCTGTGACAGCATATGTATATTTTTTTCCTCTGTATACTGGGCCTGAGAAGGCATCTATACACCACTGTTCTTTCAATTATTCTATATTGCCTATAGAGGGCGTTCTTTCTTGTTTTATTAATAAAACTGTGTTTTATTCTAACCTGCTGGTCTGAGTGTCCTACAAAATCGTTACACTTCCATAGTTACATTGCAACCTAATCGATGAGGCTGAAAAAAAAGACACGCATCCATCATGTTCAGTCCCTACCATATCACTCTTGATCTAGAGGAAAGCAAAAAAAAAAACCCTACTGAAAACATTTCCATTTAAAGAGATAATAATTAATGAATATGTTTATTTATATAGCGCCACAAGTGTACGCAGCACATTAGTAATGTGTGCATATTAAAAGGATAGTAATTTTTTACAATAAAAGCAGCTCCAATTAATCTTCATAGTATTTGGGCTATGGAGAGTGTTATTTCAGTACTTTCAGAGTTGAAGTTCAAGAGCAATTGAATGATAAAGTATCCCCCTCCCACCCCCTTTTACTGATGTAATGAATACTCAATAGGAGAAGGAAAAAGAAAACCAACTCCTAAAAAAGTTAGTCCCTTAGGATAAGAGGCACTCAGGTCAGAAAAATAAAAAACTAATGAACACAAAGATGTGAAAGAATACATATGTCTTTATTAGTGCAAAAATATATGAGACTAGAGAAACAATCTAAAATCAATTAAAAAACAAACAAACACAAAGCAGAGTGATTCTTATACAATATATATAAAAGACACAAAGAGAGGTATAACCCACTCCAGATCTAATCATTAACCACAATAAACATAGAAGTAATAAAACCTCTCATATGTATATGATAACATACAGTATCCACATGTGCCCTCTAATAAATGGATATAATAATAGTTGAAATCCTTCCAAAAATATGGAAGGGCATGGAAAAGATGTAGCCAAACATATATAAACAAGCAAAGAATATCAAAGAGGCAACAACCATATGATACTTATCCACAAACAAGAAGGTCACTTGATCAAAAAATCACTCAGCCGCTACCCGATCCCAAAGCGTGTCGCCCTCAATCGGCTTCCCTGACGTTTGGCTACATCTTTTCCATGCCCTTCCATATTTTTGAAAGGATTTCAACTATTATTATATCCATTTATTAGAGGGCACATGTGGATACTGTATGTTATCATATACATATGAGAGGTTTTATTACTTCTATGTTTATTGTGGTTAAGGATTAGATCTGGAGTGGGTTATACCTCTCTTTGTGTCTTTTATATATATTGTATAAGAATCACTCTGCTTTGTGTTTGTTTGTTTTTTAATTGATTTTAGATTGTTTCTCTAGTCTCATATATTTTTGCACTAATAAAGACATATGTATTCTTTCACATCTTTGTGTTCATTAGTTTTTTATTTTTCTGACCTGAGTGCCTCTTATCCTAAGGGACTAACTTTTTTAGGAGTTGGTTTTCTTTTTCCTTCTCCTATTGAGTATTCATTATTCCATTTTAGTCCTGAGTGCACCCCATTATTATTATGGTTGGTCTGAATTTAATATACATGTGAGACCTGTGCCTGTCACATCTTTATATGTTGTTTCCCTTTTACTGATGTAACACTGCTCACCTCAGAGCAGCAAGACTGTCTGGATGGATCTCTGAGAGGGACAATCTTCAATTAGTATAAGGGAAAAACCTGTCAAGGGCAGCAGGGTTTTCCTTATACTCACAGTAAGAAGATTGTACCTTGCTGTGGGCTGTCCGGTTAAGAGACCAGATTCCACATCTGATGGGAGGTGGCTTACACTAGGTAAAAGGGGCGGGAGGGGGATAATTTATCATTCAATTACTCTTGAACTTCAACTCTGGCAGTACTGAAATAACACTATGAAGATTAATTGGAGCTGCTTTCTTTGTGAAATATTACTTTCCCTTTAAGGCAAGATTGACTATTTAATATACCTTTTCATAACGAAGTGTACTTTTCTAAGTGTCCATAACATTGTAGTCTTCATGTTATTTTATTTTAAAGTGTCCCCCTCCCACCCCTTTTTCATATGTCGCACTGCCTTCCCTCAGGTCTGAAAGCCAGTCGCTTGACCGGACAGATGGCAAAGAGGAACAGTATTGTGCCTATCATTATAAGGAAAACCCTTCAACCTTTGATAAAGGAGGGCAAATTTTTTCTTTTGCTGATACAAGGTTGTCCCTCATTGTGATCCATCTGGACCAGCTTGCTGCTCTGAGGGAAGTAAGCATGATGTATGGAAAAGGGGAGGGAGAAGTGAAAAGAAAAAGGCTTTAACCCCTTGGTTTCTAGACAAATTGCCATAGTTTGTGCAGATTTTGTTAGCATCTTGGGGTTAAATAACAGCCTGTAAAGTGGTTTAAAACTAGTGCAGGGTCATTGAGATTTCTCTGGCCACACCTACAATTCAGAATGTGTAAGTGGCCAACACCGCTGAGGCACCCCTCAAAATTTGTAGCTCTAGGCAGTTTCCTACTCTACTTATTGTGAATTCTGGCCGTGCTCAAGTTGATAAAAAAATTCCTTCCTGACTCCAAATCACAGTCAGATATTTCCCTGGATCAACATCTTACCTGCTCTGAAACCAGCTGTCATAATTCTCAATATTGTTCTAAGATAGAAAGTTATCCATTACTTGTTTGAAAGCTTATGTAACACTGCTCACCTTAGAGCAACAAGACTGTCCGGATGGATCTCAGAGAGGGACAATCTTCAGTGAGCATAAGGAAAAAACCTGGAAATCCTATCAAGGTGGGCAGGTTTTCCTTATGCTCAAAGTAAGAAGATTGTTCCTTGCTGTGATCTGTCTGGTCCCAGGACCAGATTCCACATATGAGGGGAGGTGGCTTACACTAGGTAAAAGGGATGGGAGGGGGATACTTTATCATTCAGTTACTCTTGAAAGGGATTGTAATGTTTCACAAAAACAGCTGCTCCAATTAATTTTCATAGTATTTAGGCCATAGAGAGTGTTATTTCAATACCGTCAGAGTTGTAGTTCAAGAGTAATTGAATAATAAAGTTTCCCCCTCCTGCCCCTTTTACCTAGCGTAAGCCACCTCCCCTCAGATATGGAATCTGGTCACTTGACCAGACAACTCTCAGCAAGGGACAATCTTCTTACTGTGTGAACAATGAAAACCCTGCCCCCCATGACAGGTTTTTCAGGTTTTTCCTTATGCTCACTGAAGATTGTCCCTCACTGAGATCCATGCGGACAGTCTTGCTGCTCTTAGGTGAGCAGTGTTACATCGGTAAGAGGGCCAGGAGGGGAATACATTATCATTCAATTACTTTTGAACTACAGCTCTGACAGTATTAAGAGTACCCTCTCCATGGCCCAAATACTATGAAGATTAATTGGAGCTGCTTTTTTGCGAAACATTACTATACCCTTTAACATGTATAGTTAGCTTAAAGGGATAGTAATACTTAAATATTACTAATCCCCATATTGTAGCCAATTTAAAAAGAATTGAATTGCCCCCAGTGTCATCTCTGAAACCTTTATGGTTTGAGAGATAACCGTACACAAAGTTCCCCCCTCCCTCCCCCTTCCCTGAAGTCAGCTTTGTACTGACTGCAGGGGAAGCCTGTCATACAACAGGCTTGCGGCTCTGCAGCAGAGCCAAGATCGCGTTAGTGAAAAATAATTATTTCACTGAAACGGTCTTCGACGTGTGCTTGGTTTGCAAGCACACGTAGAAGACCGTTTAAATGAAATAATTATTTTTTACTAATATGATCTCGGCTCAGCTGCAGAGCCGCCTGATGAAAATAAGACCGGATATCCCTGCAGTCAGTACAACGCTGACTTCAGGGAAGGGGGAGGGAGGGGGGACTTTGCGTGCGGTTATCTCTCAGATCATAAAGGTTTGAGAGATGAACCTGGGGACAATTCAATTCTTTTTAAAATGGCTTCAATATGGGGATTAGTAATATTTAAGTATTACTATCCCTTTAACTAATAGATGTTTATGATATTACTAATAATATTGTAAGTGGAGCTTCAGTCTTTTTTTAATTTTAGCTATTGATTAGTTTGGTGATATTCTGGTTGGAATGCATGAATGCTGTTACCTTATTTTACAATATTGTCACACAGTTTTCATACGCAGCACGCCTGGTTTTGAAACAAAACATTGTATGTACTGTAAATATTTGTACACTGCTTTGAACAATGAACTTTTGGTAACACTACATTAACACCATTTACTTTTCAAAAGTGAATAACATGATCACTATTAAACTCATTATGTATACAATTTTATGACATCCCCTGTGCATCCCCTTTAGGTCTAATTTGTGCATTTTGTTTTTGTATATTTATGTATTTTTTATATTTGTGTATTTTTGTATATATATAATATATAAATGTATGTATATTTGAAACTCCAGGGGTAGATTCACTAACGTTCGATAACTGCTTAGGATGGCAATGTATCAGATCTGTGTAAAAGGCACATCACCAACATGGACTAACATGCACTCGCCATCGTATACCTTTCAGTTCACAACCAATCTGACAACAATCTTCCAGCATCACCATTAATCTGCCATGCCTTCAACAGGTTTACAATTTTGCACTTAACACATTAACAATGACTCATTTCCATATGAAAATGCAGGTTATTGAGCCATTGTTGTATACATGTGGGTGTGTTTATATGTTAATGTGGCTGTTCGCCGCGCATTACGGTTCGATAGTTGCCTCTGCTGTCGGAGTTCACAGTTCCAACATCTCCAACCTGATGCTGGCGGTGTTGGGATCTGCCTGTAGCTCACTATGCAGCTCCAGTCATAGTCACAACCCCTTCCTTCACCCTTTGAGTGCCAGATGGGTTGGCAACGCATTGCTTTACAATGTGTTGCATATCCCTCTGGCACTCAAAAGGTTAATGTTTGTACAAGTGCCTGACTATCTTATAAGAAATAACATGAAGACATAGTGTGTATGGATGTGGAAGTGCTTATACATCTCTGTGCTGGCTTCATTATTCTAAAGAGTCACAAACACATCATTACACCCTTACACACATGACCAGGTAAGTAGATTTTGAGAACTGTGTAGCTAGGATTTTGTTTATTTAGAAATTTTCCAGATACAAAGGGGAGAAGAATTACTTATTTACTTACTTACTCACTGACATTCCACAATCACTTTCATTTTATATTTTAACTTAAAGGAGCAGTAAATTTTTTTTATGAAATAATACATATTGTAGTGATTTTTCTATTGAGTAAAATAAGGGTATTCCCACTGCCCAGGTATTAATATTTCCAGAGTTATTACAATTTAAACCCATGTTTTCTTTACATTAGCAGTGCCCTCTAGTGGTCAAATTCTAATTAGATTTCCTGTTAGAGTCTAATGGAGAGGAAAGTCAGAAAAGTCAGAGACATACAGTTCTCCATAGACTGTGATAGAAACTGCCTGTCACTTCCTGTCAGTTAGAACTATCAGGAAGTAAACACAGTAAATTCACTTCCTGATTATTTAAACTGCAATAGATTTTGAATAAAACATCTAACACCAATGGGAGTGACCTTGTTTTATTCAGTAGGAAATGCGCTATAAAATGTGTGTTTTCATAAAAAAAGTTTACTGCTCCTTTAAAGTCTTTGCAGATTTCTGTGTGGGAATGTACCTAGTCAATTTTATCCCTAATAAGTCGGTGTTAAAAGAAGGACAATATTTTCAGAAGTAAATCTGTCATGTTTTAAAATGTGTCTAAATAATTAAAAATGATGGTAAGAAGAATACTGCCCTCAAAAATTCTAATGTTAAAAATGTGTTTGATTTTGTCTTTGAAATGAATATTTTCATAGAAAAGGACATTTTTGGTCTTTGAAATGACAATTTACTCTCACTCCTGCTAGCAGTGCTTTGTCTTCTTCAAGTTTAGACCATTTTTATTTTGTCAGGAAAAAAAATTACGTTAATCAGACAAAAACGTGATGTTAAAATTAATATTTTTTTCTGAAAATACCTTACAATATGACGGTAGATTAAAGAACACCAACTTTTAAGACAGCTTTTTCCTTTTGACAGAGATGGCGGAATTGGATGCAAAAAATGACGGAAACATATCTGAGAACTGACGGACCATGATATAAGAACTTTTTTTATTCTGATTATAGACAATTTCAGTTACCACAACCTTCTAAACATCTTCCCCTAAATCTTCATCTTTTTTACAAGTCTCACATAAGCTGATAATGTGATGTTCTCTTCTTGTACTAGTTCCTCTAAGAGTGAAACAGTAGATGAGGGCCATTCTTTTTTGCTGTGAAGCCATGTTGAGGGAATGGACCATAATCTGTCACTCTGGTCCAGTGCGGGTTGGCAGATTTTGAAACGGTTTAGTCTGGTGTCTTAGCTTTGATCTGTCCACCTTGGGTGACCCTGCCAGGAGTATATGGTTCTAATGGCATAGTTCTTGGCTTCATTGGCACTTGCAGACACTCCCGTCACGATAGGCATCAAACCATGCAAGTGGTGTGTGTGTGTGTGTATATGTATATATATATATATATATATATATATATATATATATATATATATATATATATATATGTAACGGAACTGTGGCGACTATGGGAGATATTGGTGTGTTAGAGACTATTTCTACCCAATAGATAAACAACCATAGACTGAGCTTAGCCATAGTTGCTTCCAATACATTTCTGGAGTGCAGGGATGGTGGGGGTTGGGCTTTGCTTCCACTCTACTCCAGGCCTGTGCTAAGGAATGTTAATTGATTCCTGCTGTGCTTCCTTGACCAATCAGAGGAGGTTATTGGTGAGCCAGTTAAGAATGTATGATTTCAAGTCTTAATCTGCATTCTTGTATCCAGATACAACTCTGGGCTGAGGCAACATCCAAAGGGCTACTGGAAACACTGGGGACTCTTTTGCCCAGGGTAGGGGCATCTAGGGGACCGGTGAGGAGAGCACTCCCACTCACTAATCCAGGACAAACAGACTGTGGGCTGCTGGCAAAACTGGGGCAACTCCCAACTTCCGTAGGGAGGTCGGGGGCCCCCCTCCCTCTGGCTGGATCAACAGTTGGCCTGATGGTGAATGACTTCCCACCCACCAGGCTGGGGTCAAAAAATCCAGGGGCAACAATGGCATCCCTGGTGAGGACCGTGGTCCCACTCACCAAGGCTGGGGTATCAGGAAAAGGGGCAACAGGCTTTGGACTGCTGATGAGGACAGTTGTCCCACTCATCACAGCCAATGTTTCACAGGGCCTGGTGGGCTCGCTCCCATCCACCAGGCCAGGGGTCACATAGGGGCTGGTGGGCTCGCTCCCACCCACCAGTTCACAGTCCACATGTACAGCGAGAGGGTCAGCAGCACTGTTCTCCTTCCGTCTGCTGGGGACCTCTTCTTCCAGGCAACAAACTCCAAGGCCATTCTCTGCCTTGAGGAAGACCACAGTCCCATTCCTCAGGGCCATAACATCCGCGCCCCTGGAGAGCACACATTTCTCTTTCTCCAGGGCAGTATCCAATAACAAAGGGGAAGGACAGGGGCTGGTGGGGACCTGCATCTAATCCACAGCAACAGGGGTTTCCCAGGCCCTGGGGAGCTTGCTCCTACTCACCAGGCCAGGGTTCACAGAAGGTCTGGTGGGAAATGCATTCCCACCCACCAGTTCACAGTCCATAGGGTCAACAAGAGGGTCAGCAGCACCGTTCTCCTTCATCTCCTTCAGTCTGCTGGGGTCCTCTTCTTTCAGGCCACAAACTCCAAGGCCATTCTCTGCCTTGAGGAAGACCGCAGTCCCATTCCTCAGGGCCATAACATCCGCACCCCTGGAGAGCACACATTTCGCTTTCTCCAGGGCAGTATCCAATAACAAAGGGGAAGGACAGGGGCTGCTGGTGGGGACCTGCATCTCATCCACAGCAACAGGGGTTTCCCAGGCCCTGGGGAACTCGCTCCTACTCACCAGGCCAGGGTTCACAGGGGGGCTGGTGGGGAACGCATTCCCACCCAACAGTTCACAGTCCATAGGGTCAACAAGAGGGCCAGCAGCACTGTTCTCCTTCAGTCTGCTGGGGTCCTCTTCTTTCAGGCCACAAACCGCAGGGCCATTCTCTGCCTTGAGGAAGACCGCAGTCCCATTCCTCAGGGCCGTATCATCCATGCCCCTGGAGAGCACACATCGCTCCTTCTCCAGGGCAGTGTCCATTAACAAAGGGAGCATCTTCTTGGGGCTGCTGGTGAGCTCTCTCTCACTCACAACAGTAGGAAAAACAGGGGAAGGGGCCAAAGGTCCACCAAGGGGGACGGTTGTCCCACCCCCTGGTACAGGGGCATTCTTGGGGCTGAGGAGCAGCGAATTCCCACTCCTCAGGTCCGGGGTAACAAAGGGGCTGGTGCGTATCACTGTCTCACTCCCCCAGCATGGGGCAACCCAGGGGCTCTGGATGTCTTGAAAGTACTGTTGCTCGACCGACAGTTTAAGTTGGGCAACCGTCTCTTCCGACGGATTGGGTCCTAGGTGGGGCAGTAGATTCCTCATTCTCCACCCCACCGGGTTGCAGGACTCAAAGGACTGTTCGATTCCAAGGTCAGAGCCTCCATCCCAGGGTGGGTTGGCCAGCCAGGCCACGTCTTCCTGTGGTATAGTATATGGGGGGTCGCCCGTGGTCCCTCCCCCGTATGCCTCACAACTTTCCGTATAAGGCCTTGGTAAGCTCGCTCCAGATGCCACTCTTGCTCCACCAGGTCCTCCAGCTCCTCTGCTAGCTCAGGGATATTCTGGAAGCCCATCATCTCCTCCCGGAGATCCCTGATTTCCCAAAACCTACTCTCCTCCTTGCTGCCAAAGTTGGGGTCGACATAGATGGCCTCCCATCCTACTCCTGGGCCGTTGTATCCATTGCCCGCAGCAGAACAACAGGGGCAGATCATGCTGTAATACTTCTGCTCCGCTTTCTGGTACATGGCGATATACTGATCCTGTAGCTTACTTTCCACCTTCACAAAGCAGTCCATGCTGTCCTGCCAATCCAGCAGAGGATTGTCTCCCAGAAGCGGCCATCACAATGCCACCAGCTTCTCAATCCGTCTCCAGTTGGGCTTAACAGCTCCCATTGGTCCTAGATTTGCCATGTTCCACAGGCAGGATCCCAGGTACCTCCTAATGCACTGGATACTAGTACTCCAAGTTCCAGGATATCCAAGTTGCTTTGGCCATCCACAGGTTGGGGCCTCCTTGCACTCTGGACTCCAGCAGATTCTCCAGGGCTTTGCTAAGCCCGCCGCAATACTGCTTCCTCCGGTTCAAGTGAACCAACGCTCTATCCACTGGTCGCTGCGTTCCTGAGACCGGGGTCAAGCCAGTGGCTATATCTCCCCCTGGATTCTGGTCTCAGTTTCACTGTTGCTCCATCCACTGCTCGCTGCGTTGCTGAGACTGGGGTCAAGTCAGCGGCTATATCTCCCCCTGGATGCTGGTCTCAGATTCGCTGTTGCTCCATCCACTGCTCTCTGCGTTGCTGAGACCGGGGTCAAGCCAGCGGCTATATCTCCCCCTGGATGCTGGTCTCAGTTTCAGTTCCTTGGGATAAGCCGAATCCCACCTCTGCCACCAGTTGTAACGTGACGCCTTGTATCATAAGCTGGATACCTCTTTTATAGTTCCTTTCTCCCTCAGAATAACACTCCAATAGTAAACTGACCCTCCTGCTCCCAAACATCAGCCGAGACTTGATGAAGGGAAGAACTCTCTTTTATTGACTCAAACACACAGCTTATATACACTACAGAGACTCTTATCTAGATCAGCATGCAAACGAATACTTGGGACAGTGTTTCTATGCTTGACCAATCAGTCACCAGCATCCTTATCAGGATAAGAATGCAGATTAAGACTTGAAATCATACATTCTTAACTGGCTCACCAATAACCTCCTCTGATTGGTCAAGGAAGCACAGCAGGAATCAATTAACATTCCTTAGCACAGGCCTGGAGTAGAGTGGAAGCAAAGCCCAACCCCCACCATCTCTGCACTCCAGAAATGTATTGGAAGCAACTATGGCTAAGCTCAGTCTATGGTTGTTTGTCTATTGGGTAGAAATAGTCTCTAACACACCAATATCTCCCATAGTCGCCACAGTTCCGTCACAATATATATATATATATATATATATATATATATATATATATATATATGTATACACACAAACAATGAGGAAAGCGCAAATCAGTCAGTAATATAAAAAGAATAATACACTTTATTATCAATCACAGAGAAAAGGATACTAAGGAGATCTCCTGTATCTATTTAAATTGAATCCAATTATTATAAGCACGCTAAAATTTGCAGTACAAATAGAAACAATATATTATCAACTCAATAAAATATAGTGATATATAATAAACTAGCTGAACAGCCTGTGTACACGGGCCACAGTGGCAGGCAGCAACGGCCACGGTGCAGTCATGCACAGCAGAGACTGCCAGCACCGCGGATGATAACAGAGCGGGGCACTCCAAATTAAGACTGTAGTCCTCTCTGCGCACCTACGTTCTGAATTCGGATCGCCCCGCTCCGTTATCAGCCACGGCGCATGCAGTCTGTCCTGCACATGACTGCTGCATGCGCAGCAGTCTGTACTGACATGACAGCTTCTGACAAACATACATTAGCGAATTATTATATAGGATACCCAGTGTTTATATATATATATATATATATATATATATATATACACATACATACATACATACACACACACACACACACACACACACACACACACACACACACACAGGGTCCCTAGCGCTGTTGTTGCAGGAGTCTAAGAAGAGTTATTTTCACTGACAGTATCTGTCCATATTCTGCTGTAGCAACAGCCCCACCATAAAACTGCAGGCCATGGAAGTGCTGCAAAAGTTTGAGTTCTAATCTTGTTTTAATCAGCAGGATAGACCCTGCAATGTATGTATATGTAACGGGAACCAGGAGACCTGTGTAGACCCTGGCCATCATGCTGGTCTTCACTCTCTGTGATGCGGCTACAAAGGGGTAGCCGGGCTGGTAAAAGTACTCAGGATCTGAGGAATGGGAGACCATTCAAGTTGATGTAATCTCAGAACACTCTTTTATTGGAAGTGGCCAGGGTTTATATAGCCACATTGCCAGGGGAAGGGAGATGTGACATGCAGTGAGGGCAGGAACAGATTAATACAATTAACACATACCGTAAAATCTCAGGTATAATACGCACCTGTGTATAATACGCAGGTGTATATTATACCTAAGATTTTAGGGGAAAACAAGAGTGCCTATGTATAATACACACCCTTGTTTTCCCCTCTTAGGGAAAAAAAAAGTTAAGCTGTCCAGAACCCTTCCCTCCCTCCCGCGGCCCAATGCGCTCTGACAATAACGCTTACTTGTCTCCACTGCAGTCCTCGCTGACAATGAGGCTTAGCGTAGGTACTTCCTTCCACTGAAGTACCCATCTTCCCAGCGGGCGGCAAGCTTGCATTTGCCGCCCGCTTCCCTCATGGGCTTTCAGGACCTTCCGCTTCTATTACCATTGGCTGCCAGCATCTCTGACTGCCACTGGGCATGAGGCTCTTCCACCCTGCATCCCTGTATCTTCAACTGCCACTGGGGATAAGATGCATTCTGGCATCTTTGACTGCCGCTGGGCATGAGGCTCTGACATCTCCATCTGCAGCTGGAGATGATGCTCTGGCATCCAGCAAGACTGTATTTCCGTTTGTAACTGGGGAAGAAACTCTGGCTCCCCTCATCCTGGCATCTCCGACTGCCGTTGGGGATGAGGTTCTGATACCCTGAATGCCTACATTTCTGACTCCAGCAACTGAGGCCCAGGCCTGACTGCCTCACCCCCTGGCTCTGGGCTCTGTCACTCAAGTTGCCACCCAGGAAAGGTCCTCCATCTCTCATCTTCCTGCAGCTCCTGGTAGTGTACGTCCAGGAGCCACTCCTCCTTGACAAGGAGATCCAATTTGAAACACAGCTCAAGGGTAATGACCGGGCCCAAGAGAAACAGATGTTGAGATCTGAGCAGCTGGAGGTGGTCAGCTGTTACCTCCCCAAAATACTTGTTGCAGAGGAGGGAATATCACAATAGTCCAGGGCTGTCAAGTCCAAAGCCTCTTGGGGAAGGTAGCCTTCAGAAGGGCAAAGGTGACTCTGGTATCAGGACTTCAGTTATTTAAAGGGTCAAGCATATTTTAAATTCTAATTGTATAATTTTGATGGTGTGATTCATGGGTTGTTGAAAAGAATATTTCAGAGGCATATAAAAAGAAAAGAGTTTGACAAAATGTATGGCGTTAATAAATTATAATACAATAGAATCAGACTTAGGGGTAGTTCAAAGGTGGGAAAGAGAGCTGGGTATAAAGATTAATAAGAGGGATTGGTGTAGGGTTCTAGGTTTAATGAATAAAGATGTTCACTGCATATCTTTAGTGGAAACACAATTCAAAATAATGTATAGATGGTATATGGTACCTACAAGATTAGTAAAAATCTCTGCCAGTTATTCAGCAATGTGTTGGCGTTTTAAGACTGAAGAGGGTAACTATATACATGTGTGGTGGTACTCTAGTTAGTTGAGAGAATTGTGGGATATGGCCCTGAAGTGTTTAGAAATAATAGGGAATATTAAGCTTCAAACGCAACCAGATGTTATCTTGATACATCAGAATTGGCCAATTATGACAAAGGAACTAAGGGAATTAGCCACCCATTGTTTTATTGCGGCAAAGATTATAATTGCCAGGAACTGGAAAGAGGAGTTAGACTTTGTGTGAGGACATTTGAAACAACAATTGTTATTTCAATTTCAGATGGAAATGGGGTTACGTAAGATATATCATTCTCATTGTAATAATTTAAGAGGATGGAAATGTTGGTATGAAAAAGTACCTTGAGTATATTATAAATTATGCAGATACTAGTAAATTTTGGGAAGATAGGTTGGTTACTCCTTTCCTCATTTTTGGTTGCATAGGGGAGAGGGGTTATGTGTTGTATAAGTATTGTATAATATAATGTGTTTGGAAATTGAATAAAAAGAAAAAAAAAGTATCTGAGGAATGGGAGTCAAAGGGGACATTTTAGACCATTCCTAGAAGAAGGCACACCCACAAGTTGTTGTAGTCCCAGAACACACTCTCTTTTATTGGAAGTGCCCAGGGTTTATATCGACACATTGCCAGGGGAAGGGAGATGTGACATGCAATCAGGATAGGAACAGATTAATACAATAAACACATAGCACAATGGAAGCAGGTTTTACAGAAAACAACTGCACCAGACTAATCTCATCACACAGACAACAATGGTGAATAAACAACAGTGGTAAAGGGAATAGGGAAATAACACCTAAGAAAACCTGGTCCAGGCAATGGGACACATACAATGGGAGACCATATGGTCATAACACACAAAAATACAACAAGGTAACCCCTGCAGGCCCATATAAGATTGTAGTCCAAACAATTTCTTAAAACAGAGGTCCAGCATCTTTTACATGTATTACATATGCACTTTTATGGACCATAGGCCCGTTACAGTTTATATATTCATAATATGCAATACTATCCCTTTATGGATTTTCCTGATTAATCACAAGATAATTCATCAATAACTCATTCATTTTGAATAACCTACCTGTGCTCAAGCATACAAATCTCTACATTTCAGTTCCTGCCCTTGCGGACCGAACTCTGACACCCCTACTCTAAGCTACAGTCATAATGCTTCTTTTGTAGGTCCCTATGATGGAGTTTGCTCACTCCAGAATTGCTCTAGTTCTTCATAGTACATCATCAGACCTCTGTTTCTTGATTTGGCAACTGGTATCAGTGCACTTTTGTAGCAAAAAAAACTCACAGGACTGATATAAAGGTGATACCTTTAATGGCTAACTGAGGACATAGAAAGGACTCCAAGGTCCCTTCTTCAGGAATGGGTTAACAAATAAAGCTGGAATAGCATGGAATTTATATTTACAGAGCATGACGTGCATTTGAAACAAATTATTTGAGTGCACAGTGGTGGGACAATTAAATTAGTAAACATCCAGATATGAAATTAGATGTACAGGGTTACATCAAAGTCCTGGGAACAAGAAAATGTTCATTAACACAGAGGTGTGAAGAGCCTGTATGTCTGGCAAGTTTTATCTCTGTACAACCTTATAATGAGACATGAAGCACATGCCCAGGTTCAGACCTGTTTTTAATGTGTCATATATAACCATTAATTTAAGTTCCCAGATTTTTCTTTCCCCTCTGTGTTCTAAAGTTTCCTTTGAGTATGGTGACCTTCATATTTTGTAGACTGTGATTTGGACTGCAAAAATGATGGCCAGCTGGTATGTCAATCTTTTTTTTTTGTATACTGTGTGGTGATGGAGGTTCATTCTTTCCCTCAGTGTCTGTCCTGTTTCCCCAATGTAGTATCCTCTTGTGGAGCATTGTGTACATGTTGTGAGTTATACTACATTTGATGAGGCGCAAGTGAAGGAACTGTTAATTTCATAGTATTGCTGTGTATTTGGTATTTTTACCTTAGCTGTGCATTGGATGTGTGGGCAGGTCTCACATCTTTTTACTCCACAGTAGAATGTGCCATTTTTTTGTGGTTTGTGGTAAATCGGTTTCGACAATAGTTTTCTTTAAATTTGAGGGTTGCCTGTATGATATAAATGGTGGATCTGGAAAAATGACTTTTAATCTGTTATCTTTATGGAGAGTTGGTTGTAAGTGTTTTGCAGTCCACCTTAGAGCTTCCAGTTGGGGATTTTATGTGACCACAAGTGTAACCATTATTCTCCACTTGTGGTCTGTATTCAAGGTGTGACTCTCTAGATATTTTATTGGCTCTGTGTATCTGATTGTCTATTATTCTTGGGTGGTATCCCTGATTTCTGAATCCACTCCTTAACCCCTTAACGACCCTTGACGGTCATAGTACGTCATGGGTCGATCTGCGTTAACGACCAATTAAGTACTCTGACCGTCATGGAATTCCGGGCTCCCCCCGCGGCTGCACGCCCTTCAGGGAGTCTGGAATCCAAATTTTAAATTAAAAAAAAAAAAAAAGCTCCATGGTCCTTTAGTGACCGCCGCGTGGGTTAATGAATAGCAGTGCTGGTTCCTGTCTGTACTGTCTGAACAGATGAGGTTGTATCTTATAGCTTGGCTGCTGTAAGCAAGTTGAGGAGGTCTGGGGTGGTGCGCGGGGAGTCGTGATGTCACGCTCATGTGTTACGTACATCATGACATGAGGAGGCCTTCACTATATAACTAAAAGTTGCAGCTCATTTGGTTGTACTGTGAGTTTTTGGCATCTTGGCTTTTTTCACCTTGAGTCTGCTTATCCAGTTTTGATCCTTTTGGTTTCTCTGTTGACCATCCCTGCTCTCTGCCTGCCCTGACCTTTTGGCTTGTACTTGATCCCCCAGAATGTTTGGACCCTCGCACTCTAGCAGCACTCTGCATCATCCTAACAGAAAGCACCTTGAAGTATATGGTATTCTGCATTGGGAATGCCTATTCCGAACTATAAATATTATATATATATATATATATATATAATGCTGTGTTAGATGCACTCGCTGTTATGTTGAATAAGTCCAGGGTGCCAATCATAGAAGCGATACATACATTTTTAGGAAGAGACGGCACTCACTGGAAATTGATTGAAAAAGAGATTCAAGCGATGTTTATTTCGATGTTTCGGCCACCAACTATGGCCTTTATCAAGAACACACATCATAGTGAAACATAGTGTATTTAAACCCTCTTAATGACCCCTGCACCTGAAAGAAACGCGCCAAAGTTCTCACAACCAATTAAAAAGCTACTGTGATGAAGTAATTAGACAGACAGCTTTGATATCCAATCACCTAGTGAAACATTGTGATCATACACATTAAAAAATCTGTGTTGTTAAAAAAGAGAAGCCTATCTCTATACAAAGTAACAGGCTTCTCTACTATTTCTATGATCTATCACACCTCGGATAAAGAATCTACTAACAGTAATAAGGTGTTAAATATACTATTGTTCCCTGATATATATCTTAATAATATTGCGTACACGTGTAAAAGCTAGTGCTTAGAGTATCTCAAGTAGCGAATAAATAAACATACAACAGGTGTAATGTAGACTCATCCCCAAATACAATCTAATATTAAATAAATATTCAATAAAAAATAAATATTTAAATAAGGGATGCCTCATACGTTCAGTGAGGTTAAAAACCATTTTTTAACCTCACTGAACGTATGAGGCATCCCTTATTTAAATATTTATTTTTTATTGAATATTTATTTAATATTAGATTGTATTTGGGGATGAATCTACATTACACCTGTTGTATGTTTATTTATTCGCTACTTGAGATACTCTAAGCACTAGCTTTTACACGTGTACGCAATATTATTAAGATATATATCAGGGAACAATAGTATATTTAACACCTTATTACTGTTAGTAGATTCTTTATCCGAGGTGTGATAGATCATAGAAATAGTAGAGAAGCCTGTTACTTTGTATAGAGATAGGCTTCTCTTTTTTAACAACACAGATTTTTTAATGTGTACGATCACAATGTTTCACTAGGTGATTGGATATCAAAGTATCACAGTGCCTGTGATTCCTGTCACTCTCAATTGTGGATGTCACTGATTTGCTGACTGAGTTTGACCCGCCTCCTGATGACCTTTTTATACCTGGCTATCTCTTATGTCAGTTGCCCTTTCGTGGTGTTCCTGAGCCAGTAGTGCTATTGCTGTGTTCCTGTATTCTGAGTTCCTGTGTACCGATTCGGCTTGCCCTGACCATTCTCCAGTGTTCCTGCCTGTGTATGACCCGGCTCGTCTGCGGACCACCCTTGGATCCTGACCCGGCTAGTTTGACGTTCCTGCCTGTGTATGACCCGGCCCGGCTGACTTCCTGCTCCGAAGATCGACTTCCAGCTTGTTCCAGTGACCTGCGTTCCAGTTGTCGCCGCCGCGACATTTTCCAGTCCCTGCTGCCCACGTCTGTGCCACTGCCTTGCCTGGTGATTCCTTCGATAGTGCTGTGCCTCGTTCTAGTGCAGAGCTGTGTGTATTCCGTGGGCCTTCCTCTCCTTGCAGAGCCTGATTGTAGCGTTGAAGCCTCGAGTAACGTTACAGAGCCTTGCAGTAGCGCTGAAGCCTCGAGTAAACGTGCATTTTAACTCTTGCAGTGCTGCCTCTGATTCACTCTCTCTATCTCCTGTACGAGCCTCGTTGCAAGTGATACTGCTGCTGAGTTGGCCGCTCTCCGTCGGCGACTCTAGTCTAACGTTGCAGAGTGTCCACATAGTTTGGGCCGTTTGGGCGCTTAAGGCTCTCCGGTGTTGGTTACCGACGAGATCATTGACACAGAGTGTTGGCAGAAAGGCTTCAGTGTTGGCTTATCCGGTACTACGCCCGAGGGGGCTAGTGGCTCTGGCTCTAGTACTACTGCATTCGATTACATCTGAGGAGGTTACTAGCTCTTGCATTGCAGGCCGGTTTCCGTTACGCCCGAAGGGGCTATTCGCACTTGCACATACGAAAGCAGTTCCTGTAGCTACGCCCGTGGGGGCTAAGTTGTTACCCATTCTGCTTATTATCTACCACCTTGGCAAGCCAGCTCGTTCCTCAGCACCTGATGAACATCGTCTGTACAGCACAGCCTATTTAACATCCAGGGCGTGTCAAACTTCCACATCTGAGACTGACTGTTATTTGGACTTTAACCCCTTAGGGGTCTATATCATCCTAGTGCATACTGATTTGCATTTATGTCCATTATGCTATTTCCCTTGTATTATTTCAGTCTACTTTATCTGTGTATTACCTACCACCTCTAGAGGGCGTAATTGTGCATTATTCACTTTAATAAAGTGTGTTTTATTTTCACCTGTTGGTCTGAGAGTCCTCAAAACCGTAACAGTACGAAAGGACCATGACCTCAGACGGTAAGGGTGAAAGTAATCCTCTGAACATCCACTGGAGAATGGATGTCCAAGAGCAGCGCCTGGACCAATTGGCACTGGCTCTACAAACGTTACTTGAACGTACAGTACATTTGGACAAGTCTGGTCCTAATCCGGTGGTCCCCCCAGTCTTGACATCGGAGAATCCCTCTGTATCTCTCAGTACTAACACAAGAGGGTTAACGGCAGCGGTACCGTTACCCCTAAGATATGATGGCGAACCCTCCTTATGCAGAGGTTTTATTAACCAGTTGGAGATATTTTTGGAATTGGCACCCCAGGCATTTCCTAACGACCGTAGCAAGGTCGGCTTTATGATATCTCTGTTGACGGGCAAAGCTTTGGCATGGGCAAATCCGATATGGGAGAGTGCCAGACCCTGCACACTGAACTTTAGAGAATTTGTGGTGAAGTTCAGACGTGTGTTTGAGGTTCCTGGTAGGTCTGCCTTTGCTGCCAAAAGGCTGATGGAGATTCAGCAGGGCGAACGCACTCTGGGCGAATACGCTATCGAATTTCGGACCTTGGCAGCAGAGGTAGGCTGGAACGATGAGGCCTTACTTGCTGCTTTTACTCAGGGTCTCGCTGAACAGATTAAGGACGAGATAGCAGCTCGAGATGTACCCAGCGAGCTGGACGAGTACATTGACTATGTCATGTTAATAGATTCTCGCATCCGGGAGAGACGCTTGGCTAAGAGGACCAAAGCAAAGAGTTATGGCCAGAACCGTTCCTTAACCCACCCACTCCACCCGTCCTACCTGAGTGAACAGCTGACGGCACTGAACCTATGCAAGTAGGTTTTACTAGGCTCACTAAAGAGGAGAAGCTGTATCGTAGAAGGCAAGGCTTATGCCTATATTGTGGCAAACCGGGTCATATATTACGCAATTGTCCTGTAAGGCCGGGAAACGAATGCACCTAGGGTACCTTGGGGGACAGGCCCTAGGTGGTGTTAAACAGTCCCTAGAGACTTGCACCACTAAACCCACCATCCAGGTGACTTTTGCGTGGACTGATAAGGTCATAGAAGTCCTAGCATTGGTGGACGTCCAGGGCCAAGAGGAATATGAAGTCCAGAGTATTATTGATTCCAGGAGATTTAGAGGAAAGCTGCAATATTTGGTTCATTGGAAGGGCTATGGCCCTGAAGAACGTTCTTGGATTGATCAGGGGGATCTCCATGCACCGAGATTAGTACGCAGCTTTCACTGTAAATATCCTTTGAAACCCAAACCTCAGGCTAGGAGAGGGGGTCTTTGAGAGGGGGGTACTATCACAGTGCCTGTGATTCCTGTCACTCTCAATTGTGGATGTCACTGATTTGCTGACTGAGTTTGACCCGCCTCCTGATGACCTTTTTATACCTGGCTATCTCTTATGTCAGTTGCCCTTTCGTGGTGTTCCTGAGCCAGTAGTGCTATTGCTGTGTTCCTGTATTCTGAGTTCCTGTGTACCGATTCGGCTTGCCCTGACCATTCTCCAGTGTTCCTGCCTGTGTATGACCCGGCTCGTCTGCGGACCACCCTTGGATCCTGACCTGGCTAGTTTGACGTTCCTGCCTGTGTATGACCCGGCCCGGCTGACTTCCTGCTCCGAAGATCGACTTCCAGCTTGTTTCAGTGACCTGCGTTCCAGTTGTCGCCGCCGCGACATTTTCCAGTCCCTGCTGCCCACGTCTGTGCCACTGCCTTGCCTGGTGATTCCTTCGATATATATATATATATATACACCTATATATATTCCTGTGCTTTCCTGTCTCCACCTGGAACCAGGGCATTATTACATGGGGGCCCAGTTACTGTCTGAGTTGCTTACCTTTGTATTACAGCTGATCTTGAGCTAACCAGCTATTGGGTTCCATTATCCTCCTAGGCCCCTACTCTGTCATTTTGTCCTATTAACTCGCTTTCTGCTAGTTCTTTTTGGGGTCTCTCCATCTCCATGCATACAAATCATCACTTAGTATTGTGTGCTATACAACTCGTACCTTACTCCTATCTTTCGACAGCTGTAGATGATGGAATGTTTGGGGTGAAAACTGTCATATTGAGGGTATGTGGGTCTGTCCGTGGGTTTGTGATACAGGGATGGATGGATGTTTTGGTTATTGATATGTAGTAGATCATGGTGTTAAAGGGGAACTACCACCCCTTAAAAACTTAACCTGTGCTGATTGTTCATCTGGTGACTAGCTGCTTAGTAGCGCTAGTCGCCAGAAATATTACCCGGTTCTGAAGATTTCTGCCTTTTTCGGACGGTCACTGGAACAGGAAGCACGGACGTGTCTTCACAGTGACGTCCGTGCGCCTGCGCTGTCAGTCCCTTTTGCACTGCGCGGTTCAAAAGGGACTGACAGCGCAGGCGCACGGACGTCACTGTGAAGACACGTCCGTGCGCCTGCGCTGTCAGTCCCTTTTGAACCGCGCGGTGCAAAAGGGACTGACAGCGCAGGCGCACGGACGTCACTGTGAAGACACGTCCGTGCTTCCTGTTCCAGTGACCGTCCGAAAAAGGCAGAAATCTTCAGAACCGGGTAATATTTCTGGCGACTAGCGCTACTAAGCAGCTAGTCGCCAGATGAACAATCAGCACAGGTTAAGTTTTTAAGGGGTGGTAGCTCCCCTTTAAGATATTGTATGTATTAAACACAGTAGTTTAAAATGAGGTTAACGGTTGGGTGGAATTGGTTAAATGTGACATAGAATTGTGTAAGGTCCTGTTCACAGGCATTCCATATTAACAGGATGTCATCTATGTAGCGGAAGTATGATAGTGGATTAGTGCTAAAGGTGGATAGAAATTATTGTTCAAGTTTCGCCATGGACAATTTAGCATACTGCGGTGCTATCTTTGTTTCTATGGCTATTCACATTTTTTGTAGATATAAGTCATCCCCAAATGCAAAGTAATTTTGTGTAAGTATGAATTTTGTAACTTCTAGAACAGTCTCCGTGGGTAGATCTTGTTGGTCCACAAATTCCTTGCATGCTGCTAGACCATTTTGATGTAGGATATTTGTATATATGGATTCAACAGCCATAGCAGCCAAAATTGTCCCCTCATGTACTAGACCTATAGTAGCTAGTTTGTTTAGTAGGTCTGTGGTTTCCTTGGGGTTGCTGGTGTGCTTCTTACCAAGGGCTTTAGGATATTTTCCACCCAGGCATAGATATTTTCACTCAGTGTCCCCACTCCAGAGATTACAGGTGTTCCTGGGTTCCCCTGTTTATGTATCTTGGGCAGCAAATAGAATGAGCCTATTATTTGGTATCAGATCCTGAATGTCTGTAGATATGGAGGGGGCAATTTTGGATACTATGGATGTTGAATCCTTATATAAAATATTCCACATCAACATGGCCTAGCAAATTTTAGACCAACAAGATCTACCCACAGAGACTGTTCTGGAACTCACAAAATGTATACTTATGCACAATGACTTCGCATTTGGGGATGACTTATATCTACAGAAAACGGGAACAGCCATAGAAACAAACAAGGTACCTTAGTATGCTAACTTCATTGCAAACCTTGAACAAGATTTTCTATCCACCTGTAGCATTAAGGCACTAGTGTAATTCCACTACATAGATGACATTTTGGTAATATGGACTGCCTGTGAACAGGACCTTACACAATTCCATGCCAGATTTCTTTTTTTTAATCTTTTTATTGAGATGGACAGAAATATTGCATTATATAATCAATAAGTTACAGGACAGGCAATGAAGAGGTGCAATATACATACAGACTGTTAAGTATCATGAAGCAAGTTCTTGTCTGTCCCATTTTGATGTTAAACTCCCTCCCCACAAATACCCCCTCTCCACAACCCTTCCAATCCCCACGCTTCTTCCCACACCTCCCTAAACTTAACTACCAGCCAAAGAGCTGGATCCCTTCCCATACCTACCCCCACCCTCCACGGGAGATGAGCGTCATTATCTTCCCACTGTAAACTGAGTCACGTGACAATGGCCGCAAACAGCCATAAACTGAAGTCAAGGTGCCTATGTATTGCCAGTCAGTCACACCGAATTTTGGGGTATTTGGAGTCAACCTCCTTCCTCCTTTCTTATCCCCTAGAGTGCCCCCAGACTTCCCTAATACAGAGAACAAATATCCTACCTAAAAGACTCCCTAAATTAAGCTTCAATTCCCCTTTATTTGCCTATCTCCTCTAGCTCAAAAACATGCTGCTCTTTCCTCTCACAAACACAGAATGGCTGCTGTGAGAGCCTGACACCCTTTTATATGCCTACAGGAAACGGTACTACATTTTTTTTTATTTGACAGTTTATTGCAAAGATGAGTTGTAATATGGTATGTGACCACAAGGTGTCACTAAGTGCCTTGGAATGAAACTACATTAGAAAAACATAGTAACAAGTAAACAAGCAACATAATTTCAGAAACGCATATTGGGATTCAATGTACTTTTGTACATTTACTTTGTAGTATATATAAATATTTTATAAATTTAGTGCTATTCAAGTTTTATTTGTTAATCCGTGAAAAAAAGAGGCCTTAGTGTCCTGAAAGCTTGCACTTTCTATGTCTTAAGTTAGCCGTTAAAATGTATCACATTTATATCACTCTTTTTTTAGTTCTTTGTTAAAACAATACATTGAATCTATTCTATTAGCTAACATGGTGCCACGCTTTTTTTGTGAGAATCACATATTGGAACCAAAATAATACATAAATTATTTCCCCATTTATCTTAGAGCCAGAGAGACGTGAAAAGCATTGTATCACACACACAAATGCACTCAAAGGGTTAAGGGTTTCATTTATAACAGTCCTTAAAGCAAACATTTAACCATACACCAAATCATACCACACAAATATCCCTATGTAGGAGGTACAGTAACACTTTGAGACCCAAATCCCTCTGTCTCTTTTTCCTATCCTGATGTGCCTCTTTTTTAGGAAATCAGAATGTGCAATTTGTATATAAGTGTACTAGTGTAAAAGCCCGTGTACACAGGCCAAAGTCCTAGTAATGTTAACCCTTTGAGTGCAAGAGGGGTACACAACACATTGCTTTGCAATGCGTTGCGTACCCCTCTGGCACTAAAAAGGTTAAGCGGCCCCTACCTCACTGCTCCACGCGAGTCTTGCATCGCCTCACTCATGAGATGCAATCATGCACAGTAGAGAATGGCCGAACGCAGGCAGTCTCTACTGCACATGACTGCATTGTAACAAACATCCTAGCAAATTATTATATAGGATCACACTGCACCACAGAAATACAACTCACATTGTTTATATAAACTTCCGTATATGTTTATAAATTAGTCTGTGTAAATCAAGTACTTTGGTCTTGTTCTAAATAATTTATTCAGTTACATAAATATCTTTCCACGGGTTACAAGGTTACCTAGAAATTCTCAGAAATGCCCCCAGCAACTCTACCTAAAAGAAAAAAGTGTCACTGAAATGATTAATTGCTCAGACCAACATGACCTTAACTTTGGTTTTGCAGTCTTCTCTCTAAGGCCTGGATTCAATTCCCCACGTCGCATTAAAAAAAAAAAAAAAAAATCCGGCATTTCTTCAAGTACTGTAAGCCATTCAATTACCAGCGCTAAGAAAAATACCAGTAGAAAAAAAACACACGTCAGCACTTTTAAACCCATTAAAACACATTAAAACAACGTCAATATTCCAATTCAGTTCCATCTGTTAGGCCTTTACATGCGTTAAGGGACCCTCTCTAACGGGTGAAAATCTGCACCCAGTTGTTTTTTGGGCAGAGCGTTTCTTAACACATGTTTAGTCCTGTCTATGCAGGAATTGAAGGGGGAAAAAAGGCCCTAAACCACATATTAATACATCCAAAGTACTCCCAAAATCTGTGAAATTTTAGTAGAATTAACCCTATGAGTGCCAGTGGGGTATGCTTACTCCCACTAGCACTCACAGGTTTAATCCAACAAAGTTAAAAAAGATCACATGAAAAGAAACACCATTAACTCCTTTGCAACCACTGACGTGCCAAGACCATTACGGCGGTCCGGCACTTAAGGACCAGTGACGGTCCTGGTACGTCAAGGAGTTCAGGGCTCCCAGCGTGGCTGCACGCCGCTGCAGAAGCCCTGATCCGGAAGTAAAAAAAAAAGGACCCGTGGACGCCAAGTACCGGTTACGCATGCGCGCGCCGGTCCTAAAGGGGTTAATCTTGATGTCCAGAGGAGTTTTCAGAAACCTGGTCAACTAATGTCAGTCTTCTTTTCAATCTTCCACCTTCACTCTGTCTTCTATCTTCTTCTCATCTGTCTTCTTCCCTTCTGTCATCTTATCTTCTTCCTGGTTTCAGATAATGACCTGTAAAGAGATAACAAATGAAACATTACATTTTCCCCCAAATCATAACTTGCATATATGTGCATTGTTTAAAGTAATGCATACTTTCCAAGCTGGAAGGCAATATGCCCCAGAATCTAAAAGTCAGCGTCCCAATACATTCACCAACAAATATTATTCCTTCCAAATGGAAACTGAAATGTAAATGTGGAAATATGGCTGAATAATAATAAATCCTTTTGGCTCTGCCTCTGGCGGTGGCGGCAGCAGAAAGTGGGACAGGCAAACCTCCCCTTTGGTACCTTTCGGACCAATGCCCAAGCCAGTGTGCAGGAAATGAGGCAACTATCAAGTAGATAATTCCCCGATTGACAGGTCTGCTCCCCCAAGAACAGATCTCCTGATAAAGACAGGGCAGCATTGTAAGTCCAGTGACCCAACAGTGGTGCACACCTGGGGGGAGATGCATTAAAGTGGGATAAATGTGTCATTAGCTCTTCAATTCCTATGTTATTCCATGGAACCTATCCCTGGGTGGTCTTAGTAAATAAATTCCATAGAATAACATAAGAATTGTAGAGTTTATCACACTAGAAAAGTTCTCTCCTCTTTATCACATGTTAGTGCATCTCCCCCCTAGGGTTTGTAATCCTACTGATCATTGGGAAGTAACTGAGCTGTAAGAATGAAGTCTCACAGTTTAGTTTCCTGTCCTAGACAATGCAGGTCCCCATAGACCCCCTGTAATGGGTCTGAAAGCCAGACCCAGCAGGTGTATGGAGTCTGTGCACACAACCCAGTAGTTTGAGGCTGACAGACAAATACTTCTGGGCTGAATTCTAACTGATCATACCTATAAAAGAGGACACACATGAAAAATGTCTGCTGTACTGATATATGGGAGCCATTGCAACCTTAAAAATTAACCACAGGAGCACTGCAGCAAGCATTTTCCAAATGTGTCCTCCTTTAGAGTGATGATCTTGCAGCCCTAATTCTACCCAGGGGTTCCGTTTTCTGACCCCCGATTGGCTGATAGGTTACATTGGGGGTCTGCGCAGTGCACACTCTGGCTTATTACTAAGTCTGTTTCCACAGGTGCAGGGATAGTAAAACATAATTGCTCTTAGGCATTTAGTGCAGGAGTGGCATATCACCAGCTGATGCAGAACTACAATTATAGGCTCAAACAGTATTTTGCAATGTTAGACCTGAGGGTACATTAATAGGGCAGGTTTTCAAGATATCACTGCTTGTTGATGGGTGTGTGAGCAGTAGCTCAGTGTTTGCGATTGTTCCAGGTAAATTCTGACCCATTGGTGCAACCTGAGGAGTGGAGCTGAGAATAATTGTTCTAGAACCTATAGTTCACTGTAGTCCAACAGCAGTTGGTGAAGCACAAATTGCCTGTCCCAGTCTAGGGACATCAGATATAGGGAGCAAAAGTATTAGGTAGCTCAGCTGCAAACACATATACACATGCACGCACACACATATACTATACATACACACACAACCATTCATACACACACCCAATCACATACATAGAAATGTGCATGTACAACACAAACATACCATGCATACAACACACAGTATATGGTCATATAGAACAAATGAATAATCTCTATGTGTACACTACCGTTCAAAAGTTTGGGGTCATTTAGACATTTCCTTGTTTATGTTACAGGAGCAGCTTGACCGTATGGTACGTAAGAAGTGCCCATCAAGCCAATCCATGTTGTTGGAGGTGCTTCAAGAAGCATGGGGTGAACTCTCTTCACATTACCTCAACCAATTGACAACTAGAATGCCAAAGGTCTGCAAGGCTATAATTGCTGCAAATGGAGGACTCTTCAACAAAAGCAAAGTTTGAAGGACACAATCATTACTGAAATTAAAAATCATTATTTCTAACCTTGTCACTGTCTTGACTGTATTTCCTATTCATTTTGCAACTCACAGTACGGTAATGGCAGTAGTGATGAGCTGACCCTGAGATCTTTGAAATATTAACCCTTGGAGTCAAAGCATTAGATACCTCTCTGGCACTCAAAGGGTCAATTTATCCAGAACATAGTTTCTTCTAGGTGACGTGTCCCTGTCTGCTGTTACACAGAGAGGCACCAATCAGTCCGGCAGGAACCTTCAACATGCGACAACCTGTACGTCTTGCAACTTGGACACAAAAGACATGAGAGGCTGTATATACAGAAGAAAACTGGAACAAACCAACTATATCATAGGGGAGACATACATATTTCAATTTAGGTAAATAGTAGTTTTAAACATTTGAAGGCTAGAGATCTGCAACGCATTGCAAAACAATGCATTATATCGGCTAGCAATTGAAGTAATTAATAACCATATTTACACCAATGGACAAAGCAATGAATTGGGGACATCTAGCGTTCAACTAATTAAAAACCCTATTTACATCAATGGACAAAACATTGTGTTAGAGACCTCTCTAGCATTCACAGGGTTGAAAGTCCCTTAGGTAATATTGTGGATTTTTATTTCATAAATATATGCAGTTGGTTTACTGAAGATTTCCTCCAGTTTTAACCCTTTGAGTGCCAGAGGGGTATGGAATGCATTGCTTTGCAATGCATGCCGTAACCCTCCTGCACTCAAAGGGTTAAACACACTTTGCTTTTAATGCAATATAATTCTGGACTCTGGCCCCTGCTTGCATTAACACACGCAATGCGTTGGGCATCTCATTGGCAAGCAAAGGGTTAAACCCATGACATGACAGGAGCAGGGGATGGGTACCTTAAAATCTCGGGTGTAATACGCACCTGTGTATAATACGCAGGTGTACATTATACCCAAGATTTAATGTATAATATGCACCCTTGTTTTCCCCTCTCACACACACAAAAAAACTTAATTGCTGGACAGCTTCCCTCCCCGTTTACCCATATCCCGCTCTACCCCTCTGCAGCCCAATTTCCACAGCCTGACAGGGTCCCAGCAGGTGGCATGCTTGCATCTGCTGTGTGTTTCTCCTGGGGCCATAGATGAGAAGGTTTGCAGGTATGGAGATGACACACACGGTACATGCTGCCTGAGTGCCAGTGTCAAACTTTCTCTGAGGACAATGCTTAGAAGGTTGGTGTGGCCAGAGCACAGTTAACCCTTTGAGTGCCAGAAGGGTACGCAAAAGCATTTCTCTGCAATGCGTTGCATACCACTCTGGCACGCAAATGGTTAAGATCTTTTTTCACGTCCATCCTCCAAAATACTCTAGTCCATGTCAACTAGGTGACAGCGCCTTTCGAAGGAGACCTGAAACCTGCTCATGGAAGAGAATTACATTGAAATATATATGTGCATTTCTGTTTTACCAGATCTGGAAAAATTTGGGATGAATCCAACTGCACCATAAGAGAGAAATAAAAAAATAATTGATGTAAAGCAGAACTTTCATGCCATTAATACTGAGCCCCAAAATATAAGTACAATAGCGATATTTATAGACGTACTTGTAGTTTCAAGTATAATGGTGGCATTAGTGAGAAACAGACCTTTCTAGGCAGACAGGCAGCGGCAGGGATCTTGCAGTAGGCGCTCTCTGCTCCTGCACTGTCAGTCCCTTCCGGTGCCTTAAAGCAGAACTTTCAACTATTAATAAGTCCCATGCAATCATTAAGCATATGGCGGCTAGCTTAAAAATATGTCTTAACTATAAAAAGTGCCACATTCTAAAGAAATCTTTACTGTTTGGAGACTGATTGGCAGGTTAGTGCAGTCTGCGCGCCTGTGCTGTCAGCCCTTTCTGGTTACCATGTGGCACGCTGCAATGCTTTACAGGAGACCGGGACCGACGGCGCAGGCGCGTAGACAAAGGTAAAGATTTCTTTACAATGTGGCACTTTTTATAGTTAAGACGTATATTCAAGCTAGTCGCCATATGCTTAATGAATGCATGAGACTTATTAATAGGTGAAAGTTCCGCCTTAAGGCACAATGGCACTCAACTCACCAGTCAGGGAGTTGAAGGGGATGGACACAGACTCTGCAAGATGTCTGCGCTGTTCCCCGCTGCCTGTCTGCCTAGAAAGGTCTATTTCTTCCTGCAATTATACTTGAAACTACAAGTAAGTCTATACATATTGCTATTGTAATTATATTTTGGGACTCAATATTAATGGCATGAAAGTTCCGCTTTAAATTGAGTTTTTTTAACCCCTTGACTGCTATATAGATCTTCAATGCATTGCGTTGCAATGCATTTAAAACTCTCTAGCACTTAATGGGGGAAATGCACTAAGCGGTGATAAAGAGGTGATAATGTGGAGATGAGTTCTCCAATTATATCACTTCTCCAGTTCCTGTGTTATTGTATTGAGCTTGTTCACTAAGATCGCCAAAGTTGAAGAAATCTTAGTACATTGGCTCCATAGAATAATGTAGGAACTGGAGAAGTGATATCACTGGAGAAGTCATTTCCATTTTATCACAGAGCTTTCTGAATCAACTATATTGTATATTAATCCCTTAAGGACCGGCGCACGCACGCACGGCCAGCACTTAAGGACCACGGGGCTTTTTCTTTCTTTTGGATCCGATTCAGGGCTCCCCGCACGGCATGCAGCCGCGGAGGCAGCCCTGAATTACATGACGTGCCAGGACCGTCACTGGTCCTTTAGTGCCGGACAGCCATGACGGTCCTGGCACGGCATTGGACGTTAAGGGTTTCTAAAATAAATAAATTAATAAAGAAAGAAAGAAAGAAATATATAGATGATTTGAAAGCTTTTTCCAATTCACCAAAGTTGTAGCAAAGTGATAGAATCCCTTTAATCATTTGAGTGCCAGAGGGGTACGCATCGCAAGCACCAATTAAATCAAAGGGAATTGGAGGAATTTTTATTTGTCCCCTATAATGCAGTTGGTTTGCTACAGAATTGATCTAGGGGAAGGAGAAAGAAACAGGGCCGCCCCTTGTGTGTATCACTACGGTATGTTATAATCATCATCATCACCAAAACACCCTTTTGGTTTTGCACTCACAAGTATGGTATGTTGGATACGACATACGTCCCATCCAACCGATAAGACTTATGGAGTTTGAAAAGTCCCCAGGCACAGTATGTTCCGGTCGGCTGCTCTCTCACCACAACTCGTTCTTCCCAGTGGTATACCAATCCAAGAGAAACAAAGAAAAGAAGGGTCAATGGTGCAATATCGCCACTTCAAAATTTGAATCAGTAAACAATTTTATTTATACTCACATGGAATTATTGCCAGAAACTTGGTACTAGATCACTGCCATTCAAGCACATGGAGATAACAACCCAGTCTCCATTCGGGTGATCTCCAAGATCAGCGTAGTATTGACAGGTGGAGGCTCAGACTTAGTGAACTTTTATAATATTTTATAAAATTCACAAATAAAATATACAGTTTTACAAGTTACAATTTTAAAAGCTACACTGGTTCTTAACGCTTAAGCTTATTCTTTGTATCAAGCTAATTAAGATAAACCAATCAGGCAACTTGAGTAAGACTTAAAGGGATAGTAATACTTTGTTTTATCTTTATTTTATTTTGTAGGCATTAAAAAAACATGAAGAACGATATAAGTCTTATCTCTCAAACCTTTATGGTTTAAGAGATATTCACAAATAAAGTATCCCCCCCTGTTCAGCCACATCAGAAGGGAGGTGCCCAGGTAGACTGCAGAGAGGGACAATCTTCAATTAAGATAAGGGAAAAAGCTGAAAAACTTGTCAAGGGGGGAAGGGCTTTCATTGTTCTGATAAGAAGAAGAATGTCCCCTGCTGTTATCTGTCTGGTCTTACAACCAGATTTACATCTGAGAAGATATGGCTTACACTAGGTAAAAGGGGCGGGAGGGAGAACTTTGCTTGTGAATATCTCTTAAACCATAAAGGTTTGAGAGATAAGACTTATATCATTCTTCATATTTTTTTAATGCCTATAAAATAAAATAAAGTTAAAACGAAGTATTACTATCCCTTTAAAGTTGTGGGTTTTTTTCAGTGGCGGTTTCTTTCTTTTGAGCTTTTAGCCATTACACTAGGTTATTGTTTTGCTTTGATAAAGTAGAGTTTTGTAGCTGTGAAATGCATAAGCATTAAGATCCAGTGTTACTTTTAAAATTGTAACTTGTAAAATTGTCTATTTATTTATGAATTTTATTAAATATTACAGAAGTTCACGAAGTCTGAGCCTCCCCCTGTCAATACTACACTGATCTTGGAGATCACCCGAACGGAGACGGGGTTCTTTTCTCTGTGTGCCTGAATGCCAGTGATCTTGGTATCAAGTTTCTGGAAGTAATTCCATGTGAGTAGAAATAAAATGATTTACTGTTTCAAATTTGAAGTGGCGATATTGCACCATTGGCACTCTTCTTCTCTTTGTTTCTCTTGGATTGTTTTGTTTTTAATATCACTCTGGGGGCTTCGCACACACTTCTAGCTGTATTGGAGCAAGTAATGGCACACATAGACCACTGTGTTTTCATTGCTTTACTGGGGACAAATTGATGAGAAAAGCCCCCAGAGTAAGCAGCGGGGGTGGAGATGTGAACTTACAAATTATGCAATTGTCACAATATGGAACGGGCTTAATAGGAGTAGACAGGACTGGGGTAATGGATGCTGGGGTTTACCACAAAAATGGGCGCAACAGAGCAGGGAGTGGGAAGGGCTGTTGAGAAAATAGGCAGGGTTAGCATGGATCTCACCCTTTTTCCCCAGAGACCAAATCTTTAAGTACAAAAATTTGAGTCTTTGGGGCAGACCCAAAAAGTCTCTACATATGAGCACTGCAGTACATATATTTCACAGGTGTTATTTACTTGTGGTTCACAAGCTAGTTAGGACCTAAAGAATAGCCTGGATCTATCCAACTCGATCCAGAATTAAACTGGGAGGTACAGGCTAGGTACGACAGGGGGAGGGCAGAAGAACAGAGAAAGGGGTAGGCTGGAATGGGGGGAGGGAGCAGGAACAAATGGGGAAGGGAGCGCCTAATTGAGATAGGAGGTGGGAGCACCTGAAAGTGAATGTGGGCTCAGATCCTGAAAGAAAACTAGAAAAGAGGTGTGAGAGGGAGAGAAGGAGGTGGGAAGAAGGATGGGGAGATGGGGGGAAAATGGGGAGATGCAGGATGTGGAAAGAACAGTTAAGGTAAGAGGAAAAAGGTAGAAAGCAAGAGTTATTGGAAGAATGAGAGAAGAACAGAGGTGTCCTGCAATCTTGTTTATAAAGAAATTAGTTTCAGTTGTTGAACAGAAGAGCCTGGAGAAAATTATGGGTCTGTCCAAATCAATCCAGAACAAATCATGGAGGGATGAGGGAAAGATGGGACATGGAGAGGAAGGCTCCGGGAGGAACAGAGAAGGCTGGAAATGAGGGGGTGGAAGGGTGAAAGATGTAGAGAGAGGGAACAGAGTATGAGAGAGGGGGCTGAGTATTTCACAACAAGAAATGATTATGATTATGGAAAAAGGGTCAGAGCATGGGAGAAGGGGCCTAAGAGCTTTTCATTTAACAGGTTGGGAAAGACTGTAAATGGGTCTGGGGATGAAAAGGGAAAGGGAATGTGGAGGAAGAAGAGCAGGTGAAAGCTGGTAGATGTCCATTGTCGACCTTCCAGAAGAAGGTCCCTACCTCGTTCAAGTAAGTGCCCAGGACAGGAATCTGTTGTTATTAATGACTAAATGTAAGTGAACCTGTTTATTTTTATGTTGTGTGATTGCTTTTCCAGCAATCTGATTGGTTAAATTAAATAAAGAACTAAAACACCTATTTCACAAGACGTGCAAAACAGCCTGTTTCATGTGAACACCAAAAGTATAGAATTGCTTCACTCATCTTCAGTTGTAATCCACCAAACTTCTCCCTGTTGAGAAAAGCAACCTAAACAGGAACTTGCTGTGACTGATGATTGAAGGTAAGCAAACCTGATGACATAGTTGTTTTGCAAAATGTGTGTTTAAGGTTTTGAGGAGCATCATGTTCCAGAAAAATAACAGAATGGTTTCACGCATCAGTAGTATAATCCTCTTGGATGCTAGGGTCTTCTCCAAAGCACTGGTTAATTACTATCCACAAAGGCATAGTTAGGTAGTGGTTGAGAGGGCAAATGCCCCAGGACTTGTTGTGAAGTTGAGGCACGTAATGGTGCTAATCCATACTTCCAGAGTCCCTCGTTAGGAGACATAGTCCCTCTTTGAGACCTAAAGCCATTTGTCCCTTTTCCCACCACGGTGTCACTCTTTTTAGGAGGACAGACTGTGTGCATACCTGGGAACTCTCAGGGTTTGACCCTGAGCCTCAGACCTTTGACTCAAACCTCAGGGTGAAGGGCCAAATTCTCAGGGTGAGAGAGCCCAATGTTAATTACTATTTCATGTATACCAAATAACTGCTTATTTAGTCCCACAATTCTACCATAAAGACAGAGGGAGATGTCCTGCTTCTCTTCTCTATGTTCAGTCAGTGAAAATGCATGTCAAGGACCTATAAGAGAACCTTCCGGACTAGCAAGAAGGAATATATCCTGAAATCTATGTTCAGTATGCGTGTATAAATTGGTCTGCGCAAGTAGAATACTTTGGTCTTCTCAAAAATCATGCATTCATTACACAAAGTGGTGTCAATAGATCATTGTCACGGGTCCCAGAGAAGTTCAAGAGTCAGTATGGTATAGTTAAATGCAATTTATTGACAACCAAAAGGTAACCAAAATATATAAAATATATAGAGCAGGAACAAGCAGATGGTTACAGGCCAGCGAGCTCTGCTATCAGGAATAGTAGTCTGCCAAGCCTGACCAGTCTGCTGGAGACTAGGCCTACACCACTGGTAGTCTCTGCTGGAGCCAGGAGCAGGAACAGGAGCAGGAACACAGAATCTTGATCCGACATAGCGGGCGTACCAACTCAAGCCTGCTGTCAGTAGGGAGCGATATCTGACTCACGCCTGTAGTCAGAATGGAGCGAACTTTGACTCACGCCTGCAGTCAGAATGGGAAATAGATAGCTGACTCGCCTGCAGTCAGTATCAGAGCTGGTCTACCAGAGCCCCAGGTCCACACTAGGTTGGGTGTATGCTAGGTACAAGGAACAAACGTAAGAGTAGTCAGACAGAGCCACAAGTCAGCACCAGAGGGGGTAGTCAGACAAGCCAGGTCATACACAGTTCAGGTAGTCAGCCAGAACCACAGGTCTGCACCAGGTTGGCTGTCCACTATAGGGAAAAGCAAAAGAATAGTCAGACAGAGCCACAGGTCAGCACCAGGTTGGATGGAAGACTAGCCAGGTCATACACAGAGCCCAAGGTAATAGAACTGCTATGAACAACAACGCAAGGGCAACTGGGTCAGGACTCAGTCTGCCTTTTAAACTCCTCCACAGGAAGTAGGTAGGAGGAGCATCTCAGAGGAAGGAAGTAGGTAGGAAGAAGTAGACAGGAGGAGACTACAGGAAGCAAACTCATAAAACAGAGGCCTGCTGCATGCTTGAAGCCGCTCGCCTGTAGATGACGCTGAAACCAAGGTAAGCTGTAACAATCATGAAATAATCTAAAAATTCTCAGTATTGCCCCACCCCCAGCAACACCCCCTTAAAACAAAAGTGTCCCTCTACAGCCATTTGAAATGTTGGGATATATGCTAATCTCCCTACTAATAAATGTGCAATAGGGCTTTACTGTGCACCAGGGCTGGATCTACATTTTATGAGTCCCTAGGCAAGACACTCTTAGGAACACCCAAGACCACACACCCACTCCTGATGACTCCTCCCCCAAAACTATCCCCTGTACAGGAAATAACGGTATTCTTTAACATACAAGCACAAAAAATATTACTTAACCCCTTAATGACCACCGATCAGGAGGTGGGCGGCCCTAGGGGACCACGTCACTTTTTTCTTTTTACGTAATGCATTCTGGGATGGCAGATCAGTGTACATCCGTGCTGCCATCCCTGAATTCCATGACGTGCCTGGACCTTCACCAGTCCTTAGCATCTGGACCAGTGTGACCGTCCTGACACGTCATGTGTTCTTAAGAGGTTAACCCATTGTCTGCTAAAGATAGCTTCAATGCGTGGTTTAGCAAGGTGTTGAGGACCACTACAGAATCTAAGGAGTTCAATCTGAGATGGGCAATATGAATCCTTTCAGCTGCTACCAAATTACAACTTCCTTGCATTGCCCACTACGCTATAAAATAATAGCCAGTAAGGTACTGTATACACTGGATTTGTGTGCAGAGGCATTGGAATTGTCCTGGCCACACCCAAAACTCATAATGTGGGAGTGGCTCGCACAGCCAAGGCTTTTTGCCTAACAGGAAATGGAACCCACAGTGCAGTAACAATTAGGGTTGCCACCCAGCCGGTATTTTACCGGCAGGCCGGTAAAAAAATTGGCATCTGTCCAATGTTAAGTCTATGGAGGGAATGCCATGGCCGGTATTTTTTTGAAGAAAAGGTGGCAACCCTAGTAACAATGAATTAGACTGGCCAAAGCTCCTGGTCTTTTGGGAGCCTAAGCTCTTCTCGGTGGCATTACTTACAACACTCTTTCTCAATCACATATACAAACAATCAGGCTGATTCCCTAGGACGAACTGTAGTAAACTTGGTGCAAACCAACTGCGGTCCTGGCACATCACATGTCACTAACATGTTAAAAGTCCCTTTTAAATCATTGGGTTTTTGGGAATAGTTATTTCACCCCATCATGCACTTGGTTCACTCCAGAATTGCTCCAGATCTTGAGCATACTTCAGCCCCACTGTGTCCCTGGGGTCAGTCAGGAAGTCCCAAGCTGCATGAGGGATGTATCTGTTTTTTCAGTGTTTTAAGAGCTAAATCGTTTTCTATTTTAGGTATCTTCTCCCAGTGCACAATTCCCTGGTTACCATGGAAACAAATGTATTTGTACATCTAAGGCTCTGCACAGGGGACCAGCACTACAGTTCAGCAGCAAAAAGCTTACCCATTCCTGTGATCATAAAGTGCTACCCATAGAGGGACATGGAAAAAGAGGCAGGTTCAGTGACCTATTTGCAGGAAGTAACAGTGGTATAATTCTGGGGCAAACTAGCTGTCCTGTAGGGTGATTTAAAGGGGCATTTAAAGGAGATCTATACCCTAAGAATAAGAATTATCAAAGGTAAACTAACACCTAGACATGATATTGGGTTATATTATTAAAATACTATGTATTTCCCACTTATCATGTGTAAAAGTTAGGAATGCTATAGAATTATATTTGTATGAGAGGACTTTGCAGTTTGACAGCATTTCTTAGATACTTTTCAGTGGTCAGGTATTTTGGCAAGAGAAGAAATCCTCAACAGGCACTTAGACTTGTTTACTGAGGCAGAGGGTTGGCAGGCTTTGGTACATTTATAAACAGAAGGCAGATTGTGGAGCAGCAGCCATCAACTTTGGGTCAGACAATGAGAAATCTTACATTTTTTCAGCTCTATACTATTCTTCTAGAAGATGAGCTTTGGGATGGTGTTTCCAGTAATAGACTGGTGATGTTCTAGATCAGTGGTTCTCAAAGGATTTTTCCTGGTGGCCGCCAATGCGGCCACCACAATGTTCTGGTGGCCGTCGCTGAGGCCACAGCCATGTTGTGGTGGCCACACTAGGACATTACATGTGCAATAATAGGATTAAGACACACAGAAATTGCATACATTTAAATCATATTACAATTTAATCATTCCAGAAACCACATAGGATTAAAAACTACCCCATAAAAGGTTCTTAAACCTTTCTAGTTACCCAAGATCTATATATCAGAGACAGTCACTTTCTCTTCCAGTCCTAAAGGTTACTGCTTCACAGAAAATGCTCTTGGACTCACAATCTTGTTTTAGGTATAGGAGGTCCTCTGTTAAGGTGTAGTTTTGAGACTACTGGGTGGGTCTGAAGCTGGCCAGGAATGGGCAATCACATTATGATGACAATGACTATATAGTATGGCGTTTAAAGCTGGCCAGGATTGGGCAGTCAAAATACGATTGCTTATCCTTAACCAGCTTTTAACCTTAACCCAGTAGTCCGTTATCTTTTGTCACAAGTTAACAAACCCCTTGAAGACCAAACGGGGAGGAGGATGGTTACATAAGGAGAGAAAAAGGTTGGTCAGAGAAAGGAGTAATGAAGAAGTGGAGAGATTCGGATGAGGAGTCAAGGAGGGACGACAAGATATCAGAGAGGTTGGTGGGGTGTCAGGTGGAAAGGATATGCTATCAGAGAGGATGGAGAGTCTCCATCCTCTCTGACATGCTATCCCTACCACTTGACACCCCCCACCCTCTCTGATGCCTTGTCTTCCCCTTTCTGACTCTCCATCCTCCATATAACAACAAAAAAAGCAAGGGACCCTTTCATCTGACAACTTCTTGCCAGGTGCCATGAAGTGAAAAAAAAAAATAAAAAAGTCAATACACAAATGATATCAAAAGGAGCAGACTGGAAACAGACCTATGCTAGTCTAAGTGATCCAACAAAATACAGAAAATATGAAAAAAAATCCGGCGCTCTTTATGGCAATTGAAAGACACTATGAAATACCAATTATGTTGATGTAATGATATACAAAAAAATGTAATTGCAGGATAAATGTAATATTTTATTAAAAACAGGAGAATGCTTAACATCATGAGTCCACGATTAAAGCATCAAATAAAAACAGATGTCCGGTAAGAAAAAATGATGGATACTAAAAATGATTACTCTCACTGTCACTGAAAATAATTCACTTATATAGGCAACAGACCCAATATATACTCTATTACAAAAAAGCCACTTATAGTAGCAACCTACAATATGCTCCATGATAAGAATAAATGACCCACGCATTAGTTAATTATACGTGTGGGTTTACCAGTTTTGCTGGCTTGGTACTGCCCCACATACACTTGGTGTGTATAATAAAGGCAGTGGCCTGTTACTACCTACCTGTCATTTATTCTTATCATGGAGCATATCACAGTTGCTACTGTAGGTGGCTTTTTTTGTAATAGAATCTATATTGTGTCCACTGGCTGTAGAGTTGAATTAGTTTTAGTGAGTGCAACCATTTTTAGTACCCAGGGTGGAATCTACCACTGAACAATGTTGTAATTAATGTTCGATAATGTCCCCCTCACAGCTTCCATGAACAGACAATGGAGTTTCTGGTCCAATGTCACAATTGTACAGTACAGCAAGCTATGTTGGTGGCCTCTTACTTTGTATCCGCGTAGTGCCTCAGCAAACAGCATGCAGATCTTAAGGTCTGGAGCTGTTCAGTGTACTGCAAAGTCCCCCTCTGACTTGAGAGCAGTCCCATCCTTCTCTGCAGCCTCTCCAGCTGTGGCATCTGTGATCCTGGCATGTGGCTACTTCTATGCCTTTTGGCGCAAAGTCAGTGCCTTAGTGTGCCATAGAGTTATGCCCGGATCATTAGCCCTAAACTGAATCACCAATCGTGCTTTTCTTGCTCTTTGTTGCGTGCAAGAAATAATGAAGGTCCACTCCAGTTATGGAGTGGTGACCAGCCAGCTCCATTTATTTAATGCTAAGTGCAGCGTGTGAGGTTTGGCTTGTGGCCAACTTGCGAGCCACCAGGAAGAACAGAGCGGTGGCGGTTTCCTGGCAGTGGTTATTCGCGCTAACTCAATGTTGTGAGCGTGGTCACGCTTCTTATGTCTCTGCTTGCGTGACATTATCTTCCAGCTCCGCAGCCTCCCAGCTTCAGCATCGGCCCTCAAACACCACAAATAATACTACATGTGGCCACCATTACTGTACTTTTCATGGCGGCCACAAGCGAACATGCTGGTGGCCGCAAGTGAACACGCTGGTGGCCACATGCGGCCACGGTGGCCACATTTGAGAATCCCTGTTCTAGATGGATAATATTGGAGTAGTGTTGTGAGTGAATCAGATGACATCCAGTTCACTTACAGGTGTGAACCTTCTCAGGCAATTGATGTTCTCTATTTATAATTGACTTTTAGAGCTGAGCGTGTACCTGGCTTCAATAATAAAATCACTGATGCTCTCTCAGTTTCAGTGGGAAGAATTTTGGAAGCTTGCTCCGGAGGCTGTTCCAGTGGGTTACTTGCCCAGAGTATGTGTGAAACCTAAGTTATGTGAGATCATCAGTATATTAAAATATTCTGTTTCTGAATCATCATTGACTGCTTATGGTAAGATGTGGGGTGAATTGTCGGGGTGTCCTACAACCAGCTGCTTCACTAAGATTACCTTCACCATCACACCCAACACTTTGAGGGTCTAGCTGCTGCATGGTAGAAGTAGTGGGACTGCTTGGGGATGGCAAGTGTGAATTAGGGTCCCCTGCTATCAAACTTACCATTATCACCGCCCATGAGTATCACAAGGCATGCTAGCAGCAGGCACAAACATCTGACCTGTCCTGCTCACACTGCTACCTACTTCTTCCTGTGCCTGTTCCCCTATTTCCCCTAGATCCCAAGGGATGATTTAGGGGGACTTGGCATCATTGGGTCTAGGGAATCATGGCTTCCAGAGCCTTCAAACCAGTGGGGGTTACTTCCTCCTCAGACTCACTGGATGCATCAAGGTCCTTCCAGCTCATCCTTTTTGTTGTAATCCAGGAGCTCGTAGTGCTAGCATCACACTATGACCCTTTGCTGCCTTCATTTTTCTAAATAAAGCACTACAAAACAGCCTAGCACCCTCTCTCTTTCTCTAGCTGCTTGTGTTGCATTTCACTTCCTGGAAACATCACTTTTTGTCACGAAAAACATGAAGTACATAAAAGCAAAGGGGCAAGAGGTTTGTAGCCTTTGAAAAAAATAGCAAAAACATTTTCGCAACAGGCAAAAACTTCAAAGATTTTAATGCCTTTGTTTAAGGCAGATTTTCCTGCGAAAAGTGGATAACCTCTTAATGTGTTAAAGAATCACTGATAACTCTTAATAATAAAACCCTCCTACCTGAATCTGGGTAGAAAATCTTAATGGTGTCAAGAATCACTCCTGCATTTCTATTGATTCTCCGTAATTAGTTAAAACAGGATGTCATGCCATGACCCGACTACAGGACACAAAACTCCTCCCACTAAAGTTGACAGATGGAAGGAAAATTGTGGGGTTTCTGGGGTCCTGGATTCCAAAAATAAAGAATCTGAGTGCCAGAGGGGTATGCAATGCATTGAAAAGCAAGGGTTAATATTTGTTTAAAGCATTTTATTGGGGAGCATACACTGAGATTTCTCTCGTTCAAGTAAGTCCTGAAGATCAATTTTAGGGAGCCAATTTACAAAGATTTTAGGAATTTCTGCCAGAGAATTAATTATTGTGTTATAATTAGGAGGTATTAATTTAATAATAATGTTTTAAACTGTTAGTTAAATTGGATATTTTTATGTGGTTCTTTAAGTATTGCTGAGAAATGAATTTCTACCATATGTAGACCACATGTCCCAGAAATTCCACTGTGGTACACAATTAATTCTTACATAATTTAGCTAGAAAAAAAATAACCATTTGATGGTTAAGAAATAGGGCAACCTTTTGGGGGGAGCCACCTATCTAGCAACTAAGCACAGACCTTAAACACATCTAATGTGCAATTCAATAAGATAAATAGGAGCAATTCTGGAACAAACCGATTGCACTGCAATTGACATAACATTCCTAAAATTTCCATTGATTTGACTGGGCCTTTTAACCCCTCAAATGCTATGCATTGGGGATCTCACGGGGTTAAAAACTGCATTTAAACAAAAGGGAATTTTTATTTGTCCCCTATGGTGCTGCAGCGGGTTTGCTCCAGTCGTTCGCCTCTTAAAGGGATAGTAACGTTTCATAATAAAAGCAGCTCTAATTAATCATCATAGTATTTGGACTTTGGAGAGTGTTATTTCAATTCTGTCAGAGTTGTAGTCAAGAGTAATTCAATGACAAAGTGTCCTCCTCCCACCCCTTTTACTGATGTAACACTGCTCAGACAGATCAGAAGGGAGGTGCCCAGGTAGACTGCAGAGAGGGACAATCTTCAATTAAGATAAGGAAAAAAACTGAAAAACTTGTCAAGGGGGACGGGGCTTTCATTGTTCTCATAGGAAGAAGATTGTCCCCTTCTGTTATCTGTCTGGTCTATGGACTGCATTCCACATCTGAGAAGAGATGGCTTACACTAGGTAAAAGGGGCGAGAGGGGAAACTTTGCTTGTGAATATCTCTCAAACCATAAAGGTTTGAGAGATACGACTTATATTGTTCTTCCTGTTTTTTTAATGCCTACAAAATAAAATAAAGATAAAACGAAGTATTACTATCCCTTTAAGTATTCTGAGTTGCACCTAAAGGGTCTTAGGCAGGAAATGGAAGAAGGGCAATTCCAGATTAAACCAACTACACCACAGGAGGGGAGTGATACCAATTCTCAAATTAACTAGCATACTTTCTAAACCACTTTGACCATACGTACAAGGTAAAAAAGGAGCAATTCTATAAACACCTACTGTACTTCACCATACAAAACAGATACAAAATGTAATTTATTCAAATGGGTGTTTTAACCTTCTAATTGACAGTGGCAGTCTCTGGCACTCAGAGTGTTTATTAACTCCTTGGATACTGGAGACGTATTCAGCGTTAAAGAGATGATTTCTACCATCTTGTACAGTTGCTTTAACCCAGAACTGTTCCTCCTTTGTTGTGTTACTATGGCCAAAGTGATTTAGAAAATACCCTAGAACCTCTGACTTCAGCTCCATGTTTTCTGGGAACGGGGAACATAAAGATTTGAGTTTTATTGACAAGATCTTAGCATTGCCTAACCTATTTATTTATTTATTTATTTTTACTGGCTTAATTTAATTTTACTAATTACTGGCTTCTAAAATATAAAGAAGGACCCAGGATCAGCCAAGAGAACATGTGTAGGGCCTTCTGACTGGTTTTGTTATGCTTTTGAAGGATTTAGGCTAGGTGTAATACCTTTCTAACTCTTCTGACTGCTTAACTGCAGTGATTACCTATGTAACATAATAATATACAAAAAAAGTTAATTTCCTTTTCTGTTGTTATACGCAAAGTACCATTAAAGGAACATTAACAACTATAAAATAATAAGGACTTTGTTGCAGCAAAGGTATGCATGATAAAAATGCATGTTATGAATCTATCGGGTTATGCATTAAGGTGTGATAAAGAAGTGATAAAGTGTAGATAACTTCTCCAGTGATATAACCTCCAATCTCAGTACACACTGTAGACGTTTTACAAATTTATATTTTTTATTTCGTGTTTGATATATATAATATTTTCGCCCCCATCCCCAGCCACTCTCTACTGCTGCAAAGCCACAATTGTATAGAAGGTTTCATAAGGTGAACATGCATAAGTGTAGAAGGTCTCGTTCACAGGCCAGCTACATAATGCTTCCACCCCCTGATATGAGCCTTATGAACACTGATAATAGAACAGACCTTTTTTTATTATTTTTTATCAATAAATTACATATTTTAAATGCAAGTTGTGGATCATTCGTGGAATTTGGCCTTAGCTGCTTCCTTTTCTCCTGAGATATACTGGAGGGAGGAAGCGGGAAGCTATCAGCTTGATGTTGGTTCCCAGGTGGTGTGAGTGGCAGCAGGGAGTCCATCAAGAGAAAGCTCACAAAAGTTCATTGGGCAGAACCAGGCAAATAGGAGAAGAGGTGGAGCGAGACATGCAAGAGATGGTGAGTTGAGCGAATGTGAGCATGTGCCAGCAGTGCAACTTGGCGAACTCACGTATGCTGTCATTCACTATTAAGATAAATAAATATTCTGATTTCTCAGTTGTAACTGTCTAGTAGATGGCAATGAGCAGGAAGAGTGGATCCCATACAATATGCTCTGTTGGTCTAATATCATTGTTGATGGATTTGTTAGTGCACGTATTAATGCGTTAGACTGGTAGAACTGCAACTTTCTTTTTCACATTCTCAAGTCTTATTTCTCTATGTTTCTTGTGCTGGATTGCCATCCGGAGCAGAAGATAAATGGTTCCTTGGTGGATAATACTAAATGCCATGCTCCCAACCTATCCCTGCTATAAAATATTACAATATCACATCAGAGAGTCCATGGGTGTATACTAAGCAAAGAAACTTGCCTGCCCTTTAGTCCAGCCTATGGCTATAACCCCTACACTATGTATAATTGTTGAGGGATGCTCAAAGGGAAGGGGCTGGAGGGAAGGGTTTAAAGACAGGCGAACTATGTGCTCCAGAGTAGTGACAGCAAACTGTCCTCTGGCTCCATTGAGAACTATAGGGAGATCACTGCAAAGGCAGCTATTGGACTTTAGCGCATGTGGCAATGTGCCACATTGCCACATAAACACACCCATATGAATACAAAAATGGCTCCTTAACCTGCATCTACATATGTAAGTGAGACATTGTCGATGATGACGTTGGCCGATTGTGGCATATTCACAGAGATATGATGGCAAAGAAACCTTAATGCATGCTGTTGATGTGCCATCTACACCACTTCACCATCATATTGAGACCCTGGTCCTTTATTGCCTCTAAGTGCATCTTCCCCAAGTGCAGAGCTAGGCTGACCTTACACTACTGTCAGACTTACCAGCCTGTAGTTGCCATACTCTTCCTTTCTTGCCCTTTTTGTTTAGTAGCACTACAATGGAAATTCACCAGTCATCCAGAGCCACTCCTATCAACAGTGTCTGGTTAAAAAGATCAGCTAAGAGTTCTGAAAGCACATAGTTAATCTATTTTATTATTCTTGAGTAAACCCCATCTGAACCTAATAACTTGTTCACTTTAAAATATGATAGCAGTAAAACTTCATCCCTAGAAAATAGACTTTCACATTAATATTTTTTCCACATGATGTTCTATACTGACTGAAATTATAGATACATAAGTAGGGCCTCAGTTTTATCCATTGAATTTTTAACCTGAAATTTGACTAAATTAATTATTGTCTGTGAATATTTCTGACAATGATTTTCTGTCAGAAAGTGTAGGGAGAATGTTGTGTGCAAAAAAGAGAACATTTGTATGCTTTTCCCTCCAAATTAAACAAAAGATCATGGGCGTCTGGAGGGGGTAAGGGGGGGGCACTTGCCCCCCCATAGTTACCCCCTCTATATAAACAAAGGGGCTGGATGGGGGGTCATATTATGGCTTTGCCCCCCCACTGGACACCCCTGCAAAAGATATGTCTGGATTGGTTCAAATGAGCTGTGCAAGTGACTCTATGCTTAACATGAGCAACAGAAGAGACAAAGGGCAGCCCTGTGTAGGGCCAGATAGCCCATTAGATAAAGCTGACAAATGACTAAAGCGCCAGGTTTTGAGAAGCATGTCAGCTATGGTGGCCAGAGCCACTTTCTGAGCTGGTGCTTAGTTTAAATTCTAATTTGACCACTTAATTTCCAAATATACATATCTCTTAACCCTTGGATGCCAGCAAAGTCTCCAAAGCATTGAGAAGTATCTACAGATTAGGAGATTTTTTGCACTTGTATGTCATAAGCTACGGTCATATCTGTGACAGGCAACAATGGATAGGGCTGCAGACAGGGGTCATGTAAGGACTGTGGTGGAGTCTTGTGTAAGGCTATGGGAGCCAGATAACTGATATATGTTTCTTTTGCAGTTGTTTAACAGTAATTATTTCATTGTCAGAAGGAAATTCTTAAGTACTATCACTTGGAGCCTATCAGTCAAAAGCGCTGTGTTTACCTCAGCATAGTTTTCCTTAGTCATGCACATTTAATTAATTAATTTGTTAACCCATTTTTCTTGAATTTCACTTTAGTGAGCATGAACTTTTCCATTAAAGGAACACTGGCATCTAAAAATCAGCTGAGGTTATGCATGTTTAATTTTCCTGTAGTTCATAGTAGAAACTGTAATCAGTATTGTTTTTGATGCCTAAAATCTAGTCTTACATATGCTCTGAGGTAAAAAGTGGTACTGTGTTAGTCATAGAAAAAGCAGGAAACTGGTAGAGTGAAATTGATAGCTTTATTGGCCAATAAAGGTATCACTTGTACTTTTCTGAAGGTGCAACCAATCCTGCATAACAATGGGCCATTCCTGACAAAACCAATGCCCCCAGCAAATTCTCTGCATTCACTTTGACAGGAGTGGCCATATCAGGCTTCATCCCCCCCCCCCCACACACACACACACACTCTCCTGGAAAAATCACTGCATAGAGTTTCATTTAGACATTGATTTTAACAGGAGTGGGTACAGGGGACTAGCCCCCCAGACACTCCTGTCAAAACCAGTGTGTGTGTATGTGTGTGTGTGTGTGTGTTGAAAATATTTACCCTTAAAGTTCAGAGATGCAGCAACCAGTCCTGAAAGAATCATTACCATGATTCCATTGTACACACACATGACAAGCACCACATCTCCCCAAACACTCTTGGTATAAATGGCACCAATTTAGAAACTGAAGAAGTTAATTGATGCAGATCATCTAACAGGCAATGCTGGACTGTCTCACCCTGGGAATTTGGCCCTTCACCCTGAGAATGTTGGTCAAACCCTGAGTATCAGCGTTAGTCACTGAGAATTCCCAGTTATGCATATTCCCCATGTGTCCATGACCAGCTTACATTAACCCTTTGGGTGCCAGAAAGATATCCAAAGCATTGTGTTGTAACGTGTTGGATACCTCTCTCGCACTCAAAAGGTTAAGATATACTCACTGCTAGCAGTTCTCTGATAAAGCGTCAGCTCATGTACAAGTGTAATGAATAACTTGCCCTGCTACAGATATCCATTTTGTGTTCCAATGAATCCTAATAAAGCAGTGATTTTAAACTACGAGTGCTTCCATGGCATTTTTCCTCCCCTTTCTACCCATTAGATAAGTGTATTTCAGTGCCAGAGGGAAAACAATACACATCTTTATAATTACCAACGATTAAAAAGAAATTCAAGGGACAATTTGCACTGCAGTCATTTTGCAGACCTTTCAAGCAGGATGAGTGAGTTGGCCAGACTGCAGCTTTAACCAGGAGATACATATGAAATATGCATACAGAGGCGTAACTAGAAGTCAACGGGTCCTAGTACAAGAATTGCCATGCCCCCCCGCGACCACACTGACCCCCTCAACCACATTAGCCACCTCCACATTGCCCCCCAGTCTCCAAATTGCCCCTTCCACATTGCCCCTCAATCTCCACATTGCCCCTTCATCTCCACATTGCCCCCAATCTCCAAATTGCCCCTACCACAATGCCCCCTTCATCTCCACAATGCCCCCTTCCACAATGCCTCCTTCATCTCCACAATGCCCCTTCCACAATGCCCCCATCTCCACATTGCCCCTTCATCTCCATATTTCCCCTTCCACAATGACCCCTTCATCTCCACAATGTCCCCATCTCCAAATTGCCCCTTCATCTCCACGTTTCCCCTTCCACAATGCCCCTTCATCTCCACATTGCCCCTTCCACAATACCCCTACCTCCAGTCCCTGGTGGTCTAGCGGCGTGGCTTGACAGATCTGTGCCTCCTTTGGCACAGATCTCTAGAACTGAAGCTCCCGCACGCTGCTCTAGTAATGCAGAGGCTGGGAGATTATGTCATCTCCCAGCGCTCTGTATTACTAGAGCGGCGCACCGACGGCCGGAGTGGGAGATCAGCTAAGTTACAGACGGAGTTGCAGGGGGCGGCCAGGCCCCCGGAGTGACGGGCCCGGTCGCAGATGCGACCCGTGCGACCTCTATTGTTATGCCACTGTATGCATATTTAAGGACTCCACTGAAATAAAGGATGTCCTGCCGAATGCATTTTTCATGTGTCCCCAGTTAAAGGTCAGGGCTGGTCATCCTACTTAAAAAGAGCAATTCTGGAGTAAACCAGCTGCACTACTGAGGACAAATAAAATTCTTCAAAATGGACATTGTTTTAACCCTTTCAAGGCCAGAGAAGTAGCCAATACATTGTGTTGCAATGCTTGGATTCCTCTCCCCCTTAAAGGGTTAAATGGAGCTTTTAATCTTTTGATTGCTAGAGAAGTCTCCACACATTGCATCTGAGACCTCGCTAGCATTCAAGGGGTTAAAGGTCCCCTTATAGTGCAGACAGTTTACCCCAGAATGACTTATCATTGGCTGTCTAAATATGGGCTCTATAAATACAGCCATAGCATTGTGCTTTAAGGCAAAACCTAGCAGTAATGCTATTATTACATGAGTACATACCTGTGAATTTTCAAAAATAAGTTGACCCAGAGGTCTTTGAAATTCTGAGTGTTAATGTTCTACATATCCCAGATTCTAGGTGATATGTCCCTACTTGTTCTAATTAAGAAATACTCCAGTCAGTCCTCAAGGAAAAGTTAACACTCTACAACTTACTAATGTCTCTGTTTGAACATACAGAAACAAGCAGGACTTCTCATTTTGCATTTCTTCTAGCAATGGTACTAGAATTGCCAGATCACCCCTTTCCAACTGGATACATATGAAAAGTGCCATGTATCCATGCAGCAGGTATTTTTAATATGTGTCCAGTTTTAAAGGGATGATCTGACAAATGTGAGTGGCACCAATTAAAAACAACACTAACACATAAAGTTGGCTTGTGGTTATAAACTCTTAACAGAGAAGTAACATATCCTAATCATAACGCCCACTTAGCATACTATGGTCAAAAATATTAATGTCCCCTGTGAATTTTGCTCATGTGCCTTAGTTCAAGAGGTAACATCTTTAATTAGTCCTGGATATCATGCCCATGGAAGCGAACATGACAGTAGCAGGCAGTTTATTAAAAGTGAAGTAGGCAGAGTGCATACTCCTCTGGTCCTTAAAGTGTTAGTAATGTCTTAAGGTTATAAAAAGTAATATTGTAGTGCAGAAAATAAGAAATCCATTCGTACTATTCCTATCTCTCAAACCTTTATAGTTTGAGAGATAGAGCGTTCTAAATTTCCTCCCTCTCCTTCTCCTGACGTCAGCTGTAAGCTGACAGCAGGAGATCCTGGTCCGGGGACCGACAGGTGGCTCTTCAGCAGAGCCAAAGTAGCACGAATGAAAAAGAAATACTTCATTGGAATGGTCTACAAAGTGTGCTTGATTTGCAAGCACACTTTTTAGACCGTTCCAAATAAATATTTATTTTTCATTTGCGCTATTTTCACTTTGCTGAAGAGCCTCCTCAAGTTTGCCGACTTGGATCTCCGTCTGTCAGCTTTAGAACGCTCTATCTCTCAAACCATAAAGGTTTGAGAAATAGGAATAGCACCGATGGATTTCTTATTTTATGCTCTACAATATTACTTTTTATAACATTAAGACATTACTATCCCTTTAAAGAGGAACTATCACCCAAATGAAGTCTCCCACAAATAATTAGCTATCTAGCGATAAGTGTACCAATGGCACTATTATCCATACTAATTACTGCGTTAGTTGGAAATTGTACTTTGCCAAGACTGACAGCCAGGCAACAGCGCAGACATGTTTGCTTTAAGACATCTGCTCGCCAGCGCTGTCAGTCTCATTATCCTCTAGGAGGCATTGCATGGTACCTTTAGGTACCAGAAGGGACTGATGGTGGAGGCGCGCAGATATCTCTAAAGCGCTGTTGCCTGGCTGCCAGTCTCAGCAGAAGTAGGATTTCCAACTAATGTGGTAATTATGCTGGCTAATAATACCATTGGTGCACTTGTCACTAGATGGCTAATGGCTAATTATTCCCCTGACGAAGCCTGTTATAGGCGATATGGGTTGGGATCTTTCCAGAGGAGATTCCCAGTTTGTCCTTTGCGTTACCTTTACTTTTAATCTGATGAGTATACCTTTTTGCACTTATAATTTTGTTTGTATTTTCACATTTAGGGTGTTTTTTAATCTTTATTTGGGGAGTATATCGTTTTGATCACATTATTTTTGGTGTGTTTTTTACATTGTACTCTCATATGGTAAGGACCTTAGGGCTATTTACTCTTACACCTGCTATTTACATTGTTTTGTTGCATGGTCTATGCTGTTATCAGTAATTTAGTATTGGTGATCATGCACTACATTTGTGCAGGTGTTTAACTGGTGTTACCTCCTCTGATTGTTTGTTTTTAAACTGATTTTATATGTCATTCCTTTTTCATATAATGTTTTTGTACCAATAAAATTTAACATTGTGTTATTTGTGCTCTTGCTTTGAGTGCCTCATTTATGGTAGGCTGACCAGGCCTCACCTTTAACCGGGGACGCATAGGAGAAATGCATACTGCAGGACTGCATCGATTTCAGTGAAGTACTGCACTGTACTTCACTGATCTGGTCAGCCTAATTTATGGGACCCTCTTTCCTTGGAGAGGTTGCCCCTTTAGGACTTTCTGTCTCCATGTTTTGATACTTGATTATGTCTTTTAGGTCCCAGAGTGCACCCTACCAGTGTTGGTAGATTCTTGTTGAGAGCTTTATTGACAGTCTGTGCCTACTCATTTGTGTATATATTAAATATTGGGGGGGCTTTATTTGGGGTGATAGTTCCCCTTTAAAGGGTTAAAATGCCATGTTCAGTAGGAGGAGTTTGTATCCTGTGGTTCTGCTAGCATCTGTCATGTCCTCCTCCATGTACATGGTATCTAGGTCTGATTGATGATGTTATCTCTTTAACGAAGGCACAAGTGCAAAGTTAATGTGGGCCACTAGGATTTTCTGGCCAAAATAAGGTAAGGGGGATGGGGTATTATTAGTTTTTTTTTCTCCTTTAAATACCCTGTACTCCATGCTAGCATCTGTAAAATGTTTCTGTTGTTGATGTGCGCCTAAAATATAGTCTTACAGATGATTTGTGGGAGAAGCCACTCCTTCGTTTTCGATGTATTCAAGTACCACAACAATCTTGCTGTGCTTGTCCAGAATTGTCTGTAAATGGGCTGAGATAATAATATAACAGCTTTCATTAACCCTGTGAGTGTCAGAGGGGTTTGCAACGCATTTCAAAGCAATGCAGAGCGTACCCCTCTGGCACTCAAAGGGTTAGTAAAAGAGTACTAGGTACAAGTTTAGGATTATATTTTAGGAATGTAACATATGAATAATAATTTTTACTTTCACAAGCTTTAGAAATCTGGGACAGATGTCAGGTATGGTTTCGGGACAAATAAAAATTCCCATTGATTTAAACTGGGCTTTTAACTCGTATACTAGAGCTCTCCGAAGTATTAAGGAACCTCTATAGCATTTAAGGGCTTAAAGGGATAGTAACACTTCGTTTTAACTTTATTTTATTTTGTAGGCATTAAAAAAACATGAAGAATGATATGTCTTATCTCTCAAACCTTTATGGTTTATGAGATATTCACAAGCAAAGTTCCCCTCCCCGCCCCTTTTTCCTAGTGTAAGCCATCTCTTCTCAGATGTGAGTCTGGTTGTATGACAGGACAGATAACAGAAGGGGACAATTTTCTTTGTATGAAAACAATGAAAGCCCTTCCCCCCTTGACAAGTTTTTCAGCTTTTTCCATTATCTTAATTGAAGATTGTTCCTCTCTGCAGTCTACCTGGGCATCTCCCTTCTGATCTGGTTGAAGAGAGGGGGGATACTTTGTTTGTGAATATCTCTTAAACCATAAAGGTTTCAGAGATAAGACTTATATCATTCTTCATGTTTTTTTAATGCCTACAAAATAAAATAAAGTTAAAATGAAGTATTACTATCCCAATATAACTCAATGGGAATAAGTATTTTTCCCCTGGGTGACAGCTGGATTACTTCAGTACTATACTAACCTCCATGTGATGGACATCCCTCTGGCAATATGAAGGTTAAGCAGGTGTTGGTGGATGTGTCAGCATATTATTTATCACCCTGATCATAAGGGTAAAATGTAAGGGTAGGCAGCTGTTGAACCTGCAGCTGTTAGAAACTACAACTACCATCATCCTAGGAGGCGCAGTCCCCCAGCTGGAAGGCCAACAGTTGTCCATTCCTAGTGTGGGGTCATAATACCTGTTTATAACATGAGAAAAGCAAAGCGCCAACAGTGAGGACTGGACCGGGAGCTATGGGACAGTTAGGAGGCCTACACCATTCTGTCATGGAAACAGCAAGACGAAGCCCAGATTTTATTATTTAGCGTCTCATACACTTTTTCTTCTGTTTTAAATTAGATACATTTGGAGACAAAAAATAACTTGCAGTAACCGTCTCCATCTGTTACTAAGTACAAACGTGCACTGCGCCCTCTTCTCTATTATTGGTCGCTTCTCACCTTCCCCCACCCCCTCGAGGCCGCCCTGGTGGATGCGCCCGGAAGTACCGCCATTTTGGATCTTCTGCGCACAGGGAGACGGAGAGTGCGAGCGTGACCCGGGGGACGGCGAGCAGGGAAAGCGGGTAACTGGAGCGGAGGGTGACCCCGTTTACAGGGTAATTATGGGGCGATTGAGTGGTTGTCTATTCGTGGGGTCCCGGGGAACATCCCGCCCTGAGCAATGATTTACTGGGAGCGGCCTTCTCCTCCCCCGGGTAACGGGATTCCGCCCCGCCCGTGTAACGGGATATGCTTGGGGCTTGGAGATAGATCGCTGCCCTATTTCTTTTACCTGGGGAGGGGGGATTATCTCCTACTACTCCTGCGTCGATCTCCTCGGTCGGCTCATTTATCCAGATTGCCTATATTGGCAACCAGTGTATCTCTGATCACCACAATCGTGAGAAAAAAACCTCCCCAGTTAAGGGCTGGGCACGGTGAGGCCCTCCAGTTCTTGTTGGACAACAACTCCCGTAATCCCATGGAAGCCGTCTAGCAACAGCTGGAGGTCCACATATTGTCCACTTAGGACACAGGTCCTTGGGTGGGAGCGTTTTTATTTACAGTTCTTAGACTCATCATACCACCCTATCACGTGTTGGACAACATATGACTCTCCAGCTGTTGGATTATCGACTAGATGTAATCACCCGGAGGTGGTGATATGTACGATAAAAGAGCTGGAGAGCCGTATGGTGTTTTAACCTTTAGAGCAGTGGTTCTCAGCCAGGGTGCACCGGTAGTTTGGAATGTTGTGGACAATCATAGTGTTCCACATTCCACTATGAAGAGAATTTATTGAAAAATGTGAATGTTGAGTATCAAATCTGTATTTATGTGAATTTTGTAACAAATGCAATTTACTCTCGTTCTGGTTGTGGGCCTAAAGAATAGCTATATAAATATGTCCTTCATTATACACTTTACAAAATACCTTGATTAGTAAAGGAACCACTGTCCTAGAGGTTGCATGCTCTCTACTGACTATATCTTTAGGGAGGCTGAGCCCTAATTTCCCCCCACAAATAATCATGTTTCCACTAACAGGTTTTTGTTTGCTCTTTTCTCAAATTTATTCAACACCATAGATCCCAGATATGTCTCCAGATAATTGTTTTGATAGGATATCTTGCATCCACATCTAAAATTTTGGGGATTACTTTGTTGCCGTACCAGTTAAGAAGAATGTGATTATTCCCCACTTGCATTTCTGCCTCCTCTGCCCCTTCATATTCTCTAGGATAAGTGACTCTGACTCTCTTTCCAGTTTACAAACTCTAGGCCAGATTACTTGTCCGCTGATGTCCTTCTGCACTTCTAAATAAACTGTCTTGTCTAACAATACCAAGCCTTTACACTTTCTGACCAAGAAAACGTTGAGTCTCTCTCAGGCCTCAAGGCACAGCAATCACATTTTAAAGATGATAAACTGGGTTCATGCTAATGGAGTGGTTTAGTACTATACTTAAATGCTATCTATCTTTCTAACTAGACAGGTCACAACAGACTTAAGTGGTTAATAACTACTGTTGTGGAATTACTTCTGCACCTCTGTTTAGTATGTCTGCTGCTGAATTAATTTGGAATCCACTGCAAACCCCTAATCTAGTGACAGGTCAAGTTTTATGGATGGCCTTTAAACACAAAACAACAATGACTGATCACCTGCCTATGATCAAGCAAATCAATTGAGACCTGGTCTGTTGAGGTTTCCTGGGGACTGATGCCAAGAATCACCGTAGTGTAGGGGTAGCAAGACTTTAGTGACTTGTGGCCTATTTTTTTTTTTTTTTCTTAATACTAACCCTAAAAAGATATATTTACTAACTTTCAAGCTTGTCAGTGACCCCTTGCCATCATATTCAAACGTTAAGTAAAATCTGTATGCTTATATTGCCTGTCTTGTAATAGAATAAAACTGGGCCAAAGCAACATGCACAGTATTGTAAAAAATCTGTAGAAATTACATAATCGTGGGACAAGACAACTGTTTATAGGGAACAAATATTTTCAAATTTCGTTTATTTGTGTGCCATTTAGCCAGTTGAATGCTAGTTATGCAATTCACTGGCTACCTACCATTCAAGATATTAAATCAAATTAAAACGTATGCTTCGTATTTTTCATTTAAAAGTTACAAGGTTTTAGTAAACACTACTCGACAAAAGTCTTCTCATGGTCTATCAGAAATCATTTAGTGATCTACTAGGAGATTGTAAACTATCTATTGAGCACTTCTATTTTCCATCCTAATAGTAAAAGCTATGGCACATTAGGATTTGAGTGTTAAATAATTTAGTATACTAAAGATTTTAAGTACAGATCAACACGCCCTCATCACTGTCTTGATGAAGATGCGGTGTGCTCCACTATTGTGTTTTCTATTTATGATTAGAAGAAAAGGTGGATTAATTCTGGGGATGGTTCCACAAAATAACTTTTCTTTTACATTAAAGTCCTAATATGCCATGAATTATTTCCTGATTGGAAACTCTATTTATGCATTAGATTTCATTTGAAACTGCTATAGCTAACATGTTTTTGTTACTGTTACAATGTAGAATACAATTTGGTGTATATTAATTTTTAAAAAAAAAAAAACCCTTTCCCCTATCTAAAAAAAAAAAAAAAAAAAAACTAAAATTATGGCAGCAATAAAATAATTGTTTAGCTATATGAAGGGCTTCTTTCAGTTTGCTCCATTGCCATTTGTTTTTTCCTGTCCTCTTTAACCCCTTAAGGACCGGACATTATGGGACATTTCCGTCCCATAACGTCCGCATAGGGGCACGTTGACGAGCCGGTACACATGACCTGTCACGTGTATCGGTGCGTCACTATGGAGCTTGAAACAGATCGCTCCGATCTTGGAGCGGTCTATTTCATGCCCCATTTTTACTTACAGCGCTCCCGGTAGAGCGCTGTAAGTAAAAAGTACGTGACGTACCAGGACCGTCAAGGGTCTTTCAAGCAAGTTTACCCTTGACGGTCCTGGTACGTCAAGGGTCCCTAAGGGGTTAAAAGGAAACTATCACGCCAACTAAAGTCCACACTATGTAATTAGGCATCTAGCGATCAGCTTAACCCTTTGAGTGCCAGAGGGATAAGCAACACATTGCAAACCAATGCGTTGCCTACCCCTCTGCCACTCAAAGGGTTAAAGGGATAGTAATACTTAAAAATTACTAATCCCTATATTGCAATCATGTTAAAAAGAAATGAATTGACCCCAGTGTCATCTCTCAAACCTTTATGGATTGAGAGATAATCGCTCCTAAAGTTCTCACCTCCCTCCCTTTTCCCCCGAAGTCAGAGTTCTAGCTGACTGCAGGGAAGCCTATCATATGACTGCCAGGCGGCTCTGCAACACAGCCAAGATTGCGTTAGTAAAAAAGAAATCTTTCACTGAAACGGTCTACTACATGTGCTTGGTTTGCAAGCACATGTAGAAGACAGTTTTAGTGAAAGATTTTTTTTTATTATTATTAACGCGATCTCGGCACTGCTGCAGAGCTGCCTGACGGCCGTACGACTGACTTCCCTGTAGTCAGCTAGAACGCTGACTTTGGGGAAAGGGGAGGGAGGGCAGAACTTTAGGAGTGATTATCTCTCAATCCATAAAGGTTTGAGAGATGACACTGGGATCAATTCATTTCTTTTTAACAGGACTGCAATATAATTATTGGTAATTAAGTATTTCTATCCCTTTAAAGGGATAGTAATGTTTCATAATAAAAGCAGCTCTAATTAATCATCATAGTATTTGGACTTTGGAGAGTGTTATTTCAATACTGTCAGAGAGTTGTAGTTCCAGAGTAATTCAATGACAAGGTATCCCCCTCCCACCCCTTTTACTGATGTAACACTGCTCAGCCAGAGCAGAAGGGAGGTGCCCAGGTAGACTGCAGAGAGGGACAATCTTCAATTAAGATAAGGGGAAAAACCTGAAAAGCTTGTCAAGGGGGGGAAGGGCTTTCATTGTTTTCATAGGAATAAGAGTATCCCCTTCTGTTATCTGTCTGGTCTACGGACTGCATTCCACATCTGAGAAGAGATGGCTTACACTAGGTAAAATGGACGGAAGGGGAAACTTTGCTTGTGAATATCTCTTAAACCATAAAGGTTTGAGAGATAAGACATATCATTCTTCATGTTTTTTTTAATGCCTACAAAATAAAATAAAGTTAAAACGAAGTATTACTATCCCTTTTAAAATCAAACCATTATGTAGAATAAGGACAGTGTTAGTCAAAAATGGTACCTCAGCTGACACTGATGGCCAGGCAACAGAGCAGACCTCTCTGCTTACAGATTCTTGTGCCCTCAGTCTCGATCCATTCTAGGAGGTGTTGCACGTTACTTTAAGGTACCGGAAGGGACTGACGGAGCAGCCGTGCAGTTGCCTCTAGAGCATAAGATTGATTGTTAATCCTTTGAGTGCCAGAAGGGTACTGAATACATTTCTTTGCAAAGAGTTCTGTATCCCAATGGCACTCAAAGGGATAAGCTTATCACTAGATACTAATTAGGTGGTGTGGACTTTAGTTAAGGTGATCCCTTTAATTTGACCCAGTACTCTATCCAGTGTGCTGTCTTATGTCCAATTTTCCTAGTCTGAGCAAGCTGAGAAGTAAACTGCAGTCTCCTCCCATCATTAGGTGTAGGAACCACATTCCTTTCGATAGTCGTACCTGTAGGCTTGCTAAAAGGGCATTCATGTTAACCTTTCCAGTTCTAGAGGGATATCCAATGCATTGCAAAGAAATGCACTGGATATTCCTCTGACACTCAAGTTGTTAAACGGATAGCAATGTCAGAAATCTACATCTGATTTGTTCATTTAAAAATTTCTTATAATGAATAATATGTTCTGAAAATCATTTACCTTGATGTTTGCTTGAAAATCCAGTTTCCATCTCCTGCCCCTTTTCAGGACATCATGCACATGTCCCTCAGATTCAAAAGCCGGTTGCTTGACAGGACATAATTTAATGAGGGACAGTGTTGTGTATGTCAGTGTAAGGAAAGCCTTGACAAAGCCGAGCAGGTTTTTCCTTACGCTGACACAATATTGTCCCTCGTTGCAATCTGTCTGGAGTGTTTTCTGGTCTGTGGTTGCAGGAAGTTCTGAAGAGAGGAGGTAGGGAAAAAATTTAACTGGATTTTCAAGCCAAATAAGAAGGTAAAGTATTTTCAGAAAATACTATTCATTGTTAAAAAATAAATTTTTCAATTGGATTTTATTTTTTGACAATACTATCCTTTTAAATTAGAATTTACTTTCAGATTTTTAACTCTTTGAGTGCCAGAGAGGTACGCAAGTAATTGTAAAGCAATGCGTTGCATATCCCTCTGGCACTCAAAGGATTTAAAGTTTCAGTGGGTTTTATAGTACTTAAAAAGCCCTAAGACCTAGTAACACCCCAAATGCTTAAAGGGATAGTAATACTTCGTTTTATCTTTATTTTATTTTGTAGGCATTAAAAAATCATGAAAAACGATATAAGTCTTATCTCTCAAACCTTTATGGTTTAAGAGATATTCACAAAGTATCCCCCCCCTGTTCAGTCAGATCAGAAGGGAAGTGCCCAGGTAGACTGCAGAGAGGGACAATCTTCAATTAAGATAAGGGAAAAAGCTGAAAAACTTGTCAAGGGGGGAAGGGATTTCATTGTTCTCATAGGAAGAAGATTGTCCCCTGCTGTTATCTGTCTGGTCTTACAACCAGATTCACATCTGAGAAGAGATGGCTTACACTAGGAAAAAGGGACAGGAGGGGGAAACTTTGCTTGTGAATATCTCATAAACCATAAAGGTTTGATAGATAAGACTTTTATCGTTCTTCATGTTTTTCTAATGCCTACAAAATAAAATAAAGTTAAAACGAAGTATTACTATCCCTTTAAAGCTTGGTGGAATGTCGTAATGGTTACTATGAATTCTGGGTGGGTTGGTTCTTCAGATGTAATTTAATTCCTACTGGATATCCTGTATAGAAGATACTAGCAGACCTCCAGTATACTGAACTGAGTTTTACATAGGAATCATCATTTGGGGTGATTTTAGAGTGCTGGAGTCCAAAAAACAAATTACTGTGTCACGTCCTCAGCGGACCTGATTTTCAGTGCTAGTAAAGGGTTAACCTTGTGGAATCAATGTGGAACTAATCCATTCAGCCCAATAGCATTCAAGGGGTTAAAATCCCCATTTAAGGTTGGGATTTTGTTCTCCCTTATAGGGCAAATGGTTTACCCCAGAACTTCTCCCCTTTTTTTGGCCGTATGATCCCGTTTCTGGGGTTGGAAAAATATCAATGACGATCATCACCCAAAAGGGAGGGAAGGAACAAACAAACATACTAGTCAGATGTTTAGTTGTCCACCCAATGTTAAGTGTTGAGAAGAGTATAATTTCTTACTCATCTGCTGGATTCCTGGTTTTACAAGTCACAGGTTGGTGGACATTTCCAGCCTTGCAAATGGCCTGTTGTATATCCCTGAGTGTAGGTTAGAAAATGCTAATCTATAATTCTTTAGGTTACTTGCATATAACAAACACAAAACTGTGGCTTTCTGATTGCGCTACCCAAGGAGTAGTTAATTGTTAGACCTCCAGCTGTTGGGGACTGTAACTTGCATTATTCCCAACTAGCCTGCTGGTTGGAGATGTCTGGAGTTGTGGTCCCCAGCAGATGCGTCTAACAATTGACTACCTCTGACCTATTTACTCTGTGACCCTCCCTAGATGTAAGGACACCCCCCACCCCATTTTTCAGGTGTTTGGTGGTCTATTTTTCGGCCTCTGCATTTTCTCTGCAATGATGCACATTTACATGGTATTTTAGAGATCAATATTTTATGTTGAATTCAGCACTAGGAACAGTTATCTGATTGTATTAGAGGTTTTCCTGAATCTGAAGTCATTCCTTTTCCCATACAGTCTACATTGAATGTCCAAGAGGGTGGCATGTCACTGTAAATCTTACTAGTTCTTTAATATTTCATAAGTGGTGATGGGGGTGGGGTGACATCTTCTGTGGGGGTCCCATACATCAGTTATGTCCTATTCAGCTCTTTTGGTTTGGGTCTTGTTGCCAGCTCCTGAGTTTTCTTTCTCTGTTTTGCTCATGTGAACTGTGAGGTGCAGCAGTGACCAAGACCATCGATTGTGCGACACAGATAAGTGGGACACCAGTGATAACATCTTAAGGGAGCAGTAATCTTTTTTTTTTTTTTTCCTATTCATTTTAGATGAGGACCTGGTTGACATTTATGACCCCAAGTAATCCTTCCTAGCATGCCATATCTATTTCATGTCATTTTATCTTGTCAAGCATGTGGGTTCAGTTTCAGAAACCTGCTGAATATCTGCTATGTACTTTTAATAAACATAGCCCCCCTTTCCTATTTCACAGGTGCGATTCCCATTTCAGGGTCACTAGAACGCAGGACTTCCGTTAGTTTCTTGAGATTCCAGAAAACGGTAATGTAAGTCTTTCTTAACACTTCATTTCTTCTGAATATTGCTTGTCATAAATATATTATTTGCGGAAATGTTTTTGTTTGGAAAATAACTCTGCACAAATGCTCTTCAGCCATTGTCTTATTAATTTACACATCTGTATTTAACAATGCAATTCAGTATTCCTTTTCTTATATAAAATAGCATGTTAGAACACCACCTGCACACCCCTTTCCATACCTTGAATTCATTTCCTATATCTTAAATATACCCTGTGAAAATGGCTTAATTTGTTTTACCATATTAACATACCTAGTAGGACTCCTTCATACAGTCGTGTGTAACCTGTCTTTTTGCATTATTTATTCAGTTTTTGTATATAGTGTTCTGTGATATCTGCTGCTAGTTAGACCTGCTAAGGAACAGTGGGATTCAGTAGACCTGACACACACATAAGGGCCACTAGTCTTCCAGATTGGGAATTAAAGCCACTACAGTGGCAGTCCCTCTGGTCATGTTTTGACACAATCCATTACACACCATTGTGGTCCTTAAAGGGTTAAGCAAATTAAGAGGCATTTATTCCTAAGGTATATAGTTCGCCTTTAACTAAAACCTCTTGTGACCCCACATACCAGTATTGTGAACAGTTGATCCAAGCTGGATTTCCCTTGTAATATCTCATCAGTGTGCTTCTTCATTATCAGATAGTGATGTTTTGTTCTGATCTTTAACTGTAGATCGTAAAACCACAAACGACAGTGATCTTGTTTGTAGGTGTTTTCAGTCATTGCTGTCAGTATGTGATTTAGTCCTAGATGTAGTAATCAGGTTATTGAATAGCCTTTGTGTTTTCTTTAACTGGTAATGTTTAGGATTTTACCCCCCACCCCCACCCACCCTGCGGCATTGTAGGCTAATGGACAGGTGCTGACTCGTGTCCACTGAGTACTGAGAGATGCAACGGAGCACATGTCAACGCAGGCAGTCTTGGTTCAACAGTTGAGATTTTGTAAGTTACTGGGATCTGTTTTATGGCCCTCAAAGCTGCTGTTGGGTTCTGCTCAAAATGCTGTTTCCAGAAGAAACAAACATAAAGTTCCGCTATGACTTGGATGGTGCCAGATTGGCAGGAGACTTGCTGTTGAAGTCGGCTCTGCATTGTGAGCTCTGGTGAACCAAGGGGGATCACAATGAGGGTCTGAACAAGACCTGCACTAGTCGAGACTGAACTACAAGAAATAATTCTCTATTCAGTATTTCTGTTCTCTGCAATGCAGACCTGTGGTCTATTGCAATTGCGACATCCCTGCGACTTTTCTTCCAGCGTTGCGACATGCTAAATAGCTCTTTTTACATTGGCTGACTACTGTAATTATGCCAAGTTGATGTTGCAGGACAAATTAGGGAGAAAAAAAATTGATATTACATTTTGATGCAAAATGCAACAATCTTTATAATTGTCTGTAACAAAATTCTTTCTTCTGTGTCCCTATCCATGGCGAGAGAGACGAATGGTTATACATCAGCACCCCCCAGCTGGCGTAGGACAAAACTTAAAATACAAAAGGAAGCCCCCTGCTTCCTTCAGCAGTCATTTTTGGTCCTACGTCAGCTGGTGTAGGTGCATGGCAGTCAGCTCCTACCTTTTTATTTTCATGCCGTTTTGAGGGCCGCATCATCTTGCTGCTCAGTCCGGGGGAAGACCAATGTGGATCCACTTGGCGCCTGGAGTCTCCCTTGACGGGTAGAGATTCGGTGTCTAAGAAGACGTGCTCCAGTGACGTCATTTGCAGGCGTCTGACGGTGGACAGTGTTTACCAATAGTAAGGAGCACCGGGGACAGAGTTGGCTCAACCAGGCTCCCTTCCAACAGCATGATTGCTATGGGAGAAAGGTAAGAGCTATGAGCCAAACTCTATTAATTTGTTGGATCCTAATAAGCTGGGCCTATGCGTTCCAGAATGAAACGCACGCCCAGGGCCTATACTACTTAAACAACCATGCTGTATGCATGTTTTTTTCATAGCTTTAGAAGGGTTTTGTGTCTTATTTTATTTAATCTACTAGTTGAACAGCCCGTTACACGGGCCACAGTGCCACTGTCACCCGGTCGAGGGGCAGTCACGCGCAAGACTGCCCGCGCCGAGGCTGATACAGAGCTGGACGCTCCTTCGGAGCGTCCAGCTCTGTATCAGCCGCGGCATGGGCAGTCTCTACTGCGCATGACTGCAGCACGCGCAGCAGTGTCTACTGCACATGTCGTGCGTTACACACGAATTAGCGAATTATTATATAGGATTAAAAGTGAAGTTTTAAGAATTTTTTTTTATTGCTTCCAGATATGTCCTGCTTTGCTAAGAGTGTACCTATCAAGGGTAAGGAAAAAGGAAATATGGAAAGACAAAAATTCCCAGAAAGTATGCCTAAGTTGTGATTAAAAATAAAAAAAAAAAATTGTCTACAGAAGATCCTTCCAAGTTATGTACAGAATGTTTAAAGAAAGTTGCTAATCCTGAGATACCATCCCACTTCCAAGATTTCCTGTCTTGGATGAAAAATTCTATGCAAGAAACTTTCTTCTCCATTCAAACATCTTCAGTGGCTAAAAAGAGACCCAGAATTGAAGATCCTGGAGAAGGTACGTCATCCAGACACATTGAAGTGGATGAATCCAGCCTCTTTGAAGATCTTTCAGATTACTCTTCAGAAGAAGGGTAGATGCTAAGAAGATGAAGGTACTCTTTGCCTTATTAAGATGGATCCCTTCCTTAAAAGTCTACATAAAACCCTGGGGTCAACAGAAGAAAGTCAAGTATAAGGCATATTGGACGTTACCTTCCTGGACAAAGAGACACCAGTCTTTCCTGTACATCATGCAGTATCGGACCTGATAAAGACAGAGTGGATGAAGGGGCATAAAAGGGTAACAATCCAGGAGATTTCGCAAAATGTACCCTTTTAAAGAAGACTCCTCAACATAAACACCTCCCAAGGTAGATGCACCAATTGCCCAGTTAACGAAGAAGACCACTCTCCCCATGGAAGACAGGTCTTCCCTAAGAGACCCTATTGACAGGAGATTGGAGGCCACCCTAAAGAAACAATTTACATTTCTGGGACAAAACATAAAAGCAGCAACAGCTCTCACATGTGTATCAAGAACAATAAGAATCTGGCTGTCTGAACTAGAAGAAAAAATTGAATCTTCAGTGTCCAAATCAAAGTTGATGAAAGAAGTAACCTTCATAAAGGATGCAGTTGGATACTCACATGACGCCTCCTGGGATATAAGATTAGCGGCCCGATCCTCCTCCTTTTCCATTACAGCTAGAAGAGCTCTGTGGATGAGACCGTGGGGAGCTGACCCATCCTCAAAAAATAGGCTGGTATCTTTACCATTCTCTGGATCCACTCTTTTCGGAGAGCAATTGGACGAAATTATTAAAGTCACTGGCGGGACAAGTTCCTTCCTCCCACAGGTGTAGGAAAATCAAGGTAATCTTTTAGAAACCGAAGATCCTTTCGTGAGTCAAGACGCTTTCAATCTTTAAGATCATATGAACAGAAAAAGGGTTATTTTGGCCAGTCCTCAAGAGGTTCATTTAAAAGATCTGGACCCAGAGGTAGCCAGTTCAAGAAAAGAAGCCTCATGAAGTGCAGAGGGCCCTCCTTCTAATTCCAGTTGGCAATTGACTGGAAAATTTCCTACAAACCTGGAAGATCCTCGCCACTCCAGACAAGTGGGTAATTCAAATATTAGAAGCAGGGTGTCTCTTGGATTTCGACCGCATCCCTTGAAGAAATCTATTCAGAACAACATAGGTGCCAAAAGATCCTATCCGAGCAAAAGAATTAAGGGACCTATCCCTCAAAAAAGTAATAGAACCAGTACCTCTTCAGAACAGAGAGGGCTTCTGTTTACAGTCGCAAAGGCATCCATAGGGTTCAGAACAATTGTAGACTTAAAAATCTTGAATTCAAACATAAGGCCCAAAACACTTCAAGATGGAGACATCATCAGTAATTCAGGCTGTCCACCCAGCAACTTTTCTTACAATGGTGGATCTTATGGATGCAAACTACCACATCAAGATAGCTCTGTGTCACTGCAGATTCCTCAGGTTCTGCTTCATGGAACAGCTTTGGCAATTCAGAGCTCTGCCATTCGGTCTGTCTTCAGCTCCAAGAATCTTTTCAAAGATGCTAGCTGTAGCTCTAGATGCTTCCTTTTGTATTTTAAGTTTGGTCCTACGCCAGTTGGGAGGGCACTCATGTATACCCATTCTTCTCGGTAAAAAAAATTTCTCCCTTTAGTAAGTCACAATTTATGCTGTAAACCTGTTCTGGACCAAAAAAGTGTGTGCCTTTTTACAACAAAGCAGAAGTTCCATACAATGTTTTATTCTTCCTCCAGAGATAGCCAGAAGTGATGTTTTCGCAGTATATGAGCCAGATGTAGTGGTCGTAGGCTGGATTTTGCCGGCCTTCTGTGTCTGGCTTGACCGATAAGAGCAACATACTTCTGTGTTGCATTCCAGCTTAAAGCGGAACTAACACCCCTGCAAGATGTAGCTTCAATTAGAGGGCTACAATCCTTGATAACTCGCTGTGTTATTAAAGAGTAATCCGTAAATTCAAAAAAGTACCTGGTGACGTCTCCCCCCCCCCCCCCCCCCCCCCAGAAAAGAGCATTGCGCATGTCGGCAAGGAACCGATCGGCTCTTGTAACTCCTCCCGGCTACACGAAAACACCTACATCATCAGCTTTAGATTCTCCTGCTGGTCCGAGAATCTAAAGCTGATGTAGGTGTTTTCATGTAGCCGGGAGGAGTTACAAGAGCCGATCTGCTCCGTGCTGACATGCGCAATGCTCTTTTCTGGGGGGGGGAGATGTCACCAGGTACTTTTTGGAATTAACGGATTACTCTTTAATAACACGTTTAAAAAAATAAATAAATAAATTACACAGAGAGTTATCATGGATTCTAATTGAGGTTACATCTTGCAGGGGTGTTCCGCTTTAAAGGGTCATTTTTCTGCCATGCGAACTGCTGATGGCAGCCATTTTGGGGCTGCCCATAGCAGCACAAGTTTTACGAAGTCTGAACCTATAGGACCAGACATTGAGTAATGTGGTAACTGCCCTTTAAAGGGATAGTAATACTTCGTTTTAACTTTATTTTATTTTGTAGGCATTAAAAAAACATGAATAATGATATAAGTCTTATCTTCCAAACCTTTATGGTTTAAGAGATATTCACAAGCAAAGTGTCCCCCTCCCTCCCCTTTTACTGATGTAACACTTTTCAGCCAGGGAAGAAGGGAGCTGCCCAGGTAGACTGCAGAGAGGGACAATCTTCAATTAAGATAACAGAAAAACCTGAAAAGCTTGTCAAGGGGGGCAGGGATTTCATTGTTTTCAAAGGAATAAGAGTGTCCCCTTCTGTTATCTGTCCAGTCTATGGACTGCATTCCACATCTGAGAAGAGATTGTTTACAGTAGGTAAAAGGGGCGGGAGGGGGAAACTTTGCTTGTGAATATCTCATAAACCATAAAGGTTTGAGAGATAAGACTTATATCATTCTTCATGTTTTTTTAATGCCTACAAAATAAAATAAAGTTAAAACGAAGTATTACTATCCCTTTAAACATGTTCAAGTCCTACATTTGCTAATGCAAGGAGGACTTGTGATCAAAGGGAAAGTTAGCAATGCTGGGACACAGCAACTGCTCCAGAGGTGAGAAATATATTTTCCAAAATGCCATGGATTTGAAATGGGACCTCTAACTCTTAGATTTCCAGAGGTATCCAATGCTGTTCACCGTAATGCATTGTGTACCTCTCTATCACTCTGTTATTAATCCCTTGATTTCTCAATATCTCAAATGCATTACTTCAGTCTGTGTAAATTGGTGGGAATTTAGTAATTCCCCTCTATGGCACATTTGGCTTACTCCAGAATCATGCCACTTTTTTTTCTTTTGAAAATAAGGCTTTTGGTAGTGAATTTTCCTACTGTTCCTGTACACTGGAGAGTCTTTAAATGAGTGTTGGTGTATTCCTTAAAGTAAACGAGTATATTCGTATCAGATTCTAACCTCCACTAATTACCTGTGACCCAACACAGATGACAAATACCAAGATTTACATTAATCTTTATGGCCAAAAGAATGTGTAGCCAACATCAAGGCACCTCAGACTGGGTGAGTCCCCTTCTGCTCCAAATACAAAGTAAGCATATCCAGTACAATGCAGTCAGAATATGTGATAATGTCTCACCCCTGCTGTGGACAAAAGGGGAATATAGAGGGGTGGTTTATACCTTCCCCAACTGCAAAAGTAGCGGTGTTTGAGCCCTAACATATTCCATGGTGATGTTCAGTGTGTGGCCAACAATAGCGCTAGTGGAAGTTATCTCAACTGACAAATTAGAAGTGAGATTCCCACTCAGGCATATGCTTGTTCATTAGTAAGTTCTAGAACAGAGTGCTCTGAATCCTTGTCAGCCGTAGTCTGCTTCCTATTCACTTATACTTATTCAAAGGCTGAAAATGTACCTTTTAAGCAGCATGCAAATTGCTATTAGACTACACTTAATTTTTCCATCTCATTCTGTCAGTCTTATGTATAAAAGCAAAGTGGTGCAGTTTTGTTTGTTCCCTGTGGTGCAGCAGACTTCCTCCTGACTTGCTTCATTTTACTGTTATACAAATGGGCCTGTGTTTGTAGCCATCTTGTTGGCAGCTATGTTTGTGGCAGTAGAGGGAGCTCAGAATCCGTTCACCTTCTAAAGGACTTGTGTTCAAATTTGCTACACTACAGTGGGAGTTTTACTGCTAGAAATTGCTTTATTCAGATGTTACAGTTCAAACTGTCATGGAGTGGTGGCCCCACATTCTATGGTATACCTGCGGTATACCTCTCCCATAGGATAGCTGTTTGCATCCCAGTTGGCACGGTTTCTAACGGTTTAATAGTAACAGTTTGGATTGTAGCGCTGTTTGAAACGTCTCCCAGCAGTGGTAGTATCCCCCCCCCCCTTTTTTTTTTTTTTTTTTTAAATATAGGATGTGTTAATTACACCTCACAGCAGTGGTAGTATCCCCCCTTTTTTTATAGGATGTGTTAATTACACTTCACGGCACTAATTACACACATGGGTGCTAGAAATTTCTCAAATGCATTCCAGATCAGTACAGTAGAAGTGTCTTGCATTCACGGGGTTAACAAAGTGATCACCTCCTATGAAGTCCTTTACATCTGAGAATAATAAACTGCAGTGTTGGATGAAAAATGCCAATTCAGGCAATGGGCTGTTTGCTCAGTTTCTTACACCTGTTGCCTAATGTCTTTTGTTAAACTGTTAGGCATTCAGGTGCTGAGAGGGTAAGAAAACACATTTTGGTTTTCCCCAGTCCTAATTTAATGCAGTGAGGGTGAAACTTCCTGCCTGTAAGAGAGTGTGAAAGTGACAGGCCGTGTTATGGTCTGGGAGGTGGCTGTGTGCAGAGAGCTGCCTTTTGCCTTCAGGACACAACTGTGTCTCAGAATCTTGAGCAACTGGTAGTTTCCAAAGTAACGGTGTCTCATATAAACCATGTTACAAACACTGAAAGGCACATGCTGTCCTGCATTGACTCTCCAAAGCACTATTTCATTTGTTATATGGACATGGTTAAAGGGATAGTAACACTTCGTTTTAACTTTATTTTATTTTGTAGGCATTATAAAAACATGAAGAATGATATAAGTCTTATCTCTCAAACCTTTATGGTTTAAGAGATATTCACAAGCAAAGTTCCCCTCCCCGCCCCTTTTTCCTAGTGTAAGCCATCTCTTCTCAGATGTGAGTCTGGTTGTATGACAGTACAGATAACAGAAGGGGACAATTTTCTTTGTATGAAAACAATGAAAGCCCTTCCCCCCTTGACAAGTTTTTCAGCTTTTTCCATTATCTTAATTGAAGATTGTCCCTCTCTGCAGTCTACCTGGGCATCTCCCTTCTGATCTGGTTGAACAGGGGGGAGATACTTTGTGAATATCTCTTAAACCATAAAGGTTTCAGAGATAAGACTTATATCATTCTTCATGTTTTTTTAATGCCTACAAAATAAAATAAAGTTAAAATGAAGTATTACTATCCCTTTAACTTTTTTTTTTTTTTAACCGCTTGATGACATTACTTCGCTGTGTGTTGAACACCTCTTTGGGAATTAATATAAATTCTTGTAGGACTCATAAGAAATAATGCTTTTATCCCTTTGAGTGTCAGATATCTAACACGTTGCAATGCAATGTGTTGGATTCCACTCCGGCACTCAAAGGGTTAATTGTATTGTTTCTGACAGGCCATTCATCATGTGGAAAGGATCTAGCATGCATGGCGCCAGTTAAATTGGGTGAAAGTAACTTTTGGTTCTCCAGTTGTTGTGGACTGTAACTCGCATTATCCCCAACAGACTGCTGGCTGGTTGGGAAAAGGGCTGCAACTAACGATTATTTTGATAATCGATTAGTTGGCCGATTTTATTTTTTCGATTAATCGGATAAAAAAAAAACCAATATGCTAATTTTTCATTATTTAAACTGATTTAATGAACAAACAGTGTTAAAAACAAACGACAGAATAAAAAACTTTACACATTAACATGTCATTGTTATTATTTCACCATGTGGTCTATGCACCTCTTTCTCCCCCCTTGCGCCTCTCTCTCTCCCCCCTTGCGCCTCTCTCTCTCCCCCCTTGCGCCTCTCTCTCTCCCCCTTGCGCCTCTCTCTCTCCCCCTTGCGCCTCTCTCTCTCCCCCTTGCGCCTCTCTCTCTCCCCCTTGCGCCTCTATTTCTCCCCCCTTGCGCCTCTCTCCCCCCTTGCGCCTCTCTCCCCCCTTGCGCCTCTCTCCCCCCTTGCGCCTCTCTCTCCCCCCTTGCGCCTCTCTCTCCCCCCTTGCGCCTCTCTCTCCCCCCTTGCGCCTCTCTCTCCCCCCTTGCGCCTCTCTCTCCCCCATTGTGCGCCTCTCTCCCCCCTTCTCTCCCCCCTTGTGCGCCTCTTTCTCCCCCCTTGCGCCTCTCTCTCCCCTTCTCTCCCCCCTTGTACTCCTCTCTCTCCCCCCTTGTGCCTCTGTCTCTCCCCCCTTGTGCGCCTCTGTCTCTCCCCCCTTGTGCGCCTCTGTCTCCCCCCTTGTGCGCCTCTGTCTCCCCCCTTGTGCGCCTCTGTCTCCCCCCTTGTGCGCCTCTGTCTCCCCCCTTGTGCGCCTCTGTCTCCCCCCTTGTGCGCCTCTGTCTCCCCCCTTGTGCGCCTCTGTCTCCCCCCTTGTGCGCCTCTCCCCCCTTGTGCGCCTCTCCCCCCTTGTGCGCCTCTCTCCCCCCTTGTGCGCCTCTCTCCCCCCTTGTGCGCCTCTCTCTCCCCCCTTGTGCGCCTCTCTCCCCCCTTGTGCGCCTCTCTCCCCCCTTGTGCGCCTCTCTCCCCCCTTGTGCGCCTCTCTCCCCCCTTGTGCGCCTCTCTCCCCCCTTCTCTCCCCCCTTGTGCGCCTCTCTCCCCCCTTGTGCGCCTCTCTCCCCCCTTCTCTCCCCCCTTGTGCGCCTCTCTCCCCCCTTCTCTCCCCCCTTGTGCGCCTCTCTCCCCCCTTCTCTCCCCCCTTGTGCGCCTCTCTCCCCCCTTGTGCGCCTCTCTCCCCCCTTGTGCGCCTCTCTCCCCCCTTCTCTCCCCCCTTGTGCGCCTCTCCCCCCTTCTCTCCCCCTTGTGCGCCTCTCTCTCCCCCCTTGTGCGCCTCTCTCTCCCCCCTTGTGCGCCTCTCTCTCCCCCCTTGTGCGCCTCTCTTTCTCCCCCCTTGTGCGCCTCTCTTTCTCCCCCCTTGCGCCTCTCTTTCTCCCCCCTTGCGCCTCTTTCTCCCCCCTTGCGCCTCTCTCTCCCCTTCTCTCCCCCCTTGTGCCTCTGTCTCTCCCCCCTTGTGCCTCGCTCTCTCCCCATGTACTTTTCTCTCTTCCTCTCCCCCTTGTGCCTCTCTCCCCCGTACCTCTTTTTCACTTTCCCGCATTGATAACATCCGGTGTGCAACCACGCCAAACGTGGAGACGCCGCGTTGAGAGTGCAGGGGTTTTCTTCCTCAGTCTGGGCACCAGTTTTAAACTGGCCTCAGAACAGAGGAAGAAAATACCTGCAAACTCCACGCAGCGTCTCCGTGTTTGGCGTGGTTGCGCCCCGGATGTCATCAATGCGGGAAGTAAGAAGACAGCATCCGGCGACTGTGGGGCTGCTGGGCGGCACAACGAATAGCTGCACAACGAATAGCTGCACAACGAATAGCTGCACAACGAATAGCTGCACAACGAATAGCTGCACAACGAATAGCTGCACAACGAATAGCTGCACAACGAATCGCTGCACAACGAATCGCTGCACAACGAATCGCTGCACAACGAATCGCTGCACAACGAATCGCTGCACAACGAATCGCTGCACAACGAATCGCTGCACAACGAATCGCTGCACAACGAATCGCTGCACAACGAATCGCTGCACAACGAATCGCTGCACAACGAATCGATAATGAGAATCGTTGGCAACGATTCTCATTATCGATTTTATCGATTCGTTGTTGCAGCCCTAGTTGGGAACAATGGGGTTGTAGTTCCCAAAACCTGAACAGCCAAAAATGAGGAATCCCTGAGTTGAAGTACTTCAAGTTGAACTTTTTTTTAAACTCAGATTTGCTGTTTAACCCCCTAAAGGACGATGACGTGCCAGGACCATCACAACTGACCAGGCGTTAAAGGGATAGTAATACTTAATGTTGAGGAAAAAAAAAAAAAAAATTGTACAGTGGCGCTGTTGATGCACAATCCTATGGACAGCTCTGGTCCCAGGACCATAAATCTCCATAGGATGGTATAGCAACAGCGCCACTGTACAATTTCAGGCCACTGTGATAGTGCAGCAAAAAAAAATTCAACTTTGAGCTGTAATAACTTTTGAATAAAACACCTTTCAACAGTGGGAGTACCCTTGTTTTACTCAGGGGGATAAACCTTACAACATATTTTTTTACATTTTAAGCATTACTATCCCTTTAACCCCATACTGACCCATGATACGCTATGACCCTCATGGGAAAACTTGCTTCAAGGATCCATGACTGTTCTGGCATGTTAGGAATTCAGGGGTCCCCAGCAATGCAGTGGCGGGAAGAAGGGAAAAAAGATGCCTTGGTCTTCATGGTCTTTAAGGGGTTAAAAATACTCTTGAAGTTCTATTATGAAAATGGCTACAAATTTTGAAAGGAAGATTTTTTTGTTCTGTTATAAGCTTGGTGTATTTAAAGGGATAGTAATTTTTCATAATAAAAGCAGCTCTAATTTTCATAGTATTTGGGCCTTGGAGAGTGTTATTTCAAGACTGAGAGAGTTGTAGTTCAAGAGTAATGGCGATGCAATGTTTGAGACCTTTCTGGCACTGTGGGGATTAACTGGGATCTGAACAAAAATGTGTTCACTGTGTTTGTATTTGAATCCTGTTTAGTGCCTTTTAAATTGTCAAAGTTGTGTCCATCTTGTTGCCTTGCAATGGGTCATCCGCTACTTCGGATTTGGAGTGGCTAAAAACGTCATACTATTGTACTTAAAGGAGTAGCACGTTTTTATTTATTTTATGGAGACCTGTAAGTTAGAGGGTTTTCGTGCTGAGTAAAAGGGAATTGTCTGTTTTTATTCAACAGTTCAAATTATCAGGAAGTGAATTTACACTGCTTTTACTTCCTCAAAATTCTGACTGACAGCACGACTCAGTAGTTTCTATCATATTCTATGGAGAATTGTTTGTCAGTGATTCACCTCGTACGTAGAATGTAACAAAACAACTAATTGGAATCTAACCACTAGGGGGGCACTTGTAATGTGTTAAAAAAAAAAAAAAAAAAGTAAGTTTACTGCTCCTATAAATTGCATCCACTCCATTTACACAACTGTGTCATGCGATCCTTTGTGTTAGCAGCCCCCTCCCCCAAATCTCCTTTTGTCTCGTTTAGTCACGAGTTCTGGGTGTGATGTCACTTCTCTCTTTTGCCAGCAGTTATTAGCCTACATGCTGGGAATTTTAGTTCACTGCAGCCACAATTTAATTAAAACAAAACTTCCATTAGCTGAAATGCATGTGGTAATCTTAACTGGCCCAACAATGGATTCAGAGAACATGTTGACATGCCCTGTTTTGCTGCATATGAAAAATAATTTTTAACCCTTTAAGAACCTGTCTGAGCAACATATTGCTTTGCACCATTTCTCCCCTTTCACATCCTTAATGGGTTCAAAAATCTTCATTGTAAGAAACTGAAATGGAAGGAAAGCCAGTAAATGGAAAATAAGCTTTAGTCTTAATAGGGATAAGGGCCTCTTTTAGACTGTTGCATGCTAGTCATCTGCTGTTCCTTCTAGAACTATACACTGGATATATCTAGTACCCAAAGAGTTATGTTTACAATTACCTAAAGACGATGTAGCGAGCAGGGCCCTCTGATCCTCCTGTTCTCCACATCTGATTGTACTATTTAATACCTCTGTATGTCTATTCCCAATTGTACAGCGCTGCTGAATTAGTTGGCGCTATATAAATAAAGAATAATAATCTCTAAAAAAAAACAAAAAAAAAAAAAAACAAACTTATTTCCCTTTATGCTCTAAGAAAACTGAGGACTTTTTGTGCTTGATTGCTATTTCATATTATTGACTGAAATGTGAGTCCATCCCTAGGAAGGCGCATCTGAGTATTCCACATACACCAAACCTTTTAAACCCTTTGATTAGAGATGGGAGTCTTTAAAGGGGAACTCAAACTTCCCCCAGAACCCCCCACCTCCACTTCTCAGGTGCTTTTTAATATTATTTATAGCTTGACTCTGAACACCTTTTAATGTTTAAAGGGATAGTAATACTTCGTTTTATCTTATTTTGCAGGCATTAAAAAAAAAGAATGATATAAGTCTTATCTCTCAAACCTTTATGGTTTGAGAGGTATTCACCATCAAAGTTTCCCCTCCCGCCCCTTTTACCCAGTGTAAGCCATCTCTTCTCAGATGTGGAATGCAGTCCATAAACCAGACAGATAACAGAAGGGGACAATGAAATCCCTGCCCCCCTTGACAAGTTTTTCAGGTTTTTTCCTTATCTTAATTGAAGATTGTCCCTCTCTGCAGTCTACCTGGGCACCTCCCTTCTGATCTGGCTGAGCAGTGTTACATCAGTAAAAGGGACGGGAGGGGGATACTTTGTCATTGAATTACTCTTGAACTACAACTCTGACAGAATTGAAATAACTCTCCAAGGTCCAAATACTATGATGAGTAATTAGAGCTGCTTTTATTATGAAACATTACTATCCCTTTAAAGGGATAGTAATAGATCATTTACAAAGCCGCTCAGCTTGTTTATCATAAGCAATACTACTGCCGGATGCTGCTCTTATTGTCCACAGTTGTACAGTTGTGATTATTTTGTGCACAAGTTTACCCCTCCCGTCCCTTTTCCCGACATCAGCGTTTCAGGCTGAGAGCCGACTTTGATGGACGGCCTTCAGTTGGTGTTAGGAAAATGACAGAGGGCAGATTTTTCCCTATATTGACTGAGATAAGATTGTCCCATTTTGAGATTTATCTGGCGAAGTGACCAGACTTCATACTAAGGGGAGGCGGCATTAGAACGGGAAAAGGGGTGGGAGGGTTAAATGTCTGCATAAAATAACTTTGTAACTGTACAATTGTGGACAATAAGAGTAGCAGCTGGCAGTACTATCCCTTATTATGAGCAGCTTTGGAAACAATCTATTACTATCTCTTTGCACTACCTTAATCTCTTGCATTAGGCTTCGTCAGCAGCCATTAGTGGGCTAATGCTTTGCTGTCGGAGGGTTTGGGAGATGGGGTGAAGGCACCGGGACACTGTCTCGTCCTGCCTCCCAGAAAACATTACATCATCCTTGTACTTGGGAACAGTTTAGGCTAAATAAGCCATTCTAATGCATTGTGGCAGTAGGGGATGCTGTCCCAGCCTCTCTCTACTTACAAAAGATATGGCTTCTTTCTCCTGCATTGACGCTCTGTATGAGCAAGGTGGATGGCTATCTTCCAAATACACACCAGTGAGTCTACTGTTCCTCATTGGTGTTGGAGGCCCAAAATGAAGCTTCCAGTTAGGTTTAACCCTAAAGATTAAAACGTGCCACTGCTACCTGTCAGACAAGTATTGGATTAAAGCCCATTGACTGCTTTAATACTTACTAACTGGAGTTGATTGCCCCTTTAACTCACAGTGCTACATTGTACTGGAGAAAACTAGCATCCATGTGGTTAAAGAAACCTGATGCTAAATAAATTTGTCTCCCTTCATTTATGAACAATCACAGAAATGTATTTGACAGTGAATGACTTGTGATACTTTTTTGTCTATGCTTGTTTTCAATAGACTGAAACAATTTTCCTTTACACTTTACCATTCCTGCTCTGTGCGAGTAAGAGGCGGTGTTCTGAACACAGCAGGAAGTGAAAAGTGCAAAGGAAAATTCCTTCCCCTGCCTGCTAAAATCTATTGCACACCCACCACTCACATAAAAAATATTGGTAAGTAGTGCTGAAGTCTAACCCTTTGAGTGCCAGAGGGTTAAACATTAATGTGAGTTTTATTGCTGTGGACCAATGTGATACTTATATGCACACAACACAGTCTGATCGCCTATAAGAGGAACAGCAGGGTAGGAAAGAGGGATATAAAGGATTACCCCTTTACAAAGAGGGACCCTTGGACGTCACATACCTTGTGCTTACAACACTCCTGCTGCGCGGCCTGCATTTAAGGACCTCGGGCTTTTTGTTGCGGAAATGGAATCGTGGGACTCCAAAGGCATGCAGCTGCGTATGGACCCCTGAAAGTACCAGTGGGGTCTGAAATTGACCACTTAAAGATTAGGATCAAAGCAGTTCTTAAGGAAAGGTCACTTCCCCAGTTCATTGGGTACCCCCCTCCCTGGCATTCATGAAGGGGTTTATTTCACGTAGGAAATGGCTGTTTATATTCCGGTTTAACCCACTGAGTGCCAGAGGATTGCTCAGTGCAATGCTTTGCATACTCTGTCATTCAAAGAGTTAAATCTAAGACAGCAAATGAACATGTCAGTGCAGCATATAGTGGGTCTTACACAAGGCAAGATATGAGTGATTGTGGAGCATATCAAATGTTCCGTGGTGGAAACCGAAATGGTCACTGATTAAAATGGTGCTTTAATCCCTTGAATGCAGTAAGGTCTTACGGTACATTGTAGATCTATATCATCCAAAGGGTTTAAAGCCTCATTTGAATCAGTGGCTGGTTTACCCCCCGGTCCAGTTGGTTTGCACAATAATTGCTTATCTCTTTGCTTTCGGAATTAGGCCACCGTATTGATGTTGCAATATTCCAGTAATGAAAGAGAATACCAGAAGACACATTTAATAGCTAATTAAGCCAATGTTGTTTTTCAGTGTACTTTCTCTTTAATTAGGAACACAGTATTGTCTTGTTTTCACGTGGGAGTGTTTGCTATAGCTAAGGTGGTCTTGCCTCCCTAGAACTAGCTGATACATAACAAAAGATAATCTCAGGTCAGTCATTAAGATTCTTTTAGCTTGGAATTGTGGGTAACTTGTAAATACAATGTGTGGGTAGATCATTGAATTCAGCTGCTTCTTTCCCAGATTCTCCTCTTAACTAGCTTTCTTGTTCAGTCCTGGGTGATTTACTTTGGTGAAGCCAGCAGGTGACCTGTTTATTACTGAAAGTCCAAGTAATTGGAATCACTTCATTAGCAATGTTGGTTTGTCTTCAGCATTAGCCAGATAACCACATAGCAACCAGTGTATTGACTTGTCTGAGACAATGAGTATATATACTGGAGCTTGTGTGCTTTGTACAGGCTTAAATGTGGAGTAGAATTTAGCATGGTCTGACTTGCTGAGTCTGTCATCAAAACAATATTCAGGAAGACAAAAAGGAACAATTATGATGCAAACAAAATGTGCCATATGGGACAAAGTTGCTATAAAAAGAGTTTTGGGAATTTTTATTTGTCCCATATGGCACATAAAATTAACTGGGATGTTAGACTTAAAAGTGGAACGATCATCCATATTATATTGAGCCCCAAATACTAATAACAATAGCGATATACATCTACGTTCTTGTAATTTCAATAATAAATGCGGTATTAGAGAAAAATAGGCCTTTATAGGCTTACAGGCATCGGCAAACAGTGCAGACATCTTGCAGAGAAGACATCTCTGTGTGCTGTCAGTCCCCTTCTCCACAACTGGAGAGTTCAGTGCCTGGTTACCTTAAGGCACTGGAAGGGACTGACTGTGCAGGCACAGAGAGTGCCTATGGCAAGATCCCTGCCGATACCTGTCTGCCTATAAAGGTTTATTTTTCACTAATGCCCCAATTATTATTGAAATTACAAGAATGTGGATGCATATCGCTATTATTAGTATTTGGGGCTCAATATAATGTGGAAGATGGTTCTGCTTTAAAAGTGAAACGTTCATCAAAACCAACTTGGTCACAGTGCACAGACTTTTAGAAAGAAAGAGGGGAAAAAAAAGAGAAAAAAACACAAACAAAAAAAAGTATTTTTGAAGACATATTATTTTTAAAATAAAACTTGGTGAAATAAGTGGCATTGCCTACGGTACGACATGCAACTATGCTGTACCACAGGTTGTCTGACTGTCCCCTTCAGTTGTAATACCAGCCACCAGTGTTCCAGGCTCTCCCCCTGGACAGCACGCGCTCGTAGCTGCATTCTCACTGTGGTTGTGCAGGGAGAGCGCAGACGTGCGCTATGTGGTTCAGAGTGGTTTGCAAGCACACTTTGTGCACCGTTCCAGTGAAGGATTTCTCTGAAATAAGGCGATCTCAGCTCTGCTGAAGAGCCTCTGCCAGTCCCGGAACTGGATTCCCCTGCAGTCGGCTAGTGCGCTGACGTCAGGGAAAGGGGAGGGAGGAGGGAACTTTTGCAACTAATAACTCTCAAACCTTAACCCCTTAACGACACTTGACGGTCATAGCATGTCATGGGTCAATCTGACTGAACGACCCATGACGTACTGTGACTGTCATGGAGTTCTGGACTCCCCCAGCGGCTGAACGCTGTTCGGGGAGTCCGGAACCGGAAAAAAAAATGCTCAGCAGGCGTGTAGTCGTGGCGCTGATAACCCGGTCGTTAAGAGGTTAAAGGTTTGAGAGATGGGACTGGGGGCATTTACATTTTTTTTTATTTTTTTATTTTTTTTGTAATGCCTACAAGATTAACTTTTCAAAAAACGAAAGTGTTACTATCCCTTTAAGGGGGTTAATGTTTGTAAATCGACTATTTACCCCATTGTGCATTGTTCTGTTGTCTTGTTTAACTCTTGTTAAACCCTTAAGGACCAGCGGCACTTAAAGACCATGGGCTATTTTTTGAGGAAATGGAATCAGGGGTCCCCAAATGTCCTGCAGCTGCACTGGGACCCCTGAATTCCATGACATATATATGCGTCATGGGTCCTTAACGTAAGATTTCCCATTACTTATATGGACGTTGTGGGTCCTTGAGGGGTGAAACAGAATCTGCTGCAGAATGTGTTGGCACTTTATAAATAAATAAGTCTTACCTATATCTGATGCCTCTCATTCTATTCCAGTTCATGGCTCCCATTACAATAGCAGTCTTAAAAGGAGTCTCAGGCGTGATAGTGTTTTGTGTGTTAATTGGCCTGAAAAATGTCAGTCTTTAGGAATAGTGGGTACTAATCTCAATACATTAGCTGTGCACAACCGTATTGTGTCATTAACCTTTTGAGTGCCAGAATGGTATGGAATGCTGTCACTCAAAGGGATATAGGATAGACTGCAAATGCATTAATTATGAAAGATCAAGACTTTAGTGATGGAAGTACATGATATTTACATTTAGATAATGCAGTATCATTGTTTTTAATGTTTGTTCCTTTTAAAAAGCGGGTTTTAGGTTACGTTTTAAGGATTTACCCTTTGAGTGCCAGAGGGGTATCAAACACAATGCTTGGATTCCTTTATGGCATTCAAAGGGTTTAACTTGAACAGTTGTATACAAAAAGTAAAGGCAGAGAACATGGTCTACAAATGTAGTATTCTTCTTTTCTTATGACCTTCACCATAAAAACCCCCCAGTTCTAGGACCGAGACTTCCCCCACCCCGAGGCTTTTTTCATTGAGTTCCAGAGGAGTATGCGTTGGGTACCCCTCTGGCTCTCAATAGGTTAAAACTTGCCTCCACAGTATGAGAGCAGGCACTGGACTACACTGCAATGCTGGTGTACAACTAGGTTTTAATAAGTGCAACATTTTAATTGTAAATTATTTTTAATAACATACAGACTTTTTATAAAATATTGTTTGTGTAATGAAGTACACACAGCAGGAACCCTCTAATGATATATCTGATTGCCTAAAGCGTATTTGAAGTGGGAGCCAGTGTGCCTATATTACACCAGCATTTGGGGGTCCAGTGCTTGCTGTCATACCGTGGAGGCCAGTTTTAATTGCCTCTGATAAAGTGAGTCCCAGTCCTGGCACCAGGGATGTATGGTGAAGGTCAAATGAATACTAAACTTGGAGAATGTGTTCGATGTTTGTCTTCTTTGTTTGCTATACAGTGGAAGAAACCAATCTTTCAGAAGCGTAGCTGAACCGAATTCTGACACCTATTTTTAAGGATTGGTGACTATAAGTACACAAATCTGGCCTTTCACATTTTTTTTTTCTTAATTGAAGAGTAATTTGTGACTTGTACTAATATTCATAAGAAACTTGGTCATAGTAGCACTCCTATGATTTTGTTTGTGTGATTTAAAGTTCTGTCATCCTACTTGTTTTGTGTTGGTGGCCCTTTAAAGGGATAATAATGTTTCACAATAAAAGCGGCTCTAATTACTCATAGTATTTGGGCCTTGGAGAGTGTTATTTCAGTACTTTCAGAGTTGTAGTTCAAGAGCAATTGAATGATAAAGTATCCCCCTCCCGCCCCCCTTTTACTGATGTAACCCTGCTCACCTCAGAGTGTCCATGTAGACTGCAGAGGGACAATCTCCAATTAAGATAAGGGAAAAACCTGTCAAGGGGGCAGGGTTTTCATTGTTCTCTCAGTAAGAATTTTGACCCTCGATGTGAGCTGTCTGGTCTATGGACTGGATTCCACGTCTGAGGAGTGGGGTCTTACACTAGGTAAAAGGGGCGCGATGGGGATACTTTATTATTCAATTACTCTTGAACTACAACACTCACAGTAATGAAATAACACTCTGGCTCAAATACTATGAAGATTAATAGGAGCTGCTGTTTTTGTGAAAAGTTACTATCACTTTAAATGGGGGTTTTAACCTCCTTGATTTTCTCAATGTCTGCAGTGCAATGCTTTTACAATGCTTTGCAGACCTAGCTTTCCAGAGGTTAGAGGCAGTGACTCCTAGTGGAAGTAACAAACTCCTGAACCCTTTGAGTGCCAGAGGTATGCAAAGCATTGCAGAGCAGTGTGTTGCATTACCCCTCTGGCACTCAAAGGGTTAAACGAATAGTAATATCTGTAATATGAAAATGTATGCATCTTTATATAGTGCCACACAGTGTGCACAGCGCCTTACAATAGACGTATGTTACAATAAACAAGAGGGGATAAAATAAGTGTCACATTCATAGAAACAGTAGGAGAGGTCCCTGCCCCAAGGGGCTTAGTCTAAATGGTAAAAGGAGACGGCACCCGTGGGTCTTATCCATAAAGTATTTATTATTTATAAAAGGCAAAATATATGGTCAACGTTTCGGTCCAACAGGACCTTTCTCAAAAAACGTTGACCATATATTTTGCCTTTTATAAATACTTTATGAATAAGACCCATGGGTGCTGCCCATTCCATTCTATATTGTCTATCTTTATTAGGGATTGTGCACCTGGGCATTTCGGACTGAAGGAGTGAGTTCTATCCACCATTTTGTGTTATATAATAAATAAATAATACAGGGCTCAAAATTTCCACTAGCCAATGGCGAGTGAAAATTCAGCCCTGGTTGGTATGCTACGGCTTGCAGTGGCGAGTAACTTTTCAGGTCTGGCTAGTAACAAAGGACTTCAAATTTTAAGCCCCGATATATATTTATAAAATGAGGCTGTTTTTTTATCCTAATAAATATATATTTCACTATTTATCCTAGGTAAACAGTGGTGCTCCCACCACAGTGATGTTTTATTGAAGAGAGAGTGCAGTGCAAACTTCCATGCTACATTTTCTAGTCTGTTCCAAAAAATTTCTGGCTCTTCAGAGCTGTATGCTGGAATTTATTTAAAAAAAAAAAAAAAAAAAAAAAAAAGCAATAATTTAAACTCATCTTTAAGCCCCATGGCTGTGAAATGTCTTAAACACATTAAGAAATATGTTTGGGGGTTGTCTCTTGTATTCCTGGATTTAAAAGGCATTGGTTTGGTGTATTGTTTGTTCCTGAATTGCTATTTGCGTACGGTATCAAGTTCTTTTTATTTATTTATTTATGTTCCCTCCCTGATTTAAAGGGATAGTAATACTTCGTTTTAACTTTATTTTATTTTGTAGGCATTAAAAAAACATGAAGAATGATATAAGTCTTATCTCTCAAACCTTTATGGTTTATGAGATATTCACAAGCAAAGTTCCCCTCCCCGCCCCTTTTTCCTAGTGTAAGCCATCTCTTCTCAGATGTGAGTCTGGTTGTATGACAGGACAGATAACAGAAGGGGACAATTTTCTTTGTATGAAAACAATGAAAGCCCTTCCCCCCCCTTGACAAGTTTTTCAGCTTTTTCCATTATCTTAATTGAAGATTGTCCCTCTCTGCAGTCTACCTGGGCATCTCCCTTCTGATCTGGTTGAACGGGGGGGGGGGGTACTTTGTGAATATCTCTTAAACCATAAAGGTTTCAGAGATAAAACTTATATCATTCTTCATGTTTTTTTAATGCCTACAAAATAAAATGAAGTATTACTATCCCTTTAAAGGAACACAAACACCTACAAATGGACTGGGTATACCCTTTACTACTTACTAGTAGTTGGTTGAAAAAACACACCACCTCTAGCTGGGCATATTATTGTTAATAAGGTAAGGGCTTTACTGGATGGATACAAGAGCAGTAAGAACTAATCCCAATCAGTTACTGATGTTACCCTTATTCACTACAAACTGCTCTCTGAAGAGGATAGGTTACACCTTCATTAATAAGCAAGTTTAAGGTTCTATTTTAGGGATGTAACATAAGACTAATTTTCCTATGCCAGCTGCACATATGTGATATTGAAATATTAATTTTTTATTTATATTTTTTTTTAATGAACCTGTTTTGTTTTTGTTAGTGTTCCTTTAAAACCTATCCAAACTATGCCATGAATGTGTTCATTGTATTTTGGACTAAGCCAACTGCACCATAGGAGACTATTTTATTAAATTTGACTTTTATGCCAAGATTACTAGAGCGCCTATGCATTGAGAAACAATGCATTGCCAACATCTCTAGCATTCAAGGGGTTAAAGGGATAGTAATACTTCGTTTTATTTTGTAGGCATTAAAAAAAACATGATGAACGATATAAGTGTTATCTCTCAAACCTTTATGGTTTGAGAGATATTCGCAAGCAAAGTTTCCCCTCACTGACCAGAATGGTCAAGTCTGCCATCTAGCTGTTGGATTTGGAATACAGTCCGCAGATCAACCAGTGATCTCGGCTCTGCTGAAACGCCACAAGACATAAAAATAACTATTACATTGGAAGGGTCTAAAAAGTGTGCTTGCAAACCAGGCACAGTTTGTAGACTATTAGAATGAAGTAGTTCTTATATCTCGCGATCTCTGCTCTGCTGTAGCGCCACGGCTGGTCCGCAGACCGGATTCCAAATCTGACAGCTAGATGGCCGACTTGACCGTTTTGGTCAGTGAGGGGAACATTGCTTGTGAATATCTCTCAAACCATAAAGGTTTGAGAGATAAGACATCGTTCTTCATGTTTTTTTAATGCCAATAAAATAAAGATAAAAGGAAGTATTACTATCCCTTTAACAACTCTCTAAGATTGAGAATCTAGGTATTTTTGTCTGCTATGGTGCAGTTGGTTTACTGCAGAATAACTGTAGTTTGCGTTAACAAACATGGACTTATCCTTTATCTGGGTTATGTAAACCAAACCTGGTCCTCGAGAGCTATGAACAATGCATGTTTTCATGACCTCTCTTCTTGAGTAGTACAGGTGAACCAGTTAGAGGTAGTAACTTTTAATTCAACTATGGTTAAGGAGCATTATATTGGAAAAAAAAAAAAAATCCTATATAATCGCTACAAAGTTTGTAACTACGCAGTCATGCGCAGTAGACAGCCTGTGACGAGGTTGATACAGAGCGGGGCCCTCCTGAAGCACCCAAAGGACGTAATCCCCATGGGCAATGCCGTGGCCCTTTTGCTAGTATAATATATAGAGATTTTGTTCTAATATATCGCTCTCTATATAAAAGGTTGTGTTTGATAGGCTAAGGAGTAAAGCTTTCACAGATAAATGCAGTCTGTTTACTACACAAGTTAACCCTATTACCATTAAATACCTTGAGCTAATACTTGCTTACATATATGAATTTTGTTTGAATTATAGTACTGTCTTCACAGTAATGTGTGTATGGGGGGGGAGTTGAACGGTCTGAACCATAGTATGTACTGTAGGTTTGGATTATAACGTAATACTCTCATACACTAGTGTGTTGGCTCCAGATAATTAATGATGATCTCCTGAAAACAGGCACTTTCAGTAGCTCCTCTGGACCAAGTTCAGCTACTCCTGTCATATGATACTTAAAGGGATCGTAATGTTTCATAATAAAAGCAGATCTAATTAATCATAGTATGTGGACTTTGGAGAGTGTTGTTTCAATTCTGTCAGAGTTGTAGTTCCAGAGTAATTCAATTACAAAGTATCCCCTCCCGCCCCTTTTACTGATGTAATACTGCTCAGCCAGAGCAGAAGGGAGGTGCCCAGGTAGACTGCAGAGAGGGACAATCTTCAATTAAGATAAGGGAAAAACCTGAAAAACTTGTCAAGGGGGGCAGGGCTTTCATTGTTCTCATAGGAAGAAGATTGTCCCCTGCTGTTATCTGTCTGGTCTATGGACTGGATTCCACATCTGAGAAGAGATGGCTTACACTAGGTAAAAGGGGCGGGAGGGAAAAGTTTGCTTGTGAATATCTCATAAACCATAAAGGTTTGAGACATAAGACTTATATCGTTCATGTTTTTTAATGCCTACAAAATAAAATAAAGTTAAAACTAAGTATTACTATCCCTTTCATAATTGTAATGTGTAAAATATCATGCAAGCACCTTACCCCCCCCCCCCCCATGTATAGAGTAAAATATAGCTGGAAAATATAAACGTTCAACCACTATTAAACATTGAACAGTATAATTCCTTCATTGACTGCTTATATAGTCTAGTTAGTATGGCATGGACATAGCTCCTAACTTTACCTCCCATCCCCCTCCATCATGTGACTAAAACAACAGTTGTGATAGTGCTTCTGTGGCCCAAAGGCATGCTTTTCTTATCCTGTGCTTCCCCCATCACATACTTACACAATCTGCCTGTGACATCTTTGGAGACCACCCCTTTTTATGCCGTCGGTATCTGTTACAAATCTACTTTTGATTAGATTTTTTTTTTGTAGACAAAAGAAGACTGTGTTCTTTTGGCACAGTCAACGCTTTGCGTAGTATATCCTCTGTTTCCATGCTATCTAATAGACAGCTGGTTTCCTGTAGCTTAACACTTTGTGTGCCAGAGGGGTATGCAACACATTGCTTTGCAATGTGTTGCATACCCCAGTGACCCTCAAAGGGTTTAAGGGACATCACCAAAACAATGAAAAGGGGCTAAAATCCATTAAAATATATACTAGTCCTAGACTTTGTTTTTGTGTGTCACTGATCACGTGGGGCGGCACGCCAAATGGAGGGACTGAAAGAGATTGCGATCAAATTCAGTCCCCGGTATTACTCGCCGCTCTCCTGCAGGAGCGCAGTGAGTAATAGTACATGATGTACCAGGACCGTCACTGGTCCTTAAGTGCAGGACCAGCGTGATGGACTGGGTACGTCACCGGACGCGAAGGGGCTAACTAGTCTAGAGGCAGCAACCTGAGTTCCATCTACTACTGGAGTATAACTCCCATCAGACTCGTTCAACCAACAGCTGAATGATCAGATTTGAAGTGGTAACTAGATTGAGCTTTACTATTGATACTTGGAGGTAGATGAACTAAAATGGTGTAGCCACCCCTGCTGTTAGACTGCAACTCCCATCATCCCAACCAGCCAAAGTCTAGTTGGGAATTTCAGGAGTTGTTGTCTCCCAACAGATGGAGCCCCAAAGGTTGCGGACCCATTTTATAAGCGAGTTAAAGGGGAACTATCACCTATGGACAACATCCCCATAATAGCTAGATTATATATAATAAACAATGAAAAGGTATTTTTTTTTTTAATTTCAAGATTGCTTTTGTTTAAACTTAACTTCTAAAGTCTGGGCTTCAGCTACTTCCTTGTAGCCTGCGGTTCTCTGCGGTTAAACCACAGCCCGACGCTCTGCCTCCTCTCTCCTCCCTGCTCCGATGACGGCAGCTTCTTTCTGTAAGCTGAAGTGATCTCATTGGCAGAGATCGATATCTAGCCAATGAGATTACTCCTGCTTACAGACCGAAGCCGCCGTCATCGGAGCAGGGAGGAGAGCAGAGGCAGAGCGTCGGGCTGCAGTCTATGCGGAAGAAGCTGCAGCCCAGAATTTATAAGTTAAGTTTATACAAATCAAAACTTGCAATAAAAAAAAAAAAAGCATTTTCGTTGTTTGTGAGATATAATCTAACAATTATGTGGATGTTGTCCTTAGGTGATACATCCACTTTAAACTCTCTGATCCCTGATATTCTATGGAAAGAAAAAGGCACTTGCCAGTAACTGGTCTGCACCATGGTTTACATAAACATTTAACTCTGGCAGGAATGCTTCCAGGCCCATGTGAACATTTTTTGTTTTGTTTTTTTGTTTGGGGGGGGGGGGGCAACGGTCCCCCCCTCCTTAGCACAGCCATCTACAAATTTGTAGAGGGTAGTGCTGAGGAAAGGGGGATGGTTGTCCCCAAAATATTCTTGTAGCCTGAGTTAAATGTTTGCATACACCAGTTTACTGAATAAAACACATTTGTGCAGACCAACTACTGGCGTGTGCCCTTTTTTTTCCATTGGATACTGCTTGTTATGGCTGGAAGCAAAGGAGCTGAGAGTGCACCCTGGACATACTCTGAGCTCTTATGCCATATAAGACTGTTATATTTATAAGTGTGTGTCACTTCCTTATCCCTGATATTCTGTGAGGCCTATGCACTTGGATTTCCCCAACTTGAAAGAGGCTCCAGGGAATTGGATATCTTGTCAACCCTGGAGTCCCCATGTGGGAAACTGGAGGTAATGGGTAAGTAGTACATTAGGGAGGTGTTCTCAGGACAAAGCATCAGTGTTTTATTTCTTTCCGGTCTGTCACTCTCCCCTATCTCCATTGAATCTGACTTTGTTTATCTGATGTTGCACTCAGTACTGCTTCGCCAGGGAAAAATACACAAAACAAGCTCCGTGCATCAGCATTTTCATTGTGCATCAAGCTGAGCTTCCAATCACATGGTAACATCCCCTTTTCAAATGGAACACAAACTTTATTGCACCCAGTTTGCCTCTCCCAGTCCATTCTGTCTGTCTTGTCTAATGCCTGGTTCATAGGGGACTCTGCTTGTTGTCTCTTCCCTTTCAGTGTGTGTGTTGCTGGACCGTTTGCAATGTGTCTTCTGTCCTGCTGTGTGTAGTGTCTGGATCTGTTTTCACTGGGTGGAGTTGAGCCCTGTCTGCTTGTGTTTGTTCCAGGGGGGCTATTTAAAAAAAGACCATGGCATCATTTAAACTTGATTTCCTGCCTGAAATGATGGTGGACCACTGCTCTCTGAATTCCAGCCCTGTGTAAGTGTTTGAGTCATCCTCTTTCTTTGTGTAGGGGACTGGCTGTGCGCAGAAAGATGAGAGAAATTCTAGAACAAGCAAACTGTACCGAATGATTGGTTTAAATGGTGGGGAGGTTTAAACCCTTGAATGCTTGAGTTTTCCATGTGATTGCAAGGCTGCTGATACTGACGGGGTTAATACCCACTTAAATCAATGTGTTTCTCCCTATGGCACAGTCAGTTTGCTCCAGAGTTGCTTATCTTTCCACATAAGATCCCGATCCTTCTCCCCGAGGTCATTTTCAAGGTGCCAAAAAAGTGCAGTTCTAGAGAAAACTTTGTAAAGAGGGCAAAAAAAATTGAGCTGGGACTTTTAACCCTTCTACCTCAGAATTTCCTTCTCACACCCCTACAGGTCAGTTTATACACAGTAGGTCAGTTACAGTGACTGATCCACTGATCTCCCTGCTTCATCACTGGTGGGAAATCTTGAAAACGTGACACCTTGGTGTTACCAGAGTCGCTACTCTAGCATTCAAGGTGTTAAATACCCCCATACATCAACCCTTTGAGTGCCAAAGAGGTGCAATGCATTGGATACCTCTGGCACTCATAGGGTTAATGCAAATATTAATTTACACTCTATGGTTTGCTCCAGAATTGCTCCTCTATCTAGAATACTGCCCTTAGAACCCCTTTTGGTGCTGAGTTTTCTGCAGTGTGTTTGAGGCTTTTTTTTTGGGGGGGGGGGTAGAAGACTAATGCCAGAGGTTTATGGATCACATTGCTTTGCAATGCATTCCGTACCCTGTAGCACTCAAAGGGTTAACATAACTTGTGTCACTGATTATGTGTAGTTTTTAATCTGATGTGATTTCGTTCCGTTGTGCACCGTTGCAGATGCACAGTCTGTGTTGCTGGTCTGTGAGTGCCTTGTGTCGACAAGAGCTGGTGATTTTGGAGATGAAGTTAGCTGTACTGTGGTGCACTTTGCTGTGTTTGTGCTGTACACAACACCTGCTTCACTCCCACAGCGGGGAGCATTTGGAAAACACTGAATTGTTTCTGAACTCCTGATAGTCTAAGCTTTTCCTCCTGCACAGTGCGAATGTTCCAGTTGTAGTTTGTCACTGAAAAAACCCTATTTTTTATTTATTTTTTATTTTTTTCCCCCTTCCCCATGTATTTTATAGTTCGAAGAAGATGAATGGCACCATGGATCACCCAGACCACCCGGATCCTGATTCCATCAAAATGTTTGTGGGACAAATTCCTCGCAGCTGGTCAGAGAAAGAACTTCGAGAACTTTTCGAGCAGTATGGCGCCGTATATGAAATAAACATCCTCCGAGACAGAAATCAGAATCCACCTCAAAGCAAAGGTGAGTAGTTTCTCTTATCCTTTGTTATAAGGAGCAAACCTGTATTGTTTAACCCCTTAACGGTCATAGCACGTCATTGGTAGATCTGACTGAACGACCCATGACGTGCTATGACCGTCAAGGAATTCCGGGCTCCCCCCGCGGCTGCACGCTATTCGGGCAGTCCGGAACCGGAAACAATGGGGACAAAAAAAGTCCATTGTCCTTAAGTGCCGGCCACGCGTGCTCGTGGTTGGTCTTTAAGGGGTTAACCCTTTGAATGCCAGATAGGTACCCAATTCATTGCTTTAATGAATGCTAGTGAGATCTTAAACGTTAAAGTGAAATGGGCATCATTTTACTGCCTACTGTAATAGACTCACCCACAGTGTGTGAACTTTACTTAGATTCATACATAGCACAGTGTGGGATAATATTGGGCCAGCAAGAAACTAGCTTAAAATTTAACACACTGCCAACAGTAAAGGCTAATTTCTCAATCTGTTATAAATAAATGACCAGCACAGTTCTTCTCACCTCTAGTTCTCGGTGCAATCAGACAGGTCAGGCTTTCAGAATATCTCTAACCACAGGACGCTCAGTCACAATGGCTCAGCCATGGATTTCTCACCTGTGACAAAGAGGTGATATCTTGAAAAGCTAAATTACTGTTGTGTCCAGTGGATGACCTTGAGAAACACTGGGCTAGCATAACAGGCAGTTTTTTTAATTAATTTAAAAAAAATAATTACTTATCTTAAGGATTCATTTTAAGTCTATGGAAACTGTTTCCAGTGGTGTACATGACTTGCTTCAGAATTGCAACTCTTTAGCTTGATTAGTTACCATAGTACCAGTCAGGTTGTACAAAAGTTATTTCTTCGGTTCAGAAGAGTTCAGATTAATCGATTTGCTTTGTTGATTGGTGTTAGACAGCCTTGTTCCTGTGATAGTCTGAGTAAAGTAATCAAACCTGTAAAGAGAGACAGGATTAGTAGTCAATAATTGACATTGGTACACTGCCTGTTCAGGAAGGCTGAGAAAGTGCATCTTGTCTGCAGGGGTCATCAGTGTCACTTTTCACATACTTGTTTTACAATGGTTGTCTTCATTAGACATGTTTAAACAGGAACATTCAACATGTAGCATTCAGTTCCGATACGAAACGGAGTTCTGTGCTTTTGGAGGTCAAAATACTGATGCCTGTATCATAATACTCCTGAGTCCTTCTATATGTTCCTCTGAAGGTATAGGGAGCCTAAACCATGCATCCCGGAGACGGGCAGAAATTGTGATCGAATAATTAATAAACTTGACCCCTTCAATGCTAGGTCTCCAAAGCAGTGAAAAACTGTGCATTGGAGATCTCTATCATTAGAGTTAAACTCTCCATTTAAATAGTGGGGATGTTTATGCCCTATTTTGCAGATGTTTTGCAAGCGAATTGCACCACTTTTCTTGTACCACTGATGTACACATTGCACATTACACCACTTGTACTTTGCTCAATTGCACCACTGATGCATGTTCCATATACCAGTTTCTTACAGAAGTATAGAAGTGAAATCTGTAGCACTAGAACCTACATTTACAAAATGTCTAGGCAGGTCATTAAAGGGATAGTAATGTTATGTTATACTGCTGCACATTGTTCTAAAAATGTATAAAGATGACTGTTGTACTTCAGTAATTAAACATTACTGTCCCTTTAAGATTAAAAAGTCCTAGTACATACGCGGATCTAAGCCTATTCTATACAGGGTTATCAACCCCTAAAACATTGTTTTGGTTTGAGTTCCATGTTGAAAAGAATTCTGGGTCAAACCAGCTGCTTAATGAGGGAGTGATTCAAAATTATAGGGGTATACTCTGATAATGGTAAATTGGATGAAACCAACTTCAATATAGTGTACACAAATTCCCATAGATTTAAATGGGGCTTTTTTATTTTTTATTTATTTATTTTTACCTCTTGAATTATAAGTATCCACCACATTGCTTTGTATCTGTCACATTCAATGGCTGTAGTGTAGTGTGAACCATAAATAGTCCAGTTTTCTTTTGTTCGTGGGGTCTGTTAGTTGGGGGTGGGTGGGAGAGAGAACCACAAACATATATGTGAACACACATTTTTGCGGATCTCACAAATTTCTGCACCTCCCAGATTTAGCTAATTATTATTGAACTTGTAAATTCATTGAACTTTTGCAAGTGCAGCTGTCCCTGAAGATTCCAGACATAAATTTATTAATGGATACGGTGGAGGGCTGAGTACTGCATATGGGGCACTAGTCTCAGTTTAAAAAATAGCATTTTATTATTATTCTATACGGTATTGTCTTTTTTTCTTTCTCTTAAATATATATTTTTCCCTTCTAGGATGCTGTTTTATTACTTTCTACACAAGGAAATCCGCATTAGAAGCACAGAACGCTTTGCACAACATGAAAGTCCTCCCTGGGGTATGTCTGGTGCATCACATTCTTAAGTGACTGCTTTGGTATTGATGCCTGTAGAGGGGCTGTTAAAGGAGCAGTAACTTTTTATATTTTTGTTGTAATGAAAAAGTTTCAGTGGTTTTTGTTGTTGAGCACTGTCATTGCTGAGAGATGTTTAATTTCCCTACATTTAACTGACTTTTCTTCTGTGCCGTAAACTTATTCAAGCTCTCCCATTCAATAAAAGAATGCATTTTGACATTAGTTGGTGCTATTGCTAACTGGCTTTAACTCCCTTAACACTGAGTGCCAGAGTGATGTGCCAGGACTGACATGGGTAAACTTGTGTTAAAGGGATAGTAATACTTCATTTTAACTTTATTTTATTTTGTAGGCATTAAAAAAACACGAAGAATGATATAAGTCTTATCTCTGAAACCTTTATGGTTTAAGAGATATTCACAAACAAAGTATCCCCCCCCTGTTCAACCAGATCAGAAGGGAGATGCCCAGGGAGACTGCAGAGAGGGACAATCTTCAATTAAGATAATGGAAAAAGCTGAAAAACTTGTCAAGGGGGGAAGGGCTTTCATTGTTCTCATAGGAAGAAGATTGTCCCCTTCTGTTATCTGTCTGGTCTATAGACTGCATTCCACATCTGAGAAGAGATGGCTTACACTAGGTAAAAGGGGCAGGAGGGGAAACTTTGCTTGTGAATATCTCATAAACCATAAAGGATTGAGAGATAAGACTTATATCGTTCTTCATGTTTTTTTAATGCCTACAAAATAAAATAAAGTTAAAACGAAGTGTTACTATCCCTTTAAAGACCCATGAAGGTCCTGGCACATCAAAGAATTCAGGGGTCCCCGTGTGGCTGCATGCCGCTTGGGGCCCCTCTAATCCATTTGAAGAGGAAAAAAAAAAAAAAAAGCTTTGTGGTCCTTAACTGCCGGCCGCACTGCCGGTTGTTAAGGGGTTAAAAAAAAAAAATTAACTAGAAAAAGTGTCTCTGCATGTAAACTGACACTAGCAATGGAGGTACAGATACACTCTTGCACACTAGCAGTGGAGGTACAGATGGCTCTCGCACTAGCAGTGGAGGTAGAGATGGCTCTCGCACTAGCAGCGGAGGTACAGATGACTCTCGCACTAGCAGTTGGAGGTACAGATGACTCTCGCACTAGCAGTTGGAGGTACAGATGGCTCTCGCACTAGCAGTGGAGGTAGAGATGGCTCTCGCACTAGCAGTGGCGGTACAGATGGCTCTCGCACTAGCAGTTGGAGGTACAGATGACTCTCGCACTAGCAGTTGGAGGTACAGATGACTCTCGCACTAGCAGTTGGAGGTACAGATGGCTCTTGCACTAGCAGGTGGAGGTACAGATGGCTCTCGCACTAGCAGTGGAGGTACAGATGGCTCTCGCACTAGCAGTTGGAGGTACAGATGGCTCTCGCAGTAGCAGTGGAGGTAGAGATGGCTCTCGCAGTAGCAGTGGAGGTAGAGATGGCTCTCGCAGTAGCAGTGGAGGTAGAGATGGCTCTCGCAGTAGCAGTGGAGGTAGAGATGGCTCTCGCAGTAGCAGTGGAGGTAGAGATGGCTCTCGCAGTAGCAGTGGAGGTAGAGATGGCTCTCGCAGTAGCAGTGGAGGTAGAGATGGCTCTCGCAGTAGCAGTGGAGGTAGAGATGGCTCTCGCAGTAGCAGTGGAGGTAGAGATGGCTCTCGCAGTAGCAGTGGAGGTAGAGATGGCTCTCGCAGTAGCAGTGGAGGTAGAGACGGCTCTCGCAGTAGCAGTGGAGGTAGAGACGGCTCTCGCAGTAGCAGTGGAGGTAGAGATGGCTCTCGCACTAGCAGTGGCGGTACAGATGGCTCTCGCACTAGCAGTTGGAGGTACAGATGACTCTCGCACTAGCAGTTGGAGGTACAGATGACTCTCGCACTAGCAGTTGGAGGTACAGATGACTCTCGCACTAGCAGGTGGAGGTACAGATGGCTCTCGCACTAGCAGGTGGAGGTATAGATGGCTCTCGCACTAGCAGTGGAGGTACAGATGGCTCTCGCACTAGCAGTTGGAGGTAGAGATGGCTCTCGCACTAGCAGTTGGAGGTAGAGATGGCTCTCGCAGTAGCAGTGGAGGTAGAGATGGCTCTCGCAGTAGCAGTGGAGGTAGAGATGGCTCTCGCAGTAGCAGTGGAGGTAGAGATGGCTCTCGCAGTAGCAGTGGAGGTAGAGATGGCTCTCGCAGTAGCAGTGGAGGTAGAGATGGCTCTCGCAGTAGCAGTGGAGGTAGAGATGGCTCTCGCAGTAGCAGTGGAGGTAGAGACGGCTCTCGCAGTAGCAGTGGAGGTAGAGATGGCTCTCGCAGTAGCAGTTGGAGGTACAGATGCGTGCTCTCGCACACTAGCTCTAGAGGTACAGGGTATTTAAGGACCTCAATCATTTTTGGTTACTTCTCGAAGTCCTAAAGACATTATTTCGGCAACATTTCTGTCAGCATTTAGGCTAAAATCAGTGTTCCCTTACATACATTTACAAGCAGCTGGCTCCAAAAACTTAAATCGAAGGAGGAATGGGAAGGGCCACATGTTGCCACAGGCACTGATAGGTATCTCCTAATGTATGTAAAAGTGTAAATGGGGCTTAAGCAAGCAATTTGTCTGAGCACCAAGCATTGCATGCAAGGAAAACAGGGTGCCACAGACATTGTAGAAATAAAAATTTGGGTTAGCCAATTGAAATGTATACATATTTACAATTTTACAAAGGATCAGACTTATCCAGCCACATCATGCAATGTGACAAGTCCCAAGTATGTGGAAATCCCATTAAAACACAACATAATAGACCGGCACAAAACCACATGCACATCATGGGCAACATCACTGCAGGGGCTTCCAACCCATGTCCTCTTTATATCAACCCTATATATAAGCTGATCACTGTAATACAATGAAGTTATATGGGGGCTCTGATGAGCATTTCATAACTGCACCTGCACGTTGCACCACAACTAGTGGTGAACAAAGCAAAAATGTTTGATCAATAATCCATTTAAAGGGATAGTAATACTTAAGTATTACTAATCCCTATAGCAAAGTACTACTTAAAAAAAAAACGTATTGCCCCCAGTGTCATCTCTCAAACCTTTATGGTTTGAGAGATGAACGCTTCTAAAGTTGCCCTCTCCCTCCCCCTTCCCTGTAGTCGGCATTCTAGCTGACTCAGGGAAATGTGGTCAGAGATCATCAGGCAGCTCTGCAGCAGAGCCGCGATCGCGTTAACTAAAAAAAAACTTTCACTAAAACGGTCTTCTACGTGTGCTTGCAAGCCAAGCACACGTAGAATACCATTTCAGTGAAAGTTTTCTTTTTTAATAACGTGATCCGGCTGTGCTAGAGAGCCACCTGAAAGTCGTAAGACTCTTCCTTTCAATCAGCTAGAATGCTGACTATGGGGAAGGAGGAGGGAGAGGGCAACTTTAGAAGCGTTAATCTCTCAAACCAAACCAGGTTTGAGAGATGACACTGGGGGCAATACGTTTTTTTTTTTTTTATTCAGTACTTTGCTATAGGGATTAGTAATACTTAAGCATTACTATCCCTTTAAAGATGTTTCAGCTGCTTAATGGCTTTAATAGCAGCACTTTGATTGGCATTGCTTTCCTTTTAAGGTACAGATGGCTTTACCAATGTACGTTTTAGTTCACAGGCAAGCCATGAAGTATATTACGTAGTTGCAGGGACAAGGCAGTAGTCTGTGTTTGGTATACACTTTGTAGTCTGTGAGTGCAGGGAAAAAGTTCCTGAAATCAAGGTTCTGCACATGGTGCATTTTGGGCATGGAACAAATCCGTTTTATCATTTACTCGCCTATTTTCTGTTGTCTTCACTGTAACTGTGTGTATATGTATATATAATATGGTGTGTATAATTATATATAAATATTGCTCCAATAAATCATCCCTGCTGCTGCCCCTGGCAACATGTGGCCCATCCTGTCTTTAAGTGAATTAACCAGCCTATATTTCTTTTTCTTGTGTTCAGATGCATCATCCAATACAGATGAAACCAGCTGATAGTGAAAAATACAATGGTGGGTGAAAGACTCCTGTTTTATTCTAAGTCCTGTGCTGCACACTAGTGAGGTTATATGCTGCACCTTTAATTTATATTTTGCGTTCCTAATAAATATCCAAAGGGCTTGTTCAAAAGAAATGTGAAATAACCTTTCCCCATGTTTTTCCTTCATGTGCCATAGTAATTGACCTTACTATGGTGGTTTTAAAGTGAACCTGTCACCTGACTATGGATTATGTGGCCAAAAGCAGAGTGGATGCCTGTTTCAGTTGATTCTTTTATTTCTAAGTAGTGTAAAAGCCCATGTACATGGGCCAAGGTGCAGGTGATAACCCTTTGAATGCCAGAGGGGTACGCACTGCATTGCTTTGCAATGTGTTGCGTACCCCTCTGGCACTCAAAGGGTTAAGAGGCCGGTCCTGCGCTTCGTTTGCGAATGCAGTCATGCACTGTAGAGACTGCCCGAAAGTACAGAATGCTCCCAGCACAGAACTCCCAGCATTTCGTGCATTCAGGCAGTCTCTACTGAGCATGACTGCTTCTGACAAACATCCTAGCAAATTATTTTATAGGAAGAGTTTTGACTGAATCCCTGTCAGGGCTGAACTTGTATCCCATACAAGGCACTCTAGGTAGGTCTGAGGGCACACCCCCACTCCTCACATGACCCCGTCCCCAGTCCGATCCACTGTTTCCTGGCAAAGAAAGTACCCTTGGCCTATAACAAGCAAGAATGGAAAAAACTTTTAACCCCTTAGTTGCCAAAAAGATTTACAATGCAATGTACTGGAAAGCACTCTAGCATCCAGTAAATTAATGATCTTGTAAAGGGATATAAAGCTGATGCAGAGACCTTGTTCAATCACACCCATAATTCAGAATGCTTTCTCTTCTCTCAATTCATAAAGGTTTGAGAGATGAACCTGGGGGCAATTCAGTTCTTTTTCAAATAGCTACAATATTGGGAATAGTAATATTAAAGTATTACCATCTCTTTAAAACGTCTGTTATAAGATTGTTCTGTTGCATGCTGCAGTAAACATGTCTGGATGAAAAGGGTGACATGAGAATCTCGCCCTGCATATAAGTTCAACCTTATGTCACCTGTTTAAATGCCACATACACTAAGCAGAAGATGGCTTCAAGCTCTGAGGCAGCAGTATCCTGTTCTACATGGCTTTTCTCCACTCTTTTCTATGCATACCTCTCTGGCATTCAAAGGGTTATGGTGCCATAAGCGTTTGCAGCTATTCTGCATTAAACACCATATACACTAAGCAGAAGATGCCTTCAGTCTCTGAGGCAACAGTATCCCAGTCTACGTGGCTATTCTCCATTAAACACCTTCCAGCAACTTTAAAGAAGGCGTACCCCTCTGGCTCTCACAGGGTTAAAATAAGTTGATGCACTTATTTACTAGTGATTGTATAATAGTATTCGAGAACTGCATACAAATTTAACCTCTAGCACTGAAACAGGATAGTGCTGCCACAGAGCTTTAAGGCATTTTCCCCTTAGTGTATGCGGCATTTAAGGAGGCGGTGTGAGAATCTTGTATTTATTTGCAGGGCGAGATTCTCATGTCACTTTTTTCATCCAGGCGATATGTTGAATGCAGCATGCAGCCGCACGTCCTTTTAAAAGGATACCATAGAAAACAAGGGGCACCCTAAGTGGATGTCCATGGCACACCAAAGTGCCACAGCACCCTGGTTAATATTCACTGAGTTAAGGTGTACTGGAAGTTCAGTTGTTTGTGCATGTTAAATTGTGGTGTTTGTGTATTTCCCCTTTTTGTACCATGGAATATGATGGCACTTTATAAGATTAAATATTTAAACTGGAAAACTGTGTTTTTTATAAAGTGTAAAATATACTAGTCATCATGGACAAAGACCAGTGTGGCAGTGTTTGCACTGTCCAACACCACAGCATATTGTAGGTGCAGCTACCATACATGAGATGCATACTCAGGACTGCATCATAACTATTGCAGCCAAAAAGCAGAGGTGTACAAGCTTAGTCTCTACAGTTGTTTAGATGACCTCATTCTCAGTCTTACATGGGTTTCCAGCTCTTCTTGGTGTAAAATTCCCATTATCCTCTGTAGCAGTTTGTCGAAGTAGTCTAACAAGCTAGAGAGTCAGATTACGAACACCATGCATTTTTCATGTTGCTGACATTAACCCTGATGATCAGAAGTGTGTGCCATGTATTCCACACTCCTCTGGACCTCTAAAGGTTAAAGGGATCTGGTGACTGCCCTATTTGTTGACATGTGCATATGACTGTAGAAAATGGCCATTTATCATAAATAGTTCTCTTGCCTCCTTGTTAAAGGAGAACATTAACATTACCTCTGAACTCTTTTGATGAAATGACATGTACATTTAGAGCACTTTAAAGTGGATTTGTTACCCCCTTTTGCCCGAACAGTTAAAGGGATAGTAATACTTAAGTATTACTAATCCCTATAGCAAAGTACTACTTCAAAAAAAACAAAAACAAAAAGTATTGTCCCCAGTGTCAAACCTTTATGGTTTGAGAGATGAACGCTTCTAAAGTTGCCCTCTCCCTCCCCCTTCCCCGTAGTCAGCATTCTAGCTGACTGAAAGGAAGAGAGTCGTACGACTTTCAGGTGGCTCTCCAGCACAGCCGGATCACGTTACAAAAAAAAGGAAAACTTTCACTGAAATGGTCTTCTACATGTGTTTGGCTTGCAAGCACACTTAGAAGACCGTTTCAGTGAAAGTTTTTTGTTTTATTTATTTTTGTTTTAGTTAATGCGATCGCCGCCTGATGATCTCTGACAGGATTTCCCTGAGTCAGCTAGAATGCTGACTACGGGGGAGGGAGAGGGCAACTTTAGAAGCTTTCATCTCTCAAACCATAAAGGTTTGACACTGGGGACAATACTTTTAAGTATTACTATCCCTTTAAAATGTATAATTGTTAATGGAACACTTAATGCCTAACATGAACTTCAGGTGTATAAATATTGTGTTTCCTGAGGCCTAAAATTTAGTCTTTACAAATACTCTGAGGGAGCAGCCATTCCTGCTTTCCAATGCTCCCATTTGAGATTGTATTTAAGTGGGCTGAGATAAGCTAAACACCTTTCTGAATAAAAGAGCAGTGGATATTAACCCTTAGAGTGCCAGAGGGGTTAATAAAAATCTGTTTGTCTTTGCGTTCCCTCAGTCTCAACCGCAAAAACATTAAACAAATGGCCTCTAAACAGGACAGTTTTCATGTGCGTTAAAAAGCAAGTGTAGGATTTTATTTTGGAGATGAAACGAGAGTCATTTTTTACACATGCTTTTGCTGTATGTACATGATCTGTAAAGTTAAATCGTCCTATTTTATTTTGGTGTTTGAGTGTGAATAGTTTTTGGATGTCCATTTTAGTATTTTTATGCTCCCTTACAGCTAGCAAATGTAAAAATGGATTATTCATATGTTGCATCCTTAACTTCTTAGTGACCGGCAGCGCAAGCACGCGGCCAGCACTTAGCGCCCGCTGAACTTTTTTCCCCATTTCTTCCAACGACTTCCTGGACATACATGTACGTCCTCTGTCACTAAGTGACAGTTTCTGTGGGACGTACATGTATGTCCATTGTCGGGATGGGGTCAAATATAATACTAATCTTGTTTTATAATGGTCATATAAACTTTCCTGTTCAGAGCATTTGCTCACTACTGTTGTATCTCAGCCCATTTACAGATCATCCTTGCTAATCGGTGAGAGCCATGGAAGAGGCAGAGATATCTACTCCTGCAGAGCACATGCGATGCTATATTTTAGGCCTCAGAAAACACATTTTACAGGGTAGCCTACAAAGTAGTTTAGTAGTTGGGGTTTCTCTAAGAAACATTCATAATACAATAGAAAATGTAACAGTTACCTTCATGCTGCAATATTCTATTTTTGTGTCTCATTGAATTTCTCTTCTTTTAATTAGCTATTGAGGACAGAAAGCTGTTTATTGGGATGGTTTCAAAGAAGTGTAATGAGAACGATATCCGGGTCATGTTCTCTCCTTATGGGCAGATAGAGGAGTGCCGGATACTGCGAGGACCTGATGGATTAAGCAGAGGTACATGGGAAGGCAGATGCGAAAACATTTTATATAGTGATTGTTTGGGACCCCAGTGGTGGGGTAGATTTGTGGTCATGGAAGCTGCAACTTTATTCTTTGTCTTCACAGGCTGTGCATTTATCACATTCACAACCAGATCCAACGCACAGATGGCAATCAAAGCCATGCACCAAGCACAAACCATGGAGGTGAGTCCAGCAGGCTGTGTTGTGAATTCTAGAGCGGGCTCTGTGCAGTGTGTTGGAAACCAGTCTAGCAGTTAAGACCTAAAAAGCCCAATTTAACAGGGATTTTTTTGTCCCCTATGGTAAAGTTGGCATCCTCCAGAATATTTATTTATTTTTTTTTTTTTTTTTAATGTTTTATGAGTATGGGCCATAGGGATTTAAGCACAAAGCTAAAGTGGTGCAGGTTTGGAGCAGTCCAACTGCACTAAGGGAGACTGTTAAAAACTTACCAAATACCAACTGGTTTAACCCTTTGAATGGTAAAGGTCTTCAGTGCATTTTGAAGCAAAGCATTGAAGACAACTGGGGTTAAGAGCCCCATTAAATCAATGGTATTTGGTGAATAGTTGGTTGTCCCCTATGGTGCCTTTGGTTAAATCCAATATTGCACCTCGCCAACCTCCAGCATTAAGGTACATACTATTTCAGGGCAGGTCAGGAATTTTAAGCTTCTACTGGTATGATGCTCTGAAGACAATAGCATTCTAAAACACACGGTGGAACTTTAACCCCTTAAGAACCAGCAGTCCTGGGGTGTGTGGTCCTTTAAGAACCAGATAGGAAAGTTTGACGTGCCGTCCCACATGACTGATCACATGCGCCGGCATACCAAATGGGAGCGGATAGAGATCGTTCCGGTCTTGGATCGATCAATTTCAGTCCTACAGGAGCGCTGTGAGAGAAGCTTGTGACATGCCAGGACCGTCACTAGTCCTGGCACGTCACTGGATGAGAAGGGGTTAATGAACATTAACACTTAACCCCTTGGATGGCATTTGGTGGCGTTAACAGATTTGTTAGGGTTCCATTGGGATTTCATTTGAAAGCAAGATGTCTCCCTCCGTAACCCTTTGAGTGCCAGAGAGGTGTACAATTGCATTTGCTTTGCAGTGTTGCTCATCCCTCTGCCACGCAAAGGGTTAAAGGGGATCTCTCACCTTATTCAATAGTGACTTCCTATTGTAGTTTAATTCTTGGTGAAACTGTAATCCTTTTGTTTTTTCTTCTTGAGCAAGTAGTTATATAAGATAAGATATAAGCTTTTAACGGTCTCCTAGTGCCGTGACTGCGGTGGACTGCACATGACCTGGCGCGCGCTCGCGCAAGAGCGCTTCCAGGTCAATGTTTATGCATAGACTGATGCGTTCATGCGATCCGTCTTTTAGGAGTTCCTGTCCACTTGTCTCTTCAGCTACTACTTGGTTAAAAAAAAAACACAACAATAGGATTACAGCTTCACAAACCTTAAACTACCATAGGAAGTCACTGTAGAATAAAGTGAGAGATCCCCTTTAAAAAAGTTTGAGAATCTGAGTAATTGAAACCTTGTAAGTGGTTGACTTTAACATGTTTCCTTGCAGGGCTGCTCCTCTCCAATTGTAGTCAAGTTTGCAGACACTCAAAAAGACAAAGAACAGAAACGTATGACGCAGCAGCTTCAGCAGCAAATGCAGCAACTCAATGCAGCCTCAATGTGGGGAAACCTCGCAGGACTAAACAGCTTAGCACCCCAGTATTTAGCAGTAAGTGACTGTCATGATCTGTGTATCTCATAGTCTTGCGCATGCTGGAGATACTAACGCTGGTGTACTCAGGAGGTCTGGAGCAAAACCAAATCCATCATAATGGACAAATCCTGTTGCATTAAATATTTACCATTTGAGTACCAGACGGGTGTCGCAGGCATTGATCTCACCCTCTAGCACTTAACGGGTTAAACCATTTGAGTACTTTTGTTTGAGAGCTGTACCATTCGGTGGATTAGAGTAGTAAATTGTGAAAACACATTGCTGGGAGATGCTTAATTCCAAAGTTATCACAGCTCAAACTTTTATATTAAAATGCTCGGAACAGTGCCACCTGATGACCAGTTTTTCTGTTGCATTCTGCAGGAGAGTTGAGTCTTTGACAGTTTGAGCTGTAGTAGCTTCTAAGGCACCAAGTATTCATAGATAAAGCCCCACAGTGTGTGTGTTACGGGTTTGTTTTTCTTCTTGCATGCCATTTAGATTAGTTTCATTTTGTCCCCTGTGGTGTAGTTTTATTGCCCCAAGATTGCTCCAGTTCTTCTAAGTACATCAGCCTCTCTGAAATGTCCTGCACAATATTTCCTGCTGTATGAGCTGAATATATAGGACTTGGATGTTGTATTGTAACTCTCCTCTCTGTTTGAAGAAAGGGGTATTTTCTTTCAGAGGAAACTGCCAGCAATAAAGTTGGGTTCTATCCGTTGTATAGAACAGTGGTTCACAACCATACATTCAGGGGACCCTCAACAGGCCACGACTTCCGAATTTCCCTGCATGTGTGCAGACGAGCTAAAGGGATAGTAATGGTTACTTTATAACAAAGCTTTAAAGTGTATGTAATTAAAATATAAATGCAATGACCTGCCTCCTGTCTCTCAAACGTGTATAGTTTGAGAGATATAAGCTGCTAAAGTTCCCCCTTTCACAGATGTCGGTGCTCTAGCTGACAGAAGGAGCTTCTTGTCCCAGCACTGCCCGCGGCTCTTCAGCAGAGCTGAAATAACACCATCTAGAAAGAAATACTTTATTGGAACTGTCTGCAAAGTGTACTTGCAAACCAGACACTCTTTGTAGGTTGTTCCAATGAAGTATTTCTTTCTAGACTAGATAGAGAGCCGCCAGCAGGTCAAATTACCAGAATCTCCTGTCGGCTAGAGCGTGACTTCTGTGAAAGGGGTGAGAGGGGGGAACTGTATAATCTTATATCTCTCAAACTATACATGTTTGAGAGATGGGAGATAGGTCATTACTTTTATATTTTTAATATGTACACTATTAAGCTTTGCTGTAAGTAACCATTACTATTCCTTCAATTCAAAGCTGCTGTTTAACTCCCCTGAGCACAAGTAGTGAAATACTAAAGTCACGGCCTGTTGATGGCTTCTTAACAATTGGGTTGGAAACTGCTGGTGTTGACCTTTATTTGATAACTGTGATCACTTTACAAAATGACATATAATCTACAATACCAGTGGTGTGCAACCTTTGCCTCTCCAGCTGTTGGGAACTACAACAGCACGTTTGGGGGATGATGGGAGTTGTAGTCCTTACAGCTGGGCAGCCAAAGGCTGGCTACCTCTGTGCTGTAACAGTCCTAATGCTACTCATATTGTTACCACCAAGTTGGGAGGGAGACGCTGTAGCAGATGGCTGATAAAGTATGTTCACTTAAGGGCACTGTAGTCCCTTTAAGCCAGTCCTATATAATTAGCTGACACGCAGGTGATGAGTAGGCATAATAGAAGCTGGAGATTACATACTCTGCAATGTGCTAGATTACAGGATCTGTGGTGCTTATAAACAAGTTGCTCTTTTGTTAAAGGGAAAACTACTAATAAGCTTGTCCGTATAGCTTAATTCTGCTTCAAAAATCTAGATTTAGATAGTTTTCCCTTCCCTAGTGACATTACTACAAGGCTTATGGGATGGTCTCATTCATAGTTAACCATTTAAATCCCACATTGTGCAATCTTCTGGACCTTAACGATTTCCATATCGGATAGTTATCCAAAAAACGAATTTGAGACACCTAAGCATTCAAGGCGTTTAATGCCCTATTTAATTCAATAGTAATTATTTGCGCCCTCATTAGTTTGCTCAGGAATTGCTTATATTTTGTTCTCCAAAAGCAGAAATGCAGTTATTTACACTTATTTACCCTGCAGTCTGCTGGTATCTAAAAATCTATTTTGTTAACCCTTTGAGTGCCAGAGGGGTACGCAACACATTGCAATGCATTGCGTACTCCCTGGCACTCAAAGTGTTAAGTAATGTTTTATACTGGGAAGACTGTAGGATTTCTGTGGCATCCAGCCAGGGATACCCATGTAACAGAATAATATTGAGAACTGATAGCTGCATTGTACATAGGATGTTGGTCTAGGGAAATATCTGACAAAATTAGCAACGTGTTAATCCTCTCTTCCTTTTATTATAACTTTCATGTAAGAGCAACTTGTTTTAAACATTACTTCCCCGTTAATATTTCTTAACCCTTTCTTTGCAGTGCGGTAACAAACATGGTTTTGATTTTTGGTGTGGCCGTTCTCTGTCCTAATAGACCCCTCTCCCTTCCCACTCATGTGTCACTTCCCATTCTTGTACACCCTGTGGATTTGTGGTGTGTAACATTTCTCCCCAATGCAGAGCGAGCCCTCACTCTCCTTCTTGTTTTGTTTTGGTGTAATGTCTAGCTTTATTTGCAGCTCCTCCAGCAGACAGCCTCTTCCGGGAATCTCAACTCCCTAAGTGGCCTCCACCCCATGGGAGGTGAGTACGCCACTGGGAGAACATCAGGTGTGTTTCGCATGCATATTTTAATTATCTTTATATTATATATATACATATATATGTTTTTTCATTTTTATTAACTGTTTATTTTATCTGATGTTAGGATTTTCACCAATTTATTAATCACAATCAACATATGCACTCTCCTTTAAAGTACATAGGTCTGTATTTGTAAGGTAAACTGGAGTTATTCTGGAGTAAACCCGATGGCACCATAGAAGGCAAATAACATTTCCTAAATTCCCATGAGGCGCCTCTCGCATTCATGGGGTTTAAAGGGATAGTAATGTTTCATAATAAAAGCAGCTCTAATTAATCTTCATAGTATTTGGGCCATGGAGAGTGTTATTTCAATTCTGTCAGTTGTAGTACAAGAGTAATTCAATGACAAAGTATCCCCCTCCCTCCCCTTTTACTGATGTAACACTGCTCAGCCAGAGCAGAAGGGAGGTGCCCAGGTAGACTGCAGAGAGGGACAATGTGCAATTAAGATAAGGGAAAAAGCTGAAAAACTTGTCAAGGGGGGGCAAGGCTTTCATTGTTCTCATAGGAAGAAGATTGTCCCCTTCTGTTATCTGTCTGGTCTATGGACTGCATTCCACATCTGAGAATAGATGGCTTACACTAGGTAAAAGGGGCAGGAGGGGAAACTTTGCTTGTGAATGTCCTTAAACCATAAAGGTTTGAGAGATGAGACTTATATCGTTCATGTTTTTTTTAGTGCCTACAAAATAAAGATAAAACAAAGTATTACTATCCCTTTAAAAGCCTGATTTAATTTTAAGAGGATTTTTTTTTGTCCACTCTGGTTAGTTTACTCCAGAATAACTCCAGTTTGCTTTTATTAATATGGGCCACAGGGCCTTGTGCAGAAGGCAAAAGATGAGCAACTGAACGGAAGGAGGAGCGTAATATTTCCCATTAATCTAAACTGGTCTTTTAACCCATTTGAATGCTAGAGAGGGGTCCAACCCATGGTGAAGAAACATGTAAAATAGAATTTGACAGAGGATGAGAACCATTCTGCCCATCTAATATGCCCATTTTCCTACTGTAAAAACCTGAAACCTTATTTTGACCTTGGTCTTGTGTTCGGGGCAGCCTTATGTCTATCCCATGCATGCTTACATTACATCACTGTATTAACCTTTACCACTTCTGCTGGTAGGCTATTTCATTTATACATTACATCTAAACCTGTATCCCTCTAGTTTTAGACTATGGCCTCTTGTCCTAACATTTTTACTCCTTTGAAATGTACTTCCATCCTGCACTTTGTTGAATCCCTTCATGTATTTGAATGTTTCTATCATATTCCCTCACTCTCTTCTCTCCTCCAAGCTATACATGTTCAGATCCTTTAGTCTATCCTGATATTTCTTTTCCTGTAAACCAGTCACCATTTTAGTAGCCCTTCTCTGAATTCTCTCTAGAGTATCAATATCCTTCTGGAGATGGGGTCTCCAGTAGTGTACACAATACTCAGGTCTAACTAGAGATCTGTAGAGTGGCATGACCACTTCCCTTTTTCTGCTACTAATGTCCCTAGCTATATAACCCAGCACTATGCTTTGTTACATTGCCAACCTACCTTTGTCATTAGAAATAATTACACAACGGATGGATTAGAGACCTCTAGCATTCAAGGGGTTGTTAAAAGCCTCATTTATCAGTTTTAGTGCCAGAGAGGTATCTAGTTAAATTGCTTTGCAATGCATTGGATACCACTAGCACTCAAAGGGATACTTCAATTGGAACTGTTCATCCCCTCCCCCTGCCCATTGTGCAGTTGGTTTCCTCCAGACATGCTATCTTTCGCCTGCAGCCTAAGGCCCCATAGCTCACTGCCTATTGCACATGTGGCGGTCTCATGCCTGTGTTGCGTGTTCCAGGACTCAATGCCATGCAGTTGCAGAACTTGGCAGCTTTAGCAGCTGCTGCCAGCGCTGCCCAGAACACACCAAGTGCAGGCTCGGCACTCACTACTTCCAGCAGCCCCCTCAGCGTCCTGACCAGTTCTGGTGAGCTGCTCCTTAATTTTCTGCAAACTGTGTCTTACAGGACAAGCTTGTGCAGTTTGTATTCAGGGAGAGATGGCCATTAATTCAGCATGTAGAGTGACACTGGGGTTCTTACCTGGTTGTGGGGAATGAACTAAAAAAAGTATCAGCACACAGTGAAACTGATGTACTCTGGAGAAATTCAGTTACACCATGGAGGACAAGTAAAAATCCCTATTGGTGGTTTTAACCCCTCGTGTGTGAATGAAGTCTCCAACACATTGCAGAGCAATGCATTAGATGCCTAATGTTCAAAAGCTCCATTAAAAAGCAATGGACATTTTGTTTGCTTCGTCAGGGGTGGGGGAAACAACCCAAGCGCCTGTGAGCTGCGGCTCTGTAAATTTCACTGCCGGCTCCTATTTTTATGGACTATTTTAACCCTTTGAGTGCCAGTGGTACGCAACGCATTGTGTACCACTCTGGCACTCAAAGGGTTAAAGGGGTAGTAGTGCTTAAAATGGAAATATAGATATTATTTATATATATATATATATATATATATATATATATATATATTATATATATATATAGATATTATATATATATATATAGATATTATATATATATATATAGATATTATATTATATATATATATATATATAGATATTATATATATATAGATATTATATTATATATATATATATAGATATTATATATATATATATATATATATATATATATATAGATATAATATATATATATATATATAGATATATATATATAGATATAATATAGATATATATATATAGATATAATATAGATATATATATATAGATATAATATAGATATATATATATAGATATAATATATATATATATATATATAGATATATATATATAGATATAATATATATATATATATATCTAGATATATATATATAGATATTATATATATATATATATATCTAGATATATATATATAGATATTATATATATATATCTATATATATATATATATCTATATATATAATATATATATATATATAGATATTATATATATATATATATATATATATATATAGATATTATATATATATATATATAGATATTATATATATATATAGATATATATATATATATATATATATATAGATATTATATATATATATAGATATATATATATATATATATATATATAGATATTATATATATATATATATATATATAGATATTATATAGATATTATATATATATATATATATATATAGATATTATATATATATATATATATATATATATATATATATATATAGATATTATATATATATATATAGATATTATATATATATAGATATTATATATATAGATATTATATATATATAAAAGAAGACTTTGTGCCTGGCAAAACACACCCAGGGGCGGCAGTAAAAAGGATTACTGCTGCCATTGGGTGATTCTGTGGGAGTGTGATTTTTGGCCTGCCCCCACTATCCAGCCCGCCCACCACTATCTAAGGCTGAAAAAAAAAATGGCTGCCACACACTCCTACACCACAGACACATGCACATGCCCTCCCACACACACACACTAGCAGACACACACACACTAGCAGACACATACACACATATACACACATGCACGCTGAGGATGATGGGAACAATGTTCAAGCTACAGCTGGAAGGCCATGGTCCAATCTGTATTATGCAGCTTCTTCATTCCCTGTCTTTGAGCCTACACAGCTCTGCTAATTACTACAAGTGAGCTGATTTCTAAACAATCAGCAGGAGGATACTGGCTTACTGAGAAAGTGGAAACAACGGCAGAGAGGTGATCAGGCAGTGCAGAGCAAGGCTTCAGCTGAGCTGGTAAATGGCAGAGACATGGATGTGACTGTATTTATATATTGCACAAAGAGAGAGAAAGAGAGCAGGTTGTTTGTCAGTCTGTCTGTAAGTAGAGGTGCCAGTTCCTGCAATCATCTCCATGCTGTACATAGCTCACTGTATAGCATGTATGACAAACTATTTATATATGGTCTGGCATTGTATAGTATACAGTCTGTGTATAAGGACTGGCACTATACAGTATAGGAGGGACAGTCCCTGTTTGACACCCAAATCCCTCTGCTCCTCTATTTAGGAGATCACACGGTGTGGTGTATATACAGTAGGCTGACCAGACCTCACCTTTAACCGGGGACACATAGGAAATAAGCATATTTCAGGAGTGCACCAAAATCAAAGCAGCCCTGCAGTATGCATTTTTCATATGTGTCACTGGTTAAAGGTGAGGTCTGGTCAGCCTAATGTACAAGTGTATCAGATTGCTCCACATCAGTAAAACCCACGGTAATGTGGGTATAAACTTCTGTATATATCTGTTAAATTAGTCTGTGTAAAAAAATACTTTCATCTTCTTCTAAATCATTCACTTACAGAAAGAGTAACTTAACCATTTCAGTGCCAGAGGAGATGCAATGCATTGCTTACCCCCTGGCACTCAACGGGTTAAAAATTCTCTACAATGGTCTGGCACTGTACAGCAGTGGTTCTCAATCTGTGCCCTCAGTGGCTATTAACAGGCCAGGATTTTAGAATTTCCTTTTAAGAGCACAGGTGAGTTAATCAATATGACTGAGCCTCTGATCAACACACTTGTGTTCTAGCAGTGAAATTCCTAAGTCCTGGCCTGTTAGTGGCCACTGAGGGCATGGGCTGAGAACCTCTGCTGTATAGTATACAGTCTGCATGTGTCTGTGTATAAGGACTGGCACTATACAGTATAGGAGGGACAGTCCCTGTTTGACACCCAAATCCCTCTGCTCCTCTATTTAGGAGATCACATTGTGTGGTGTATATACCAGTGTATCAGATTGCTCCACATCAATAAAACCCACAGTAATGTGGGAATAAACTTCTGTATATATCTGTTAAATTAGTCTGTGTAAAAAAAATACTTTAATCTTCTTCTAAATCATTCACTTACAGAAAGAGTAACTTAACCATTTCAATGCCAGAGGGGATGCAATGCATTGCTTACCCCCTGGCACTCAAAGGGTTAAAAATTCTCTAAAATACACCACCAGCCACGCCCCCAGTAACACCACCGAAAACACAAGTGTCCCTCTTTGGCCATATGAAATGTTGGGAGGTATGTTACTTACACTGCTCACACTGTATGTATTTATGTCCTGATTTGCAGCTGTGTGTCACTGTTTGTGTTGTCAGTGCATGTGTGTGTATATGTGTGTGTTGCATGTGTCTCTGTCTATCACTGTGTGTACCTTTCTGACACGTACACCCTACGCTATAATTCACTATCATAACATTTATTTAAAAAAAAAAAGAAACATTTCCTGCATAACATGACGGGCAACGCCGTCCCAAACTGCTAGTATTATAGAGATATTAGAGAGAGATTAGAGAGAGATTAGAGAGAGATTAGAGAGAGATTAGAGAGAGATTAGAGAGAGATTAGAGAGAGATTAGAGAGAGATTAGAGAGAGATTAGAGAGAGATTAGAGAGAGATATATATATATATATATATATATATATATATATATATATATATATATATATGAAGACTTTGTGCCTGCCAAAACACACCCAGGGGAGGCATAAAGCAGGAGTTACTACTCCTATTGGGTGATTCAGTCATGCAGGGAGTTGGCCCGCTCCCACTATGCAGCCCGCCCACCACTATCAAAGTCAGAAAAAAACAATATGGCCGCCACTTGCTCCTACACCACAGACAAACACACATGCCCCACTCACACATGCCCCACTCACACACACAGACCACCACACACACATGCCCCACTCACACAGCACCACACAAACACACACACATGCCCCACTTACACAGCACCAAACAGACATGCCCCCACTCACACACACAGCACCACATACACACACAAAGCCAGAAATACATATGGCTGACACACACACACAGTCACTCACCCTGACTCCCAGAGGCCTCAGCAGGACCTGTACTGCAGCACCAGAGGAACAAAATTGCACTCAAAGGGTTAAGGTAGGTCCTCATTGCTCAATTATTTCTTCACTGTCATCATTTGCCATGCAAGACACAGGACAGACAGCCATCAGATTCACACTTACACAACCCTGTGGCAGTCAGTGGGTTATCAAGTTTTACCCCTCAGGGAGTGTGTTCAAACCCCTCACACTGTAAACTTGCATTTCTCTCCCACTTCTCCTCCTTCCCCAGCCTATTACTAACACTTTTCCACATTTATGTTAAGCCCTGCCCCCTACTCGCGATTAAGCCCCGCCCCCTTAACCCAGATTGCCCCATTGCTCTCTCCACATCAGCACCACATGAGGGACTCCACAAGTAAAAGTTCACAGGTATTACACACTCATGCCCCACTCACACAGCACCAAACACCCATACACACACACAAAGCCAGAAAGAAAGATGGCTGACACACAGTCACTCACCTTGACTCCCAGTGGCCTCAGCAGGACCTGTAGTAAAGCCACTGAATGCTGCTGCATCACCAGGGGAACAAAATGGCACTCAAAGGGTTAAGGTAGGCCCTCATTGCTGAATTACTTCTTCACTGTCACCATTTGCCATGCAAGACACAGGACAGACAGCCATCAGATTCACACTTAACCCACTGACTGCCACAGGGTTCTGTATCAAGTTTTACCCCTCATGGAGTGTGTTAAAACCCCTCACACTGTAAACTTGCATTTCCCTCCCACTTCTCCTCCTTCCCCAGCCTATTACTAACACTTTTCCACATTTATGTTAAGCCCCGCCCCCTACTCACGATTAAGCCCCACCCACTTTTAACCCAGATTGCCCCATTTGTCTCTCCACATCAGCACCACATCAGTCCCCTCTAGGTACTTCACAAGTCAGTGTTCCCAGGTATGAACACACTTCCCACTGCTATTTAACTCTGACATGCCTCTCTATACCTTAACCCTTTGAGTGCCAGAGGGGTACACAACTCATGAGCACATGTGTTTCTGCTCATATATGTTGCGTGTCTGTGTGTGTACATCTCTGTTACATATGTGTGTCCATGTGTGCATCTCCAGTGTGTCTGTGTGTACATGTGTTTTGCATGTCTCTGCCGCTCACTGTTTGTATGTGCATACCTCCCAACATTTCACAGGGCCAAAGAGGGACACGTTAGTTTTAGGTGATATTATTGGGGGTGTGGCTGGTGGGCGGGGCATTAGTAAGAATTTTTAGGTTATTTCATGACCTATTACTGGCTATTTATGTAACTGAATAAATGATTTAGTTCAACACCAAAGTATTTAATTTGCACAGACTAATGTATAAACACATATACTGAAGTTTATTGCTTTATTGCTGTAGAGCAAAGTAATACACACCACACAGTCAGGGCTGGTGCAAGGATTTTTGCCACCCTAGGCAAAACCTAATTTTGCCGCCCATTTCGCTCCGCCCCTTGTGTCCCACCCCTTTATACCCTGCCTACTTATACCCAACCTCTTTTCATGATTGTCCTCTCTCTGCCCCCTGAGCCACTCTGCCCCTGTTCTGGAGATGCCTGTAAGAGATGCCCCTTATCAGCTTCACTTTGGCCCACCAGTTCCACTTTGCCCCTATCAACTCCAACTTGCCCCCACCAGCTCCATTTTGCCCCCACCAGCTCCATTTTGCCCCCACCAGCTCCATTTTGCCCCCACCAGCTCCATTTTGCCCCCACCAGCTCCACTTTGCCCCCTCAGCTCCACTTTGCCCCCCATCTTCTCCAACTTACCCCCATCAGCTCCACTTTGCCCCCCATCCGCTCCAACTTGCCCCCACCAGCTCCACTATGCCCTCTCAGCTCCAACTTTCCACTATCAGCTCCACTATGCCCCCATCCGCTCCAACTTGCCCCATCCGCTCCAACTTGCCCCATCCGCTCCAACTTGCCCCCCCTCAGCTCCACTTGCCCCCCCTCAGCTCCAACTTGCCCCCCCTCAGCTCCAACTTGCCCCCCCTCAGCTCCAACTTGCCCCCCCTCAGCTCCACTTTGACCCTCATCAGCTCCAACTTGCCCCCACCAGCTCCTCTATGCCCACTCAGCTCCAGCTTTCCCCTAACAGCTCCAACTTGCCCCCATCGTCTCCACTTTGCCCCACATCTGCTCCAACTTGCCCCCTCAGCTCCAACTTGCCCCCTCAGCTCCAACTTGCCCCCCATCACATACCTGTATCTCCCGCGCAGTCTTCTCTTCAGTAATGCAGAGCGAGGCAGGAGATCATGACTCCCAGCACGCTCTGCATTACTAAAGATCCGACCAGATGAGGGAGCGCTGTAGCAACATAGACCTGACTGTGTTGTGGTTCCTGGCGTGGTGTGTGTGGGCGCAGCTCTTCTCCGCTGCATGCCCCCGCCCCCAGTACGTGTGCGCCCTAGGCCGGTGCCTACCTCGCCTATAGGTGGAGCCGGCCCTGCACACAGTCTGACCTCCTAAAAAGAGGGACAACAGGGTGGGAAAGAGGGACAGAGGGATTTGGCCCTCAAAGAGGGACTGTCCCTCCTAAAGAGGGACACTTGGGATGTATGGTATGTGTCTGCCTGTATGCTGCATATGTCTGTGTTTATCAGTGTGTCTGCATTTCACACACATGCGCCCAATGGTCATAACATGACGGGCAACGCCGTCCCATGTTGCTAGTATATATATATATATATAGATATTATATATATATAGATATATAGATATTATATATATAGATATATATATATATATATAGATATATATATATATATATATATAGATATAGATATATATATATAGATATATATATATAGATATATATATATATATAGATATATATATATATATATAGATATATATATATATATATAGATATATATATATATATATAGATATTATATATAGATATTATATATATATATATATATATATATATATATATATATAGATATATATATATATATATAGATATATATAATTAGAGCTTATCCCCCTGAGTAAAACAAGAGTACTCCCACTGCTGAAAGGTGTTTACTTCAAACTTTATTACAGCTCAAACTGCATATTTTCAGTTGCAGTATCACAGTGGTCTGAAACTGTACACTGGCGCTGTTGCTGCACCACCTTATGGAGATTTATGTTCAACTGACCAGAGCTGTCCATAGGATGGTGTAGCAAAAGCGCCACTGTACTAATTCAGGCAGCTGTGATACTGCATCAAAAAAATCAGGTTTGAGCTGTAATAACTTTTGAATAAAACACCTTTCAGCAGTGAGGAGTACACTTGCTTTATATTTTTTTTTTTTTTTTTTTTTTTTTTTTAAAGTATTAATATCCCATTAAGTACACCTGTGTACATGCTTCCCTTTACTGGCTCCAAGTTAATTTTGTCCACTCCTCCCCACTGTGCAGCTGATTTACTCCAGAATGAATTGATTTCTTGGTACATCCATTTCACTGTGATGTCTCCGTACAGACTCAGTTGATACATTGGCAGTAAACCCTTATGAAAAAAAAAAAAATATATATATATATATATATATATATATGTATATATATTTTTTTTTTTTTTTTTTTTATGGAACTTTCTGCTTGGCACAATAAAGATTTTACTGCCGGGACGTGCCTCAGTTGATTGTTTTGCTGCAGTTTGTGTTCAAGGTTTGGTTGCAGCCAGGTGGCGCAGTTGCTGCTTCTGAAAAGCTTTGTGTGCCGCAGAAGCAAGCTTTACATAGATGAAGCATCAGACCCACCTGACAGCAGAAAAATGCCAAGATAACTGTAACTGCTTTTGAAAGACCCATCATACATACCCTGGTTTTATTTAACATATTTTTTCATAATTTGGTTTTACTGCCATTTTAAGGCAAGTTTAGTTTGGTTTACAAAGAATTAAAACCTGCTTTGTTATGCTAGTCCTTTTTATGTAAAATTAAAAAAAAAATATTGACAAAACACTTTATAATTAAATTAAATAAAAACGGCAGCTCCAATTAGTCTTCATAGTATTTGGGCCATGGAGAGTGTTAAGAGTAACTGAATGATAAAGTTTCCCCTCCCGTCCCTTTTACCTAGTGTAAGCCACCTCCCCTCAGATGTGGAATCCAGTCCATAGACCAGACAGCTCACATCAAGGGACAATCTTCTTACTGTGAGAACAATGAAAACCCTGCCCCCCCCCCCCCCCCGACAGGTTTTTCAGCTTTTTCCCTTATCTTAATTGCAGATTGTCCTTATTTGCAATCTACCTGGACACTCCCTGCTGCTCTAAGCTGAGCAGTTACATCGCTACAAGGGGCAGGAGGGGATACTTTATCATTCAATTACTCTTGAACTAGAACTCTGACAGTATTGAAATAACACTTTTACCTTGTCTAAGCCGCCTCCCATCAGATGTGGAATCTGTTCCTGGAACCAGACAGATCGCAGCAAGGGACACTCTTCGTACTGTGAGCATAAGGAAAACCCTGCCCCCCTTGACAGATTTTTCCGTTTTTTCCTTATGCTCACTGAAGATTGTCCCTCTCTGCGATCCATCTGGACAGTCTTGCTGCTCTGAGGTGAGCAGTGTTACATCAGTAAAAGGGCCGGGAGGGGGATACTTTATCATTCAATTACTCTTTAATTACAACTGACTGTGTTGAAATAACACTCTCCATGGCCTATATACTAAAGATTAATTGGAGCTGCTTTTATTATGAAACATTAATATACCTTTAAGTATCACACCTGCCACAACAAAGGTTAACTTTATATTTTCCCCCAAAAAAAATCCTAACTATATTTCAGATAAATGGCTAGCAAAACATAGACTGTTTATAATTCTATGTATGATTAAATGTTTGCCAAGGACGTTAAAGGGATAGTAATGTTTCAAAATAAAAGCAGCTCCAATTAATCTTCATAGTATTTGGGCCATGGCGAGCATTATTTCAATACTGTCAGTTATAGTTCAAGAATAATTAAATGAGAGAGTATTCCCCCCCCCCCCTCCGCCCCTTTCACCTAGTATAAGCCGCCTCCTCTCAGATGTGCCGTCTGGTCCACAGACCAGACAGCTCACAGCAAGGGACAATCTTCTTACTGTGAGAACAATGAAAACCCTGCCCTCCTTTACAGGTTTTTCCCCTTATGCTAATTGAAGATTGTCCCTCCCTGCAAGCCGTTCTGTTCTGAGGTGAGCAGTTACATCAGTAAAATTACTCTTGAACTACAACTGACAATATTGAATAACACTCTCCATGGCTCAAAAACTATGAAGATTAACTGGAGCTGCTTTTATTTTGAAATATTACTATCCCTTTAATGGATCACTAATGCGAAAATACAATTTGCTGTTTGTTATGAAATTGTTGTACAATTCTCAGTTATTTATCTACACATTTCCTTGTAATTTTTCTAAAGGTGTGTGTGTGTGTTATTAACCCCACATTTTTTTCTGCCATTGTTTGAGAGAGCCTTTTCAATTCCTCCTACTTGTCTTGTTCATGGAGACAGACATTACAGTTGCTGGCAGTGTTTTCCAACTGTAGCAGGTAGCCCACCCCTTGGTCTTTAAAGGAATAGTAATGTTTCACAATAAAAGCAGTTCCAATTACTCTTCATAGTATTTGGGCCATGGAGAGTTTTATTTCAATACTGTCAGAGTTGTAGTTCAAGAGTAATTGAATGATCGTGATTCTGGCACCTCTGAAGAGCCGCGGCAGGTCCGGGGACTGGATTCCAAATCTTTAAGGCTTGAGCAGTGACGTTACTCCAGGGGAAATGTTACTTGCTAATATCTCCCAAACCATAACGTTTTGGGAGATGACTGATATAATTTTTAATGTTTTTTTTTTTTTTTAAGGGCTACAATATAAAATACAATTATCAGGCAATACTATCCCTTTAAAGCCCCCTGTCCCCATTTTAATTCACACCAAAACTTAATATTGGAGGTGCATATGTAACAAAACTGTACACCTGTGTTGAATCCTGATTGTGCGAACATCTCTCGCACAACTGAATAGTAAAATAAGTAGCCAGGCCTGCCACTACAGCATACATATCATTCAGTAACGCAGAAAGAATGCAACATCGTATAAATATCTTTCACAGTCCCTGACTGAAAGATCTCTGGAAACAGAGATCCAGGGAGCACAATTTCACGGCACAAAACATTGTAGCAATATTATCTCACTGTCGGGGGAGTGCTGCATCAATTTGTGACATCTGTAGCGCATATTGTCTGTGTGAAGTGCCGCATAGCACCATGATTCCCAGCTTGTTGGCTGGTTCTTCATGTATTGCTATTGCTGCATCTGTGTAACCTGTGTGAAAGGCATCCTTGTCTTAGAACTTCATAAAATAGTGTCTGGAGACTTCATTGAAAACTGTCAGACTGAATGTTAGCGCTTGTGACACTCATTCCAAGCTTGTGTAAATAAAATCAGGGACTCTCTTGCCCACACATTTTGAGGAGTTAGTTTAACCCCTTAATTGGCATTGGGGTTCTCAACGTATTCATAATTCGCTGCACATCCTTAAAGGGATAGTAATGTTTCATAATAAAAACAGCTCTAATTAATCATCATAGTATTTGGGCCTTGGAGAGTGTTGTTTCAATTCTGTCAGTTGTAGTTCGAGTAATTGAATGATAAAGTATCCTCCTCCCGCCCCTTTTACTGATATAATACTGCTCAGTTCAGAGCAGCAGGGAGCGTCCAGGTAGATTGCAGAGAGGAACAATCTTCAATTAAGGTAAGGGAAAAATCTGAAAAACTTGTCAAGGAGGGCAGGGTTTTCATTGTTCTCACAGTAAGAATATTGACCCTTGATGTGAGCTGTCTGGTCTATGGACTGGACTCCACATCTGAGGAGTGGGGGCTTACACTAGGTAAAAGGGGCAGGAGGGGGAAACTTTATCGTTCAGTTACTCTTGAACTACAACTCTCACAGCATTGCAATAACACTCTCTATGGCTCAGTTTATATGAAGATAAATTGGAGCAGCTGTTTTTGTGAAACATTGTCACTTTAAGAGGTAAAGATTAACTAGGGCTAATGCATCAGATAAAACATTTTCAGCTGATAGATGAGAGAGAGGATAATTACATGTATATGTGTTTTTCCACTTTAGGATATTGCTATTCCTTTAAATGAATGCTAACATCTCCTACGATCTTTCCCAGCTTACCTGACTCTAAATCCTAATGACAGCTATGAAGCATTTCTCCATTGATTGGTTCCCCCAAAATAAATATTCCATTAGTACTAGATACCATGTCTGCAGCGGTGGGTGTGATTAAATTGCTCCCACTGAAGTAGTCTTTGGAAATGGGGAAAACTTCAATGAGAGGAATTGGGAATTCTGGATTCCAGCTACAAAGAATCATGTTCATCTTCATGAAAATAGCAGTTATTGTAAATTTAATTCATAGCGGCCATTAGGCTTTTCTGTCCGTATTCAGGTAAGTCACAGGTTCTTACTGGAAGGTGTCTGTGTTGCTTTAAATCTGCTGTAGGGCTGCACTGGAAAGTTGAATCTATCCATTATGTTCTATGAACTACTGATGTGAGATAAGGGAAGTCTGAGACACTAAATGTCTTCTTGTGGTGCACTGTAAAATTATTGGGGGTTGAGGCTTGGCAGTGAAGGGCTGTGTTTTTATTGCATATTTTTAACCCTTTGAGTGTCAGAGGGTAATGCATTGCATACCCCTCTGGGACTCGTAGGGTTAAAGTGTGGCTTTAGGAATTTGTCTCCATGGGGCCTTATTCATCACACTAAAGATGTGCAGTTCTGGACCAAGCCAACAGCACCAGAGAACTGAAAGGACAGTTATGCAAATTCATATTGATTTAATCTGGCCTGTTAACCCTTGAATATTCGGTCTTCAAATAATTTCTTCAGCGTGGTTTGGAGCCCACTCTAGAATTCAAGTGGTTACAAGCCTCGTTTATACTGATGGGTATTTTCCTTTCCCATCGCAGCCACCATGGTGCAGCTGACTTACTACCAAATTGCACTCTAGCATTGACTAAGGCACCAAGGGGTGGGGTGTCTGCTTTGGGTGCTGTAAATTTACATCATCCTCAACCAGCCATCGACTGGTTGGGGATGATGGGAGTTGTAGATCATACTGGCTGGAGAATAGTGTCCCTCCTATCGAAACAGAATTGTACCCATAGCAGTATCATAGTTCAGATTAAACTACTGTTGTGTTGGTGGTGGTGTTTTAGTTGCTATATCTCGTGAACTTTGGTTTTTCATTCCTTTACTTTCCTCCTCAGGCTCATCCCCCAGCTCCAATAATAGTTCCTCAGTGAACCCCATGGCATCTCTAGGGGCTCTGCAGACGCTGGCTGGCGCCACTGCTGGTCTCAATGTCGGTTCTCTCGCAGGTAATCATCTATGCTGCAGTATTTCCCATCAGTGTAAAGCTAGAAGACCACCATATGCACAAAGAAATATGGTGCCAAGCAACGTAGGGATCAAATGAAAATCCAAGGTGTTAAAACACCCTATTTAATCAAACCCCTTGGGTATCCAATGAATTGCAATGCAACTGATTAAAAGCCTCATTACATCCCTTGAGTGCCAGAGATGTATCCCCCGCATTGCTTTTGAGATGTATCCCCCGCGTTGCTTTTGAGATGTATCCCCCGCGTTGCTTTTGAGATGTATCCCCCGCGTTGCTTTTGAGATGTATCCCCCGCGTTGCTTTTGAGATGTATCCCCCGCGTTGCTTTTGAGATGTATCCCCCGCGTTGCTTTTGAGATGTATCCCCCGCATTGCTTTTGAGATGTATCCCCCGCATTGCTTTTGAGATGTATCCCCCGCATTGCTTTTGAGATGTATCCCCCGCATTGCTTTTGAGATGTATCCCCCGCATTGCTTTTGAGATGTATCCCCCGCATTGCTTTTGAGATGTATCCCCCGCATTGCTTTTGAGATGTATCCCCCGCATTGCTTTTGAGATGTATTTGATATCAATTGCACTCAAAGGGTTAAATGTGTATTATCTTTCTATTATGCAGTAGGTTTGCTCCAATTTTTTTTTAAGCTTTTTGCATGTGGCCTCCTTTTGAGGAGTGTCAGAGGGATGCTGAACACACAGGTTTTCAATGCATTACTTACCCTTCAGGCATGCAAATTGTTAAAGGGATAGTAATGTTTCATAATAAAAGCAGCTCTAATTTATCATCATAGTATTTGGACTTTGGAGAGTTATTTCAGTTCTGTCAGTTTTAATTCAATGACAAAGTATCCCCCTTCCGCCCCTTATACTGATGTAACACTGCTCAGCCAAAGGACTACGGTCTGAATTCAGAGCCCAGCTCCTTTATCAGCCTCGGCACGGGCAGTCTGTAGTGAGCATGACGGCTTCTGACAGACACACACTTAGCAAATTATTATATAGGAAGTTGCAGTCAAGATGACTGAGCTAAATGACATCTGTATGCTATCAAGGCTACTCAAAAATCCTGCACTGCTGCTGCCCAATAGGAATGCGGATTGAGGCCCCTGACTTGGCGAGAACACTGACCATTATGCAGAAAGCAAGAGTGTTTCTGGGGTAAACGATCTGCACCATAGGGAAAAAAAATCCCATTGGGATGGCTAACAATCCCATTTAAAATACTGGGAATTTATAGTGTGTTTTTGTCCCTTATGGCACAGTTATGTTTACTGCATAATGCCCACCATACCTTAGTATTTTTTATATACACAATATAAGCTTCACTCTCTTCTGTCTGTCTAGGGATGGCTGCATTGAATGGGGGTCTGGGCAGCAGCAGTCTCTCCAATGGCTCCGGCAGTACGATGGAGGCCCTCAGTCAAGCTTACTCTGGGATTCAGCAGTATGCTGCAGCTGCACTGCCCTCTCTCTATAATCAAAGCTTATTGTCACAGCAGGGCTTGGGAGCTGCAGGGAGCCAAAAGGAAGGTAAGCATGCTTGTGAAAACCCTGCAAGCCCAATTAGGGTTAAAATTCATGAATTGAGGAGCAATTCTGGGGGAAAACTGGCTCCATATAAGGTTCAGAAATTCCCCAGATTCTTATTTAACCCCTTAAGGACCCATGACTTTCCAGGACCATTATTGGTAAACTTCCCTTAAGTAACAGTGACAGTCCTGGCATGTCATGGAATTCAAGGATCCCCGCCGGCTGCTTGGGGATCCCTAAATCAGATTCCCCCCAAAAGATGCCCCATGGTCCTTAACTGCCAGCCGCACAGTTAAGGGAGTCAAAGGAAAAGTAAGCCCTGGGAAAGATAGGCAGAGTCATATAATTCCCATTGATATAAATTGGCCTTTTAACCCATGTAATGCTGAAGGTCTCAATGCATCTTTTTTTTTTTTTTTTTTTTTTTTTTTTTTTTTCTTCAGAATTACTATTTAATTATTAGTACCTTCTAGTGGCTAGATTTTAGTTGGTCATTGACAGCTGTTCTCCATAGAATGCTATAGTAACTGCTGTCACTTCCTGTTGGTTTGAACTTTCAGGAAGTAATGAAGCAGTTGCTCCCTAAAAGTTTGAGCTTTTGTATCTTTTCAATAAAAAGTTAGGTTTTCATGAATTTTTTTTTTTTTTTTTTTTTTTTTTTTTTGTATACTGCTCTTAAATTCACCCCATCACTCACCTGATCCCATACGGACTGTTGCAGGGTCTGTTGAAGCCGCTGCCACCTTTCGGCTATGATCAACAACTAAAGCACAGACCTAACCACCCCCCACCCCCCTTGCATAAAGCCTGTATCATTGGTGCATGTGCGCAAAGCTAAAATTAAATTCTAAAAGCGGGAGGTAAGCAGGAATGTCTGGTTGCTTAATTATATTATGTCTCTCTTAGGCCCAGAAGGTGCCAATCTGTTTATATATCACCTGCCCCAGGAATTTGGAGACCAAGACGTTCTGCAGATGTTTATGCCATTTGGAAATATTGTGTCCGCCAAAGTTTTCATTGACAAACAGTCAAACCTCAGCAAATGTTTTGGTAGGTTGGACAGCCAAGTGTGTGTCACAAGATATCACAGGTCTGTTACTGCCTTAACCACAGTAGATAAATATCCAACTTGGGTCTTTGTCACCTGTCTTCCTTTCGTTTTTCAGGTTTCGTGAGTTATGACAATCCCGTCTCTGCTCAGGCTGCTATCCAGTCCATGAATGGCTTTCAGATTGGAATGAAACGCCTGAAAGTCCAACTTAAACGCTCCAAGAATGACAGCAAACCGTACTGAAATTTACTGCCCTGGGAAGTGAGCGAGAAGGATGTTCTGGTAAGTGTGGGAAGGAGAGTCCAATACCAGGATGTGTAGATGGAGGCGTGTGCACACTTAGAACACACAGACTATGCTCTCAGAAGCCCTCTGAAGCATCTCCACGTGCTTTAACGCCAGAAGCCTCATTTCCCTCCTAAAGACTCTGGGTACAACTTTCTTTATTTTTTTTTTTTTATTTTTTTTTTTTGTGGATTTTGCTTCATATGGAAGAACAGCTTTGTACTACTTGTTCCAAGTGTTTTATTTTGAAGTTTAGGTGCCATATCAGTGATTTTTATTCTTATTATTTGGACTTTGCCGTGTTTGTACAATGTGTGACGAGTCCCAACGCCAGCACTCTTGGAAAGGGAGAGGAGGAGGAGCCAGTTTTGACACTGGCCAGCCTTAGAGAGGCCTGACTCCTCTGCACACCCATTGCCTTGCCAATAGTTTGCCCCATATTGGTCACTGCTGTACTTACCAGCCCAGTATTTTGGTTCACAATTGGGGCCATATATTCAAAACCAACTGCACCATAGGGGACAAGTACAAATTCTCTTGATTTCAAGGCAAAGCATATTTTGCAGTATGGAAAATGCCCTTTTTTGCCGTGCAGGAGCGCTGCGATTACAAACTTCCATGACTTGCCACGACTGTCACCAGTCCTTAACTCCTGGACAGCCTTGACGGTCCTGGCACTTCATCGGGAGTTAAGGGGTTAAAAATTGGTTAAAACGTGTGTGTATGTATATATATATTTTTTTTTTTTTTTCTGTGCAACACTTTGAAGCCCTCTGTTTTAGGTTGGCACTGTTGCTACGTCTGCCTGGGGAAGGCTGACAATAGCATTCCTTAGACTGCTGCGTTGCTGCCTCAAGTAGTGGGCTATGAAAGTGCTGCACTCAAAAATTGCAGACTTGAGGTGTAAAAAGGTTGGCAAAAAGTATTTCCCAACTGTGGGAGTACCCTAGTCTGTCTTGTCAAACAAAACCTTATAAAAAAATACATAAATTATACACATAAGTTTTTATTTATTTTTATTTATTTATATATATATATATATATATATATATTTATTTTCCCTTTAAACAAGGCTTTTAACCCTTTGAGTCTGCTGGAGCATTCATGGAATTTGTATTTGTCCTCTATGGCACCCCTGATTTACAGTAGAATTACTGTGCCCCCCCCCCCCCCCCCCCCCTCATTTTGGGTTGTATTCCACAAGCTAAGGAAATGCAATTCTGCTGCAAACCAATTGAATCATGCGAATGGAGGAGGGAATGGAAATGTATCAAATCTCCCTTGATTTAAATGGTTTAGTTCCATGAATGCTAGAAGTCCATAACGCATTTTTTAATTTGTTTTCTATGGTGCAGTGGTTTTGTCCACATTTGTATCTCTAACATGAATATAGCCTATGGGGCCCTGAAACTTGTAAACACTTTGCATACACATTTACTGCTGTGTAATCGGCCCTGGGGGCTGATTTTGCACTTTTACGTGTCTAGATGGGGCATAATTTTCCTCATGACAGTGGGTATAGACAACTAGAAGAATTTGTTGGAAACCAGGGAATTTCACTGGGGAAGAGAACATGAAAAGTGTAAATACACACAAAATGTGTAGGGCCATATGGGCAAAGATTTATCTGGAGTCTTGGGGTATGCAGGGACTGCCGGGTATTGATCTCCTCCTCCAGGAGGTAGAGCATTCAGAAGTGAATCCCCCTCCCACTTCCAACCATTTATACCAGTCCTCCCAGTAGATATAAATCCATTTTGAGTGACCTTTGGATGTACAGGGCCATTTCCATGACGAGAAATGCCTTTTTAAAATGTGTTTTTTTTTTTTTTTGGTTTTTTTTTTTTCCTTTTTAAATCAGGGGAGTTCTGGCATGATTAAGCATAGTGCATATGCCGGTCCTTAAGGGGTTAAAAAGGTCATTCACCCTTTAGCAAATATTGGACCATAATCTTTGGGGAGGTCTCTGCCTAATTTTGTCCCATAGCTTATATTTTCTTAAACTTGTTAACTTTCTGAAAGTGGCTGCCCTGCTGTGTGATAAAATGAAATGTGAAATAAGTGACACTTACAGGGCTCCAGAACGAAACTCTCCCTCCCTATTATGAATGTCCATATATGTCCCCAACATGCATTGCAAGTGGAGTGCAGAGTTGAAAGGTCAGTTGTCAGGCTTCTCTAACGTTTGCAAACTGGCGTCCAGTGTTGTGTACTAGATTAGTTAAGTATTTCATGTGCCTGTGTTCGTATGCGCACACGTGCATACGTACATACGTGTATCTTGATTTACATGCTAAAGATGAACTGCTAAAACTTGAATACTGTACACTCAGAGAAATGTGTTTTCGAAGTTTTGATTTGGTATAATGTGAAAAAAAGTATTGAGGCTTCCAGGCTCCTATAATAATCTTTTATACAAGTGTATCAAAAAAAAAAATCTGAAAAAAAAAAAAGATTGAAGGTAAAAAAAAAAAAAAGCCTGTTAGAATGTCATTTCTATTTTTATAGAGGTTTTATACAGCTCGGAAGAGTGAGCAATATTTATTGCCTAAATTATTTCACTGGGAAGAGATTTTGTAAAATTCGAATGGTGGTGATTTTATTTTGTGTTTTATACAGCTAACGCCTGTTCACTAAGCATCTTGGTATGTTCTTTGAGGGAGTCAAATCATGCCATGTGGTGAAAGGCAGTCTGGGTCATTTAGTCCCTTCCTCATTTTAAACCTTTGTGGTTCAACCCTTTAAAAACCAGCAAAGTGTGCAACGCATTGCAAAGCCTTGCTTTGGACATCGGCCTGGCATTAAAGGATTACGTAGCCTTTGTTTACCTATCTTATGTGTTAAGGAGAGCAGTGCTCAGACTTGACTCTTGGGCTCCTAACAGGCCAAGTATGATGGTCAATGTAAACTAAGGGGCATATGTATGGTTCTCGATCTCAAGCATGGCACTCTGATTGAGAACCACTGGTAGAGACTCAAGTACAACAGTTCTGGCACAAACTGCAGCTTAAAGCGTAACTACTACCCAATAAAAATATTGCCCCACATAATTGCCCATCTGGAGACTAGCTTCTCAGTAGCGCTAGTTACCAGAATTATTACCAGATTAAAGAGAAATCCCTATTCTTCCCGGTCTGAGAGCAGGACAGAGCGTGGACATCTTGCCATAGTGATGTCCACGTGACTGCGCTGTCAGTCCCAGCCAGGTCTATGAGGCGGCGTTAGGAGCCGGCCGGCTCCAAAATGGACTGACAGTGCTGGAGCGCAGACGTCACTATGGCAAGATGTCACGGCTCCATCCTGCTGGCAGTCCGGGAAGAATAGAGATTTTGCTTTAATCTGGTAATAATTCTGGAGACTAGCGCTACTGAGCAGCTAGTCGCCAGATGGGCAATTATGTGGGGCAATATTTTTATTGAGTGCTAGTTCTGCTTTAAGGAGGAAATACATTTTTAACTCCTTGAAAGCTAGGGGTCTCTGACACGATTTACATTCTTGATAATGACCTTCCTGGATCTTTTTGCAGGGAGGTTTCTGTCAGGGAACATGAAAGCCATTCTAGAGATGATATAAAAAGGAAACCGTGTGAACAAGATTGTACACAGGGCATTCAGTGCTAGAGAGAGACTGAAAGTTTATTACATGTTGCTATGACAGTCTATCAACCAGCAAAATCTCTGGGAATAGATCCAGGGGGCTCACTGACAAGGAACAGAAGTTTAAAAATGTACATAAATGCCCCTTCGTTTGCCTTGTAACAGAGAGAGGCTTGTCTGTGCAGTCCTTTTGTGCCCTCTGAGTCTCATATTTATAAAAGCAAATTAAGTTATTCTGGAGTAAACTACCTGCGTCACAGGGTAATAAAAATAAAAAATAAAAATTCCAATGTGTTTAAATAGAGCTTTTTAACCCCTAGAATGCAGTAGAGGTCTCCAGTGCATTGCTTGGTTGTAGACCCAGTTGTTCAAGGGAATAAAACCCAATTTAATTTAAAGACTTTTTATTTGTTCCCTATGGTATAGTTTGTTTACTGCAGAATAACTTCAGATTTCTTTTATAAATATGGGTCTTTTTGAGGGATAAGATTACTGACACCAGAGGTTGTCTCGCTACCTCTGCAATTTAGTGAGCACAAGAATTGAAGTCTTGAAATTTCAGCTGGGGCCGGTTTCATTCAGGTCTGTATGCAGCTGTATGCCCAAGACTAAATTCACAGGCTTCCCAAGCTTTGCTGGAAGAATCACGGATCCGCTTCAAAGTGTCTGGTAGGAGCTGCACTATACAGTTCTGGCTAATGTTTGCTCCGGTCAGTTGACTGCGTATAGTGATTGTTGCCTTTCAACATTTTTGATGTAGGCACGTCTCCAACAATTTTTGTTTTGCAGTTGGTCCTATTACCTTTCCTAGCATCCAGTATGTTAAAGCTATTTGATACACTGGCACACCTGATGATAGCACAGTTATCTGTTTTTAAGCTTGACATGTGCACCTCTGCTGTAATCTTACTCTCCTGTAACCTAATCCTTGGATTACAAAACTGCCAGACCCAAAGGGCTTAGTAATGCAAGAATCCACATGCGCTGGTTATATCTATATTTTCTTTTTTTTTTTTTTAAACCACTAAGTATTGCCACCAAGAGTATATGCACTTAAGCGAATATATAATCATTGATTTTTAATTCTTGTGTTGCTCAGTTGCCCATTAAATGGTAGTTGGACCTCTGGGTAACTGTGTAAATGCCAAGTTTCTTCTTTGCAATACCAGGGAGCAAGTCTAAATGGGACAATATGATTATATTGGAGTATTTTTTTTTTTATTTTTTTTTTTTTGTAGGCCTTCCATCATATTCCTCTAATTGGCTGTTAGAGACCTTTCCAGTGCATTGCTTCACAATGCATTGTAGACGTCAAAAGTATCCAAAGAGTTAGAAGTAATCTATTGTGAAAAATGCAGATTGTGAAAGCTGCTGTATTGCTCAGGCCAGAGGTGTTAACTTGTTGAGTGCTGGAGGGGTATGCAATGCATTACTTTGGAGTATTGTGTACCCCTCTGGCATTCATTAAGATACTTTCTCCACAGTACTAACTATGCTTCGATATGGAGCAGCCACTTTTTACACGGAAGAAAAATGTCTGCCACCACCTTTGCCTCTTAACCATTTCAGTGTCAGAGGTATTTGCATTGGATACCTGTCTGGCACTCAAAGGGTTAAGACACAAGTACAAAGTGATACTTGGCTCACCTCTGACCCCTGAAAAGATAGGGTTATTTAAAATAAAGCATCATTTAATCACTTCAGAAATGCTATCTCAACATTTATCCCACCTGTCTAGTCTACCTTACTCCAGTTCACAATGTACGTGAATATTTTCACTCATTCGCGGACACTGTGGACCTACAGGTTAAAATGGGTACACATGCACCCTTTTTCCAATCTGTGTAGTAGAGAATAATCCAGGGTGAGGAGAACCAGGAGAGATGGTGTTTATCAAATGAAAAGCAAAACCTCATTTCAAAATGTCCTCTAAAGTGAGGGAAATCTGGGCCTACAGAGAGCAACTTCAGTACAACACCCGAGACTGCTTTCACATACATTTTTCAGGATAGATTCCCTTTAAATGGAAAATATACATAAAAATAAGGCTTTAGCTCAGCTTAACCCTTTAAGAACCAGGGGACGCACCACATTGCTTCTGGTACTTGTTTTCAATTTATATTTTTGTTGATGTCATTGTAATATCCTTGAACTATGTAGGCATCCATTTTTGTGTTTTTAATACATCACTGTTCTGTGGACATAGATTCTCAACGGAGTATAGTCTTTGTCCAGTGCAAATGTTTGTGAATTGAATGTAATGGAAGACATTTAAAGGGAAATTATACCCGAAAAATAAGTTGTTGATTATAGGTAAAGTAATGCTGGGTTTTTTGTTTTTGTTTTTTTCCCCCAAATCACTTTACCCTTCACAAGTTAGGGACATCTCCAGAGCATTAGAGACCTGTTTCTCGTTTTAAGTTTTAACCCTTTGAGTGCCAGAGGGGTATGCAACGCATTGTTTTACAATGAGTTATGTACCCCTCAGTCACTCAAAGGGTTAAGGAAATTAAACACTGCTCATCTTTTATTTCATTGCCTGCAGGGTGGTTTTGGTTTAACTGATTATCACCCAAATATTCAGATAAATTTAACCCCCAAAAAAAATTTAAAGAGAAATTTGATTTACAATAGAGGTAATTATTCACTCAGTATAACATTGCTCCACTTGCTATTGGTGATGCAGTCTAGAAACAAAATGTAGCCTCTACTGGGAAAATTGTGTCCACATTCCAAAGAAAAAGCTGAAATTTGATATTTTGTGAAACAGTATTAGACATTAAATCCTAGTAGGAGTAAGTGGCTCTGGGGTGCATTACCTTCAAACTGAAGTCCATTATATCTATTTTTCTTTTGATTTCTGTTGTAATCTAGTTGATATTGATTGCCAGTTGACCCACTGAAACGTCAGAGCTATTGAAGCCTACTATGAAATGTGGACTGCAACAGCGATTGTCATGTAGAGAAAACTGCCCATACATGCGCAAGAAAAAAAAAAAAAAAAAAAAAAATAAATAAATAAATATATATATATATATATATATATATATATATATGTGTGTGTGTGTGTGTGTGTGTGTGTGTGTGTGTGTGTATGTATGTATGCAGGGCTCAAAATTTCCACTAGCCAATGGCGAGTGAAAATTTAGCCCTGGCGAGTAGAAATTCAGCCCTGGTTGGTATGTTTTGGCTATACACACACATACATACACACACATACATACACGCGCACACACACCGGTCTGCTGTATGAAGGTTTCCTCTAAGTCACCATAAACTAATTGACACCCATATTCCTTTTAGTATAGTTTCCCTTTAAGCCCAACTGATATTTCTAGGAATATTTTTACTCTGACTCTAATCATGGATGTTCTTTGATTGCTTGAGGGGTGCCAAACACATTGCAAAGCAATGCATCAAATACCCCTTCAGCACTCAAAGGGTAGGGAAAGTGATTGCTGCTTTCATTCCATGCTCAGTGCTGTGTGTCCATTCTGCATAATAAAATAAATATAAAATAAGATTGCAGCTGCACATTATTTTCAGCAGGAGATGCCAAGCAGTTTTAAGCTTAACTTAGTTCTTGGGTATACCTTCCATTTAAAGAGTTAATAAATGTTTAATTTGGTAACCAAAATACATTTCTCTTCAGCGGTACTCCCATTACATGAAGTTATTTCATTCTGAAGTTGTATCAGCACAAACTTTTTAATTATGAGTGTTTTGTAGCTATTCTGCTTTGTGGGGACATTGTGATTGCTCCATGTGGAATAAGCTTGTGACAACAATAGCAATCCTGTTCCCTTAACCCTTTGAGTGACAAAGGGGTCTCATTTCAGTGCAGTTCGTTGCCTACCACTCTGGCACTCAGAGGATTAAAACAAGCCACAGAGAAGCTTACTTTAACACTCCAAGGAAATCTGAGGTGTAATGACTTCTGGATGAAGCATATTCCTGTAGTGGAAGTTCTCCTTTGCTCAGCAGGAAGAGCCTTTACAGTATGTCCGTTTTTGTTCGTAATAAAGGTTTCTCATTTAACAGCGTAATGACTAGATGTGGGGTGAAACACACTGGCTTTGCAAACCCCTCTTGTTCTTAACTCCCTTGGATATTCGAGGTCTCCAGTGCCTTACTTTGCAATGTGTTGGAAATTCGTCTAGCATCCAGGGGTTAAAGTGTTAACCACTTGGCTGCTAGAGACTCCTCATGTTGTAGAGCTTTGGACATCTCTAGCATTCAATGGGTTAAGCTCAAAACAAGTATGTGCCAAACATGCAGCTTGTATGTGTCCTGGTTTTCTCAGAGGTGCTATTTTCACCCACAGAATCCCCAAACTTACTGGGAAATGTGGTGGGTTCTGCCAGTCTTCACCCTGTTGACACCTCTCCTACCTAATCAGTTTGTCCCACTCTGTATGTTGGGTGCTGGGCTGAGCTCTCATTGAGCCTGTGTCCTTACGTTGGGTTCCTCCTTGCATGGTGATTTCAGTCTGATTTTTATTTTTTGTCTATTGGGTGTTGTCCCTTCCACACCCTTTCACAGTTATTGTGTGTTTTATGTGTTTATGTGTGACATTATGTTGTCTCCTTTCCAGAACTTGTTGGCCACCAAGTCAACACTTGGGACCTTAAAAAACTTTATTCGTCAAGTGAAAGAAGTACATGTCTGCAGTAAACCAATGCACTAAAGGAGCCAATACAAATCCCTGTTTATTTAAATGGCCTGTTAAAAGAATAGTAATGCTTTTGTTTGAAATATGTTGTAGAGCTTATTCTGCTCTCCCTGAGATAGGCTTTGTTCAAAAGTTACTACAGCTCAAGAAAATGGCCGTTTCATTAGAGAGTAATGAAGTGGCCTCACACGGTGGTCAGAGTTAGAGGGATAAAAAGACAATCAAATATTTGAACTGTTATCACTTTTGAATGAACTTTTATCTTGAAGAGGAAGCACAATTTTTCTTACATTTATTTTTCCTACGGTTTTATCAAAGTATGTTCTATATAATTTTGCATGGGTTTCTTATTTTTTTTACCTCATACTACATTACTATTCTTTTAACCTCATTGAATACTAGAGGATTCATTTGAGACCTTTCTAGCATTTAATGCAGTTAAAATATGAAGATGTGGAAGGTGCAATCCTCCACTGTAGTGGAGATGTTTGCTCCAGAATGGCACCTCTTTACCTGGATGAATAAGGCCCTGTCTGTGCATGTCTGTCTAAGCTGGACCTTGTGTCCCTAGCATTATTGTCTCTTTGTGATTTGATGTATTGCGTTGTGTAACTCAGTGCCTTCTCCTTGTTCTCTGGTTTGTTTTTGTTTTCTAGATCCCTTCCTGCCATTTGTCCATCATTGTGCCTCTAAAGCATGTCGGTGTGGCGTTCAAGTACATCGTCCAAATCCTTGTTTCTTCAGCTTCTTTGATGCTTGAACTCTCACCTCTGAACTTGTGTTGACCTTTAATGCTAATGTGTATTTTTATGATGTGTGTGTTTTTTTTTTTGTTTTTTGTTTTTTTTTTTCTTTTCTCTGTTCCCTTGTGTGTTGCCAAATTGGTTTTGCTACAAAGACTGCGAAGAGGGACACAATTTGATTATTAAAAAAAAATATATAAAAAATCTATTTTTCTAGAAATTCGTAAAATAACCACTTAATTTTGGGACAATACTTTGTACCTATCTTTTGAGCAGACTAGCTGGCACACCATGTTTAATATTTGTGTTTGTGTCTTTTACCAACAAAACGGGCCATACGCTGAAAGGAAACGAGCAAATCTAGAACATGCCAACTGCACCGCAGAGCAATGTAGAAATCGATGTAGATTTAAACGCGCCTCTTAACCCTTTGAGTGCCCGGGATGCACAACACATTGCTTTTGCAATGCGTTGCACACCCCTCTGGTATTCAAAGGGTTAACCTCTAGCATGTTTGATGTTTGCATTGTATTGTGAAGCTTATTTTGCATTCAAGGGGGTTAAAATCAGTTTTAGTAAAGATATGATGAATAGCCAGGTAGGGCTTTCTTGCCATGTAAAACAAGTGTTCTCGCTGCTGGCTGAGCTTTATTCAAAGGTTTTTTGTTTGTTTTTTTTGTTTTTTTTTTTTTTCTTTTTTTCCACATTCTGTGAGGCAATGTAGCCAGCGGCTCACATCTCATTTAGAAAGCAACAGATATTTAATTTTTTGTAGTCAAAGTGGCACTTTTGCTGAGGGTTAGTAATACTTCAGTGAGTGGAAAGCTACGGCATGTCCTTATACTGTTTACTATTGCTCCCCATTAGTGGTAACGCTAAATCACTATATTTGCTGTGAAATCCAATTCTAAATTGTCCTCTTCCTGCCCCTTTTCAGTCCGGTAAACTGCATCCCAGTGACCGGAAAGCTGACCGCGGTGAGGGACAACCTTCCTTTAATATCGGGAAAAACCTTCCCTCCAAGTAGGGCAGGGTTTTCCGTACACTAGATAAAGAAAGATTGTCCCTCGTTGTGATCTGTCCTGTCAAGTGAACGGATTTCAGATCTGAGGGAAGGCGCTTACTGGACTGAAAAGGACGGGAGGGGGAAAATGTATAATATGATTTCACAGCAAATACAGTGATTTCAGCATTACCACTTATGAGGACAAATTGTATACTGTATTAAGGACACGTCGAAGCTTACCACTTACTGAAGAATTTCTAACCCTTTGCGTGCCAGAGGGGAATGCAAATGCATTGCAAATCAATGTATTGCATACCCCTGTGGCACTCAAAGGGCTAAGGGTTCAATATTTGAAAGAATTCCTGAATAAAGCAACTCTGCAATGTGCACAAGTGTGTTTTTATTTGTTTTTTTTTTTGTTTTGTTTTTTGTTTACTGCTCCTTTAAAATCCATGGGAATTTTTATTCACCTCAACTACATTGGTGCAGTTGATTTTACCCTAGAATTGCTTCTCTTTTTCATCATAAGGCCCTTAGTCAATTTCCTTCTCTCTGTTTCAAATTGGGGGGTACTTTGTGTTTTGTCTTTTTGTTTTTTAATCAGACAACCATGTCACTTGAATATCTCTTTAAAAGGGGTTTGGTCACATTTTCCTGGTCAAAAAATGGATGTGGCTTTTGTTTTGTGTTTGTGGTGATGGAATTTTATTTGTACCCCTGAATACCCTGCAGTGTAATCCCTGTGGGAGACCTCTCCAGTCCCTGTCTTGTGTCCAGCAGCCCAGCCTCAGTCTAAAGTGAAACTTTCAGTTGGGTCGCTGTCTAATAAGTAGTCATCTCTGCAAAATGTGACGTTTGTCTTCTCATTAACCCTTTAAGGGCGAGCTGGCGTGCAACACATTACAAAGCAATGCTTTGCATTACCCTCTTGTCTTTAAAGGGTTAAACTGATTGTGCCAAAATGGAAAAAAAAAAGCTATTGTCCTGTGCACGTCTTGTAACGTTTTCATTTAGATTTTGGTTTTCATCCCTGCTCAGCATTTCCCCTCCCGATGGGAATTTTTTTTTTTTTTTTTTTTGTGCATGTGTTTTAGAGGTAAACGTGCAAAGCAAGGGGTGAAAACGTCATTTTAAAAGCGTGTTATCAGTGTCCTTTTATTTTGTAACGTTTTGTGAATAGATGCGCTGTACAAGGCATTAGGCTGTGCGGGTCAGACTGCGCTTTGAGTTCATGTGCTTGTCACCAAGCTAAACATTTGAACAACAGAGGGGAATGCAGTGCTTTGCAAACCCCTTTGGCACACACAGGGTTAAAATTCACATGTGTTTTGCCTGTTGGCACCATCAAGCAAGAAGTAATTATTGGACAGAAGGGAGGCCCTGTTGGCAGAATACAGATGCCCGATTTTGTGTTCATTCACGTTTGTTGCCTGCTGAAGATGAAGGGTTTTGAAGATGAGTATGTGACTGGATGACTTCTCCAATTACTACATTGTCTGTAACACACACATACAGTGTGAGAGTTCTTAGTGTATAGGCTCCATAGAATACACAGGGATTTGAGATCTTCACACTAGGGTTATTACCTCCTCTTTACCACACCTTGGCTATGTCCACATGGGCAAAAAATTAGCACAGCATTAAATACTGAGCTAAATGCATATTGCTCCCAATGGTGCAGTTTACACTGGAGATTCCTCCTCCTTGCATAATGTACCAGAAAGCCGCATTGTGTAACCTGGAGACACTTATACATTGGGCATATCCAAGTTTCATTATGCCTGTGGGTTGGTGCATAGATCATTTACGTCTCCCAAGCGCTAAAGTGAGCTCCCAGAGTACGCAATCTCTAGTGTGAAGAGGGAGGTATGTTAAACTGTGATAGAGGTGATCTGTTCTCCAGTATGAAACTCTTCCAATTCCTGTTATTCTGTGGAGCCTATGTATAAAAATCCCAATACTGGAGCTATATTGTCCATATACTCCATAGCATAACAGAGGGATCATCCTGACTATTTTACTTGTGTAAATCTAAACTCGCTGAATGACTGAGCCGGCTGTTCCATTTCACTGATTAGAGCAGGGGTGGGCAGCTGTAGTGCCCTGGATTAGAGCATTCTGGAACACAAGATGCAGTTCAGTAAGCTAAAGAGTCATTCTGATGCCAGCTGCTTGCACCATAGGGCATAACGAAAAACTCCAATTCCCACTTTTAAATCGGTAGGAATTATAATTTTGTCCCCTATGATGCAGTTGGTTTGTTCCAGAATCGCATCAGTTTAGCTTATTGACTTGAATATGTAGTCTTTAAACATGTTTAGGTTCCAGAGGTCTCACAATACATTGATTTACAAGTTGGTCCACTGGAGTTTAAAAGGACAGTATTACTTACATAAAATCAAATCTCATGTATCCCTAGCCAGTATTTATTTGTTTAACCCTTTGAGTGCCAGACGGGTATGCAACACATTGCAAAGCAATGCATTGCATACCCCTCCGACACTCAGAGGGTTAAAAATAAAAAAAAATGGTGCTTGAGTCATAAAATCAGTCACTGCTCCCTCCTGTGGATGCCCCCTGTTTACTTATGCAGATTTCCAGTCCATGATAAATTGAGGTATGGAGGAAAACTGATAATTCCGTTTTGTCTTTATTACTTGTTTTGGTTTTGAACACACTTATGGCTTTAACCTTTTGAGTGCCACAGCAGTGCACGTACCCCTTAAGGGTTAATGAAGGAAAAGAGCTGCATTCAATGCATTGCGCACCCCGCTGGCACTCAAAGGCTTAAAGAAGCCATAAACTTCATTGTACATTTTATTACAGATCAAATTTTATTTTTCTAAACTATTTGTCACAGGTGTTATGGGACCTTGGTCTGACTCGTTACCCTATAGATTATATTGGAGGAAAATAAATCAATTTGGACAGCAGTTGGCTCTGTTTGAGCTGCAATGATTTTGGAAATGGAAAATCTCTAGGTAGTGGGAGTATCCTTTTTATTTTCTCAACCCTTTGAGTGCCAGAGGGGTACAGGATGTATTGCAATGCATTGCGTGTACCCCTCTGCCACTCAAAGGGTTAATGTTTACTTCCCTTTGAATCGTCCGTTATGGTCACTTATGGCTGCCTACATGTTCATAGGAAAAGCATGGCTGGAACAGAATTTTTACAACAGCTGGCTGAGGAGTACACAATATTTAAAAAGATATAAATCATTTAGGTGGTACTGTCCTTTTTAACAAAAAGGAATTACATTTTCCAGTCATCAGCGAGTAGATTAATACCCCCCCCCCCCCCCCCCCCCCCCCCCGGCTTCCCTAAGGTGGGTGCAGTGCAGTAGTCTGACACTGAAGTACTAAGAATTTCTCAAGTGAGCCAATTGCACCATAGGGTGCAAATAAGTTGCCATTGATTTGATTTAAATGGGGATTTCAAAGGGGCACTAAACATTAAGCATGAAAATGTATTGAATTCAAGGTTTTTGTTGCTGCAGCTAACTATGGAAAGCTTGTATCTGTATCTCTCTGCTTTTCACAGGCAACAATAGCAACAGCGCCCCCTTTCAACAAAATAAATCAGAAGTATGGTGTTTTAAAAAAAAAAAAAAAATGTAGATTTCTCCCAAAGAAAGCATCATTTAGCATTAGGATTGGTCTTGCTTTACTTAACCCTTTGAGTGCCAGAGGGGTACACAATGCATTGTGAAGCAATTTGTTGCATGCCCCTCTGGCACTCAAAGGGTCAATTAATAGAAAATGCCCTATAACAGGTATTTCGTAATTCAGTTTTAGTGTCCCTTTTACAGGAGCAATAAACCCCCAATTAACACTTAACCCCTCAATTTACCTTATTATGCCCATAAAACCATAGTGGCCCCATTAAGTTCTGCCTGTGTGCTTTGTTCAGGAGAACGTCACTCCATTCCTTGTATTTTGATATCTACGGAGGCAGACATGTCAGTTGCTGGATTTGAAACTGAAGCAAGCAGAGTGCATGATCCTGCTTAACCATGTAAGGGCCATAGAGATGTGCAGCGCACTTTCCTTGAAATGTTCAGTCATCCAGTCCTTAACTCTTTGAGTGCCAGAGAGGCGCACAACGCATATTTTTTGCAATGCTTTGCTCTCCTCTGACACTAAAACCATTAAAGGGTTAGGATTATTATGTGTATTAGATGGAGTTTTTGTTCCCTGATCCTGCTGCTAACTTATGTCCGCCTCCATGGACAAGAATCTAGACTCAACCAAGGAGCAAGAGAAAAATTAATTGGGTCCATTAGGAGTTTGTCCATAGTAAGGTAAGTAGGGGAGACTTGGTGCTACTTCTCCTTTAACCTCTTGAATGCTATAGAGGTCTCCAACGCGTTGCTTTTTACAATGCATTGAAAGCCTCTAGCATTCAAGGGATTAAAATCCCCATTTAACCATTTGAGTGCCAGTGTTGATGCCATGCAATGTGTTTGCTACCTCTTTAACAGATGAGTTGTCACCATGTTAGCTGTAGAAATACAGGAGGCAAATCTAGTCAGGTTGATAAGTCTATTGGCTTACTAAGCAGATTTAGGGTGCAAGCTTTCAAGCCCACTTAGGTGTCTTCCTCAGGCGTCTTATAACATGCCTGAGGAAGAGACCAGAGAGGTCTTGAAAAATTGCATCCTAAATCTGCTTAGTAAGCCAATAGACTTATCAACCTGACTAGATTTGCCTCCTGCTACCTCTTTGGCACTCAAGTCATTGATTTAACACTTTATTTGTTCCCTGGGGGTGTTAGGTTGCCTTAGTTGTTCTTGTTTAGCACATCGGCCTCAGTATTTCTACAAAGCTTATACATGGGTAGTTCATTGTCATTTTTCCTGCTGTTGGACTACAACTACCATTATCCCCAACCATCCATTGGCTCCAATAGCGGGAGCTCTGACAATTGACTAGCCCTTTGCTATAATGTATCCTATATAATATCCTATATATAAAAAAAAAAAAGGCCACAATGTTTGCCTCGATGCAGTCATGCTTAGTAGACTGCCCACGTTCGGGCAGTCTCTACTGCACATGATTGTATCGCATGGAGCAGTAAGGTAGCGGCAGTACGCAAAGCAGGACCGACCTCTTAACCCTTTGTTTGCCACAGTGGTACACAACTCTTTGCAATGCATTGCGTACCCCACTGGCGCTCAGAGGGTTAACATTACCTGGCCCTTGGCCCGTAGTCACTGGCTTTTACACTAGTATATACATATACATTGTTTGTTTTGTTTTGCATCAGAATGCAAGAGCACAGTCTGACCCACACAGCTCCATTCATAGCTAATAGTATATGAGCCTTCACAGGAGGGGGGGTATGCCGTTCTCTTCCTCGCTACCCATGTCTCACCGGACAATGCTCTTACCGAAACCTCGGGGCATCCTCTGAATAAAATAAAAAAAGCCAAAAAAAAAATGGCGTTCTGACTACTTTTTAAAGATTAAAAAAGAAAAAAAAAATAGTTCCGTGGTGATTTTTAATGCATTGCCATGTTACCTCTGCCTTCCTGTTTTCTGCCTGCTTTTTTGTGAATAATTCTATATATATAAAAAGTAAAAAAAAAAAAATTTTGGAGACAAACCTGTGGGCTTTTTATATTGGTACAAACTGATTGTAGTTAACACTAGGGTTTTGTACAGTTTTTTGCCTTTTTCTACTAGAAAACAATGTAAAGTGATTATTTCACAATGTGAAGTTTAAAAAAAAAAAAAATAAATAAAAATGCCACTATATGACCAAGTTGTCCTTCTGTGCTGCCGTAACAGGACTTATTAACCCTTTGAGTGCCAGAGGGGTACGCAACGCACTGCGAAGCAATTCATTGTATACCCATCTGGCAGTCAAAGGGTTAACATCTTGGGTGCTAGAGTCCTCCAGCTCTTTGCTTTGCAAGGCGTTGGAGAGCATTCCAGAATCCAAGGGGTTGTTCTCCTCTCACCCTCCCTCACAGATGCTTTTCCTTTCTTTACCCGTCTTCAATTTATTTTTCCTTAATTTTCCTTGTTTTGTTTTTTGAATTTGCTAAGCAAAATTATTTTTTGTGTGTGTGAAATTGTGTTGTAATCTGTAGAAAATATGAATTTTCTTTAATGGTTTAAGAGGAAAAAAAATGGTAACCACTACGGCATAGCTAGTCGCTGAGTTTGTGGATTAAAAAAAAAATAAATAAAAAAAAAAAAATTCTGTTGAAGTTTGGAAACCAGCGTGTCTGTTTAAATGATTAACCCTTTGTAACCTTTTCTTTCTGTCCCCTTGGGTACTTACCGATGTTTTAATTGTGCACACACATGTATCAACCTAGAAGTCATTTTGTAAACAGTGTGGTACCTTTCTTTGTTTGTTTGCTATTAAACTGAACTGTTTGAGAAGAAGTCTCTTGTTTATTTCACCCTTATTTTAACCCTTTGAGTGCCAGAAAAGTACCTATGCGTTGGATACATCTCTGGCCCACGCTCACATTTAAGTGGCTTGAATGTTTGTCCCCTGGTTGGGAATGGTGGGCATTCTTAGTTGCCTATACATGGTTTAAAGTGTATATTTGCCAATTTATGCATAATCTACTGGTTGGAAACATGGCTGCAGCCACTTCCCTGTATCTCTTAACCCTTGAGTGCCAGAGAGGCTTCAAACACAGTGCATTGGATACCTCTCTGGCATTCAAGGTCTTAATGCCAGACTGCCAAGCTAGACAGCAGCTAGGGCAATACATAACAGCATGGTCAACCTGTCACCAATTTTGTGGGCTTGAAATACAATTGAAATTACTCGTATGACCATCGACCAACATAGATTGAGGCCTTGTTGGACCTTGGCCTGAATGGAGTCAGAAACTGCGAACAGACAAGGAGCTTGTGTGCTATGGTAACCATAATATGGTCTCATTTTACATTTTTATTAGAAACCCATTTAATACTCAAACATTAAATTTGAAAAAAATGCTAACTTTATGCAGTTATAAGCTTACATTTCAAATGGCATATAGTCCGCACAGAAAACAATTTGAGATTTATTCAGTAAAGAATTCATGACTGTCAGATGTTAGGAATTTGCATGGTTTTGCATGCTTTTTGGCAAGTACCTGTACACATCTTGATGCTTAAAGGGGAACTACCACCCCGCAATAACTTAACATGAAATCAGTCTTCATCTGGTGACTAGCTGCTTAGTAGCGCTAGTCGCCAGAAATATTACCTGGTTCCGAAGATTTTGCTGTTTTACCGAGGCTCACAGGAGCAGGAAGCACGGACATCTCGTTACTTGGCTCCAAAAGGGACTGACAGCGCAGGCGCACGGACGTCACTGTGACGAGATGTCCGTGCTTCCTGCTCCTGTGAGCCTCGGAAAAACGCCAAAATCTTTGGAACCGGGTAATATTTCTGGCAACTAGCGCTACTAAGCAGCTAGTCGCCAGGTGAAGACTGATTTCATGTTAAGTTATTGCGGGGTGATAGTTCCCCTTTAAAGGGATAGTAATACTTAAATTTTGCTATCCCCCATCTTGTAGCCCTTATAAAACTGAATTAAATGAGCCCAATGGCATCTCTCAAACCATAAAGGTTTGAGAGATGCCGCTGGGCTCATTTAATTACATTTTTTTTAAGGGCTATAATATGGGGGATAGTAAAATGTAAGTATTTCTATCCCTTTAAATTTGAGGCAGGTAAGTTAATTTGTGATAAGGATGGAGACCACTAAACTTTCATCAGTATATACACAGGAGGCAACAATGACAGATATTGAGAATCCCAGCATTTTCTCCTTCATGACACAGCAGAGTTGGAGAGACTAGAAAAATCTAGTGACTGAAGAATATGGACCTGATGACATGCAGCCTAGGATACTACTTTGATTGTGGTTTAGCTTTTTTCTTGTGGAACTATAAATTTGCATAGAGCCATGATCTAGGGCTAGGGAAAGCAGGTGGAATTACCATTAATCAAAAGGGTACACAATCTAAACCTGGTAATTATAGACTGCTTAAGTCTAACCTCAAACAACAATATTAATAGTTTACAGAGCAGATAGTCACATTATTATTATTAGGCAAATAGTATTTTAGGTAATACTTGTAGTCCCCCACCCCCCTCCCTCCAATATGATCCTGTTTTATGGAATTCTAACACCACCCAATTACTAAACACCACACTCTGTGTCATTTATTGATGTTAATTGGTGTTCTGGCAACCACAGGAGGAGGTGGAGAAAGAGATGTGGGGTCAGGTCCTGTGCCTTTGCACTCATGCACAAATGTTTCAAGAAGTGCTAAACAAGGACATTTGTTTTCCTGTTTCCACACCTTCAAATGTACTGAAATAAATGAAAATGTTGAATTTTGTACTGTATTAGCCACTTCAAAAAAAAAAAAAAAAAAAAAAAAAAAAAAAAAAAGGCCCTTAAGTGTAGGGGGCAGAAGGATCACACAACTTTGTCCCAACTACAGTCTCAATTGTTATATCATCAAATGATTTACATGTACTGAACGGTCTTTCTCTTACATCCTATTTGGAATACAGGAACCATGGGGTAAAGCTCCCATCCTCTAGAGGGTATGGGACTTAGAAAAAAAAAGACAGGTCTGTTGAGATGGAGACTTCACTCTCTTCCTCTAGCTTTACCCTTGCCCCCATAGTCACGTGACTTCTCAAAAGAAGAGCAGCATGCTGGCACTGCTTAGATACTCAACTTTAATTTTCTTTCTTTTTCTGCTTTGAAATGGGCCTGCATAATCGGTGCTCCCATTAACTGGCTTCTCTAAAGTTGGATTGCCCACTTCAAAGGTATATTTCTCTTATGTCCTCTATGGAACCATGGGGTAAATCTCCCCTCCAGAGGATAGGGCATTTAAAAAAAAAAAAAAAAAGACCTTTGAGGTGGAAATTCGCTTTACTACTTCCAGCTTTAGCCCCCTACCACCACCTACCAGATTCATGTGACCTCTCAAGAGAAGAGGTGCAAGCTTGGCACTGCTCTTAGATTTTATTTTTCTGCTTATAAATGGGACTGTATAATCGCCAATTATGTGGGCTCGTGTTAACTGGCGCTGTAGTTGGATTGCCACATTCACAGGTGTATTTCTGGAACATTTCCTGATTCTTATGGCTGAACTCTGCGGTTCTGCACTGGAGACAGAAGACTGGTAGGGTACCCACCTTAAAGTAGGGGCTTTGCCTAAATTGCAGTCAGTCCTTCCTTTTTTTCAACATCCTATAGTATAAAGGTGGCTGCTGCTATTAGTAGTAGGTCTTATTAACCCTTTTTCAGGTATAATTTATCTTTTTCTGCCTCATCCTTCTGCATTTGCTAGCCCTCATTACAGGGATGTTTTTCTGCATTACTGCTATTTTCAGACTCTCTAGTTAGGTTGTGCGCCCCTCTGTTACATAGAGATCAATGAGGAATTTGGGACATATCTCTGCAGACTTTTGAAATACATGGAGCATAGTGGGCTCAATTCACTGACTGTGCTCTATTGCATTTCCAGCATAGCTCATGTTCACAAACTTTCTCTCTGCTGTTTTTGTGGCTTGAAAGCCACCATTTGTGGAGCCTGGGCAATGGAGAAAAAGCTACAGGGAACTAATCAGAGACAGTTCTTTAGTATCCAATCAGAGCCCCCCTTTCCAATCCAGGAAAATGTGTTTGAAACAGAGCTGCTCTTACAGCAAAGGTCAATTAGTTTTCCATTATTGTCACTTCCTGTCCTAAGTCTTAACAGTAACTGATGGTTTTAGTCTTCTTAATATGATCTACACAAAATGCACAGTAAAATACAGAACAGAGGTACATAACAAAAAAAATTAAACTAAATTATAACACTTATCACATAACAGGGACATACTAAGAGACATTGCAGCATGGAACAGACCACTAGCCTTAACCTTTATTTTCTGTGCACTCTGCTCCTCCACTGCCCACGTACCTTGGAGTAAAATTCCACACACATTATTTCAATATACTACACCATATATGACACAATTCTCTGTTTCAAATGCTATAGCCTGCAAGGGTAATGTTATCACAGGTTCTTACCTCCTGTTTTGCCACACTTCATCTCTTCCCCAAATAAGTGAGTCATGGGGCATTCTCCCATAGGCCTACCACTGACTTCTCTAGTTTACAGGGGGGTTAACCACAAGATTGGTGCCCCCAAGGCTCAGGGAGTCCATCTTGCAGAGTTCAACAGTCCTGATTAAGGATAGATTTGATGAAATTGGCACCAGACACACAGGTTACAGCCTTTTTGGTCCACCCCCTTTTGTCCAATGGTACCAAACCGCAAGTCCTTTTGGCCAAGCTCCCTGGATTCCCTCCAGCCAAAATATAAAGATGCATGAGACATGCATTTGTGGACCGCAGCCCTAGGGCAGCAGGTGACCAGTCCCAACCCCCCAATGTGATACTCTGCAAACATCCAACATGTCCAAGGGAAACAACTGGGGATGTACAAATCGATTGAGCAACCCTTCAACATGGGTAACTTTTGACTCCCAAATCAAAGAAACGGGTTTGGGCAGAGTCACCCAGACTGGTTGGTGACTTCCAGTATCATTCCCATAGCTCACTCTCTGGATCCTCCTCCAAGGGCAGATGCAGGAATTTGGTGATTTGCGATATACACCAGGCATGTCAGTGTCCTGATGGGTCATACACTTGCATGCCCCATACCCACCTTTCTGGGAACCTGCCTCCCTATCCATGGCACTTTCTGCTGCTTGGCCATGAACTTCTGGATCCTCCAGCTCCTTTTCCTACAGTGGGTATTGTGAATAAGCATCATTCATCTGTTTTCCATCCTCCAGAAACTCCTCCTGTTCCATAACACTCACAGGCAGTGGTGTCTCTCCCCTCTCACTAGTTTCCTCATGGTAGGGCTTGTCAGTGTTCTTGTTGAAGGTGGGCTGTTTGGGGACCCAGACTGGCTATCTGGCATCTTTTCCTAGGGTTTACCTTTGCCTCCACAGCTACCATGCTCCTTAAAGGGATAGTAATTTTCACAAAAACAGCAGCTCCAATTAATCTTCATAGTATATGAGCCATAGAGAGTATTATTGCAATACTGTCAGAGTAGTAGTTCAAGAGTAACTGAATGATGAAGTATCTCCCTCCTGCCCCTTTTACCTAGTGTAAGCCACCTCCCCTCAGATGTGGAATCTGGTTGCTTGACCAGACAGCTCACAGCAAGAGACAATCTTCTTACTGTGAGAACATTGAAAACCCTGCCCCCACTGACAGGTTTTTCCCTTATCTTAATTGAAGATTGTCCCTCTCTGCAATCTAACTGGGCACCTCCCTTCTGCTCTGGCTGAGCAGTGTTATATCAGTAAAAGGGTCGGGAGGGGGATACTTTATCATTCAATTACTCTTGAACTACAACTCTGACAGAACTGAAATAACACCCCCCAAGGTCCAAATACTATGAAGATTAATTAGAGCTGCTTTTATTATGAAACAGTACTATCCCTTTAACGTTTCGTCTTATGTAATCTGGGTAACTCCCATTTCTATTCTCTCTGGTACAGCAATTCCTCCTCATATTTGAGTACTACACTGGCTTGAGGTCTCTGCACTTAGCTGGGCCACCCTTTTATCTCAGCACTCTCCAGATATAGAGGTATTTTCACTCTATCTCTGTCAGCTGATCAGTAAAGCCAGGGGTCTCCTCTTTCGAATCTGATGTAAATGAGAGCTCCTCTGGCCATCTTCCCAATATTTTGTCCTGTTGATCCATCAAGTCTTCCCCAAAATCCATATCATGTAGAAACATATCTTCCACCAGGCCTCCTGGGTAGGATTCTTGCAACCCCTCTGCATAACCGACACATGACACAAAAAAATACAACAGATTACAACACAAGGGTAATTTAACACAGGGGACATAGTAAGAGGGACTTTTCAGCAAGTAGTAGGTGTAACCTTTACTTTCTGGGCACTCTTCTCCTCATCCAACACAATCTATGGAATTTACAGTACAAAACCCCACACACACACCATTTCATTACACTACACAATAACTCAATGAGCTATGTTTAAAATGTTATAATCCTGGAGGGGAATGGCACCACAGATTTACTTTCTGGTTTATTTTGTTTAGTTTTTGTTTTCTTTCCATTCTCTCTGTTTACTAGCAGAAATGGAAAGGTGTAGTGTGGCACACACCTGTATCGCTAACACCTGTCCACACCTATCTTACACACACCCTTGTGTTACACAGACCTGTGGCAGCTGTACCTGTGTCACATACCCTTGCACACACATGCAGATATACACAGGCAAATACAGCGTCCAAGACTGGGAGAAGATGGAGGGGAAAAGACATGATGGATGCTGAATAGAGGAAGCGAGAAAAAGAAGGTTAATGGGCATAGAAACTGGACTGTGAGTCACTTGAATATGGTGGGAGATACTGCAGAATAAGAGGAGATCCATGTACTTACTTTTGAGAGTACAGTGCTTTAGTGAAGATGCAATGCTTAACGTGAGGCTGAGGGAGTTGCAGCCCATATGGGTGTCCCACCCTGTGTAAAGGACGCAGTGTTCATCCTCCCCTGAAACTGTTCCCCAGGCAAGCATACCAGTGCTCTTCCTGAGCTGATAAACTGTGCAGTGATGTCCTGGAGTGAAGTACCATGTGTACGTGCATCCTGACACCATACATGTAACTGTCAGCAGGGCACTCTGTATGAGATCCGGGGTGCAGGGGAGAATGGGCATATGGGCTGTAGCTCCATCATCTTGACAGTGAGAAGTTTTGTTTTATTTGTAAGAGCTGCAGTACGGGAGGAGGCATATAAGGACACTGGGAAGTGTAGATTGATCGGGTGAGGATACAGAGCTGGTGGGGAGAACTTACAGTGAGTATAGTGAGTGGGTGAAAAAAGTGTGGGGAAAAGGGGAGGATTCAGGGAGCTTCGCCGGTCGAGGGCGACTTTCCTGAGCCAATAATAGTGTGTGAGAGGACTCCTTTAATTTATGAGGAGGAGGAGTCATTTGCCTGAGGAGGCAGGGGGGTCCTGAGCAAAGTGTTGCGGTTAAGCACCATGGTAAGGGGGAGGACCTCAGAAATGAGAGTAGTATTTTTTTGTGTGCTGGTGGGAGGAGGATGTAGAGAGCATGAGGAAAGGACGAAACAGAATCAAACTCGTATGTTATTTTTAAGAGAAGATGTTTCTTTTCACCCTTGTGACAGTGTGTTTACCATAGCCATCAGTTTTAGGAAGGAGTGAGACTCTCCTGAATCAACTGTGGGAGGCGAAGGGCAAGCAAACATGGTACACATGAGAAAGATATAAAGTGTTGATGAAGGCAGTGAATACAGGTGACGTGGAGGAGGACATGCAGCACAGGGGGTATAGAGGACAATGGGAGATGGAGCACACACAACCCGGCGAACAGGAGTGTGCGTGAGGAGTTTGGCAATTGGAGAGGGAGGTGAAACTCCTTGCAGAGATTTTGACAGGACTGCTTCCGCTCCCTGGCCAGTCCTGTCAAAATCACATCCCCTGTATGCAGTGGAGAGGCAGTATGGAGGAGATTAGAATATCTCCTCCATACTGCCACCCCAGGGGTGTCACAGGCACGGCCAGAAAATTCTCCAAGTGACTGCCTTCTCTTTTATACAGCAGATAGTATATATAATAATTAATTAGTGTTGTTTGTCAGAAGCCGGCATGCGCAATAGAGACGACTGTGTGTACTGCAGTCATGCACAGTAGAGACTGCCCGCGCCACGGCTGATACGAAGAGGGGCGCTCTGAATTCAGACCAGAATCCTCTCTGTGCCAGCACCTTCCTGGGACCAAGCAGTCCCAGGAAGGTGCGCAGAGAGGACTCCAGTCTGAATTTGGAACACCCCGCTCCGTATCAGCCGCAGCGCGTTCCGGCAGTGAGTACTGCATGACTGCAGCACCACTATTGGCCCGTGTACACACTAGTAGATAATAAAGTATACCGTTTGGGAAAGGGGTTACAAGATGTTAGCAGTATTCCCACACACCCCCAGGAATAAAAAGACAAAACTGGAGTATGCCTCTGACCCTTTAAATGTGAACCCTGTGACAGCTAATCGTAGAATTTAGATTTGGTTTGTTTATTCAGTCTTACTGCTAGGAACCAGTTCACTAGTTTCACAATAGTGAGGAAGGGGAAAGCAGGATATCATTACATACAGCACCCTGTTCATGTACTCATTACAATCAGATTGCCTCCATGCTCTGTAAGCAGGTTCTAGCTGTCACTGACAATCCTGCTGAGTCTCCTGAACACAGATGAGAGACTGTTGCTGGTTGCATTCCTTGTCTATTTTAAGGGCCACCTCCTTATAAAACTGCAGTTTGTGTTGAGGAGCACAAAAGAAAATTGATATAGCGGTATGTATTAAAGAATTGATTGGTACTGGAAAGCATGTCCACTGAAGAGTAAATTATTGATTGTTGCTGTATTGTAGGACCAAAACTCCTCCACTGTAGGTTCCTTACTTTCCTAAGAAGACATCAGTTGAAGCAGTCTGGGGTCTTTAAATCCAGTAATGATGAATATCCAAATCTGTAGACATGATATCCATTATTATAAAAGAATATTTTTAGGAAACCAATGCACTCAGAATTGATTCTTAGTGAACATTAGGATTTTTTGCCAAGACTCTGAGGAGAGCAGTGTTACATCAGTAAAAGGGACAGGAGAGGGATATTTTATCATTCAATTACTATTGAACTACAACTCTGACAGTACTGAAATAACACTCTCCATGGCCCAACTACAATGAAGAAAGTAGTCTGCTGATGTGGCAGCACTATGTAATGTAATACACCGTAGAAGGATTTGGATATTATGAGGGAATGGGCAAATAAATGGCAGATGAAGGTTAATATAAATAACTAATGTTTGGCACAAGCGTTGGCAACCATATGCAATCAGCTGCTGTTGGGAAGCCACATATATGAAAGTGGTATAGATGTATAGAGGAAGATTTCATCTTCAACAGAGGAAGTAAGATATGTGCATGTTGTTGTATTGTTTGCCTATTCATTTGGTGATGGCAGAAACAATGGATGCATTTAACCCACTTAACAATCCTTTGGCATGCGAAGACCGCCACCGTTTTTTTCCTTTAAGGACTGGTGACGGTCCTGGCACATCATGTACTTTTTACTTACAGCTCTCCTGCTGGAGCACTGTAAGTAAAAAACGGGGTCTGAAATTGATATCTTCGAGACCAGGTCACATGTGCTGGTGCGTCGGCATTCATCAAAGCGGTTCATAAGGGAAAGTAACTTCACGGGACCGCTAGTTCTTAAGGGGTTAAGAGAGGATTGAATACATTTGTAGCAGAAGGGAACCTACAGGTTTCTCATTTTTGGTTTACCGTTTAAAAGGTTGAACTTGATCACATGATATAGTTATTTACTATAGTAAATTAGGATAAAAAAGACATAACTGTAACTCCACGGTAAAACCTCCCCTGTAATAATGGCGTGCAGTGTGGGGCACCATTTATGAAACAGGGATGTGCAACAGCTAATAAAGGAAACAGTATTTATTATGTTTAAAAAAAAAAAAAAAAAAAGTTTTATTACACTCGGAAAGTGCCAAGGGTATGACTGGTATATACAAACATATTCAAGGCCAATCCAAAGGTCGCTGTAGAGAATTCTTTATTCAAAGGCCATAAGGAAAGTGAGAGGTGGGGGTGTCAATTAAAGGGATAGTAATACATTGATGTAATTACTTTTAATACAGATGAGATCCTAGTCCATAGATCATCCTGCGGCTCTTCAGCAGAGCCAAAATCTTGCTCTTTAGAAAGAATACTTCATTTGAATGGTCTTCGTGTGTCTGGTTTGCAAGTACACGTTGTAGACCGTTCAAATGAAGTATTTCTTTCTAAAAAGCGCAATTTCAGCTCTGCTGAAGAGCTGCAGGACGGTCTGCGGACCGGGATCTCCATCTGTAAGATAGAAAGCTGACGTCAGTGCAAGGGGAGGGAAGGGGGGACTTTGTAAGTTGATATCTCTCAAATCATAAAGGACTGAGAGATATTTTTATGTAATTTTTTTTTAAGATAAGAATATACAGAATTGTAGCCTAATAATCTAAAGATGAGTGATTCTAGATCAAACCAATTCTGCCATAGGGAACTAATAAACATTAGAGGAAAAGAGCTACAGCGGGGAAGGATAATTTAAGGTGCTGGACCACAGTTCAGACTATGTGATGAAGATGATGAGAGTTACAGTCCGCTGACAGCTGAGGGCTTTTCACAAAATTGATAAAAAAAGTATTCTGCATGAAACGCGTAGTTGTATGCAACTTCTCCTTGCCAGGAACGATTGTGGCTATATTGTTGGCGAGATATCCTTCAACTATTCATGTACATAATCTCTGTATTTTTATTTATGTATTTTGTATAAATCACAGATATTTTTTTCGTTTAGATCTGTTTTGTAATTGATCTGGTTTATTCACCCCTTTATGAGGATACTTTTCCATATTAAATTTATTTTTTATACATTGCAAATCTGTGTCAGTTATACTCTTTGTGTAGACACTATATATTTTTATTTTTTTAGTTTGTTGGTTTGTTTGGCTAATTTATGTAGTTAATTCTCTAGAGCTTTTTTTTTTTTTTTTTTTTTTTTTTTTTGCATATTTTTAGATGCTGTGTATCCTTTATTATTGTAGGGCATCCCCAAGAGGAAGTCAGCACCGAGCTCCATTTGTATTTTACTTTGTGATGAATCTTGAGGGGAGAGTTTGGACTCCCAAGAGGGCTAAAGGCTGCAAGACTCCAGGTACACAAGATTCCTTAAAGGGATAGTAATACTTAAGTATTACTAATCCCTATAGCAAAGTACTACTTTAAAAAAAACTTATTGCCCCCAGTGTCATTCAAACCTTTATGGTTTGAGAGATGAACGCTTCTAAAGTTGCCCTCTCCCTCCCCCTTCCCCGTAGTCAGCATTCTAGCTGACTCTGGGAAATCCGGTCAGAGATCATCAAGCGGCTCTGCAGCAGAGCCGAGATCGTGTTTACTAAAAAAAAAACTTTCACTAAAACAGTCTTCTACGTGTGTAGAAGACCATTTCAGTGAAAGTTTTCTTTTTTAGTAACGCAATCCGGCTGTGCTGGAGAGCCACCTGAAAGTCGTACGACTCTCTTCCTTTCAGTCAGCTAGAATGCTGACTAAGGGGAAGGGGGAGGGAAAGGGAAATTTTAGAAGCGTTCAGCTCTCAAACCATAAAGGTTTGAGAGATGACACTGGGGGCAATACATTTTTTTAAGTAGTACTTTGCTATCGGGATTAGTAATACTTAAGTATTACTATCCCTTTAAGATGCCTCCAACGCAGTCATGCACTGTAGAGACTGCACAAAAGCACAGAATGCTCCCAGCATTCCTACACCTCCCAGCATTCTGTGCTCACAGCATTCCTACACCTCCCAGCATTCTGTGCGTTCGGGCAGTCTCTACTGTGCATGATGGCTTCTGACAAACATCCTAGCGAATTATTATATAGGATGATGGCCTGCACTGAATAAGCTAAATGGGAATCTAGAGCAAACAAGCCACACCTAATGGACAAGTCAACCTTCCTCAAAGTCTATTCTTTTAAATGTTTTTTTTTAGTTCTTGGCAATGTGGTGTAGACCTGTGTAGCATTAAAGCAGGAAAAATCCCCATTTAAATCAAAGAGAAATGCCGTTTGTTCTCCTGTGGTGCAGTTGGTTTGCTCCAGAATTTCTCCTTTTGCTTACTGAATACAGCCCTGTAACAACTGGTTTCTGCACATGGTAAGATGTTAATCCAGGGAGAAATTCAATTTTCATTATAGACTCCAGAAGGAATTGGTTTATCCACTGGAGCAGAGGGCAGGAGTGTCAAACTCACATAGTTGAGGGTGCATACATTTCCTTCCAAGGAGGACTACAACACTGGCTGCTGGGGTCCATCGAATGCGTGTGTGTGTGTGTGTGCGTATATATAACAATTAAAATTCTTTATTTAATCAACGTTTCAATCCAGTGTGGATCTTTATTCTTCATATATCCTTCATATATATATATATATATATATATATATATATATATATATATATATATATATATATATATATATATATATATATATATATATATATATATATATATATATATATATATATATATATATATATATACACACACACATACACAGTGGAAAAACTACACTCACAGGTCTTTTAGGATGAATACAAAGTCCTGATTTATTCTATCAATGTTTTGAGAGACTGGAACAGCAGGTTTACTACAGACTGTCAGTGAGTGCTCTACCACAATACTGCATTACATATATATATATATATATATATATACATACACACACACACACACACACATATGTAACCCTGTGAGTGTCAGAGAGGTAACTATTGCAGCACAATGCACTGGATGCCTTTCTGGCACTCAAAAGGATATATGTGTATATATACACACATATATTCACATGCATACATTCAAATGCACACATATAATGTGGATCTGTAAATACTGCATATTAATTCACATTATGAAAATGTTGGGATCTATGATACACTGTCTGACACACCAGCCTTGTTCTTGTCCACTGGTAGTCACAGAACCACAGGCTTGTCCAATGTCTAACATCACTTTAATATTAGTATTTATATAGCACCTTTCTCCCAGTGCATAGGCGTGCGCACGGGGTGTGCCGGGTGTGCCTAGGCACACCCTAATCACAGACCCCTGCTGAGACCACGCATAATAGCAAAGAAGTTAAAGCTGCAGGGTTTCACCATCTCCGGGTCTCCTGATTAAACTTGCAATGAGTCAGCCAATTGGAAGGATGAGCGATGACAACGTGATGACGTTGACATCATGCAAGTCACAGGAGCAGTAGAAGCAGTGAGTGGAGGCAGAGTGGTTAGCTGAGCTGGAGTTTGCTCCACACAGAGATAGGCAGAATAATTTATATAAATATAAGCAATTGCAAGGAGTGGGAAATAGGCGCCCTCTAATGCCTGAGCAGGGCTATGGCAGCCGTTGGTAAAAATCACTTTACTTAACTGGAGTGCGAGCAGCAGCAGACACACCCAGCTCCTCCCCTCACTGCTAGCCCCAAAGGCTTAGAAGACTGGAGCTCCTGTACAGGCACGATATGGAGAGTCTACAGCAGGTCAGCTTTTACCTGGAACTACAGCAGCAGTCATACACAGGCACAGCTAGCCTTAGCCTTCACATAGGAACATTTATTTGTACCCCACACAACTAGACAAACTTACACAGCAACTAAAGGTTAGTCTTATATGGACTGCATTCCTGTAATAACTAACACATCTGTTGACTATGCAGTGAATATCTGAACACATAAAATGTCACATTCTTGTCCACCAAAATGGTATAAACACTTAAAGTAATAACAGACATAACACCAATAACAAGTAATTATACTTGCTGTTTGTTCCACACTCGCTGGTCACACATACACTTGTATACAAGAGTAAGTGAAGGGAAACAAATGCAGAGTTCCAAACAGCCACAAGCTCCACACTGACAATGAATAATGGAATGACCTGCCTCACTTATGTACTAAGAAACTGGAGTAATTGTGGGGTAAACAAACTGAACCATAGAGGGACAAATAAACATAAAACCTCCCCCAAAAATCATTGATTTAACCCTTTTCCTGCCAGAGAGTTATCCAACACATAGCACTACAATCTGTTGGATAACATTCTGGCACTCAAAGGGTTAGTTGAGACTTTTTACCTCTAGAATGATAGAGGTCTCCAACAAATTCTGATGATTTGAAAACCTTTCTAACATTTAAGTGGTTAAAAGCCCCACTTTTGTCATTTGTTCCCTATGGTGCAATGAGTTAATTCCAGAATTACCCCAGTTTCTTCATACATCAGCCTCACTGGTTTGTCTGTTGCAATTTCACATTAGATGTCCTGGTTAGAAGATTCTTAATATATAGTTTTTATATATATATATATATATATATATTATCCTGGATAATTGTATCTGCACAGTGCCGAGCCATGCAATCTTTACAATATGACAATAAACCGAAATTAGTATGTATAACATTGCAGGTAGGCACAATATAAGAGTACATGATGAATTAAATTAACACTTTGGATACCAGAGGGATGATCAACGCATTGCTCTGCAATGTATTGTGCTCTCCTATGCCAATCAAAGGGTGAAGGTGCAGTACTTTGCAATGCGTTGCATAACCCTCTGGCACTCAATGGGTTAAGACCTGGGGTGGAGTTGCATGGTGGGGTCGGGGGGCCCCATGGCAATTTTCGCACCAGGGCGTGGTGGCTTCTAGTTACGCCTCTGATCGCAGGGCCGGATTAACATAGAGGCTGAGCTCCAGGCCCACAAATTAAAATAGGCCCAGACCTCCCGGCATAAAAAGCCGCCCGCTCGGACGCCCCCACCCGCGAGAACAATCGCTCCAGCTGCCGGCAGCTAAGCGATATTCCCTAAGTGCCATTGTCAGTGTCTGTCACTGACATTACGCTTCCCTTCATTGAGTCTATTGAGACTCAGTGTGTAGGGAAGCTACTTGATAGCTGTGCATGCTTACACAACCTTCAGGTCTGTGTATCATGCGCATGATAATGACAACACCATTGGGAGCGTGGGTGCCAATAACCATGCGCTCTGCATGCCAGAACACTGCATTATGCACTTCCTGTCTTGAATCGTCTCTTTGCTAGCAGTTTGTTGGTGGCCTGTATCTGATGTGGGCAGTGTGTGGAGGACGGAGGTAGGCAGTGTGTGGAGATGGACATGGTGGGCAGTGTATGTGGAGGTGGGCAGTGGGCACAGAGTGTGGCGGTGGGCAGTGGGTACAGAGTGTGGAGGGGGTCAATGGGCACAGAGTGTGGAGGGGGTCAGGACAGAGACGGGTGGACAGTGTGTGGAGGACGACAGGGTGTGGAGGGGGACAATGGGAACAATGTGGAGTTGGGCAGGGTGTTGGAGGTGGACAGTATGTGAATGAGGCCAGTGTGTGGAGGTGGTGGGCACTAGGGAGGAGGACAGGGTGGACAGTGTGTGGAGAAGGACAGGGTGTGGAGGTGGGCAGTATGGAGATGGACAGGGTGGACAGTTTGTGGAGGTGGACAGGGTGGGCAGTCTTTTTACTGTTCTCTGTCTGTAAAATACAGTTTGAAACAGTGGTATTAAAATTAATGTGCAGTGGCTAACCGTTCTCCCTCCCATAAAAGCATTCTAAATTACAATATATGACAAAATGGAGAGTTTTAAGCTCATAAGGGTAAATTTGGCAACATCTGTTGGTCACATTGCATAACTAATTTGCTATTATATTTGTATGTTGTGTGTCCATTTGGTTCCCAGTTCAGATTAATACATTTATTCAGCACACACACATATATACATATATACGCACGCGCGCGCACGTGTGTGTTTGTTCTTTTGGGTGCACACCCTAATGCAATTGGCTGCGCACGCCTATGTCCCAGTGGGACTCAAAGCACTTTCAGCATTAACCAAACCGGCTGTTGAATAATAGATGTTATTATTACCCAATCAATGGTATTCATTTATTGACCTCGGAAGGATTCAAACCTATTACCTTGAGGTTTGAACAGGCTCTGCAGTTAGGGTATTTACCACCGAGCTATCTCATTGGCTTCCCCTGGTAGTCACAGAACTACACATACACTATCTGACACCCAGTTTTGTTACACTAGTAGTCACAGATTCCCACATACACTGTCAGACATCCCAGTCTTCTTCCACTGTCTGCTTCCCCAGCATTGTTCCACTTTCCCACTAGTACTCAGAACTGCACATACACTCACATACCAGCCTTATTCCACAGTCTTTCTGGTAGTCAAAAACCACTCATACATTGACACCTCAGACTTCTTTAGAGCACCAGCAAGTAGGGTATGCCTGTACTAAAGGCAAAATTGGAAATTGCTTCAATGGTTTGATTTTCCTTTGGATAACATGTTGATCTGGCAAAGGTTTAACCTAAAGGGATAGTAATACTTCGTTTTAACTTTATTTTATTTTGTAGGCATTAAAAAAACATGAAGAATGATATAAGTCTTATCTCTCAAACTTTTATGGTTTAAGAGATATTCACAAGCAAAGTTTCCCCTCCCCGCCCCTTTTACCTAGTGTAAGCCATCTCTTCTCAGATGTGGATCTGGTTGTAAGACCAGACAGATAACAGCAGGGGACAATCTTCTTACAATGAAAACAATGAAGGCCCTTCTCCCCTTGACAAGTTTTTCAGGTTTTCCCCTTATCTTAATTGAAGATTGTCCCTCTCTGCAGTCTACCTGGGCACCTCCCTTCTGCTGTGGCTGAGCAGTGTGACATCAGTAAAAGGGGCAGGAGGGAGACACTTTGTCATTGAATTACTCTTGAACTACAACTGACAGAATTGATATAACACTCTCCAAAGTCCAAATACTATGATGATTAATTAGAGCTGCTTTTATTTTGAAACATTACTATCCCTTTAATCGAGCGTTGTCTTTTTTTCAACATCCACAAATATGAAATTATGTAATCCAACAGCTGTATTGCTTAAAATTTTCCATTCCCAGAGGATGAGTGAATTAATATGGTCCTGTGTGTTGGCTATGAACCTGGGGTTTCACCAGCTACATGGTTTGTCTGAGATCCATGGTGTATCTGCAAGACTACCTAGCTGGTCCAGATGATGTTAAAAGAACAGGATGCCCCACTTACCATAATGTGGAGAAAAAAAGCTCAGGGGCCAGTATGAATCAACTTTGTGTTTATTGTTTTTTAAAGAGATAGAAATACTTTGAAATAAGTATATTTATAATTTACTTGCATGAAGTCCTATCTCTCAGACCTCTATGGTTTGAGAGATATAAGCTGTCAAAGTTTCCCTTTCCCTCCCCTTGCACGTCAGCTTTCCGAGTTTGAGAAGGAGATCCTGTTCAACAGACCGTCCTGCACTCTTCAGTAATGCCGTGATCACGTTAGTTAGGCAGAAATACTTCATTTGTATGGTCTACAACATTAACTAGCATGATCACGGCACTGCTGAAGAGAGAGCAGGACGGTCTGTTGAACGGGATCTCCTTCTCTAACTCGGAAAGCTGACGTACGTGCAAGGGGAAGGAAAGGGGAAATTTGACAGCTTGTATCTCTCAAACCATAGAGATTTGAGAGATAGAACTTGGTGCAATTGATTTCGTTTTTTTAATACCTATAGAAATTAATATACTTGTTTCGAAGAATTACTATCCCTTTAAAAAGTTATTACTGGGTATCGTATCCATGGAGACAGGCTTTATTCTTTCTGCACTTCTGCAGGATCCAAACTGAGGCCCTGGAGTCTTGCAACAAAGAATCATATTTGCCTTCATGAATGTGTTATCAAGTAATGATTCAAGATTAAATAAGGAGAATCACTGTAGACATAACTGAATTACAGTCAGAAGCCCTTAGTATTTATTTTCTCAAGATTCAATATTAGGATGTTACAGTTCATCTAAGGCTGAGAGGGGTAGATTAATATTGAGTGCTTTAGGCAACTCTGTACCAGGTAAAAACACTGTGTACATTTTCCTGCTGGAATATTAACCATTTAAAGACAAGAGGGTTGTGCAACACATTGCAATGCATTGCACATCCCTCTGGCCCTTAAAGGGTTAAAGACATGGATATCACTCTGTGTGTACATTATACTTTCTTTAAAACTAACTAATTACTTGTCCAAACCTCTATCTTTAACCCTTTTTAGTGCCAGAGGGGCATGCAATGCGTTGCATACCCGTCTGGCACTAAAAAGGGGTTAATGTTCAAAAGAAAACTGGAACAATTTTTGGAGCAAACCAACTGTACCATAGGGGAGAGGAAAAAAGATCTTAATTTAAATGGACTTATTAACCTTAAAGGGATAGTAATGTCAAATATTTACAAACGTTAATCTTGTAGGCATTAAACAATTAACCCCTTAGGGACCCTTGACGTACCAGGACCGTCACGGTCCTTGAACTACTCAAGGACCGATGACGGTCATGGTACGTCACGTACTTTTTACTTACAGCGCTCTACCGGGAGCGCTGTAAGTAAAAATAGGGCATGAAATAGACCGCTCCAAGATCGGAGCGATCTCTTTCAAGCCCCATAGTGACGCGTCAACGTGCCCCTATGTGGTTGTTATGGGACGGAAATGTCCCATAACCTCCGGTCCTTAAGGGGTTAAACTAAAAGCCCCCAGGGCTATCTCTCAAACCATAAAGGTTGTAGTGAAAGTTCCCTTCTCCCCTTTTCCTGACATCAGCGCTCTAGCTGACTGCAGGGGTATCCGGTCCTGGGACCGGCAGAAGTTCTTCAGCAGAGCCGAGATCGTGTTATTGGAAAAGAAATCCTTCACTGGAACAGTCTACAAAGTGTGCTTGGTTTGCAGGCACACTTAGAAGGCCGTTCCAGTGAAGGATTTCTGTTTCAATAATGTGATTGTGGCTCTGCTGCAGACCCGCTGGCTGGTCCCAGGACCGGTTTCCCCTGCAGTCAGCTATAGCGCTGTCGTTAGGGAAAGGGGAAGAAGGGGGGAACTTTAACTACGATTATCCCTCAAACCATAAAGGTTTGAGAGATTGAACTGGGGACATTTAGTTTCATTGTTTAATGCCTACAAGATTCCTGTTTGTAAATATTTGACATTACTATCCCTTTAAATGGTAGATTGGTGTCCATTGCATCGCTTTGCAATGCGTTGGAAACCTCTCTTGCATTTAAGGGTTAACTGCTCCATGTAAAAGGGAATTCTACCCCACTGCGTTCTATAGGTCTCCAATGCATTGTTTCACAATGAATTAAAGCGGAACTACCACCACTAAGAAACTTTGTTTGTAATAATTCTTCTGCTGCTTAGTAGCGCTAGTCACCAGAATTATTACCTCTTCATGGAGAAATAAGAAGTGATCCTCGGCTGACAGGCAGGACGGAGCGCGGACATCTTGCCCTAGTGACGTCCATGCACCTGTGCTGTCAGTGCCAGACGGCTGTAGCAGGCGTTGCTAGGAGCCATTCAGCTCTGGAAGGGACTGACAGCGCAGGCGCGCGGACGTCACTAGGGCAAGATGTCCGCTCTCCGTCCTGCCTGTCAGCCAGGATGACTGCATATTTCTCCATAAAGAGGTAATAATTCTGGCGATTAGCGCTACTAAGCAGCTATTATTACAAACAAAGTTTCTTAGCGGTGGCACTTCCGCTTTAATCAATGGGAATTGGGATTTTTATTCAGTGCATTGCAAATCAATGTGTTGGCTACCTCTCTAGTGCGCAATGGGTTAAATCTGCCTATTAGTGGTTGCTCTGCCTGTCATCTTAGACTGTGGAGTTCTTGTATCTCTCCAGTTGATCATTTGTCTGTCTTGAGATATTTTTATCCTTCTCCCCTCTCCTTGGGAGGGGTGGTGTGTGTGTGAGAGAGTGACAGAATTAAGTAAGGGGTAGTGGTGGGATACTGGGCATTTTAAATTTGGATCTTACAGCGTGTTTCTGTTAATGGGAAGAGGGGTGGGATTTGGTGCAAGCTCACTCTCTGACCTTGAGTCACTAGGACTGGCATTCCTTTGAAGAGAAGAATCTTGAGATTGGCAGCCACAGCTGTTGCCTATAGTGGGGGGCAGGGCCAGGACCTGGACGCCACTCACAAACCAGGCGTGTGCATTTCCACTCCCAAGCTGGTCTTCCCAATGTTTCCTGATTGCTCGCTTATGCTTGTTCAGTTACAAGTGAGGAGAGCAAGCGGTCATCTCCAAAATGATATTTCCTGATTGGATCTGACACCTGACTTACTTCTACCTTCTCACTTTGAAGTCTCCATTTCTTTGGAATCTATGGATTCTGATGTTTTGTAACCCAGACGTGGCCTACCCTGCCTAAATTCCACTTTGCAGCCTTGTGGTTTCTTCATACCTAAGGATTATATGAACCTTCTCCGTGCAGAAATGGGTCAGGACCAAACGAAGCAGCAGATCCAGAAGGGCCTTCAGCTTTATCAGTCCAACCAGACAGAGAAAGCTCTACAGGTCTGGACTAAAGTGTTGGAGAAGACCACAGATGCGACGGGCAGGTTCCGGGTCCTTGGTTGCCTGATCACCGCTCACTCAGAGATGGGGAGGTACAAAGATATGTTAAAGGTAATCAGTGGCCCCTCTTCTTTATGAAGGGCTATATGCCTATAGATACAGTGGTGCAATTCTGGGGCAAACCAAGTTCACCACTGGGTACAAAATTCAAGTTAAAGGGGTTATTAACCCACTGAATGCAAGAGAGTCTGATATAATAAGAATTGAAGCAAAACCAACACTACCCATAGAAGAAAAAATGGTCCCATTGATTTAAATGGATCTTTAAAACCCTTGAATACCAATGAGGCCTCAAATTCATTGCTAAAATTTAAATAATTTGGAATCTGGTGAATTTTTATTTGATGTCTGTGATGCAATTGGTTTTATTTGTACACGTGACCCTATGTACAAAATGACATTTTACACACACTAACAAAATCAGCTCATTTTCTAATTTCATGTATTCAAGGGACAGTAACACCTAATCTGTACAAATATATATATATATATATATATATATATATATATATATATATATATATATATAGTAGGATTTGTCCTTCTGAGTAAAATAAAGGTACTCCCACTGATGAGAGATGTTTTATTCAAAGTTATTGCAGCTTTACCATAGTTTTTTGGGTGCCATATTTCAGTGGCCTGACGTTTTACAGTGGTGCTGTTGCTACACCATCCTATGGAGGTTTATAGGCGACTGACCAGCACTGTCCATAGGATGTTGTTGCAACAGCACCACTGTAACGTTTCAGGTCACTGAGATACTGCGCCTAAAAATGTCAAGTTTGAGTTGCAATAATTCTTGAATATATTGCCACTCAACAGTGGGAGTACCCTTGTTTTACTCAGGAGAATAAACCTTGCAATATATATGTTTCTACATATTGTGCATTACTATCCCATTATGGGTAATATAGTCAATATTCATGAAATCAACAGAGACATTTTGGTGCAAACCAGCTTCACAAAACAGGCAAAGAGCAATTCCCAAATTTCCTTTGGTTTAAAGGAGACTTTTAACCCCTTCAATTCTAGAGCAAAGCAATGTGTTGGAGACCCCTAGCATTTAAGGAGTTAAAAGCTCCCTTTAAATAAATGGAAATTAAAAAAAAAAAAACAACTTTTTTTGTGCCTTATGGTGCAGTCAGTAAGCCGGTAGGGCCCCCTGCATCCCAATACAACTTCTCTATGCTGCAGTGTCCCTTCAAGATGTCAACAAGGGCTATGTGATGCAATGATGTCATCATGCAGCGCTGATCCCAGTGAGGTCACTGCTGGACACTAGTGAAGGAAGAAGCCCATCGGGATGAGGCGGACCCCACCGGCTTCAACACTGTTTATATGCATCTTGGCCAGGAACATAATCCCATTGTAGTAAATGGGAGAGTTATGCTCCAGACCTGACACTAATGACTATTTTAGAAAGTAGCCCCTATTGATTCTGGGTCTTCTTTTCAGTTTTCAATGTGCTGATTCACTCACAGAATTTCTTAGTCAGATTTGTTTTGTGAATGAGAGGATTCTACATGGCTACTTTGACTCATCATGAATGAGAAGGCAGACCTAGTGTTACTGACCTGCAATGTGAAATGGACATATACACATGTATACATACACACACTATGGGCCTTGCACAACCATCTACACCAAATGGGCAAAATAAAAATTCCCCATAAAGGCCCCATTTAACCCCTTGAGGACTAGATGGTTTTACAAAAACACTGGTTGCAATGCATTGCACATCCTTCTGATCCTTAAAGGGTTAACCCCTTAAGGATCAATGTTGTGCCAGGACTGAATTCATGTCACTGAATTCAGGGGTCCCTGTGCAGTTGCACACCGCTCAGGGATCCCTGAATCAAATGGCAAAAAAAAAATGCCCCGTGGTCCTTAACTGCCGGCTGTGCGGCTCGTGGACAGTCCTTAAGGGTTAAATCAGTAGGAATGTTTATTTGTCCCCTGAGGTGCAATTGGTTTGTTCTAGAACTGCACCTCTTTCCTTGCACGTGTATCTGAATAAAGTAGGTAAAAAAAAACACTTGTTTAACCCATTAAAGCCCAGAGCAACTCACCTGACACTCCCTGCCATCCAGATACTAATATCCCACACTGCCCTCCCTCTTGCCTGCTAAACCCTGCCAGTCAGATATTAATATTCCGTGTTGCTCTCCCTCCCAACTGCCACTCCATGCCATCCAAATATTCCAAACTGCTCTCCCTCCCACCTGCCACTCCCTACCATCCAGATATTTCCATTCCACACTGCTCTCCCACCTGCCACTCCTTGCTATCCAGATATTCCGCATTGCTCTCCCTCCCACCTGTCACTCCCTAACAACGTGACATTAGCAGTCCACACTGCTCTCCCTCACACCTGCCACTCCTTTCCATCCAGAAATTATCATTCCACTCTGGACTCCCTCCCACCTGCTACTCCTTGCCATCCAGATATTCTGCACTGCTCTCCCTCCCACCTGCCCCTCCCTGCCAGCCAAATAATAACATTCCACACTGCTTGCTTTCATGTGTCCCACTCCCTGCCAGATACTAACATTCCACTCTGCCCTACATAGCTGTCACTCTCTGCCAGCCAGATACTCACATTCCACATTGCTCTACCTCACACCTGCCACTCCATGCCAGCCAGATACTAACATTCCAAATTGCTCTCCATCACATGTGCCACTCCCTGCCAGTTACTAACATTCCACACTGCTCTCCTTCATACCTGCCACTCTCTGCCAACCAGATACTTACATTCCACATTACTCTACCTCATACCTTCCACTATCTGCCAGCCAGATACTAACATTCCAAATTGCTCTCAATAACATCTGCAACTCCTAGGGTTGCCACCTTTTCTTCAAAAAAATACCGGCCATGGCATTCCCTCCATAGACTTAACATTGGAGAGAAGCCAATTTTTTACCGGCCTGCCGGTAGTATACCGGCTGGGTGGCAACCCTACCAACTCCCTGCCAGACATATACTATTATTCCACACTTCTCTCCCTCCTACCTGTCACTCCCTGCCAGAGAGATACTAACATTCCATACTGCTCTCTCTCTCTCCCACCTGCCTCTCCCTGACAGCCAGGTTCTAACATTTCCCGCTGCTCTCTCTTACATCTGCCATTTCCTGTCAGCCAGATACTCTAACATTCCACACTGTTCTCCCTCACACCAGCTATTCCTTGATGACCAGTACTAGCTAATTTGCATACAGTGACATAAATAAAAGATATTTATAATTGATCTTTGAAATAAAAAATGACTTATTTAAATAAGCTCTTTAGAAATAACATATAGGTTACAAATGATTTAATCATTCCATCCCCCTGGTGGTTCTCAACCCTTTTTATATGAAGACTTTGAAATACGTTAACATTTAGTTTCCAGTGTATATGTATGGAAATTGTTATGCACAATGTTATTTGCTGTAGTTCTGAAAGAGATCTAAGAATAAATATATATTTATGTATTGTACCATGACTGCATTTTCCCCCATAACAGCCATGACAACCCCCTCTTTCCCCCTATAAAACACACCACTACTTTCTTGGGAAGAAAGGGCCACAGCATTTATTAACACAAACTTTATCAACAATATGCCTGCCACCCAGCACACACCGGGGGGATGTGGCATGATGTACAACACAAGTCCCATGAGTCTCCACTCCCACTCGCGTTGTTAGCTCATGAGTGGGAGACTAACTCCCCAAAATCCACCAGGGCAAATTATGCATCTAACCGTTGGGGAGGACCCACCCCCGCTTCCACTAAAACTAAGCGCTGTGACAAAATAAACAAAACAAAATAGGGAGGGAGGGAACAAAACTAGCGTAGCTATTCTTCTATTCCCCCTGAGGTTTACAGCTGCACAAAATGGTGCCGAAGACCCAGGGGGAATATTTATAAACAAATACCTTCCGGGGAGATAGCCAATAACTAACCCCAGGAAACAAAATATTTTTAAACTAGGGGCTAAACGGACTGTCCCGCAGTCATGCCCCCTCCCCTCACACTTTGGTTCAGGGAAAGGGGCTTTCATGAAGGTCTTGATAAATAAGCTATAAAATACTGGAATACAGGAAAATTCCTGCTTGCATATTTGAGGTGGCTTGAGAGAAAACAGTGGAGTAACAATAGGGGTCGCAGGAGTCGCACCTGTGACTGGGTCCGTCACTCCAGGAGACTGGCCGCCCCCTGCGACCCCCTTGCCACGCACCCTCAGCAACTGTGTACCGGCGACCAGTGCTCTAGTAATACAGAGCGCTGGGAGATGACATCATCTCCCAGCGCTCTGCATTACTGAGAACCGCATGGGAGCTTCAGCTCTGTGCCAAAGGAGGCACAGATCACGCTCGTGATGCCACGCTGCTAGACCACCAGGGACTCGAGGTAGGGGCATTGTGAAAATATGTATGAGGGCAATGTGGAAGGGACATTGTGAAGGTATGGGGGCAATGTGGAAGGGACATTGTGGAGATTGAGGGGTACTGTGGAGACTGAGGGGTGATGTGGAGATTGAGGGGCATTGTGGAAGGGACATTGTGAAGATATGGGGGTAATGCAGAGATGGGGCAATGTAGAGATGGGGGCAATGTGAAGATATGGGGGCAACGTGGAGATTGAGGGGCATTGTGGATATGGGGGTAATGTGGAGATTGATGGGAATTGGGGAAGGGATATTGAGGAGAAATGGGGTCAATGTGGATATTGAGGGGCAGTGTAGATATGAGGGCAATGTGGAGATTGAGGGGCATTGTGGAAGGGATATTGTGGAGATATGGGGGGCAATGTGGATAATGAGGAGCAATGTGGCTATGGGGGCAATGTGCAGATTGAGGGGCATTGTGGAGATGGGGGCTATGTGAAGATTGAGGGGCAATGTGAAAGGGGCAATGTGGTCGGGGGGGCATGGCAATTCTTGCACCAGGGCCCGGTGGCTTCTAGTTACGCCTCTGAGTGAAAAATATTAATAACCCCAAATATGTACACTAAACTCTGATCTCAAACATGACTAACACTTAAATATTTAAAGCGGAACATTTATATGTGAAAATGTTTTATCCATGGGTTTAAATTAGCCCAACTGCATTAGCCTTGGTGCTATTTTTAAATTCTACCTACCTACTATTTAAGATACGGAGACTTGAAATGTGCCACTTCCGCATTCTACGGCACACTTTATATGCAGCACAATGAAGCAGTACTTCCCACCTCCAGTAGAATGGTAAACAGAGCTTGCTGTAATGATAGCCCACATAAATACAAATACGAAGGGAAGAGTGAACGAGTTCCCTGGGGCAGCTGGGAGCGAGGTGGGAAGTACTGCTCCATTGTGCTGCGTATAAAGTGTGCCACAGAATGCGGAAGTGGCACATTTCAAGTCTCCGTATCTTAAATAGTAGGTAGATAAAATAAAAAAAATACCAGGGCGAATGCAGTTGGACTAATTTAAGCCCATGTACAAAACTTTTTCACATATGAATGTTCACCGTTAAGTGACAGAGGGGTGTGTAACACTAAATAACAATGTGTTGTACACCTCTTAGGCCTTGATTCAATTCTCCCCAACTCCAGATTAAAGGGGAACTACCACCCCGCAATAACTTAACCTTGATTGATTCTTCATCTGGCGACTAGCTGCTTAGTAGCGCTAGTCGCCAGAAATATTACCAGGTTCTGAAGATTTCGGCATTTTAGGGATGCTCACAGGAGCAGGAAGCAGCTAGTCGCCAGATGAAGAATCAATCAAGGTTAAGTTATTGCGGGGTGGTAGTTCCCCTTTAAAACAGACGACTGTAGTTTTTCAAGCACGGCAAGCTACTCAATTACTTGTGCTTCAAAAAAAGCCCAGATACATAAAAAACTCAACGTTGGGCGCATTTTCGCCCATAGGAAAAAAGCAACAAAAAAACCCCACAGAAATATGCCAATCAATTGCACTCGTTAACCCTTTGTGTGCCAGAGGGGTACTCAACGCATTACAGAGCAATGAGTTGCTTACCCCTCTGGCACTGAAAGGGTTAAGGGACCAACTTTGGGCCAGATTCTATTGCAGGTGCTGAATGTTAACTCCCGTTTTATCAAACATTTTCCTATTGAAAGGGGAACTACCACCCGACACAATCTTTACCTTCACTAAATCCCCATCTGGCGACTAGCTGCTTAGTAGCGCTAGTCGCCAGAATAATTACCTTATTTAATAGACTTCTGCTCTCCTCCCCAGCTGACAGGCAGGACAGAGCGCGGACATCTTGCCATTGTGACGTCCGCGCGCCTGCGCTGTCAGTCCCAGCCAGGTCTAGGAGGCGTTGCTAGGAGACGGCCGTCTCCGGCTGGGACTGACAGCGCAGGTGCGCAGACGTCACAATGGCAAGATGTCCACACTCTGTCCTGCCTGTCAGCTGGGGAGGACAGCAGAAATCTATTAAATAAGGTAATTATCCTGGTGACTAGCACTACTAAGCAGATAGTCGCCAGAGGGGACTAAGTGAAGGTAAAGATTGTGTCGGGTGGTAGTTCCGCTTGAAGTCTATGGGGAAAACTGGAGATAAAGCAGAGATAAAAGTAGCACCTGTAATAGAATCCAGCCCTTTAACGTGTGAAAATCTGCACCCAGTTTTTCTGGGCACAGAGTCCCTTAACGAATCCCCAAAGTGCAGATGCAGGAATTGAAAGTTGTAAAAAAAACCTAGGTGACCAGCGGATGTATCTTATCAGCAGGGACGTGCACAGACATTTTGGGGGGCAGGGGCTCAAATGAAAAAAGGGCACTTATTCTAATTATTTATTCAAAATATATATGCCCGGCCGGCATGTTAAAGGGACCTTACACTTAAAAAGGACCTGGACGTAAGAGGCGAGGAGAGCAGCCTCACCCCCTGGTAATCAAAATTGAAAAACGGACTGGGATAAGATAAAATCGGACCGATTACATTTTTTGTTGTTGTTATTGTTAAAAGGGCACGAGGGCACTGTGGACAAAAAGGGCAGGTGCTCAAGCCCCCCTTGGTGTCTATGTGTGCACGTGCCTGCTTATCAGTATCATATCAATACATCCAAAGTACTGAAAAAATGTATCAAATGTTAGTAGAACTAAGCCTGTGAGTGCACGTGCTTACCACACTGGCACTCACAGGTTAATCTAAGTTAAAAGAAAACAGCCCCAGCAATAAACACTTACCAGTAATCCTGATGTCCACTGGAGTCTTCAGCACCCTGGTCAGCTACTGCCCATCTCCTTCTTCAATCTTCCTTCTGTTCTCGCTAATCTTCTTTCTTCTGATCTTCTTTTTCATCTTTCCTGTAAAATAAAGTGGTAATTCAAGCTACAAAATAGTGCCCCTAAGATATTCGAAAGTTAACCATCAAAGGGTTAAATGCAGTGTGGCATAGCTTTTACAAATAATAGTCAGCCATTCCTTTAGGAAATAAATAAGTCATTCTGTTGTTCTAGAAATAAAAGGCTTCCAATTCTGAGAGAGAATTCCGCTGCCGCCGCCTCCGCTGCGTTACTTAGCCCTCTGGCAATCAAAGGGTTAACCCCATTAATGCTAGTGAGGTCTTTAGCATTCAAGGGATTAAATGCCACATTAAATAAATGGGGATTTAGGGAATGTCTGTTTGCTCCCTATGGTGCAATTGGTTTGCTCTAGACTTGCATCCCTTTTCTTTTGAACGAGGAACCCATACAAATCCAACAGAATGACTGGTCTACTGTACAGACACATATGAAGCAGCAGTGTAGAATGCAGGAAGAAGAGTAGGCGTAAACCACTGAATGCCTGGTATTTTCTTACCATGTGATAAAGTTATTTAGTTGCTTCCTTTCCATCTGTTGCAATCTCTTATGTCCTGTTATTCTAAACACAGGCTTTAGACTGAGTAGTGCAGCGGTTCTCAAACCTTTTTTTGCTCAAGGCACCCTTAACACGCAGTTTGGGATTTTCGATGCACACCTAACATTTTGATGTCATTTGTAAAAGGAGTTATGAAGGTTCCAAATGTATAAATATCCAATTATTCTTAAAGGGATAGTAATATTTCATAATAAAAGCAGCTCTAATTACTCATCATAGTATTTGGACTTTGGAGAGTGTTATTTCAGTTCTGTCAGAGCTGTAGTTCAAGAGTAATTCAATGATAAAGTATCCCCCTCCCGCCCCTTTTACTGATTTAACACTGCTCAGCCAGAGCACAAGGGAGGTACCCAGGTAGATTGCAGACAGGGACAATCTTCAATTAAGGGAAAAACCTGAAAAACTTGTCAAAGGGGGCAAGGCTTTCATTGTTCTCATAGGAAGAAGATTGTCCCCTGCTGTTATCTGTCTGGTCTATGGACTGGATTCCACATCTGAGAAGAGATGGCTTACACTAGGTAAAAGGGGTGGGAGGGGAAACTTTGCTTGTGAATATCTCTCAAACCATAAAGGTTTGAGAGATAAGACTTATATCGTTCTTCATGTTTTTTTAATGCCTACAAAATAAAATAAAGATAAAATGAATTATTACTATCCCTTTAAATCCCACAACTAAAATAAACATATTGTAAGTCTTCATGCATACCAAGGCACTGGAGTAGTGAGTACACAGGACAACGTTATCACAGCAATTCCATTCCACCCAAATATCCCTCTTTAGGAGATATTAGGGGTTCATACTTTCCATATGTTCGTCTTTAGGAGAGACGGTCCCTCTTTGCGACCCAAATCCCTCTGTCCCTCTTTTTAGGAGATCTGACTGTGTGGTGTGTATATAAGTGTATTACTCTGGTGCCCCTGTGTTTAGGAGATCAGACTGTGTGGTGTGTATATAAGTGTATCACCCTGGTGTCCCTCTTTTTAGGAGATCAGACTGCATGGTGTGTATATAAGTGTATCACCCCGGTGTCCCTGTGTTTAGGAGATCAGACTGTGTGGTGTGTATATAAATGTATCACCCCGGTGTCCCTGTGTTTAGGAGATCAGACTGTGTAGTGTGTATATAAATGTATCACCCCGGTGTCCCTGTGTTTAGGAGATCAGACTGTATGGTGTGTATATAAGTGTATCACCCGGTGTTCCTGTGTTTAGGAGACCAGACTGGGTGGTGTGTATATAAATGTATCACCCCGGTGTCCCTGTGTTTAGGAGATCAGACTGTATGGTGTGTATATAAGTGAATCACCCTGGTGTCCCTCTGTTTAGGAAATCGGACTGTATGGTGTGTATATAAGTGTATCACCCTGGTGTCCCTGTGTTTAGGAGATCAGACTGTGTGGTGTGCATAGAAGTGTATCACCCTGGTATACCTGTGTTTAGGAGATCAGACTGTGTGGTGTGTATAGAAGTGTATCACCCTGGTATCCCTGTGTTTAGGAGATCAGACTGTGTGGTGTGTATAGAAGTGTATCACCCTGGTGTCCCTGTGTTTAGGAGATCAGACTGTGTGGTGTGTATAGAAGTGTATCACTCTGGTGTCCCTGTGTTTAGGAGATCAGTCTGTGTGGTGTGTATATAAGTGTATCACCCTGGCGTCCCTGTGTTTAGGAGATCAGGCTGTGTGGTGTGTATATAAATGTATCACCCCGGTGTCCCTGTGTTTAGGACATCAGACTGTGTGGTGTGTATATAAATGTATCACCCCGGTGTCCCTGTGTTTAGGAGATCAGACTGTATGGTGTGTATATAAGTGTATCACCCGGTGTTCCTGTGTTTAGGAGATCAGACTGTGTGGTGTGTATATAAGTGTATCACCCTGGTGTCCCTCTGTTTAGGAGATCAGACTGTATGGTGTGTATATAAGTGTATCACCCTGGTGTTCCTGTGTTTAGGAGATCAGACTGTATGGTGTGTATAGAAGTGTATCACCCTGGTGTCCCTGTGTTTAGGAGATCAGACTGTGTGGTGTGCATATAAGTGTATCACCCTGGTGTCCCTGTGTTTAGGAGATCAGACTGTGTGGTGTGTATAAGTGTATCACCCTGGTGTTCCTGTGTTTAGGAGATCAGACTGTGTAGTGTGTATATAAATGTATCACCCCGGTGTCCCTGTGTTTAGGAGATCAGACTGTATGGTGTGTATATAAGTGAATCACCCTGGTGTCCCTCTGTTTAGGAGATCAGACTGTATGGTGTGTATATAAGTGTATCACCCTGGTGTTCCTGTGTTTAGGAGATCAGACTGTGTGGTGTGTATAGAAGTGTATCACCCTGGTATCCCTGTGTTTAGGAGATCAGACTGTGTGGTGTGTATAGAAGTGTATCACCCTGATGTCCCTGTGTTTAGGAGATCAGACTGGGTGGTGTGTATAGAAGTGTATCACTCTGGTGTCCCTGTGTTTAGGAGATCAGACTGTGTGGTGTGTATATAAGTGTATCACCCTGGTGTCCCTGTGTTTAGGAGATCAGACTGTGTGGTGTGTATATAAGTGTATCACCCTGGTGTTCCTGTGTTTAGGAGATCAGGCTGTGTGGTGTGTATGGAAATGTATCACCCTGGTGTCCCTGTGTGTAGGAGATCAGACTGTGTGATGTGTATAGAAGTGTATCACCCTGGTGTCCCTGTGTTTAGGAGATCAGGCTGTGTGGTGTGTATAGAAGTGTATCACCCTGATGTCCCTGTGTTTAGGAGATCAGACTGTGTGGTGTGTGTATATAAGTGTATCACCCTGGTGTCCCTGTGTTTAGGAGATCAGACTGTGTGGTGTGTATAAGTGTATCACCCTGGTGTCCCTGTGTTTAGGAGATCAGACTGTGTGGTGTGTATATAAGTGTATAACCCTGGTGTCCCTGTGTTTAGGAGATCACACTGTGTGGTGTGTGTATATAAATGTATCACCCTGGTGTCCATGTGTTTAGGAGATCACACTGTGTGGTGTGTATAAGTGTATCACCCTGGTGTCCATGTGTTTAGGAGATCAGACTGTGTGGTGTGTATAAGTGTATCACCCTGGTGTCCCTGTGTGTAGGAGATCAGACTAGGTGGTGTGTATAGAAGTGTATCACCCTGGTGTCCCTGTGTTTAGGAGATCAGACTGTGTGGTGTGTATATAAGTGTATCACATCTCCACAGCAATAAAACTCACATTAGTGTTGGTATAAAATTCAGTATATGTGTTTATAAATGATCTTGTATAAATAAAATAATTTGGTCTTGTTCTAAATCATTTATTCAGTTAAAGAAAGAGGTGTCAATAGGTCACCAAATAACCTAAAAATCTCATAATGCCCCGCCCCCACCAGCCAAGCCCCAGCAACACCTCCGAAAACAAAATAAGAAACACAAAAAAGAGAAGATGCTTTTTTGTACAATGTCCTCCAATACACTGGATCACCACACCTCCAGCATTATAGTGATACTCACTGATTACATATGCTGGAGATATACCTAAGTACACCCCAGCAACTACAGCTCAGGGCATAATGGCTGCTCCCCTACACAGCATCTGTAATATCAGGTAGCGATGGCTTGGCTGCTTACCCCAAAAATTCCCCACTCATGGAGCCAGGAAACATGGAACAAAGGGTGGGAGAGCAATAGTGCCTTATCACTAAGGACTACCAGTGTATAAAAGGAATAATATTTTAATATTCCATGAAAGGAATAATATTCAACACACATTTATAATCAATCGGCTGTGTTGTAGACCTACATTTACACACAGCTATATAGGCATCCAGAGAATATCATACCATGTTACATATATATTTTTCTATGTGTTTTTAATAAAGAAATCCGGAGATTTATTTAAGCTTGCCGCATACTGAAGATTTTATCCTGTGTGTCGAAGGAGAAGGGAGTCGAAACCCGAGAGATACCGAACAGAGACGGTATGATAATCTCTGGATGCCTATATAGCTGTGTGTAAACGTAGGTCTACAACACAGCCGATTATAAATGTGAGTTGAATATTATTTCTTTCATGTACTGGTAGTCCTTAGTGATAAGGCACTATTGGCACCTCCCTGTTCTCTGTTTCCTTGTTCCAACCAAATCAAAATATTTGAAATGTTGGGAGATATGCAATTCAGTTCCAAAAATTAGAACAGGTTGCTGCTTATGGGCAAGTATTATATTGTGTATCAGAGCTCCAACGCAGCTTTCTGTTTCTTTACCATTCCCCCATCTGAAAGCAGTGACGATTCTGCAGGGATGACCTGCAAGGAGGCCTATGGAACTCCTATGCAGATTGTTGACATGGGCAATTGAATTGAGTCATGTCTGGCTGATGCCCATGTCTTGCCCATGAGTCACATGTTCAGAAAGCCCCAACCCGAGGCTACTGGATTGCTGGGGGAACACAATGCCATCAGAGACTTGCTCATCTCTTCAATGCAGCACTGCCAAGTCACCAAGTGAAGCCAGCCTTAACTCTTAAAGGGATAGAAATGTTTCAAAATAAAAGCAGCTGCATTTATTAGTCATAGCATTTGGGCCATGGAGAATATTATTTCAATACTGTCAGAGTTGTAGTTCAGGAGTAATTGAATGATAAAGTATCCCTCTCCCACCCCCCCACCCCCCTCAGAACAGCAAGACTGTCCAGATGGATCACAGAGAGGGACAATCTTCAGTGAGCATAAGGAAAAACCTGAAAAACCTGTCAAGGGGGGCAGGGTGTTCCTTATGATCTCAGTAAGAAGATTGTCCCTTGTTGTGATCTATCTGAAACACAGACCAGATTCCACATCTGAGGTGAGTAGTGTTACACTAGGTAGAAGTGGCTGGAGGGGGAAACTTTACCATTCAATTACTCTTGAACTACAACTCTGATAGTATTGAAATAGCACTATCCATGGCCCAAATACTATGAAGATTACTTGGAGCTGCTTTTATTTTGAAATATTACTATCCCTTTAAGGGACCAGAGGGGTGTGCAAAGGCACTGCACACCCCTCTGGCCCTTAAAGGGTTAAAGTATACCTTTTTAATGTAAAAATACATTGCAGACCTTAAACTGTTAACTCTTTGTGTTGGTTGCCTATCTGGCATGCAAAGGGTTAAACAGTTTTTATTTGATTGTTTTGTTTTGATTTTGCATTAACAGTGACCTCTGGTGTCCAGAGAGTTCACCTACAGTTCACCTGGGGAGTGGTGCACTAAGGCGTGATAAAGAGGTGATAAAGTAGAGATGACTTCTCTAGTGATATCACTTCTCCTATTTAGATGTTATTCCATGGAGCCTATGCACAAAGATGTCACCCACTTGATAGATCTTAGTGCATAGGCTCCATAGAATAACATAGGAACTGGAGAGTTTATCACACTAGAGGAGTTATCTCCCCACTATCACCTCTTTTGCACACCTTAATGAACCCTTTGAGTGCCAGAGTAGTACGCAACGCATTGCAAAGCGATGCGTCGTGTAGCACTCTGGTACTCAAAGGGTTAATGCAATAACCCCTAGGTGTCCAGACAGTTATTCTGTTGTATTCTATGGGAGAGCTAAGCTGCCTACAAAAGTTTTCCCTATAATGTGATAGATTGAACTGTTATAAGTTTTGAATAAAACAACTGACAACAGTGGGAGTTTAACTCAGTAGGAAAAGCCCAATAACATATTGACTTTTATAATAAAAAGGTTTTTAACAATTTGCCCACCTCTGTGTCACTCAGAATGTTGCATGACTAGTAAAGATGCAATATAAAGTGGACTGTTACCAGGAAAAAATGCTGATTACCGGTAATCCTATATTATAATTCACCTAGGATCTTTGTCAGAAGCCGTCATGCTCAGTAGAGTGGCTCTGCACTCTGCAGTCATGCTCAGTAGAGACTGCCCGCGCCATAGCTGATATGGAGCAGATCGATCCGAATTCAGACTCGAGTCCTCTCTGCGCACCTTCTTGGGACCGCTGCTCCCAGGAAGGTGCGCAGAGAGGACCACAATCTGAATTCGGAGCTCCCCGCTCCGTATGAGACGAGGTGCGTTCAGGCAGTCAGTACTGTGCATGACTGCAGCTCCGCCACTGTTGGCTTGTGTACACGGGCTTTAAAACTAGTTAACAATAAAAAGTTTACTATACATTAATTGAATTTTTTTCTAAGATGCACCAAATAGTTTTTGAGTTAATTAGATTTATAAATAACGCCCTACATTACATCTCTCATTCACTGACACTGATCAGCAATATACTGCCCACCGTCCTTAGCACTGAAAGAGAAAAGTGTCAGTAAGTGGGGGGGTAATGTAGGTCTAAAACAGGAAGTGTTTCATTCTTTAATTAGCATATTCTATGCTTTAAAGGAGCAGTAAACTTTTTTATGAAAAAATATATATTGTAGGGATTTTCCTGTTGAGTAAGATAAGGGTACTCCCACTGCCGCGAGATTTATATTTCCAGAGTTATTACAGTTTTAACCCATGTTTTGGGTTTTTTTTACATTAGAAGTGCCCTCTAGTGGTCAAATTCTAATTAGATTTCCTTTTAGATTCTAATGGAGAGGAAAGTCAGAAAAGTCAAAGACATACAGTTCTCCATAGAATGTGATAGAAACTGCCTGTCACTTCCTGTCAGTTAGAACTATCAGGAAGTAAACACAGTAAATTCACTTCCTGATTATTTAAACTGCTTTACATTTTGAATAAAACATCTGACAGCAGTGGGAGTGACCTTGTTTTATTCAGCAGGAAATGCTCTATAAAATATGTGTTTTCATAAATAAAAGTTTACTGCTCCTTTAACTCAGAAAATCAATGGCATATCTTGTATGACTGCAGGGGAAATACGTTTGTATCAACAGAAATATTGAAGGAGTATATGTTAAAACAAAGTTGTTTTTATCCAAAAGAGCATGATGAAACAGCCACAGAAAATACATGTAAAAGTTCCCATATCTTGATAATATTTAACCCTTTGAGAGCCAGAGGGGTGCACAACACATTGCTTCACAATGTCTTGAGTACCCCTCTTGCATTCAAAGGGTTTAAATTTGACATATATTGTGTTCTAATGCTGGGGAAGCATTTTCTCTTTGCCTTCGTCTGGTCAGGGCACTGTAGTTTCTGTGATAAGACATAGACGTATGGAGTGCAAATGAAAATTGCTTTCCCTCATCTGCTGAAAAACTGCACAAGCTATTTAAAGGGGAACTACCACGGACGTCACTGTGAAGAGATGTCCGTGCTTCCTGCTCCTGTCACCATCGGTAAAACGCCGATATCTGCTGAACCGGGTAATATTTCTGGCGACTAGCGCTACTAAGCAGCTAGTCGCCAGATGAGCAATCAGTGAAGCTTAAGTTATTGCGGGGTGGTAGTTCCCCTTTAATATATCTTGAGTTCTCTCCACGTACAAAATGTTTACATGTGTATATTACAGCATTATATTTACTTAAACACTCTTTTAACCATTTAAGGATGAAAAGGGATGTGCAGTATATTACAAAGCATGCATTATGCACCTCTCCAATCCTTAAAGGTTTAGGGTAGAAATGTCCAAAAACCAAGACTTTCATAAGCATAATGGTTCTTTTACAGAAATGTGACAGCCCCCTGCTACAGTTGTGTCACTCCTATTCTTTCACTCACCTCCAACATTTCCTTGTCAATCTATACACAGGATGTGGCAGGGCTACATTTCCCAATAGGCAGAGTAGGCAATGCCTAGAGCTACACATTTTGAGGGGCGGTGCCTCAGCTGTGCTGGCCACACCCACATTCTGAATTGATGATGTGGCCAGAGCAATCTCAATGTCCCTTCACCAGTTTTATACTCTTTTACAGGCTATTATACAACCCCTTTGATACTAGAGGGATTTCTAACATATTGGGGAGCAATGCACTGGAGATATCTCTAGTAACCAAGGGGTTAAAACTTTTTTCATTCTTGAATTTTATAGGCCAAGGGTACTTTCTGCGCAAGGAGACAGTGGATGAGACTGGGGGTGGGATCATGAGTGGAGTGGGGGGTGTGGTCATGTGCAGAGCGAAAGGCTCCTAGAGTGCCTTGCCTAGGGTAACCTGGGATGCAAATCCAGCCCTGATGATGGCCTACCTGATCACTAGCCAAAATTAGTGGCTGGCGCCCACATGAGTCAGCCATGCTTTGGAGATGTTATGATAATCACCTCAACTTCCATCAGTGTTCATGTGAAAGGTCGGCCAGTGGCTTCATAAGCCACCACGTAGGCCTTCATTGCTGCAAACCCACTGAGTAAATGCATTAAATACACAGTATGCTGGACTTTGTTGTGTTCATGCAAGGCAATAGTCTGTGTGAAATCTGTGTGAAAGGTACCATAGCCCACCATAATACTTTTCTCGACATGCAAAATTGCTATTTTGGTGTCTTCCATTTCAAAGGGCCTTGCAGAAATGTGTGTCACTATCTTCACCTCTTTAGTACTGTTAAAGTGGAACTACCAATATACCTATAGGAAGAAGTGGCTCTTAAAGTGATCGTAATGTACAAAACAAAGCAGCTCCAATTATTCTTTATAGTTTTTGGGCCATGTAGAGCGGTATTATCAGTCTCTAAGACATGTAGTTCCAGAGTAATTGAATGATAAAGTATCCCTCTCCCACCCCTTTTACCTAGTGTAAGCCGCCTCCCCTCAGATGTGGAATGCTGTCGCTTGACCGGACAGCTCACAGTGAGGGACAATCTTCTGGTATGAGCATAAGGAAAACCCTGTCTCCCTTGAAGGAGGAGGGCAGGTTTTTCCTTAAGCTAACAGAAGATTGTCCCTTGCTGTGATCCATCTGGACGGTCTTGCTGTGCAGCTTTACATAGGTAAAAGGGGCAGGAGGGGGACACTTTGGAACTACACATCGTAGAGAATGATAATAAAACTCTACATAGCCCAAAATCTATAAAGAAAAATCGGAGCTGCATTTGTTTTGAAACATTACTATCCCTTTAATGTTTATTAGAAGCACTTAACTAGATAGATGTCCTTCATACAGCAGTCAGATATATCTGTATTTGTATACAAGTAACTACAGTTGCTTGTATGCGTTGCAGATAATTTTAGTTGTGTCTGTAGCCTTTATCATGACACAATAATCAATAGATTTTATCAGTCTGAATCAGATTAGACACAGAGAGACAGAGCTCCACCCATGATTCTAATAGGGAATGAGAATGTTCTCAAGGTAGTAACATGAACCTGCTAAGTTATAGACTACAGCAGAGTTCAAATTTAAAAACAGTAAATAGACAGACCTGACCACGGTATGAAGGACAAATATCTAAACAAATCATTCTATTAAACAAATTAAGCACCTGTTATTTCTAAGCTGTAGTGCTCCTCTAAAGAAATTTATGGACATCCAGTGTTGATTTCTGGGCATAGACAGCAGAATCCCAGTGTCCTCTGCACCAGACACCCACCGTTCTGTTTGTTTATCAGATTATGTACTACAATGGGCAGTTTATCCATTTATACAGAAATTTGGATTGTTTACTAAGTAATTTAAATACCCTCATTCAGCAGCCAGTGAAGGATGATCTGAGTTGTATTCTAGTAAGATCTGGAGGGTTACAGGTTGCCCACTCATAGGCTAGGTGTGTTTCCTGTGTGCTTCCTGTGTCAAAATATTGGATGGGACTGGGTGTGAGGAGTTGGATGGAGATAGAGGCACCATAGATGTATGTTCCGCCCTGCTAAATGATCAGTAAAGATTTACTATGAAAAAAAGTAGTATACGTTGTAGGGCTTTCCTGTTGAGTAAAATCAGGGCACTCACATTGCTGGCATTTGCTTTATTCAAAAATTATTATAGTTCAAACTGTCACAAAGTGATGGCATTGTTACTATTCCTATGTATGGACAACTGTAGCCAGTGGCATATCTTTCTCATAGCATGGACAACAGGTGTTACAATTTACATATCTGAGAACTTTGTATTCTGGAGTCTCCTGGAGGGGACTCCTGTGGTGCTGGTGGGGGGATATAAATGATGCAATTTGCTTCAAAAAGGGGTGTGGCTTACTCATGAGTGGGGTGGGGCTTAATGTACATGTCACAAAAGTGGGTGATAAGTGGGATGAACTGTGTGGGGAAGGAGGAGAAGAGGAAGGGAAATGGGAGGAATTAGGGTGGGAAGGAGCAGAAGTGGGCAGATTTTCTTATGAAACTCCCCACCACCGGAGAATCAGTGTGTGCCTCTGGAGTCCCAGTAATCACCTGCAAAACCTGGAGTCTCTGGGGCAGATACAGAGAGATCCCAGATATGACAATTTATATTAAAGAGAAACAACAATTTGATCTGTTATATCTTTAGGATATCTTTAGTCCAGTATCTTAGAACTTTCTGCAAAAAAGAATGTCACTTGGATACAAGTTTCATTGCACAAAAAAATCAGTAAGAAGTGGTTCACCATTAATATGAAATATGAACAAAAACATATTTTTCAGGTCTTTTCCTGCTGTGTAAAGTCAAGGTTACTTCGACTGATGAGATATACCTACAGTGAGGGAAAAATTATTTGATCCCCTGCTGATTTTGTACGTTTGCCCACTTACAAAGACATGATCAGTCTATAATTTGAATGGTAGGTTTATTTGAACAGTGAGAGACAGAATAACAACAAAAGAATCCAGAAAAACTCATTGCAAATCAATTTATAACTTTTTTGAAATGCGTTTTTCAGGATTTTTTTTGTTGTTATTCTGTCTCTCACTGTTCAAATAAACCTACCATTCAAATTATAGACTGATCATGTCTTTGTAAGTGGGCAAACGTACAAAATCAGCAGGGGATCAAATAATTTTTCCCTCACTGTAGGTATATCTCATCAGTCGAAGTAACCTTGACTTTACACAGCAGGAAAAGACCTGAAAAATATGTTTTTGTTCATATTTCATATTAATGGTGAACCACTTCTTACTGATTTTTTTGTGCAATGAAACTTGTATCCAAGTGACATTCTTTTTTGCAGAAAGTTCTAAGATACTGGACTATGGGGGAGATTTATAAAAAGTGTTCTTGGTCAGTTTTGCGAACGGATCCTTAAAATGTACTTACCTTAAAATCTTGTGTATAATATGGCCAATTTTGCCCCTCTATACCTTATGTAAAGTGGGGGGGTGTATTATACAGGAGGGGAAAAAATAAAAATGTCATCTTCCCACTCTGATTCCCTCCCTCCCCGCTTACCCTCATCCTTCTCACCCCCAATGGAGTCCAATCTGACAGCCTGACAGGGTCACACCGGGCGGCATGCTTGCATTTGCCACCTGCTTCCAGCAATGCCCTGTCAGGACCTCTTCCTTTAAACCAATGGTTGAGGGCTGCAAGGGTGCTTATTATAAGTAGGTACTCTTGTTTTCCCCTAAAATCTTGGGTATAATTTACACCTGCCTATTATACACAGGTGCATATTATATCTGAGATTTTACGGTATTCCTTATTATGAGTGTTGGTATTTATAATGTGTTCTAGGTACATTTATAAATGTGGTGACTGTAAAGACTAAGAACAGGTTAGACATGGCTTTAAATAGTTGGACAAAATTATATCGCTAAATGATTGCGACATTTCTTTATAAATTCGCTGAGCCACTTTTTACAAATGTCCTTACTTCATTATATATAAAAAACGTAGTACACAACGTTATGTCCCCCTAAACCGTCCTTAATACTTTTATAACTACCAGCAGCAATCTTGCAGCCATTTTAACGCCTCTTTTCCATTAACTCCACTTTTATAAATCTCCCCCATATGTATAAACGAAATGTAGTACAATTCTGAAGCAAACTTACTGCATCACAGCTAACAAAAATTCCCAGTGATTTACATTGGGTTCACATTGTGATCTGTAACCTTTTGAGTGCTAGAGAGGACTTCAAGGCATTTTCTTGCATTCAAATAATTAAAAGCCCCATTTAAATCAACAGATATTTGGGGAGTTTTATATTTTCCCTAAGGTTCGGTTGGCTTAGCAATGCACTGGAGACCTCTATAGCATTCAGAGGGTTAAAAGATCCATTTGAAGCAATTATAAGGTTACTGTTCCATATGGTGCAGTTGGCTTACTCCAGAATTAGACCAATTCTACTTGGTACATCAGCCTCACTGCCTTAGATAGATGAAACGTGAATCAGACTTGGAGATGAAGCTGAGCAGTATCTAGAAACAGAGCTGTAGTCAACATTTATAGTAATTTTATTTGTTTATAAAACTCATACATGCTACCCTGCTCTGCTCTGTCAAACACATGACCATACCTGGGAACTGGGGACTCCCGTGATGCCACTGGGGGATACAAATAATGTGATTTGCATAAAAATGGGTGGTGCTTACTCATGAGTGTGGGTGGGGCTTAATGACCATGTCACAAAAGTGGGCTGGAAGTGGGAGGAACTGGGTGGGAAGGAGGAGAAGAGGGTGGGGAATAGGAGGAACAGGGTGGGAAGGAGCAGAAGTGGACAGAGTTTCTTATGAAACTCTCCACCACCGGAGAATCACCTGTCCCTGGGGATCTGGTAATCAGCTGCAAAAACCAGAGTCTCCGGGGCAGTTCTGGTGAGTTGCCAGGTATGGACATGACAAAGCAGGAAGTAGGGTAGCGAATGAAGAACTAACACCTTCTAATAGCACCTCCCTCCACTTACCTTACTATAACCATTAATTCCTAATAGCCACTAGGAATGTTGTCCTTGTTCTTTCGTTCAAGAAATAACTGGGGGATGTTCAGATTTGTCAGTGAAGCCCAACTAATTTTAGACTGTAACACCAGTGGCAGCAGTTCTGGGAAGGTACTACAGCCTGTGAGCACACTTGGAGCTTTCAGAATGAACTTGTCTGGAGATCTTTGAAATATTAAACTTTCAAGTTCCTGATATTGTAGATTCTAGGTGATATGTCCCCAGTTTCTCCAACCAAGAGTTTATTTGTTCAGTACTCAAAGAATCTTTAATATGGTACAACCAGTCCCGGACTGGCCATTGGGTATACCGGGCATTTGCCCAGTGGGCTGGTCCGGGCATTAAAAAAAAAAAATTAATCATTAAACGAGTTTAGGCCATCTTTCACTTTCTGAAAGACAGCCACCTCGTTACAAGTTTCCTGGTGGGCGGGCAATCAACGTGCAGACGTGAGGAGCGCCGCACGTGATTATCAGCTCCTCCCACGATCACCGTCAGCTGACAGCCCAACCCTGTGAACGAACGAACGCCTGCCGCCGCCCCCCCCCCCCCACAAGGCTGCTCAAAAAATAAAAATGGGCTGCTCAGCCTTAAATGCCAGGGCCTATTTTTTTGTCCCAGTCCGGGCCTGGATACAACTGAGAGATATCTCTGTTTGAACCTACACAGAACAGGAGGATTTCTCTCCCTGCCTTCTTGGTAGAAAGGACACCAATTTATAGACTAAGTTAATTGGGGAAGATCAGATAGTAGATGAGTACTCTGAGAAGTTGCTCCTTCACTCTGAGATTCGGTGAAAATTCTGAGTCAAATCCTAAGAGTTACCAGCGACACATTTGAGCTGTGAAGTACAGTGGACAGTCTCTGCCATCATTAGAAAGTTAATTCCAGCAAGCCCTGTATGCCAGCCACGTAGCATTCACAGGGTAATTGTGTACACCCATGTCATTTCCTCTACTCCTTGATTAGTGCATAATCTTAAGAACAAGGGGGAGATTTATAAAACTGGATTAATAAAGAAAGTGCCTTTAAAATTGTCTCAAAGTGACACGGGGATATATATAAATGTTTAGCGACATTTTCACTAAGTACTAACTCTCTAGTCAGTTGCCATTTTTTTGAAAAGTGGAGTAGAAATGATCTTGTCCAAATAAGAACTGTGACGTATTTATAAAGAAATTTGATAATTACACCAAGAATAAAGGCAGTTTTAGTGATTTAATCTTAACGCCAGGTATAACCTGTTCTTAATGGAATTATATAGTGATAACTATGTATGCGAAAAAATATTCTCAATTGCGAATGTTCTCTGAATGTTCTCAGACAGACATATTTATAAATTTAAGTAAATTAAGTGTCAGAGACACTCAACTAGAAACAAGCATGTAATACAAATTTGCAGGCTCTCTAGAAGTGGTGTCCTTCCCAGGGTGTAGTCTCTTTTAACCCATTAGTGCCTTTCGCAGACAGGAAATATCCTAAAGCATATCATACTGGTCCAGCCACAAAATTCCTCTCTGAACAAGAGAATCAGCCAACCACAGATGTAAGCTTTGACCTTGTTGGGCCTCATCAATGAGGTGTAGCTGATGTCTGTAGGTACTGTAAGCAAGGGGTTCAATGCTGGATTCCCCTATTATCCTTGGGGTATCTAATCCCAAGGATAATTTGCATATGTAAATTAAGAGTCAGAGACTCTCAACTAGGAACGAGCCTGCAATACAAATCTGCATGCTCTCTAGGAGTGGTGTCCTACCCAGGATACCTAGAGAGATAAGCTACACCTCACTTACGAGGCCTAACAAGGCCAAAATGTAAGTCTGGGGTTGGCTGCTTCTCTTGTTCAGAGAGGAATTGCCTGGCATTTCGTGGTTGGACTGCTGTTATGGCAGGACCAGTATGATATGCTTTAGGATGTTTCAGAGCCGGATTATAGGCAAGGCACACAAGGCGCCTGCCTAGGGCCCGACCATGTTGGAGGGCCCGCTGATCCGATCCCAGCCCTGCACTAAGTAAAACAGCTGGCCGGGGGGAAGATCAGAAAGATCTTCCTACCGGCATACAACTCCCTCATGACAGCGGTCCGTGGTAATGCAAATCGCCGGGATATGACGACAGCTCTCGGCACTCTGCATTATTTCAAAGACAGAGGACCGCGAAGGAGCAGCTAACAGAGGACTGTGCAGAGGCACAAACCTCTATCTCCACATTTCACTACACTTTATAATAATGGCGCACTATCACGGGAAGTGACACGCACCAGGTACTAGCACCGGGGTCACTAATGGTTTCAGAGCAAGCTGCCCAGAGGTACTGTTCCTCCAGAAATTGTCTTGGTTTTTATTTTACATTCATATGGACAAGTGAATAACTCTGTGTACTTAGAATTTGAGCTTTATTCATTGCAGAGTCTATATAACATACATATTCACATATATACATACATACAGCATGTATGTGTCTTTTATATAGACTCTGCAATGAGTAACGCTCTAATTCTAAGTATACAGGGCTGGTCACTTGTCCAAATGAATGTAAAATAAAAACCAAGACAATTTCTGGAGGAACAGATGTGCTGGCTCTTTGTACAGTAATCTCTATGTAGTTTGGAGGAGCCTCAAAAATTAAGAGTTTTGAGCCTTTGAGTGCCAGATTGGCAATGTGTTTGGCACTCATCTGGCACTCAAAGGGTTAAACAGAGCACTGGGATCACCAGAACATCCATCCAACAGGTCCTATATTGGAGAGCTATACTTCAGTCCTTCTGTCCTTCCTCATTCTCCTCTCCTTGCATTCCACTTTTCTCCCTTTATTCCACATACTCTCCCCCATGATGCTGTCTTTCTCCACAATGCTCTCCCTCCCCTTCTCTCTCCCACTATCTCTCTCTCTCTTCCTCCATTGTACTATCTGTCTCACTCCCCTGTGATGCCACAGACTTAACAATTGAAACAGAGCCACACGAGTGATACTACAGATCTTACAATTCTATGACTACCCATCGGCATTCATAGAATTGCAGTCTCTGTGGAATCATGTGTGTAGCTTTATTTCAGTTGTTAGTTCTGTGGTATCGCTAGTGTAGCCCCATTTCAATTGTAAGCTCTATGGTATCACGAATATAGCAGTATTTCAATTGTAATCTCCATGTTATCACTAATGTAGCTGTATTTCAATTGTTAGCTCTGTGGTGTCACTAATGAAGCCCACTTCAATTTTAAGCTATGTGGTATCACAAATGTAGTTCCATTTCAATTCTAATCTCTGTTTTACTTATATATTTTTAACCCCTTGGGTGCCAGAGAGGTACCTAATGCATTGTTTTGCAAAGCCTTGGTGACCTCTGTGTCATCCAAGATATTGAAGCATCCGTTTTGTCTTTTATTAAGTTGGTAATAGTAGCTCTACCCACAAAAACAATGTGCAAATCAAGAAAGGTTTGCGGCAAAGAGGAAAGGGGCAATTGGGGGGGGGCCCAATTTGAGATCCTGCCTAGGGCCCTATGGAGTCTCTGTGAAAAGCACTAGTGGGCTAAAAGAGACTGCACACTGGGTAGGACACCACTCCTAGAGAGCCTGCAAATTTGTATTGCAGGCTCGTTCCTAGCTGAGCATTTCTGACTTCCACTTAACATATCTGAATTACCCTTGGGATTTATCACCTCAAGAGTAATAGGGGAATCCAGCACTGGAAGCAATACAAACATTGCGTTTGCCTGAAGTAACCCATTCTGCCTTCAAACAATGTGTAACTCGCAACTCAGTAGTGAGTTGTTCCTGGATCATGAGTAAGTTCTGTTTAAGCGTGGAATGTGTTGATCGGATGGATGAAGCTATGTTTCTTTTGCTATTCCTAACTTTAATGTTACTGACCTTCTGAATGTCTATTATATGTGTAGTCCATTAATATATGATTTTAAATGTCTTAATAAAGAAGCTTTTTTATCATGCTACTGAGTTCTGAGTTACACATTGTTTGGAGGCGGAATGGGTTACTTCAGTGCAAACTCAATGTTTTTATTACTTCTGATGTTTATATAGAGAATTGAGAGACACTCTTATTTGCACGTACATACCAATGCTGACTATCTTTAGACTACTATATACTAATACATTGAAATGCTGAGTCTGGATATGTAATGTGTTTTTTGTATGTTTTTGGAGCTGCCATTTGTTGCTATTGTTTTTGAGTTGAATCCAGCACTGGACCCCTTGCTCACAGTGCCTGGAGAGATCAGCTACACCTCACTGATGAGACCCAACAAGGCTGAAATGTATGTCTGGGGTTGGCTGCTTCTCTTGTTCAGTGAGGAATTGCTTGGCATTTTGTGGCTGGACTGCTGTTATGGTAGGACCAGCATGATATGCTTTAAGATATTTCTTCCCTGTGAAAGGCACTGGTGGGCTAAAAGAGACTGCACGCTGGGTATGACACCACTCCAAGGGCTAGATTATATTACAGGTGCTAATTTTATCTATGCTTTTATCTCCAGTTTTCTCCATAGACTTCAATAGGAAAATGTTTCATAAAACAGGTGTTAACATTTAGTACCTGCAATAGAATCTGGCTCCTAGAGAGCCTTCAAATTTGTATTGCAGGCTCTTTTGTAGTTGAGCATCTCTGACTTCTACTTAACATGTTTATAAACTTGACTTCTTTATAAATATGACCCGACGTTATGAACTTTAGCAACAGTTCTCAAATGTACACTAAGAAGGTTTTTTATACACTCCAAAATTCCCACATACTGCACAATTGTCCTCCTTTTGGAGTAAATGACACTAACCATTTGTGATCCAGAGGGGTACACAACAACAGAGCAATTCATTGCGTACCCCTCTGGCATTCAAAGGGTTAAGGGGAGGAATTCTGGAATACATAGCTTAGTAAATTGATGTTAGACAGGCACAGTGACTGAAAAAACTATTCCAGCATCTACTTTACCTTGGAATCACAATCGTACTTTCACCCCAGCATCTTTAAAGGAGCAGTAAATCGTTATTACGAAAAAATATATATGGTACGTTTTTTTTTTTCTACAGAGTAAGATAAGGATATTCCCACTACTGGGCAATATTTAAAGGGATAGTAAACCCCCAAAAAACTGTAAGCCAAATGATAGGAATAAGAAAAACATACTTAACGCCCTCATTCCCATCTCTCAAACCGTTATGGTTTGAGAGATGTAAGAAAATAAAGACCTCTGCTTCCTCCCCCTTCTCATGCTTCCGCTGTACAGCGGACGTCATGAGATCCTGCTTCCGGGACCAGAAAGCGGCCCTTCAGGAGCGCTGTCATCGAGATATGGTGTACAACACATGCTTGCAAGCCAGTCACACGTTGTAGACCATACCAATGAAATAATTATAGTTAGATTATCACGGTCCCCGTGACTTTCTGTCAATCTGACCTGATTTGCCTGTGCATTGGTGGAGACTGATTGGCCTGCCCAGGATGTGCCGTTATATGCTGGAGCTTGGGCACTTGTCAGTTGCCCTTTCGTGGTGTTCCTGTTGCTGCGCCTTGTTGACGTATTCCTGTGTCTCCTGTATACCGACCCGGCTAGTCTGACTCTTCTCCTGCTTCTGCTCCATGATTTGACCTGGCTCTGGCTGACGACCCTGCTCCGTGAATTGACCCGGCTCTGGATGACAACCGTGCTCCGTGACTTGACCCGGTTCTGGCTGACGACCCTGCTCTGTGATTCATTCTGGCCTGCCTGCTGTTCCAGTTACCGTTCCTGTTCTGCCTGCTGTTCCGGTTGCCATTCCGGCCTGCCTGCTGTTCCAGTTTCCGTTCCGGTTCTGCCTGCTGTTCCGGTTGCCATTCCGGCCTGCCCGCTGTTCCAGTTACCGTTCCGGTTCTGCCTGCTGTTCCGGTTGCCGTTCCGGTCTGCCTGCTGTTCCAGTGTTCCTGCATCATTCCGGTCGCTCCGGCGACATTCTGAACTGTTTAAGCGACTCACTGTTCCTCTCACTAGTCAGTAGCTGTAGCCTGAGGTTGCTTTGCCTTCTGCTGGTTGCCAAGGTGCTCGCTCCTGTACAGAACCACTTAACCCTTGCAGTGCCTGTAGTCTCCGGTCTACTGCCTCCAACATATCTTGCCAAGCATACGTTTCCTGACTTGAGCCTTTACTCTGAGTGCTTCTGTGTGTCTCTCATTCACCCTCAGAGCCTTGTCTGCTCCGTGCTCGAATTCTGGTAGCCTGTTCGCTCCTACTGTGATCATTTGGTACGGCACCAGAGGGGTGTTCGGGCTCCGGCCCACAGACGCTGAAGTTACATTTCCCATTGCACTTCAGAGGGCGCCGGCTCTACTACAGCTTGTGCAGTCACCATCAGTATAGCACCCAAGGGGTGTCTGGGCACAATCCAAGTGGCACACGCAGGGTTACTACTTTTCCAGTTAAGGGCGATTTTGGTTCTGATCACTACAGCGTGGCAATAGCATTCCTCTGTAGCCCACGGTGGTGGTATTGGCTCAGCTCTGGACTTTGTTGCGCTACTATACCAACTTGAGAGTGTATTCAGTGCAGTTACTTATTTCTATCCAGCTATTGAGAGACTGTGTTCCAGAGACTGCTATTTATCCCGGGCATTGGCCAATCTTGTTTATATCTCACCTATTGCATTTGTTAACCCTTTGGGGGAATATTCCCTATCCATTCATAGCACCTATCACTATCATTGTGTGCATTCACTTTATCATTATTGCCATTACTGCTATTCCTGTGCTGGCCTTTAGGGGCATTGTTTTATTTTCAATAAAACTGTGTTTTTACTTCATACCCTGGTCTGAGTGTCAGAAAACCGTAACATAGATATCCCGACGTCAGCACTCCTGAAGATCCGCCTACAGTCGGGCGACCGGATTCTGCCTCTGACAGCTTTACAGCTCGTCAGGCAGAAAGGGGAGGGAGTGGAGAACTTTATTTTATTACATCTCTCAAACCATAACGGTTTGTGAGATGGGAATGAGGGCGTTAAGTATGTTTTTATTATTCCTATAATTTGGCTTACAGTTTTTTGGGGGGTTTACTATCCCATTAATTCCAAAGTTATTACAACTTAGACTGTTGGGTGTTTTACACTAACACTGCTACTTGGTGTTTAAACCATTTACCTTGTGTATAGTCAATTATTCTATTGCTTTCTATGGAAGAGGTGAGCCACTGGCTACAATTCTCCAAAGAATGTAATAGTTAAAGCTTCACCATGCAGTGACAGTTTGAACGGTTTTAACTTTTTAATAAAGCAACTCCCAGCAGTGCAATTACCCTTGTTTTACCTAACAGGGTAATGTGATCCTTACATAATAATTTTTTACTGATCCTTTAATCAGTTCTGGGTGTCTTTTGTATGGAGATGACCCAACTCTTTCTGGCAAGACTCCTGGAACCCATACTTGGCCCAGAGGAACTTCCATTTTTTTAATCTGAAGCAGGCAGAGTGCATAAAACCTCACCAGATGTCAATGAGTGCAGTTTGGAGTCTAGTAAGGGGAGCAGTTTTCGTCTCTCCATTACAATTGTTTCACAGAGTAAAATCAGGCAAAACCTACTTACAAAGGTTAATCGAACGTATTTCAATTTGTGAAACCTTCCAGTGTTCTTGTGTCGTGTTCTGACGTTTCCATGCTGATGTTCCCAGACATAACCCATCAACCACGTTGATATGCAGTAAATTTTGTATAAGATGGAATCCACTGTTCATACCTCCCAACATTTCAAATGGCCATCGGTGGTATTTTAGGCTATTTCATGTCCTATTGACACCTCTGAATGTAACTAAACAAATGATTTAGAGAAAGACCAAAGTATTTTATTTACAAAGAATAATTTATAAACACATCTACTGAATATTAAGCTAACACTAATGCAGGTTTTATTGCTGTGGAGCAATGTGAGATATTTACATACACCATACAGTGTGATCTTAAAAAAAAAAAAAAAAAAGAAAAAAAAGAGGGACACCAGGGTGGGAAAGAGGAATGTGGGTCTAAAGAGAGACACTTGGCAGGTTTTTACCCCTAATATCTCCTAAGGGGGACACTAGGGAGGTATGTATCCCTAATATCTCCTAAAGAGGGACACTTGGGCAGTATGAAGCCCTAAAATCCCCTAAAGAGGGACACTCTGGAGGTATGTGCCCCTACTATCCCCTATAGAGAGACACTTGGAAGGTATAGAGCCCTAATATCTCCTAAAGAGTGACACTTGGGAGGAACGACCCCTAATATCTCATAAAGAAGGAACCTTAGGAGATATAGACCCCCCAAATGGGAACAGTTAAGAGGTATGGACCCCTAATATCTCCTAAAGAGGGATGCTTGGGAGGTATGGAGCCCTAATATCTCCTAAAGAGGAACACATGATCTATGGCTTAACCCTTTGAGTGCCAGGTAGGTATCCAATGCATTGCTTACCTAAGTGATCTGCCAGGCCTTGTGATATAGCCCCGATGTCCTTTGCTGAGAAAGCATTGTCCAAATGAGAGGACAGTGCCACCCTAAAGAATTTAAATGCATAATAAAAACACTTAAAATGCAAATGAGATATATTGTAGGTTTTATCCTCCTGAGTAAAACCAGGATGCTCCTACTGCTGAGTGGTGCTTTATTCAAAAGTTATTGCAGCTGAAACTTGCATTTCATAGGTGGAGTATTTCAATGGCCTGAAATGTTATAGGGGCACTGTTGCTACACCATCCTTTGGAGGATTATGGTCAACTACCAAATTTGTCCACAGAATGGTGTAGCAACAGCGCCACTGTAATATTTCAGGCCACTGAAACCTAAAATAAAAAACAAAATCACGTTTGGGCTGCAATAACTTTTGAATAAAACCCTTGTATTACTCAGGAAGATACACCCTACTATCTATATGTTTTTTGCATATTAAGTATTACTATACCTTTAAAGGATTTATACCATACGCCTAGCCGAGGCTTGTAAAAAAATATTTATTTTCTATCTGTTATAAATGTGCTCTTCCTCTGTGTTTGTGTGTAGGATGCCTATTGACTCCACTGGTTTGGACGCTTGTTACATAACTATATAATCTAAAATAGACAAGTAATATACAATTAATATATGTTAGTTTATCTCAATTATGATGTATATGACCTTAAGTATAAAGACAAAGTGAAGCAAACCCACTACATTGTAGAGGACAAAAAAAATTCCACTAAATTTAAATACTTTTTTAAACCCCTTAAGGCCCTTAAACTAAAGACCTCCATAGAAAGTGATAGCAACATCTATAATGTTGAAAAAAGGTTGAACTATAATAACTTCTGAATGGAGATTCTCACTGTGGTGGGAGTACCTTTGTTTTACTCAGCAAGGAAAGTTCTGCTGTGTATATATTTTGTATAATGAAACTTTATTGCTCTGATAAATGGCTGAAGTGGCAACCCTACATATCTGTGTATGTTACAAGTTTGCAGTAATCCAGATTGACACAGCACGAGAGCTCGAGGACCCTGATTATCTGACAGAGAGCTACCTTAACCTGGCCAGGAGCAACGAGAAACTATGTGAGTTCCAAAAGACCATCTCCTACTGCAAGACCTGCCTGAACATGCAAGGGACATCGGTCAGCCTACAACTGAATGGCCAGGTCTGCCTCAGCCTGGGCAATGCCTACCTAGGCCTAAGTGTGTTCCAGAAAGCCCTGGAGTGCTTTGAGAAGGCCTTGAGATACTCTCACAACAATGATGACAAGATGCTGGAGTGCAGGGTGTGCTGCAGCCTTGGTGGCCTCTACACGCAGCTTAAGGTTAGTTGCAGGGAATTTTAATTACTCAGTTTGAATTTCGAAAAGTTTCAGATTTTCAGCAAGGAACTTATTTAATTCTGTGATGATGAAAGGATAAAGAAGTCCTGGGTGAACAAAGCACAATGTCGCTTCTTTTTCCCACAAATATTAACTGACTCCAGGAAGGCAACCACTGAACTTAAAGGGGAAGTAAAGGGTCAATTGAATACCCTTTTAAACTATATACAGTGTGTTTATGGGAACATAGTTTCCACAGCTTAATACTCCATGACCTCCTGCAGACAACAGAGATCCGTAGGGCTGGGTGATGTCAGCACCTCACTTGGTGCTAAAGAAAAAGGAAAAAACTTTGTTATCCTCTCAACAGAAGCCTTGTGGTGATGAATCTGCTATCAATGGCTTTCTATGGAGAAGACAGAAATTTCACATAAGCACCAAGTGAGGCTGATATATCAACGTTCTGCAGATCTCTATGATCTGCAGGGGTAACCAAGAGGAAACAGGTGAGTGTTAAGATATGAAAACTCTGTTACTATAACTGTGAACACATGGCCTTCAAAGTTTATTATGCTGACTCTTTCTTGTCTATTTAACATTTTGGGTGCACAACACATCTGGGAATCCAAGGGTTAAAGGAATTCTAAATGTATTCCTACGTTTAGACTATGTTCACAGTTTTCAAAGGTTCTTAAAACACTGCTAGTTAGTGGACAGCTGTTGAGAACTATAGCTCCCATCATCCCCCAACCAGCTGTTGTCTGGTTGAGGATGACTAGACTTGTAGTTGCAAGCAGCTGCAGAATCAAAAGTTGATTAGAGGACAGGACAGCTGGGAGTCAGGGATTTGTAAAACTCAGACAGCTGCCTTGGTTTGGGATAGGGTGACCACACGTCCCGGAATGCCCGGGACTGTCTCTTATTGGGTGTCTGTGTCCCGCATCCCGGGTCACCCCCCACCGGGACAACAAAGAGTCCCGGAATGGAGCAACACACGCCAGTCCAGCCAGCCAATGAAATGTATTTGCTATATAGTCCTCATTGGCTGGCTGAGCCAGCCAATGAAGACAGTATAGCAAATACATTTCATTGGCTGGCTGGACTGGTATGTGCGAGACAGCTGGGGTGGAGCAGGTATGCTGGTGCTGCAAGTGAGACCCGCGGCTGAGGCTCCCGCCGACGCTGACCTTCTTTCTGAGGCTGACACAGAGTAAGAGTTTCCACTGGGAACTCTTACTATGTCAGCCTCAGAAAGATGGTCAGCACTAGCGGGAGCCTCAGCCGCGGGACTAGGGTGACCACATGTCCCGGAATGGCAGAATAGAAATATGGTCACCCTAGTTTGGGAAAGATATGTTTTTGTGCCAGGCAGTTTTTGTTTTTTTTGTGCCTTTAAGGGCCTAATGCACAGAATAAAAGTGTAGTAATTTTGGGGCAAGCCAATTACACCTTAATGGGGAACTTTTACCCCCAAGACACTGTATCTTATATGATTAATCTATTAAATGGTCTATAGATTGGCATTTTTTTTAAGTACATACTTTACTCGATATTAGCTATAAAATTTAGATGTGATGTAAGCACTTCCTCTTCCTGCGGCACAAGATCACGTTGGCACAGCTCTGCTGGACCTCTCACCTCCTTCCCAGATCTCCCTGGGAGGGCATTCACTCTTCCCTTCATAGTGATGTGCAGCATGTATATTGTAACAGTAAGCTCCATATAATGACATTTCAGTTTACCATGATGAATACAAAAATTAAGTATTTACTTTAGTCCCAAGTTTGCAGGAATGAATAGTGTATTAAGCATTGCAATGTGATGCAGTGACTCTACTAGCATCACTCCATCACACTGCAACGCTTAATGATCAGTACAAAATACATATTGGTGAAGTGGATAGTGGAACAACTGTCATTGTCTGTTGCACCAATATGTATTTCACCCAAATCATTAAGCGTTGCAATGTGATGGAGTGACGCTAGTAGTGTCACACCATCACATTGCAACTCTTAAAGGGATAGTAATGGCTCCTTTTAAGAAAGTTTAATATTGTAGTTATTAAAAAATAAATGAATTGATGTAAGTCCAGTATCTCAGACATGTATAGTTTCAGGGATATAAGCTTCTGAGGTTCCCCCCTCCCCCTTTTACAGATGTCAGTGCTCTAGAAGGCAGCATGAGATCCTGATCATGGGACTGGTCTGCGGCTCTTCAGCAGAGCCAAAATAGTGTACATATTAAAAATATTAATTCAATGACCTATGTCCTGTCTCTCAAACATGTATCGTTTGAGAGAAATAAGCTGCTAAAGTTCCCCCATCCCGTGACCAGCCGGCGGCTCTTCAGCAGAGCCGAAATATGACCATCTAAAAAGAAATACTACATTGTAACGGTGTACAAACTGTGCTTGGTTTGCAAGCACACTTTGTAGACGGTTCCAGTGAAGTATTTCATTTTAGATAGCGCTGTTTCGGCTCTGTTGAAGAGCCGTCGACCGGTCCCGGGACCAGGATCTCCTTCAGTCAGCTAGAGGCTGATGTCTGTGAAAGGGAAGGTAGGGGGAACTTTATCACCATATATCTCTCATACTAAATATGTTTGAGAGACCCGACTTACATTGATTTATTTATTTTTTTAATATCTACAATATTAAACTTCCTTAAAGGGATAGTAATACTTCGTTTTATCTTTATTTTATTTTGTAGGCATTAAAAAAACATGAAGAACGATATAAGTCTTATCGCTCAAACTTTTATGGTTTGAGAGATATTCACAAGCAAAGTCCCCCCGCCCCTTTTACCTAGTGTAAGCCATCTCTTCTTAGATGTGGAATGCAATCCATAGACCAGACAGATAACAGAAGGGGACAATCTTCTTCCTATGAGAACAATGAAAGCCCTGCCCCCCCTTGACAAGTTTTTCAGGTTTTTCCCTTATCTTAATTGAAGATTGTCCCTCTCTGCAGTCTTCCTGGGCACCTCCATTCTGATCTGGCTGAGCCGTGTTACATCAGTAAAAGGGGCAGGAGGGGGATACTTTATCATTGAATTACTCTTGAACTATAACTCTGACAGTACTGAAATAACACTCTCCAAAGTCCAAATACTATGAAGATTAATTAGAGCTGCTTTTATTATGAAACATTACTATCCCTTTAAAAGCAGCCATTACTATCCCTTTAATACATTCTTCATTACATTTTTTATGGAAATACATGTTATAGAAATCTTGCAACTGAGTTAAATAGGGATACTCCCACTGGTTATAGTTCAAATTTTTTTTTAATTAAACTTTTAGCAATAGCACCAATTAGTGTTCAAAAGACAATTTTTAATATAACCCACACTACCATCGGGTGACCACAAAAGAAAATAGAAATTCAGAGTATAAACAAAAAGAGTTTTGGAGTTTTAATAACTTTAGAATCAATAATATCTCTTGTTTTACTCTGCTTGAATAGCCCTGTAACATGTATTTTTCATAAAAAGTGTACTGCTCCTTTATTGCTGCTAATTTAGTTAAATTAACCATTTGTTCCAAAATGATATATGCATCAGATCATTTAATAAAGGTCTTTGTTAGTATTACTATTGGTGTAACTGGGACAGGACAGGTTCTGGTACTTTTTTTTTGTTTTCAGCCAGAGCTCTTCAACTCTTTGAGTGCCAGAGAGGTATCCAACGCATTGTGACACAATCATAGGGTTAATATTTTACATTAGTGTTAGGCTAGGAAATTAACATGCCACTCTCCCATTGACTAGCTGAAAATCATCTGTCTGGCTTCCTGTTGTGATCAAATCAGTGGCACTTGTAGGGTGACCACGTGTCCCTGATTGCCCAGGACAGTCCCTAATTTAAAATGTGTGTCCCATGTCCCTGGCAGCCCCCTTCAGGGACAATACAAAGTCCCTGGGTTTAGATTCTAGAGCACAGAGTTC